>JBAFTC010000026.1:3153945-3164378 GCA_037177435.1 Melanotaenia nigrans | reverse complement strand
TCACTGACAGACGTGATGTCATTGGAGCTTCCGTAGTTGGTCACGCCAAGGCGATTTCCCATAGTGAAACACCGAGCCAAGTTAGAAAAAGAACTATCTATTCCGTTTTGGTCTGTTTTGGGGGCAGATTGCTGCAAATGCCTATGAAGTATGCGTTCTTTCTTCCACCGTATATTGAAACATGGAGCTGTTCCTGTTTTGTTCTTATTGCCGAGTTGCACAGGAAGTGATGAGTCTTTCGACCAATCAGTGTATCAAGCTCCACCCTTTAGGGCTGTATTGGTAAGATTGAGATCCAACTGAAGGGTCTCAAAAACAGTAGGATGGGTCATATGGATATTCTGGGACCCCTCTCAGTTTTTGTCTGTGTTTCCACAAGCAACAATAGGGAAAGGTTTTTCACCATACCAACCTGGACTTGTTGTTGGAAACAGGGTTTTAAAACCAGGTCCAGGCCCTGGAGCTGAAACAGCACTGATCCTGTGTGTGTGTGTTTAACAGGCAGGGTTTTGGCTCAGGAGGGTATGTTCCTACTGGAGACCAGCTTCAAGAGCCAGTTTACTCCAACAGGGGCCAGTACGAGGACCCCCCATCCTCCTCCAGACCACGACCTGTAGGGGGCAGCACAGGTGCGGTTATCTCGTTGCACCGTTCGCATGTTCCCACAGTTGTTTTTTTTTATTTATTTGTTTACACACTGATTGTTTACAAACAGTGCACTGAAGCATAATAACTCAAACACACGTTTTTCTGAATCCATGGACCTCCAGGTGCCCAGCTTCACCACCTGACACAGGTGGGTCTGTCCAGTCAGATTGGAGCATACCCTGCAGTGGGTCGCAGCATGTCGGGGCCAACTGGCTCCAGTTGGCACCACCAGCAGTCAGACCAGGACCTGTCCAGACCAGGAGCCAGCAGGGAGAGTGTGAGTCGTAAAGCCAGAGTATGGACCAAACACAGAAATTCTGTTCTTTAACAAACAGAGTAGGAACAGGAACAATGGAGACACAGTTCCCACCAGATTTGTCCAGTTCAGTCGGTTTCCCGTCTGTCCTGTTCAGATCTCAGTCCAGAACTAAATAATCCTGATGAGGCGAATCACTTTTCAGTTCAGTTTTACTTATTTCAGAACTAAATTTAAACATTTAATCCAGTTCCATCCAGTTCATTTTAGTTATCAATCATTTTATTTTAATCCACAACAGTCAAGTTTGTTGTAGTGATTCACCGGGTCTCCATCCTGAATTTCTGTCTCCTGAATCCCTGTCATCAGCATCTTGAGGCGCCAGTGTAGAACAGGGATCTCCAGCTCTAGTCCTTGTGCGTGTTATGAAGGACCCCCAGAGACAGATCAGGGTTAACAAGATTTATTTACAGCAGAGGGAACAGGAGCACTTTTCTTACTATGAAGGATATTCTGAGGAGTCGTCGAATCAGGCAGGGGAGTCGGAGTTGGGAAGGGAAAGCGGGTTAGTCTAACAATGCTGAAACGAGGTCCAACAAAATGCGGATGTGGGGCTGAAGTATATAAAGCCGGTTGACGGGACTGATTGCAGGTGTGAATAATCAGTACTCTGGAGATTGACTGCGGCGCTGTGTGGCAGAAGTGGGTGTGTCTGTGGCTGAGTCTGATGCGGGCATACAGTGAGCTACTGTCCTGCAGGTTTCTGCTGTTTCCCGGCTACAACACACCTCACTCAAGAGAAAAGTCCTGCACAAGTCTGTTAAAGACCCATTGATTTGAGTCAGTAGTGTTGCAGCCGGGAAACATCTAAAACCTACAGGACAGTAGCTGACAAGAACTAATCTAGTTGGAGATCCCTGGGGTAGACAAAGCCTTCTTTACCATCCTTATCCTCATTACCCTTCTTCTCCCCCCAGGTGCTGTCGTTTCCCGAGTTCTCCTCTTCCTCAGTTTTCCAGATGCCCAGCTCCTCATTGCGTGAACCTTCAGCTCCACCCCTCCTCCTGACCTCACCCACACCTGAGTATCCACCGGAAGACGCCTCCCCATCTGCCCACACCTCCGCCTCTCTTATAAAGGCTATCAGGGAGGAGCTGCAGCGCCTGGCCCAGAAACAGGCTGCAGTAACCAGCTACCCATAGACTCATCTGGACATTTTTGGGTCAGAACTTGGTTTCAAACATAGAAAACTGATCTTTTTTTCTGGACTCTCTTGAGCTAATCTGCATCTATGATGCTGAACCCAAAATAACTGCAATCCATGTTTGAGAACAAGGATAGTGTCTTCTGGTACTTTACAGGGTCCCGTCTTTATTTTATGTATCCATCACCCCCCAGTGTTTCATTTGACATAAGTTTGACTCCCGTTTCCACTGAAGTGCTTCCTGGAGTAGATCATTCAATGATCATTCTTCCTGAACTTCCAGACCGAGTCATCCCCTTGGAACTTCTGGAGCAGCAGTATTCCCCTGAAAATCCTGAAGGTGCTTCCACCAGTTCTGAAGCTGATGGGCCATCCTGGTATTCTACAGTTTAAGCTTGTTACATACTCCACTAGAAGCAAAAACTTTGTTCTTGTTCTCGAGACAGCAAGCACAAGAACTAAAGGTCTTGCTTCTCGCGGAGTATGTTACAGCCTTAACTCATCCTTCTTGAGGCGTTGGGGAGAACTGAACGGATCATCCCTCTTGGAGTTCTAAATGGATAGTTTGTTGCTGTGTTCTGGATTGAACGTATCTTTTTAACCTTCTGGAGTGGACCGTCCCTTCTGAACTTCAGATCTCCTTCAGGTGGATCATCCTTCCAGACCTTCTGGAGTATGTGATCACCCTTGAACCCGGAATCTGATGGTGCTGCTGAAGTTCTGAAGAGGGCTGTCTTTCTGGATCCTCTGTGGTGCTAACCGTCAGCCTCATAACATCTCCTCATTGACCAGTTACTGCCTTTCACACTCCCATTAGCCATGATGATCAGGTCCATAAACCATTCTGATGAGGTCTTTGGACGGTGGATAACTGGAGGCCCAACGTCATGGGGATGAACAGGAAAAATAATATATACATATATAAATATTTATAAGAATAAATAAATAAATGTAAAGAGATAGAGTCCTGATGAGCACAATATAAATGTCAGAGTAACTATCGGAGTATTGAGATGTTATTTTTATTGCTAATGATAGTTTACTTTAATGCTTTATTTTGAGCAGAAAAGACCAAACTACTGTTATGTGGTTGTATAACTTTTGTGTTTGAGCTTGCTGTAGATGTTGAGCGTCTGTTGCTTAGTGTAGCTGCTCGCTTGTGTGTTCATGTGTCGGTGGCAAAAAAAAAACAAACAGCTGATGCATCTCTTCTCGTCGCTGATTGGTTGCTCCCATCAGTCAGAGCGCTGCAGATCACCCTTGACTGGTTTCTCAAAGGGCAGAGATGGGAAACTGGTTGTTCAACCTCAACCGGAAGCTGATAGATGCCTTTCCGCTGTAGTTTTAACAGAAACTAAACTGGCCAGAATCAGTCAGTAAATCAGTGTTTGTTGGATTATTTCTATGTTATAACAATACACCTTCTACTGTTTATCCTGTTTATTTGCCTTTCAATGGAGCTACATCTGGAAGGAAACTGTTTGTGAGATGAGCAGCAGAGTTGGATTTGTGGACTAGATCTTCTCAGCCAAACAGCTGATTCTCCTGTAGACTAGACATGTGGCTACATCATAAAACTCCTAGTTCCATACAAGAAAAAACTCTGCTCGAGCCAGCAGGCCAGCAGGCCAGCTTTTGGTTCCTCTGTTTTCTAGGAGCTGAACCTTCAAGCTCTTCTCCGGTGGAACCAGCTTCCAATGACTGTTCAGGACTCCATCTCTATTTAAGATGATTCAAACTTTTCTTTGTAAAACAGTATGTAGTTAGGCTCAGCTTGGTCAGAGTTTATCCTGCATCTGAAGTTTTATTATTTTTACATTTTTACAATTTAAATCCAAATTTAATAAGTGATGATGACCCTTTATTTAATTTGCTTTTTTAATAGTTGTTTTATGAGTGCTGTAATGTTTTATTGAACTTTTAAAACAAATTTTCTTGTGTGAAACACTTTGAGTTGCAGCTAAACCTAAAAGGTGTGACTTTCTGCCAATCAGACTCCTGATTAGACACCAAACAAGAGTCAGAATCAGCTGTTAAGCAGAGAAGGTCTGGTCCAAAAACCCAATTCTACTGCTCAACCCACAAACACATTCTCCTTCCAGATATGGCTTCATTTCCAACTGTAGTAGATTTGCCATTATAAGAGAGAAATAATCCACCAAACACGGATTTACGGACTGTTTCTGATCAGTTTGGTTTAAGACTGCTTCACATCTGTCTGGATGGAGGCAGAACAGAATCTCTGGAGCATCAGGGATGAAAAGATGTTGGTTTTTCAGCTTCTGACAGACTGGACTCTGCTATCTGCTGGAGGATCTGTTGCCTCTTTTTTCGCTTCAGTATCTGCAGTTAAAATCAATGAATGTAGTTTAAGTAAAAGCTGCTGGATTGTCCCATATAAGATTATTTATTCATCTCTGCCTGAATCCGTCACAAGAAAACACCACAGGTTCTGACATGGGACCCAACATGGAGATCAGGGCTGAGAATGTACTGGTGATATGTGTGTTTATGGTGGCTGCTTTGTGTATTTTTTGTTAGTTTAAATTGTCGTTTGTTTATGTCCTCAGAAATGAATGCAATGCGTTCACAAGCTGCAGTACACCAATAACCAGTAGGGGGCAGTATAGGGTACAGTTAGACCAGATGGAAGGTCACAGGGTGGGCAGCAGTAAAGACGATGGAAGGTTTTGGAAGACCAGACCCGGTGTTCTGGTTTAGGATCCTTACAGACCGTCCATGATACCACTATCGTCATCTCTAAATGAACCAATCACTAACCTCCTCTTATCATCTCCATGACTATTGTTTTGTTTTCATCCTACAGATTCAGCATCTCTATCTTGTGTGAGTTCTTAATGCGCCTCCTGGTGGACACCTCCCGTATCATCAGTAGTGCACAAGGAGGGATGAGGCAGGTTATACTGATGATGGAGCAGACTGGCTGCATGAATGAGCGGTTAGGGGCGCAATCACATAAGGATAGTCTTGATTTGATTGGGCAGGAATTCTGAAAAAAATTGCACCTTTCTTGGGTTACAGACTGTACTTTATTCAGGTGGACCAAACCACCTGGACAATGTCATGCAGTTACAACAGCTGCTCATTTGGTCAGAAATTTGAAATGGGCATGGTTAATGTGGAAAATCGTGAAGCGGAACGTTGACATTATTAGTGCTGATGTGAAGAATTCTACAAGGTTGGACAGATCACCTGGTCCAGGCGTCAAGAAGGTACGGAAATCTATATAAGATGTTGATGGCAGATGTCTGATGTCTGATGTCTTGGTGATGGGATGTCTCAGTGACAGGACGTTTCAGTGGACACGTCTCGGTGTTCTCTCGGTAGATGCTCTGACATCTCGGTGGACACTCTGACGCCTCAGTAACCTCTCAGTGGATGCTCTGACATCTCAGTGTAGACAACTAACTGAATCCATCCCAGATCTGTCCTTCAGATCTGGACACCTGTTGGACGAGCCGAACAGGTAACCGAGCCTTGTCCTGGTGTGCTGGTTGGACAGATGGTTCCCCTCTCTGCTAAAATGGCTGATTCTCTGTGGCACTCTGACAAAGTCGGTTCTTTTTTTTGTCTCCGCTCCTCTTCAGCATGTTGGACGGAGTTTGAGGCTTTAGCTGTTCTTAGTGTTCTCGTTAACGTTCTGCATGCAGCGAAAAGACATTAAAGAATTGTTCCACAGCGGAGAGTGATCCACGAGCCACAAACCACCACACATCCTCACATGGGACCAAATCCATCACTTTCATCTACATCTATCCTGGTTCTGATGGTTCGGATCTAGGTGGTGCTGATCCAAATGGGTCAGATCCAGGTGGTTTTAGCGAACATGATTCAATGATAGTGTTAAATATGAAATTATTGATCTGTGATTGTTCTGTTCAATGGCCCCATGTCGACACACCCTTCATGGACCAGAAACCCAACGCAAAACTCTCTACTGGACTGACACTCTCTGATTGGACCTAGCACCTGTCAGTCAAACTGAAGGACTCGGCCACTCCAACATGATCACATGGTGCTACTTCATGGCGTGTCTGTAAGTCATCAGAGTCGTGCAGATGTTGTGGTTGAACTGGGTCTTCTCGGGTCGACCTGCTGCTACTCTGCAGGCTCCTCAAACTTCTGAATGTTCAACCTTTTCTAGACTTCCTGTGTTTTCTAGACCTGCCGTTGCCCTGACGACGTCCACATGGCACCATGACTGATGCTGATGGAACCAGAACCAGCCAGGGATGTCAGTATTACATATGTACCTTTATTTTAGTTATTTCTACCTTCTGATGCCATCATAGTGACATTATGGAACAACAAACAGGAACCTACTTTCCCAGGAAACACGGTAGGAAAATAAAGCAACACAAGCAGTAACATAGAGATGTTGCTGAACACATGGTTCAGCCAGGATATTCAGGCTCTTTAGGGTTAATTAATTGTGTTGTTTAACGCTGTGATAATAGCAAAATTAAGTAATGGTGACATCCTTGGATCTGACCATCGGTGTAGAGGTTCTTCTGGCCTCATTCTGACTCACTAACACAAACTTTGGTCTGCCTCTTCACGTTCTTCTGTGGTTTCATCCAATATAAAAGCTTATGATGATTCTGTGAAACTTGTAGCAGAGAGGTGCAGAGCTTCATCCTTGCATCTACAACCCCATATTAGTCATTTTCTGTGTAAACTGTGAATGAAACAGAATCTCATCAACTTATATTTTATTCCCAGTAGAAGATAAACAACATATCAGCTGGTGAAACTGAGACATTTTACCATTTGATGGAAAATACGAGCCGATTGGAACAGGCCATTTGTGTTGTTTATCTTCTACTGGGAATAAAATATGACTTGATGAGATTCCAGTTTATTTATTTTATTTTATTTTTACACAGTCACACATGGCTTTATAGGAGCCGGGGTTGTGGATGAACCTGAGCCATAGGTCCTGGTCCTGGTTCAGAGCTCTGGTTCAGTCATCGGTTCTGTCATGAGTGATCCTTTTCAGAGTCAAACCACATTTCAGACTCTGCGTGCAGCTCCGCCCACATCACGCCCAGACCAGGTGAGTCCACTTCGGTCCAGGTGTGATCTGGGTCAGTCTAGTTGTTCTGTGGTAACAGAGAACTGGAAACACTGCCAGCAGACTCACCTGATCAACAGCAGGCAGGTGAACGCTCAGCTGGGTCAGCTGACCTGGTCATGTGACCCGGTGTAAGCTGCATCCTGTGATGTTCCTGAATCTGAGTGATTGTGTTCACATTAAAGAGACGTGTTCAGAGTCCAGCTGAGTTTGTCTTCTGTTCATGTCTAATGACTCATTCATTCATCATCTTCTTTTAAAGAATCCCAGTTTGACTGAAGTGCAGCTCTAACCCTAAACTGGACGTTTGGTGGTGACATATCTGGGTAACTATTCCAGGAACAGTTGCTATGGTGATACAACCCAATTAGACGATTAGACAATGGCAAGAACTACAACGGTGGCTAGATGCTCATCTGTTGCACACATGGGACGCAGGAGTTCAATTCTGGCACGGGACCTCCCATCACCACACCAAGACAATCAATGCTACAGCAAGGGGGAGCCAGGACATTGGGACGAAAGGGGGAGTTCTGAGCTCCCCCTCATTATAGAGGACTAGATAGAATGATAGGTAGATTCCTACCTACTAGATGTGTCATGTGTCTGTGGTTATACACAACCCCTGCATGTCCTACCGCCAATGCACCTTCCCTGGAGGAAGCTTGTTTCATTGTTCGGGTGTGTTAGGTAAGGGTAAACAGGAGACTATCAGTCGATCACTGAGCTTCTCACCCCATCTCTAAGGGAGAGCCCAGCCATCCTGTGGAGAAAACTCATTTTGGCCGCTTGTATTCGCAATCTTGTTCTTTCGGTCACTTCCCACAGCTCGTGGCCATAGGTGAGGGTAGGAACATAGACTGACCGGTAAATCGAGAGCTTTGCCTTTTGGCTCAGCTCCTTCTTAACCACGACAGATTGAGGCAGAGTCCGCATCACTGCAGACGCCGCATCGATCCGCCTGTCGATCTCCCACTCCATCCTTCCCTCACTTGTGAACAAGACCTCAAGATACGTGAACTCCTCCACTTGGGGCAGGATCCTATTGCAGACCCGGAGAGAGCACTCCACCCTTTTCCAGCTGAGCCTTGTACAAGCAGGTCCAGCACTCCATACTCCTGGAGTACCCCCCACAAGAGTCCCTGGGGGACATGGTTGAATGCCTTCTCCAAGTCCAAAATCACATGTAGATTGGTTGGGCAAACTCCCATGCCCCCTCAAAGACCCTGAAGAGGGTATAGAGCTGGTCCACTGTTCCACGACCGGGACGAAAACCACACTGCTCCTCCTCAATCTGAGGTTTGACTATCCAACGGACTCTCCTCTCCAGCTGAATAGACCTTACCGGGGAGGCTGAGGAGTGTGTAGTTGGAGCGCACCCTCCGGTCCCCCTTTTTGAAGAGGGGGACCACCACCCCAGTCTGCCACTCCAGGGTAACTGTCCCCGATGTCCACGCAATGCTGCAGAGGCGTGTAAGCCAAGACAGCCCTACAGCTTCCAGAGCCTTAAGGAACTCTGGGCAGACATCATCCACCCCCGGGGCCTTGCCACCGAGGAGCTTTTCAACCACCTCAGGGACCTCAGCCCCAGAGATAGGAGAGCCAGCACCAGTTACCCCAGAGTCTGCTTCCTCATCAAAAGACGTGTTAGTGGGATTGAGAATGTCTTCGAAGTATTCCCTCCACCGCTTCACAACATCCCGAGTCGAGGTCAGCAGCCCGCCATCCCCACTGTACACAGTGTTGACGGAGCACTGCTTTCCCCTCCTGAGCCGCCAGATGGTTGACCAGAATCTCCTCGAAGCTGTCCGGAAGTCATTCTGCATGAACTTTCCAAACTCCTCCCATGCCCGAGTTTTTGCCTTAGCGACCGCCGAAGTGGCGCTCCACTTAGCCTACCAATACCAATCAGCTGCCTCTGGATTTCCACAGGCCAACAAGGCCAGATAGGACTCCTTCAGCTTGACAGCATTCCTTACTGCCAGTGTCCACCAACATGTTCAGGTGTATACATATATATATATAGGCTATATGTGTGTGTGTGTGTGTGTGTGTGTGTGTGTTTGTGTGTGCGTGTGTGTGTCAAGAATATTACTTTGATGTAGCTTGAGTTCAGAACCCGATGAATTTAGTAATCTAAAACTTAGAGTGGAAGATCTGTACCTTGGGTAAACTGATATTAAAATTTTCTTCAAAGACTCAGAGTAAAGAGAAACAGTGAAAGCATGTCACGTCCAAAATAATATCTCAGGCTGTAAGGAGGAAGCTTTTAGGTCAGTTGGACCTGGGATCCAACCTCAACATTTGCTTTCAAGTCTAAAGCCCAAAATGAAAAGAGAAAATTTTCACCAGAACACAGACGGTTTCAGTTGTGAACTCGAGCTGATCCTTCCATGGAGTTGCACATCCAACTTGTTCATCCAGTTCTCCATCACCCTGAGCTGACCACTTCTCACTTAAGCCTGGTACACACAAAGATTTTTTGGGTGGTTTTTGTCCCGATTTTGCCTCTTCCCGACCACTGATGGCAAACGCCCGATTATCCTGTCCCTTATAAGATTATTCTATACAATTATCATTTGGTCTGAGGTGTGTTACGAGCAGATGTGTCCCGATAATTGGCTCTGAAATGGGTCGTAGCTGACAATCGGTAATATTGAACATTTCAGAGCCGATTTCTGAGGAACGCCGACGACTTGTGCATTCTGACTGCGTGGATGGTGACATGGGCCAGAATGTAGCCAATCAGAGAGCGAGCTGACTGGGGAACAAGGAAGTAATTAAAGTCCATGTTCACGCCATCTCTAGTCTGTTATTTTTTTTCAGTTCTGTATTTGTCTGTTAACAGTAGTTCCAAGACCACCATCATTCCCTCGTCATCCTCTTTCATTCTATGTGTTGTTTTCCGGTTGTTACTATGTTTCTTCTTTTTTGTTTTGTTTTGCTGGTTGTTGCTATGGTTCTTCTTCTACGTTTATGTAAGATCACGTCTGGTCACATGAGATGTCTGGCTTGGAGGACTAGCTTGTAGATCAGTTGCGGGACAGCATTCTTTTGTATGTGTTGTTCTATGATTAGATTATCGGAGCACAGCACACACAGTATGATCAAACCTGTTATGCCTGATTTTTTATCTTCATGTGTGAGGTCTAGACCAGATAAAAAATCTCATAAGATTAAAACAATCCTTATGTGTGTACCAGGCCTTAGCCAGCTCTTTGATGGCTTTT
>JBAFTC010000026.1:3063862-3075079 GCA_037177435.1 Melanotaenia nigrans | reverse complement strand
AATAATAAACTACATTTAACAATACATTTAAAACTCATACTTAAAACATAACTATCCTATTTTATGCAGAAATAATTGCAGGGATTTTTATGTTTACATGCATTTATTTATATGAATATTGATTGAAATTCAAATCAAATGTCCTTGTTATGGCAACCTGAAGACAAACAGAACAGCATTTTATCTCACTAAATAAATACATTGGGATGTATGGGAAGGGGTCTTCGCAGGACTTAACATTAAAAAGCGTTAACTGTTTATTCACGTCAGTCTCCAAAGTCTCTTACCAGAAAAAGTTGCTAGATTTGTCGCTAGTCGCTTTTGTGAAGAAAAAGTTGCTAGAGGGCTTTAAAAACTCGCTAAATATAGCGGCAAAGTCACTAAGTTGGCAACACCAAGGGGGTGTTTCAGTGTGTCCGTGGCGGAAGGACAGAGGAGAGAGGATTTAACAAAATCATATAATATAATTTTCGCCCCGTCTTTTTTCATGAACTAAAATATATTTTTGCCCAGTTTTTATTTAGTGAACTACATTTTCGTCTTGTCTTTATTGGTCCACGAACATGCATTCTGATTAAGTCCCAGTCGTTGTTTTTAACAGGAATTTTAGTCTTGTTTTCGTTTAGTTTTCGTTAGCAAAATTAACACGACGTTGGCTAAAACACAACCTCAAACCATGATTGCTCCAACTCTGTGCTTCACACTTGGACAGGTTCTTTTTTAACCTTTCTTCAGCTTTAACCTCATTACTCTAGAGGGCTTCTGGCTTATTTAGATGCTCTTTAGCAAACAGATGCTGAATTATATCCTCCTCATGTTCCTCATGAGTCAGAGTATTATTAAAGCTTTTAAATGAATATATCCTGTCCTTTCCTGACAATGACTGTGAACAAACCATAATTCTAACAGGCTAATTGAGATAGAAGGCCTATGTCCCATCTGACAGATGAAAACTCCTGGGGTTCTTTATTTTTTTTCACTAAACAAAACATGTTGACTTTACTTAAAATAAAACAGAACTTAATGACTTTTACAGCTCATTTTATGTTGAACTGTTCACAGGGTGTCCAAACCTTTGCATACTAATGTTAATGAGAACAGCCTGGATTATCGTTATTGTCTTTTGAACGTAGAACCAGACAACAGTTATTTTCCTAAAGCAGCTGAAACGTGGACTCGTGTGTCTTTCTGTCCATCTGAAATGAGCTGGTGTCCAGGAACCTCGGCAGAGTTCATATGTCTCAAAATGTCATGATGGAAGGTCCCGACTATCCAACAGTAGTTTCCATCCTTCCGTTTTCCACTCTGAGGTTTCTCCAGACTCCATGACTCTCCCCAACATTCTGCTCTGTAGATGGTAAAAGGTCCAAGCGGTGAGCCATGAGCAATCCGTATTAGAAAGATTTAAGAATTTGGAATGGAGAATTATAGGGGTATTTTTCTGTCTTTAATCAAGAGCAAAATTGTTTTTCACAAGTGCACCGTGAAGATGAGGACTATTTTCTCAGTTAATCTCGTATTCTGTTGGCTGGAGGAGGTTTGACAGACAGCTCTTTCAGCAACCCAAGAGAGGAAAAAATATCCAAGAGCAGAAGTTTTGAGAGCAGAGAAAGTGTCTGAGTGTGAGAGAAAGAGATCAAGTCTAAGTGCAGAGTTTTAAAAGGAAAAACAATATATTTGAAAGCAAGAGGGACTTTCTGAGTATGAGTTAAGAGTTTTGAGAGTGAGCAAGATGATATTTGAGCGTGAAAACCAGAAATCTTGCTCTCAAAGCAAACAATTATGCTCTTGTTTAATGAAAGGAAAATACCCCCAAAGAGAATCTTTCAGACTTTCAGAATAGAGGTTCAGTTTAATTTTAACATTTAAATGTACGCTTAGAAAACATGCAAGCTTTTCTGGAGGTGGTTTACCCTTTGTTTACGGGGTACACCAGTGTTACATGCACTGTTATTTGAGTGGAAGAGTCTTACTTGATTTACCTGAATAATTTAAAAGTAACCGAAAGACAGAAAAGGATAGTCTGAGCTGGTTAATAAGGTCTAACGGTCTAGAGAAAAACATTTGTCTTTGACTAAATAATCAATTAATTACTTAACACATTTCAGTGCATAAAGCATTCTCTCTTCTTTGAGGTGATGACACTGTTTTCTCATTAAATCTGCTGCTTTTATTCTTTCTTTAGACCTTGCAGACCTCAGATGATGATTTCCTGAATCTCAACCCGGTGGATAAGCGGTAATAAAACCCAGGAAGGAAAAGGAACTTTCCACCTCTAAAAGAATCTTTCTTTTCTCTCTCCTATCCTTCCTCTGCAGACGAGGCTCTAACGTGTCCCTGGTGCTGGACATGTCGGCCCTCGGCTCGGTTGAGCCCCTTAATGTTGCCGTGGTAACCCCTAGAGAGGCAGCAGCAAGGGAGTACCTGCTGTCTGCCGGGCGGCCAATGACACGTCAGCAGCTTCGCGACATCATCAACAACATGCACAAGCTGCATGCCGAGTTCGCTGTAAGTCCTGATTCTAACAGGTGTGTTGATGTGAAGATGAGGAGGTGGAATCCTGACATCCCTGCCAGAGTTCAACCTGCGCAGGATTTACTGCACAGCCATCTTCTACACCCAGTTCATCCAGTTCAGGGTCAGAAAATATGTGATCTATTTATTGTCCTAGAGATTCCTGTTTAAGCTAAACATCTCACCTGACACCAAACCAAGTGACCTGCTTCATGTTTTCACCTGGGAACGAAATATACAACTAAAACCTGCCTTTCCTCCCATTTCAGGAAATACCGATGAATTTTATTGATCCCAAGGAGCTGGATATTCCAAACCACGGGACCAAGAACAGATACAAGACCATCCTGCCCAGTGAGTATTCGGTGTTGCTCGGAAGGAGCAACACTTCCAAAACAGCCTTCATTTCCTGTTGAATCAGGAAGTTATTTTATTATGTCGGTGGGACTGGGTGTCAAAGGCCAACAACCCCAAGGACGGTGAACATTACGCCTCCCTCTTCCCCACCAGCACATTCAAACAATGCTTTTTTCCTCCGAGCACAGAGTGTTCTCGCAGTCCGCCCGACACTTGGCCTCATTAACACATTATGTAACACACACACACGCACACACAATGATGGTTTTTGGATTGTGTGCTTGTGTTTTGGAAGGAGGCGGGGTTATCAATACAGTGCTGTTCCTTCCTTCCGGCTAATCAGGAGAAAGGAATGTTCATCTAGAGCTGCTGTCAATCAAACTCCTTCCTGTGTTACAGTTTTTGTTTTTCAAAGCATTCATTGTGGCGCTGCGGACCATGGTCGGTCTGAGCTGAGGTGCAACAAACCTACAGACCACAACAAGCTCCAGACTTTCTCATACACCTGATTTGGTCTGTTTGACTCTGAGTACATCATGGATACAGACTTGCGTTTAAATCACATCTACCTAAAACAGATTCAAGAACAAGACATAATCACGGAGCTTAAATTTATTCCCCCTTAAGAGATATCACCTTTATTGATTTAATTGGTATGATTATTGTCAGAGAAATAATCAGATTACTCTGTTTGAAAATAATTTTTCAGCACTATAAATGTGTAAATTACATGAACATTCCTTATAGGGTTTAAAGGTTTATTTATTCCTATCTGTTGATGCCAACATAACAAGATAACATAGAAAGTAAAGTAACCAGGAATCTGCTCTGCTGTGTGCTGAATAAATAAATCCTACACATTCATCAGTTCATCATCATTTGTCATTTACCACTTACTGAACGCTTCCCATCTGCCGGTTATCCTGCAAGAGGTGAAAAATGGTGGATGGATTTCCTGTGTCACGTCATGATTTACAGGCTGCTGAGATGCCCTCCACAATTACACCTTGGTCATTAAAGAAATCCAACAAGGATGAATAAATCTGTTTGTTTGGAGGGAATAACTGTTCCTCCGCTGTATCTCCCACTCTAAACAACCAGAGCAACAGGACAACGTTGTCTAGCCCTGTTTTTGTTCCATGCACGAACTGCACTGATCTGCTGATGTGGTTCAGACATAATCCTTCATGGAAATGATGATGATGAGGCATCTTTATGATTGATTCATTGTGGGGTTAAATACTGTGGTTAATTCTGAAGTAACACGTCACCCTTCTCCTCTCCTTGATGTGTCGTAGACCCTCATTCCAGAGTCATCCTGAAGTTGAAGGGCTGCAACGACCTGCTGAGCACCTACATCAATGCTAACTACATTCGGGTGAGTGGACAAGAATACTTCATTTTCATCCCTCATGACTAATTGTTTGTTGTGTACTATATACTTGTTAAAAGAGGATTACGCTAGTGGGCACTTTAGAGAAAAGATAGAGTTGTTGAATACATGGGCCAACCTCCTTGGACGTGGGTCCACGCTACCGTAGCCCAACTATCTGAACGTGGCTCCACGGGACTGTAACCAACCTCCATGGATGTGGGTCCATGGGACCGTAGCCAAACTTTCTAGACGTGGGTCCACGGGACCGTAGCCAAACCTTCTGGATGTGGGTCCACGGGACCGTAGCTAACATCAGAATCACAATAATTTATTTTGCCAAGTCTGTATGCATAAACAAGGAATTTGGCTCTGGTGAATTGGGGTTAGACATCAGGGTCAGATCATACCATCCGTCTCTGTTTGATCCAAAGTGGACTTAATGGGAGACGACCTAGGAGGACACCACTGTTGAAAGAACATCATAACAAAGCCAGACTAGGATGTACCACCATGCATACTGACAGGCCACAAAGCTTCTGAGAGAACATCCTCTGGACAGATGAGACAAAACTGGAGTTTTTTTGGGCTCGATAAAGGATCTGATTTTGTTCTGTTTGCTTGGTAGTTTTACGTCTGGCCTGGGAAAGTCCTGGGTGGTATATATGTTGTTGATGAAATCCCTGTAGTGTAATGCCCAGGATGAGCTCCTGGGTCTTTTTTTTTAAATATTTTTATGCTTTTGTTTTATTTAAATTGTTGCATAACTAAAAGTGGTCAGCACTGGTGTGACATTGTGTCTTATTTTTGCTCTTCATGTTTGTGCTGTTCACAGAGCTCCATGATGACCTTTAGTCCATTTGATCATGGTATTTGTTTTGCTGAACGTTCTCTAAACTTGAGAGAATAACAAATATTCAGCATGCTTGATAATCACTGCTCTGGAATGTCGGCAGCATTTTCTTTGTTCTGCTGGTTTCCTCATGGACTCTGAGTGAAAGTGTAGTCCTGCAGAGGTCTGCAGTGTTGCTCTGACTCTCACAATAGAACACCTTCCTGCCAGGAAGCTGTGCTAAAACACTTTATACCATCAGACCACATCAGAGGACTGACTTTCTGTCCAGAGAAAGTACATTTCTACATGAAACATGGAGCAGATGATCAAAACTGATAAACGTATTTGACAATATAAGAGATGTTGTGGCTTCTGTGCCAGGGTTACCGTGGAGACAGCAAGGCATTCATTGCCACTCAGGGTCCCATGGTGAACACCGTGAATGACTTCTGGCAGATGGCCTGGCAGGAGGAGACGCCTGTCATCGTCATGATCACCAAACTGAAGGAGAAGAACGAGGTAATGGTTTTCTGAAGCAGGAAACTACAACCACAAATCAGGAAGTTAGTACAGTGCAGAAAATGTAGATGTTTTATCTCCTCATCAACTTCAGTTCATGAACCGAATGTTAGTTCAGTAAATTTTTCCTCTCACAGCGCTGAAGAGACGTATCGGCATTAAAGATCCATCAAATAATCTGACTGAATATATTTATAAACCACTTTTGTGGTTCTTCATCATCAGATTAAAAACTGGACATTCCTGGAAAAGATGAAGGCAGCAGAACCCAGATCTGACCCCAAACTATCACAGAACCCTGATCCAGAACCCCAGGAGGAACTACAGCAGTCTAGACTGTAAAAGTTTAGGTTACTCACGTAACCCCGGTTCTCAAAGTAGCATGAGTAAGATGTCTCACTATGGTATACACCCCCCTGCATGTTCCTCAGAAGCACCTATCTCATTACGCAAATCCTGGTTAGCTGGTGAACGTGACGCTCACATCACTCTACCTTTAAGTAGCCTGCGCTATGATGCAGCGTCATTCAAGATAAGCATCTCTTCTTGCTTCGCCCTGCAAGAAGAACTGTCTGGTGAGACATCTCACTCGTGTTATTCTAAGAACTGGGGTTACGTGAGTAACATAAAGTTCTCATTCATAGCATTTGTTTCGATGTCTCACTATGGAATATGGAGACTCCCGAAATGCCAGACAGCTTATCTCAGGTGAACACCAGCACTCTTGGAGAGGAACTCCGCTCATCTGTGCTGCTCAGCACAGAGTGGGCCACACTAGAGGCAGTGACGTTCAGTTTGTAAAACCGAACAAAGGTGAGACCAACACGCAGCTGCACAAAGATCCTGCATGGAGACCCCTCTAAAGAGGGCCCAGGAGGCAGCCAATCCTCAGGTCAAGTACGCATGCAAGCCCGCAAGTGCCTGCAGACCCCAACTCCTTTAGGCCGTCCTCAATCCAGTGGGAAAGCCGTTGCTTAGGGATTTGCCTGCCCAAACAGGGCCTAGCCCAGGAGACAAAAAGCTGGTCGCTCTTCTGGAGCCCCTTTGTCCTGTCTATATAGGCTCATAGAGTGCAGACAGGACACAGTTTATGAAGCCACTGCTCCTCGGGTGAAGAGAAAGGCGGCAGAAAGAGATTGACAAAAAGACGATAGGCGAGCATGAACCCATCACCTTGGGCACAAACGCTGGGTTAGGCTTGAGTGACACCTTCGCATCTCCCAGAGCAAACTGAGTGCACGAAGGATGCACTAAGAGGGCATGTATATCACTGACAAGCTTCACAGAAGCCAAAGCCAACAGCAACACTGTCTTCAAAGACAAGTGTTTGAGGTCAGCATCTTCTAGTGTTTCAAAATGGGGGCCAGATAGACCCTTCAACACCACCACTAAGTCACACGAGGGCACCAGGGGCCTGGAAACTGGGAGAAGCCTGGGTGCCCCCCTCATGAAACAGCAGACCAGCAGATCCTGGCAAGACGATTTTCACTCAAAGCCAACATGGCACGCAGAAATAGCCCCCCAAAGACACGTTAACAGTAGAAAAGGCCCTGCGTTTGTCAGTTAGCTCCTGCAGGAATGAGAAAATCACAGCCACCGAGCACTGAAAAGAAGTGTGCCCCCTTGTATGCTACCACTCCTCAAACAGAGCAGGTTGTCAAAACTGCGCATTTGTTGGCTATTGCGAGAGGTTCCACCATCCCCTTTATTGGTTTTACGTTCAATTTTCTGTGCTCTCGACCTCGAGTTTTATTTTTATTCTTGAACATGAGTGTGTGCTTTTGCGACCAACATCTGTGTCTGCCATCCCAGCAACAGAGTCCGCAATCCCTCTGGTTGGGGTAGAAACCAAACGTGGAAGCACACACAGAACCAGCGAGGCTGGTGAACAGGGAACATCCAGCTTTTCCGTTGCTGGAAGAGCAGGGTCGTCAGGCTGCCCTCTTTTTCTTCCTGCTGAATGGTGGCCTACACAGGTTGTCCTGGCGGGGCTGCTGTTGGTATCTGCGCTTTTCTGGACTAGCCAGACCTGACCTCCTCTCTTAGAGAAGCGGTGGGGCTTGGGCTTTTACTATCTGGGAAACATTGGCTGTAGAGTATGGTAGCGATTCTGTACCTTATTTCAATTTAAAATGGATTAACAGAAATCCTTTTTCATTTTCAGAATATAGTTGCATTTTTTACTCATAAATAAAATGAATAATAAATAATACAAACTGCATTTTCATGTTCTTTATGTTTTCTTTTTAGTTGTGTCATAAAAATAGCAGTTTTGATGATCTTATTAATTTTATTTATGAGTCAAATAATGCAGCTATATTCTGAAAATGAAAAAGCATTTCTGTTAATCCATTTCAAATTAAAATAAGGTATAGATTTGCTTCCATAGTAGAGGAGGCCACGAATCAGACTGAGCGAAAGTCGGCCGTGGGATCTGCGGAGGAGGACACTCTGCTTTCCGGAGAAGGCAAAGCTGCAGAGCTTCATCCTCTTTCTTCCCGGCCTCACACTTCTGCTGCATCGAAGTCAATGCGGTGCCAAAAATGCCGTCTGGAATGATTGGCATGTCCAGAATATACTCATTCTCTCTTTCTGATAGGTTTATCAGGTTGAGCCATCTGGCCCGTTCCTGTAACACCATTATCCCCATAGATTTTCCCGTGGCCTGGACTGCACATCGGTGCAAGCGGAGGTAGATTTCCGTTATCACGCTGATCTCTTCCCACACAGCCGGCTCAGGCTTCGTCGCCATATCTTCGCAGAGCTCTGCTTGATAGGCGAAGAGCATGGAGGTGGCATTGAGCGCCCTGACAGCTAAAGCTGCGGCCTTGTATGCTGTTAGTCTAGTCGGTCATGGCAGACTGCAGACGGTCAGCTTTTGATGGCAGAGTGGGGCTCCTGGAAGACGCAGTTGACAGTAGCAGATGCAGGTGGGCTACAACTAGTGGTTCCATTGGAGGATTCTTTCCACAAAAGGGGTGGTCCTTCCATGAGACCGAAAACCTCATCCAGTAGCTCCGGGCTGTTTTGCTGCTCTCGTATCCTGGGGCAATATCTTCCCCTCATAATGTGACCAGGAGGTTTCTGTCACGACAGCAGGCCAAGAGATATTGGATGCAGTTCATTTGCACACTGCCTGCAAATCCAAGCTTTGAGTAGGAAAAGCTGGTGTGCTCTCCGGTTCTTCCCGCGGAGCAGAAACAGCGTCAGACTGTGCAGCCGAAGCGGGTGGGAAGAAGACATCATTGTCTTCAGATATGAGAAGCTCAGAGATGTCCTCTTCTTCCTCATAGTCGAGATCGAGGACGTCATCCTTCCACCACTGATGCCATGTTCAGCTGGGAACCCCAGCTGGTCGACAGCCCTGCAGTGGACAAGTAGCCTCTTCATGGTGAAACAGGAGCAATGCCTACAAAAACCAGGGGCTTGTATAGCCGCCTGGGCGTGTCTCAGCCCGAGGCAGCTCAAGCAGACCTGGTGTGGATCCTTACTCGAGATCTTGTTCCCGCAGACACCGGAATGAGCCCCAGAGTACCCGTTTTCTCTGGTGCGAGGGAGGTTACATCATTGTTAGCTGGAGTGCTAAACAGACGACACAGTGTTAGCTGGTGTGCCAAACCATGGGAGTATAACCTTGCCGTGTTACGCCTCACTCTATGGGGAAGACCGGGAGATGCAGCTAGCGCCGGGTGACGGAAGCTGGGGTAGGAGAGATTTGTCTATGGACAGTTAAGCTAGCTAGCGTGAGAATGAGATATGCTCCGAACGAAGCAAGAAGAGGTTTTTGAATGATGCTGCATCATAGCGCAGACTACTTAAAGGTAGGGTGATGTGAGCGTCACGTTCACCATCCAATCAGGATTGGCGTAATAAGATGGGTGCTTCTTAGGAACACACAGTGGGGCGTATCCCATAGTGACACATCAAAACAAATGCTATGAATGAGAACTATTTTAATTACAATTTTCCACTATAAGACACTCACTATAAGACCCTCACTAAAACCCCATAAATGAGTGGTATGGGTAGCCTCAGGAAGGCAGTAGTTAGAGCGCATTGCTCTGGCCACAGAGGGAGAAATATGGGTGACAACCTGGAGATCCTCTGTCCCTCTTTGATCCTATAAGTCTCAGACTTTTATGAATGGTGCTTTTGGACGACATTATGGACCAATCAATGCATTTTAACCTTATTTCCAGCCCTAATTTGTCCCTGTTCCATATTTTTTAATGTGTTGTGAGTCTATTAACAAATGAAGTTGAGACAGAAGATGAAATAACTTAATAAATTAATAAAAATGTTTAACTTTTAACGCTGTTGGAACTTTGTCTGATTTGGGGTTGTAACGGAGAAGAATGAAAAGAGCTGTTATAGAGTTGTGATAAATCAGTAAATAAATGACACCAGAAGCTGCTTTGAGCACAGGAAGTCTTTCTCATGGTTTATGTGGTCTGTGATGTGCTGAACTTGCTGTCTGTCTATGCAGAAGTGTGTCCTGTATTGGCCTGAGAAGAGGGGGATCTATGGAAAGGTTGAGGTGTTGGTCAACAGCATCAGAGAGTGTGAACACTACACCACCCGCAGTCTCACACTCAAGGTACACACTCCTTTCTGCTCCACCGCTGAGGTATTATTAGTCATGTGAGTCCAGGGTCTGGGACTAATGTCTCCTGTGCATGCAGTGTGGGAATCAAACCCGTACGCTGCAGCATTACTGGTACACATCGTGGCCTGACCACAAAACCCCCGACTCTGCACTGCCGCTGTTGCAGCTGATGGCTGACGTTGAGACGGACAGACGTGCTGCTGCGGTTGGACCAGTTATAGTCCACTGCAGGTACTGGTGGACAGGCTGACTGTTATATATCCAAGTCTGAAATGAGTCCATTACCCACGTATCTTTGCTTGCAGTGCTGGGATTGGCCGGACGGGGTGTTTCATCGCTACAGCGATAGGCTGCCGGCAGCTGCAAGTGGAGGGTGTGGTGGATGTCCTGAGCATCATCTGCCAGCTCCGAGCTGACAGGTATATATCTATACCCCAAATTTTAAAGGGGTAATTTTTATGTAAAACCTCCAGTTAGGAACCTCGGCCTGGTCACTGGATGCTCATGTTAAATCTCTGATGAGTCCCAGTGTGTCAGGCTCTAAGCTGCTTTTATTTCATCACATCTAGATTTGAGTAAAAATACCTGGTTCCTCTGCAAGTTGAACCCTGCTTGTGATGCCTTTAGGTCAAAGACTGTAGTCAGCTCATATTGTAAATAATTTATATAAAAAGGAGTTTGTAGTTAATAATTAGTAAATGTAATTTCATGCTAAAAACAGTTCAAATGTTCAGGGTTTTGAAATCTTATCCGTGTGAGACAACAAACAAACAAACAAGTGGGGAAACGGCTCATAAATACGCTAAATGTACCCTTACACACTCGTGCCTTGGGAAACCTTCGTCTTTGGGAGGATAAATGTGTTAAAAAATATAAAAGAAAACACCTGTATATGTGTTTGAGGTATTTTGGTTGTTTAAAACATCCCAGTGTAATGCACAATGTAATATTCACGCAATTGTTTAAGCTAGGCTAACCAACTTAAGTATGATATTAAGAAGTGTCTTTCAGAAG
>JBAFTC010000026.1:2996623-3007725 GCA_037177435.1 Melanotaenia nigrans | reverse complement strand
AATGTGGATCAGATGATTTAATCTGTGCAATTCAAATAAAGCTTAAATAAATTAATTAACAAACCAGGTAATCCATACATCACTGACTGTTGCCCCAGGTTACAAGAAGAAACTTGGGGATGGCAGCTTGTCATGAGAACCAGTCAGGATGATGTAAAACACCATGGAGATGATTGATGTTACTGTGGAGGCAAGTAAGAAGTGTGAAACGTGTTTACCTTTGTTACATGCAGAAGGAAGGAAAGTTAAATAAACCATTCCTACCAGTTACAGAACATCTCCACGGATCTACTGCAGCTCAAATGATTTGGGTCAACAGAAGCTTTTACATCATCATGAAGCTGACGTGAAACCGCTGAAATCACCTTCAGATGCAAGGTTTCAGACTTGACTCTTACCAGACCTTTGTCTTCTTCACTGAAACAACCACTGCTCAGAAATAAAGGAGAGGACATTTCCCTCAAACATTCTCCATCTGATTCAGACAGCAGCTGCAGTCGACTCCTGATGCAACATGAAACTGTTTCGGCTAACGGCCTCAATCTTTGATGCATCATTTCATTTGTCCTTTTTGAAAAAGTTGCTGTGACCCAAAACAGTTTTTTCTCTTTTGTTTTTTGTCTTGCTTTGTTTCCCTCGTTGTGGGTCTTTTCCAGCCCCCCTCCGCCTGCGTTACGTCGTAAATCATCCTGACACAACCAGACTGGGAACTTACAAGTAATGAAAAAAGAAAAGGCAATGACTCTGTAAGATTCCCAACCCCGACAGCTAAAGCAAGGAAAAGATTTTAGTAACTCATGCTGAGGTGAACAGTATGGAAAGAGAAAGTTACTAAAGATACATCAAAATACTTGGATCAAACCTGGAAACTGGAACATTTTCTGTCTCTCAGCATCAGAGCCAAATGACCAGGTGTGGTCCAGCTGGAGCTGAACTGCAGTTTCAGTTGTCAGTGTTGCATAAAGAGATTCATGATCATCCATTTTTGTTATCAGGGTCAGAAAGCTCAAGAAGTGTATGATCTACCTAATTTAATCTTTTTCTCATTGGTAGTTTTTCAATATTTTCAAGACGATCTTTTTTTTTAATTCTTATTATGATGAACTGTAAATTAAAAGTATTAATGTTGTATGTTTACGTTTAATTTGAGTTAGTTGAATTTATATGTAATGTAAAGGAGGAGCTAATTCTTTTCCCCAGGAATTGAGAACTGTGGCTTTAAGAGCATGGTGAGGACAACTTGAGGAATAAACCATTTCGTTTCTTGACACCAAGACTGGGTGGATAATGAAAATGAGAGACACATGTAGGCCATGACTGACAGCTGATATGCTGCTGAGGCAGGGATAAGGAGCTTACAGGTTTTGTGGGGGTGGGAGATCCTTCAATGTCATGATTGCAGATTTTATTATTGTCAAAGAAAAAATCAGGATTTTATGATTATCCTGATTATTCCGCGTACATTTCCACACTATAAATTTGTAAAATGACATGAACACTGCTTGTTGGAAG
Organism: Melanotaenia nigrans; assembly: GCA_037177435.1. Lineage (NCBI taxonomy): Eukaryota > Metazoa > Chordata > Actinopteri > Atheriniformes > Melanotaeniidae > Melanotaenia > Melanotaenia nigrans. Next base: position 3,006,213 of record JBAFTC010000026.1, on the reverse strand, counting down.
CCTGTCTAAATGAATGTGTTCATGCAAAGAATTCAGATAACTTTATTAATCCCTTTGGGAGGTTCCGAACCAAAGCTCCATTACACCCAGCACCGTTATATCATGTGTAAAAAATTTTAAAAAATATATATTAAAAAACAAGTATATATACAAATAGTATAAATAAAAATAGACCTACAGGACTAATAAACAAGTATATACATAAATATATAAAAATTAACCTGTGGAGTTAAGACATTGTTTAATGCATTAATGAACAGGTGGTAGGTAGGGTTTATACTGCCAGAACTAAATAAGGGCGTCCAGCAGCAGCTCCGTTGTCCTGACACCTGACTCAAATTAAAAGGATCTGCACGATGGTGAGGTTCAGTCAGGTGTGCTGGAGCAGGGAAACTTGGAAAACCTGCAGGATTGTGGCTCTTGAGGACCGACGTTGGCTGCCCCTGATGTAGGAGGTTCTGGGGTGCTTTCTTTCTCTCACACACACACACACACACACACACACACACATGCGCACGCACAGTGGTTATCAAGAGCAGCTGTTTAAGTAGTCTTGTGATTTAACCTAATTGTTGATTGGTAAAAAAAAAAGTGGTAAAAAGCTTGAATAGCTAAAATCCAGTGTGGTTTCTTACCTTCGGCTGGTAGTTTTTTCTAGAGGAACCCAAGCACATACGTTACGGTTTTAACCCCTCTATATGCTTATCTGAAGCAACGACAAACTTCTGTTTTGCAGGATTTGTTCCAGACATGTTGCTGGTTTTCATGTTTTCACGCTCACCAAAGTCAATATTATTTTTTTTTTATTCTACTTTATTAAACCCATCCTAGTTGCTAGGAGCAGTGGGCTGCCAGATGCCAGCGCCCGGGGAGCAGTTGGGGAATAAGGGCCTTGCTCAGGGGCCCACAGTGGTTTTTAGCTTAGTTGCCAGCCCCGGGACTTGAACCCAGGTTCTCCAGACCCAAGTCCACCTCTGTAACCACAGAGCTACCACTGCCCATAATGGTTGATCATCATAAACAGGACCAAAGTCCTGATTATTGCCAGCTCTGCTACAGATGTCACATACACCCGTCCTCTGTTTGATTGACATCTGTTTTAACCTAAGAATTTCCTCTCAGGTCCTCCGGTCCCGCCTCCCAGCGTGCATGTCAGCGAGAAGTCGTCCAAAGTGACGTCATCCTCCATATTGTTCCGTTTCAACTGCTCCTGGTTCAGTGACTCTAATGGAGCCGTCCGATACTTCACCATCATTGTGGCCGAGTCCAACGGTACAACACACACACACAAACACAAAGATTTATGCAAGCTTCAAACACAAATGAACGTAGTAAAGCTGTAAAGCTGCTTTAAAATATTTTTTCTGTATTAATAGAAAAACTAAACAAAAATGGCATCATACTGGAATGTTTGTGTCTCTTCTAGCCAATGAGATTGTGCAGCCGGAGCAGCGGCACCCTCTGCCCTCTTACCGCGACTACATCAGCAACTCCTCCATCAGAGCATATCAGACTGCCTACTTCCCCAGCCGCTGCCCTCAGGACGCCGACACGCCGGCTGGACAGGTAGCAACAGCACAGCGATGTTCTTCTCCAGCTCATCGCTTTCTAGGCTTTTAGTCAGAAAACAAATCATGAAGGTCAGCTGATCTATAAAAAATCCTTTTCTAAGCAGATAAAAATGTGTCTCAGCTTCATCTGTAGATGAATTAAATGAAACATTTAAAGGAAGCTGCTTCATTATTAAATCGATCAATAACTGATCAGGTGGTGGAGCTGAATCTCGGTGCAGGAGGTGACCGGCTGGGTGGGACGTGCGACCGTTACCATGACGACGACCTCTACCTGAGTGACAGCTATGGCGACTTCTGTGACGGGCCGCTGAAAGCCAAAACTTCCTACAGGTAAACAAAGCACACACAGGCTGCAGCAAGCATCTGCTACAGGTGTGTAACCAGGTGTGTGTGTGTGTGTGTGTGTGTGTGTGTGTGTGTGCGTGCAGGCTGAGCGTGCGAGCCTTCACCAAACTGTTTGATGAAAACCATCGGGAGTTGGCCGAGCCACTGTTCAGCGACACCTACATGTCAGGACCACTCAGGACTCACGCAGGTGAGAAACCAAACTGAACATCCAAACGTCCGACCGTCTGAAACCTAAAGATTATTTAAACCTCGAGGTTTTTATATTTAAAAATGCCGACTTATCAGTGGCGGAGCAAGAAAGTTTTCCATGAGGTGGTGAAGGAGCAGCAGGATGTCTCGGCAGGGCGGTGGTAGAGGTCCTTGTTTAGATCATTTGTACTCTTGACTTAAGCCTGGTACACACATAACCATTTTTGGGCTGTTTTTGTCCGAATTTTGCCTCTTCCCGACCTCGGATGGCAAATGCTCGATCATCGTGAGATTTCCCAGTACAATCATCATTTGGTCTGTGGTGTGTTATGGGTCGTAGCCGGCAATTGGGAACATTGAACATGTTTAATATTTCAGTGCCGATTTCTGAGGAAAGCCGATGACTCGTGCATTGTGACTGCGTAGATGGTGACGTGGTACCGAATGTAGCCAATCAGAGAGCGAGTTGGCTGGGGAGCAAGGAAGTACAGTAAAGTCCGTGTTCATGTTGTCTCCAGTCTGTTATTTTTTTTTCAGTTCTGGCTTTTCTGTTAACAATAGTCCCAAGACCACCATCATTCCCTCGTCCTATATATCTCCTTCCATGCTGTGTGTTGTGTTTTCCGGTTGTTGCTATGGTTCTTCTTCTTTGTTTTTTGCCGCTTGTTGCTATGGTTCTTCTTCTACGTTTCAACGTCTGTCTGGCTCGGAGGACTAGATTGTAGATAAGTTGCTGGACAGCATCGTCATGTGTGTGTTGTTCCGTGATTACATTTTTGGAGCACACCGCACACAGTAAGATCAAAACAGATTTTTTTTTTATCTTCATGTGTGAGGTCTCAATCAGATAAAAAATCTCAAGATTAAAAAAATTGTTATGTGTGTACCAGGCTTTAATATACCCAAATGATTATGTGATAAAAGGGCAAAACAGGGTTATTATTATTTTGTTACGTTGTTGATTTATTTTATATTGTTTACAAACAAAAAAGCTTAAATGTAATTTGTTTTGTTCTGCCATTCATTTCATTAATAAAAGATGTTTCATTTGAGAATAATCTTTATACTGAGTTTGCAATATTAGTAATGATGAAATTTTAAGTGAAATGTATCGGTATTGATATTGGTATCGGCGATACTTGCCCAGGTATACTTGTGGTATCGCCCAGTGCTGCTCTGTACTGATGCATGCTGCTCTGCCTCAGAGCCTCTAGGTGGCGTGGTGGAGGGTCTGAGCGCTGGCATGTTCCTCATCGGGATGATGGTGGCCGTTGCGTCTCTGCTGGTGTACCGACAGAGGCTGCGCAAAGTGTGAGTACACACATCTTCATCACACCATCATCATCCGTTTCCAGAATCACCAGCACTTTTATTTATGCGTCATGAACCAAAACTTCAACATGTTAATTAGCCGTTAGCTCCTCTGTTAGCTCACATTATCTCATGAACATGTACCTGGGCGGGTGTACAGGGCTGTGCAGGAGAACCCGGTGGTGAGGATGAGCATGTGGAAAGAAGTTCCAACCTCTGGGATGTATATGGGTGTCAGGAGGTAAGTGTGTGTGTAATTATGCTACTTGTGTATGTGAGCCAGGCAGTTAGTTACTGGGTGTGTGTTTATGTACACCAGCTCATTAAACAGCTGTCTGACAGCTTTATCATCAATTAAAAACCTTCATGAGAACCACATAAATAACATCCCAACTGCTTGGACTGGACCAGACCAGTGTCTAAATATGAAAACAAACAATTATATACAATATGAGTTAGAAGAAAACTTTATATACAGCTGATCACCGGACAGTGCAGACAGGACTTCCTGAAGGTAGCCAATCAGAAAAGAGATGATTGATTCATGGACAGATAAATAGTGATGGATCAAATCAGCTGTAAATCTGTTCCAGGCTCAGACATGCTGAGGGATTATCAGACATGTTACCGCAGTAACTTTAACACAATCTGCTAGTTCGTTTCTTTTCTTGTGAGTTTTGTTTTTATTTTGAGCATTTTTCATAAAATATTGCCCTAAACGTTTCATCAGTTTTTTCCTGAAAGAGGAGAAGTTGTATGTAGACCAGAATTCTTTGAATTTGTAGTAGAATTACGGGTCGTCTATAAAAAAGGAAACTTTAAAGAAATTAAATAGAACTTAATGAACAGAAGCCCATCTGAAGTTTGTTTAACAGGAATAAAATAGTTATAGGAAAATTTAACTGAAGTTACGTACACAGTCATGGAGAAAAGTACAAGAATAAAATTATAACATCCTATGAAGAGAATCTGAATCAGAAAAGAAGGCAGAGGTGTGCAGTGAAGACAGAGCATCACATCAACGCATGGAAAAGTTTTTTCTTCCTCCACTAACTACTCCCCTTGTGGCTATGTTTCATAATCATTATAAATTACAGTTAATTAAGTATAAATAGCATTTTAAAATGTTCACCGTTGGAGCTTCCTGTTGTGGTTGAGGACATTGTATTTGTTGGGCGAGTATATAAGATGTAATATGAAGTGAACCATACACCATCTTTAACTAGAGACCTCCAACTCCACTGCTATCTGACCATTAAAACACCAACCACAAACCAACCTCTTCCATCATCTCTTTTCACTTCATTACATCTGACTGTGTCTGGAGCTCTGAGTTCAGAGGAGCGCCCCCTGGTAGAGACACAAAGCACAAAATTAAAACGTTTAGTAAATTTCTGCCATCATCCACTGACTGTACATTCTTCTTTCTCTGCAGCAATCGTCGAGTCACCAGGTGAGTTTTGCTTCTCTGAAACAGTTTTAAAACAGCTGAGCTGGTCCAACTTTAAATGTTCATTTCTGTGTTCAGTCCCATCAAAGCCTGCCACTTCGAGTCCCACCTGTCCAAGCTGCAGGCCGACTCCAACTACCTGCTGTCTGAGGAGTTTGAGGTAATTTATTCTGGTTTCATGGCAGAAACTTCACTTTACCACCCTTTCAGGTCCTTGGAAGACTAAAACATCCTCTCCCAAGAACTGCTATAAGAATCTATAACATCACTGAGTCATACTTTTATCTTAAATCTTTCAGTCAACTTCAGTTCTAATCAAAACCACCAAATATGCAATATTCAAATTATTTTATCTCTTTAAATACCAATTTCATCAGATATCATAGTTTTTTTTTAAAAAAATTAGTGAATATCCCTTAGAAATAGGGTGAGAAGCTTGGTGATCTGGGAGGAGCTCAGAGTAGAGTGAGGTGGCTCGGGCATCTGGTCAGGATGCCTCCTGGATGCCTCCCTGGTGAGGTGTTTCGAGCACGTCCCACCGGGAGGAGGCCCCGGGGGAAGACCCAGGACAAGCTGGAGGGACTACATCTCTCGGCTGGCCTGGGAACGCCTTGGGATCTCTCCAGATGAGCTAGCAAATGTGGCTGGTGAGAGGGAAGTCTGGGCTTCCCTAATTAAGCAGCTGCCCCAGAAAAGCAGTAGAACATGGATGGATGAAAAAAAATGTTTCCATAAAATACAGAAGGGGATTAATATCAGTCTTAAATGTTCTAGAAATAAGTTAAAACATTTCTTTACACTTTAGGTCTCAGATAAAGTATCGGCATTAAAGGGTTAAAGGATTAAAACATTTGAATTATTGGTATTTTTGAGTAGAAGTGATGTTAATTGACAATTTGAGTGAATACATAAATAAACCTATCTGCATTCTTTTAAAGCTGTTTCTATGAAGGGACACTATTTTCTCCTACAATAACTTGAAAGGCTGTTAAATGTGTCCTGTTGACCTTAATAAAAAATTAAAATAGTGGAAAAACTTCCATAAAACCATCTCATATGGGGAAACACAGCCAGGATGAAGGCCAAAATTGAGATAAAAATGACAAAGAAATCTATGCTGTGCTTCTGGGAGGAGTAAAAGCATCCTGGTGTGCAGACATAATGGTACAAACATGTGGCTGAATGAAGTGATGCATCATGAAAACCAACAGTAACGGTGACCAGTGTCAGGTTGTGAGAAGTGATGATTAAAGTCAGAAATATATTGTGTCTATGCAGGATCTGAAGGATGTGGGCCGAAACCAGACGATGGACGTTGCTAGACTGCCAGAAAATCGTGGAAAGAACCGCTACAACAACATCCTGCCATGTTAGTCTCACTTTAAAGAAAACACACAAAAAGAAGACAGAAAAGAGAAATCTGAGTCCCACAGATCATGCCATCATTACAATGTTTATTTAACAAGACTGCACACATTTCCATAGCTACAAAAGGGTCTCTGGAGATTAGAGTACTTCTTCTCATCTTTTCCTTTGTTATCATCTTCATAAAGTAAATAGTGTAAATATCAAATACAATTTAACAACTAACAGCAGAAGCAACTCAACTTTACTGGGTTGGTTATTTTCCGTCTAACAGTTTAAATGAAGCCGTATTTAGTTGAGCGGAACTGGAGCCAATTACCTGGATGAACATTAAAGTCTGATTTTGTGTCTCAAGGTTGTTTGTTCACCCAGAAGCTCAACAATCAGCAAACGTATTTGACCTCATCTTCACCAGGCCTATTATTTCTGCCTCCTGTCTGAAATAACATCCCCAAATAAATAAAGTACACTGTGTTCTCAACAATAAGCTGAGACATGAGAGATTACAACAGAATCCACATATGTGTTACTGTGTCAGAGTAAATTTACCTGGAACACAGTAGAGTATGTAAAGGTTACCTCCTCCTAAAAGAAAACCACATTACAACAGAGAATAGCAGCCCAGTTCACCTAGGAATGAGTAAAATAATCATAGGAATGAGTAAATTTATCTTAGGTATGAGTAAAGTAATCCTAGGAACAAACCATCTTCAATAAGAGGTACTTAGACGTTCCTACAGTGATGAGAGACGTTGTGAAAACTTGACTAAAGTGAGGAAGATGCGGAGCAGCTTCTCCATCAGGCTTAATGCATGTTTCTGTTTTCTAGACGATTCCACCAGAGTGAAGCTGTCGTACCTGGAGGACGATCCCTGCTCCGACTACATCAATGCCAGCTACATTCCTGTATGAACACACACACTGATGCAGAAACACACACACTGGCCTCCCACCCTAACGCCTCTGTCCTGTGTGTTTACAGGGAAATAACTACCGCAGGGAGTACATCGCCACTCAGGGGCCGCTGCCCGGCACCAAAGACGATTTCTGGCGAATGGTGTGGGAGCATGGCGTATACAACATCGTCATGGTGACGCAGTGTGTGGAGAAAGGACGGGTGAGGTTTTGTGGTGTTAGTCCACCAACTCTACAATTTCCACCTTTATGACACAAATATCTAAATGCTGATATTTATGATCCAGTTGGACAAATTTGGCCCAGGGAGAGCAGCTCCTCCAGGCTGATCGGAAAAACATAAAACTATCGTAATCATTAATTAACCCTGTAGAGTGTCCACTATGGACGTCTATTTAAAGACTGTTTTCTAGAATACTCATGGGTGTATATCTGCAAATGAACCACTTTAACCCTGCCACTTCATGTAGAATAAACAAGTTTATAAATATACATACATTATAATTACCAAGTTTGTCTCAGTGATAAACAGGACAAGAAAACAATGCAGTTAACTTTTTATAGAATATATCATATGAAGATGACCATTTTTTAAATAAACTAAAGAGACAAATAATGTTAAAAATAAAGAAAACCATCAGTGTACATGTCTGTAACAGCAATTAATGCATCAGAGGGTTAGTTGTTTTTTGCTTTTATGCCTAAGACACGAATTTTTAATCAACAGTATAGCATTTTTTCACATAGAACATTTTACGTCTACAGTCAGGTAAAGAGATGCTTTTTTAATATTTATACTAACCCTTATCTTTTATCTATAGGTCATATAAATAAGATATTTTATATTCTATAAAAATATAGCGGGCATTTATCACTGATGCTAACTTGTATTAAACTTGAATGTCTGTGGGCGTGGGCCATATCTTCCCATACATAGGCCTGTTGTCATGGAAACGATGCATTAAAGAGTTAAATCACACAAAGCTCATAGTGGCAGCAAAGTTATTGGTTCATTTTATCTGATCAGAGATTTAAAAACGACTCAAATCTCTGATTATCTGATAAATGCTCTTTTAAAGCTGAAAACATGAAACTGGAGAAACCAGGAAGTTTTTACATTAGATCACATCTGGACATTTTGGTTGTCTTCAAATGTTGTTTGCAGGTGAAATGTGACCAGTACTGGCCTGCAGACAGAGAGCCGCTGTACTACGGTGACCTGGTCATTCAGATGCTGTCAGAGTCCGTCCTGCCCGAGTGGACCATCCGAGAGTTTAAGATCACTTCGGTACCTGCTCTCCTCCATAGAAACTCGCCTGTTTAAGAAGTTCTGAAATTAGATCCTGTAGAGCCTTTTTCTAACAGCATCATTTGGCTCAAGTGTTCAGGATCCAGATCTGGTCTGTGATGTAAATGTAAAAAACCATCAGCAGAACCAACAGTGGAGTTTGTGATAATGAAAAAGGTCATTAACGTTCATTCCTTTTGACAGGAGAGCAGCAGCAGTTACCCTCGGGTTCTTCGCCACTTCCACTACACCGTGTGGCCGGATCACGGAGTCCCCGAGAGCACCCAGTCCCTGATCCAGTTCGTCAGGACGGTCAGAGACTACATTGACCGATCACCAAGTACTGGAGCTACCGTTGTGCACTGCAGGTGGGACACAAACCTATTTGATTACCCAGATGAGTTCATGTTCTGTTACCTGGACCCAGTTTTGGTCCTAATGGATCTGCTGTTTGTGTGTCAGTGCTGGAGTCGGGCGCACAGGGACCTTAATTGCACTGGATCGGGTTCTGCAGCAGCTGGACTCCAAAGCAACCATCGACCTGTATGGCTGCGTATTTGACCTCCGTCTGCACCGCCAGCACATGGTCCAGACTGAGGTATTAGCCCCCCAATCACGTCAACCAAACACGTGATATGGGGGACACGTCTGACCTACATCTTTGTGTGTTTTAGTGTCAGTACGCCTTCCTTCATCAGTGTGTGCGTGACGTCCTGAGAGCCAGGAAGCTTCGTAGCGAGCAGGAAAACCCGCTGTACCCCATCTACGAGAACTTCAACCCAGAGTACTGCCACGGTGGGTCCAGACTGTCCATCCTACTGTCTCTCTCTAATCTAGTCTCTGTCCGTCTGTCCTACTGTCTCTCTCTAATTTAGTCTGTCTGTCTGTCTGTCCTACTGTCTCTCTCTAATTTAGTCTGTCTGTCTGCCCGTTCCACTGTCTCTCTCTAATTTAGTCTCTGTCCGTCTGTCCTTCTGTCTCTCTCTAATTTAGTCTGTCTGTCTGCCCGTTCTACTGTTTCTCTCTAATCTAGTCTCTGTCTGTCTTTCCTACTGTCTCGCTCTAATTTAGTCTGTCTGTCTGTCCGTTCTACTGTCTCTCTCTAATCTAGTCTCTGTCTGTCTGTCCTACTGTCTCTCTCTAATTTAGT
>JBAFTC010000026.1:2899855-2916931 GCA_037177435.1 Melanotaenia nigrans | reverse complement strand
CTTTGATGGATCTCTCCAACGTAGCATCACTAGCTACAGCTCTGTGATGGATCTCTCCAATGTAGCATCACTAGCTATAGCTTTGATGGATCTCCCCAACGTAGCATCACTAGCTACAGCTTTGATGGATCTCTCCAACGTAGCATCACTAGCTACAGCTCTGTGATGGATCTCTCCAATGTAGCATCACTAGCTACAGCTTTGATGGATCTCCCCAACGTAGCATCACTAGCTACAGCTTTGATGGATCTCTCTAATGTAGCATCACTAGCTACAGCTTTGATGGACTGGAAAACTGAACAAACCTTGGTCAGGTGAATTATCACACACACACAAACAAAATAATAAAATAATAAATAAATAAAAAATAATTAAAGCCAATGGCTCTGCCTACAGTAGGACCCCTGGACCCCCCTAGAACCGCTCCCCAGTGTGAGTGAAATATTTAAAGCCCATACCATCTAATTTGTTTTTTATTAATGGCATAATGTGAAAACTGAAATGACTTATGTTGGGATCATAGTTGCCTCTATTTCATTTGGGCTTGTTGCCATTTTTCTATAATTTTTTTTTCAGGCTCCAGCTCAGGAACCTGATTGGTCATTCAAACAGCTACAAATTCACTAAACATCAGTCTTATGATTCTCTGAAGAAGCTGTAGACAAAGAAACAGCTCAAAAATATGAAATTCTAGCAGACATCTGTAAGATAATCTCTAAGTATCTCCAAACATAAAGTCTTGTGATTGCGGTAACTGTTGCTCTGTATGAACAAATAAACATTAAATGCCAACTGGATACCTAATAATTAACATGAGTTTTTGTGCCCGTCAGAAATAAGCAGTCCAAGTGTAAGTGCACAATTTTCAGATCAATTCACCCAAGGAAGCCTTGGGCCTGTCTAAGCAAAATAGGACTAGTTACCAAAAAAGTTAGAGATAATTTTATTTGTTTCCAGAAAATTGTGAGGGGTATTTACATTTAAATGCAGGGAAAAACACAGAATCTAAAAATAAAGATCCCTGTGAATCTAACTCTGCACCAACTGTGGGTGCAGTTTCACTGGTTGACTGACAGCTCGGTGATTCTGTCAGATCGGATCAATCAGGTCAGGGTGATCACCTTTGCTGCCCATCAACATGATGAAAACCCAGTCCCATTCTAGGACTGATGGAACTGATCTGCATTGGGGTTTGTCCTGATTTATTCCTGAACACTTTAACCTTCCTGAGTGGCTGAGGGAGATTACCAGATAATCTCAATCCAACTACAAAATCCCGTGCTATCGATTTTCATTTCAGCTTTTCCTCAAAATGCTACGTCCTCAGTGAAATACATGTTTAATATGAAGACTGGATTGAAAAAATGTTTATTAGGACAGTTTCATGTATTATTCATCACAGCATGTGTTTAAAAATTAAAGCATAACTGTCCAGCAAAGAGACTGATTTGGACATTACTGCTGAACAGAAACATGAACAAATCACTTTTTTTACAGATCTCGGTTATAATATAAGCTACAAATGAAATTATGTTGAATAAACTGTCAGTTAACTAGCTATCACATTTTCAGTTAACTGTGACAGATGAAACATTTAATACGTTTACTTTTGTTGTTTATTGTATTTGTCTTGTTTAAAATTGCTAAGTTTAAACATATCTGAAACCTGTGAGAGTTTTGGCTGACTTGATTTATATCCCCATGTTTCAGGACTAAACAATGATTTAAGTTTTTCTGACACTAATAAGCCCCAATGAGAGCTGTATGTAATAGCAAAAAACCTCTGTTGTAGAAGTCTGTTTCATTCTAGTAAAAATACTACACTGTAATTTAATGTCTGCAGCTTAACATCAGGAGTACAACTACAGCAATCAGCAACATCGCTGACACCCAAACTTACTGAAACAATATTCATCAGGTAAATTAAAGTGTTAAACTTCACTTAAACTCCTGGTATTTAATCCAAGTAAACATGATGACATAGCTTACTGATCGTAAGTGTAAAATCTGCAAATAAATAAATAAAATTAAAAGGCATTTTTATGTATTTGAGCTGGATATCTCCAAATGATGGTAAATGTGATGTTAACCCATTAAAATCCTATGAAAAACAACAGTTCTTGGTGATTTGAAATCTTCTTTTGTTACAATTTCAGCCTCCGATATTGATGAGAACTTGTTCCAGTAACCTAAACAGGATAAACTACAGTAAAGAGTTGAATGAATCCGTGTAGAATTAGTTTAGAGAGGCTTCAGAAGCAGCAATAACAACTGTGGTCGGCAAGCTCAGATCTGGCGGAGCTGGCGACCGGGCTCACCGTGCAGTTGGCCGGTTTGCTCTGGAGGCTATGCAGCGTCGGGCTGAGCCAGCAGAAGCCCAGGATGAAGAGGCTGAGGATACCGCAGGCGATCAGGAATAAGCCCAGCCTGATGCTCTTGTCCTCGGCCTCGGAATACTCGTACGACACCCGGATCTTCGCCATGGCAGCCCCGCGGAGATCTCCGCCGGCATGGAGAAGAGGAACGGAGGAGGATGGGGAGGGACGGACGGACGGAGGAGCAGGAAGAGGAAAAGGGAGGAGGCGACGCTGTTCGCCTGCTGCTGAGAAACTGTTGAGTTTAATCACAGACTGCTTTCTCTCTCTGAATCCGTTTCATCTCCCTCAGGCTTCATTTAGCCGCCCTCCCTCCACTCCCTCTCCACATCTCCATCCTCAATCTCTCAGTCTGTCATCACCCGCTGCATCAATTTGTCCCTGCTTTCCACAACTTACCTTCCTACTTTCCCATTTCTGTCGTTTATCTACTGTTTGATTTAATTCTGCTCAACGAATAAGTCCAACTTTAAAGGCTTAGTTCGTAAAAATGCTCTACAGACTTCGAGAGCCGCGAGGTTAAAACTTCCTAGCAAAATGGAAGACTTAAAAGTTAGAAAAAGAAGCTTCAACGATATACAACGATCCGTGAAGAGGTGTCTGATTTCATAGCTTCAGCTGAACACATTTAATAAAGGCCAAATAAAAACAGCCGTTGAATCTTTGGTGGGTTAGCTTTAATCTCTTCATTTTAATTATGCTTAAAATAAAGAGTATATTTTGTATACCATGAAAGATTAATCTCAGCCTTCAATGCTTGTAAAATCTTATGTCTAAACCCTGGTCCTGTCTTGCAGAATTGAGATGTTTACCTGCTGTAACAAACCTGACTCATATCAATGCAGAACTTGACATCAAGCTGTGGGATTCATTTGATTTGAATCAGGAAAACCTGCAGGACACTGACCCAAGAGGACCAGAGTTTGCAATTCCTGGTGTAATGATCATGCTGCCAGATGTCCTAATACACAGGACACATAGTAGCCTATTTGAGTAAAGAGAGTGCACATGAAAAACCACTAAGTCAGTGAGAATCCATTTTTCACCAAATGCAGGATGGTTTAATTTCTGGAGAACCTCTGCTTCTGCTCGAACACACTTGATTCAGCAGATGAGGAAACTAATAATCTAACTCTGCAGAAGCCTCATAATGACATGTTCGTAGAATTAGTTGTAGTGGTGCAGGAAACAAGATATCCACAGCAGACAGGTCCCAAAAACTCACCACGAGCCAGCGCAGGAAACTTTAGGTGAAGAAAAGATGGTTTGGATCTGGTGCTAATGTAGGGCAGGGGCGTATCCATGAAATTTTAAATGGGGTGGCCAAGTTGATACAGATGTTAGTGTGGGGTAGCCAAACAATAGATATCAATGACTACAATGTCCAGCAGGATCAGTTAGCTTCAGTTGGAACCAGTGTGTTAAATAAAATCATTATTGGGTGTCTGGAATCTATTAAATAATAATTGTGAACCATTTCTAAAACTTCCATCCATCCACCCACCCTCTGCTGCTTATCCAGAGTTGGGTCACGGGGGCAGCTACATATGTAGGGAAACCCAGATTGCCCTCTCACAGGCCACATTCACCAGCTCATCCGGGGGGATCCCAAGGCGTTCCCAGGCCAGCTGCTTGTATTCGCAATCTTGTTCTGTCGGTCACTACCCACAGCTCGTGACCATAGGTGTAGGGTAGGAACGTAGATCGACCGGTAAATTGAGAGCTTTGCCTTTTGACTCAGCTCCCTCTTCACCAAGACAGACCGATGTAGAGTCCACATCACTGCAGACGGTGCACCGATCCGCCTGTCCATCTCCCGCTCCATCCTTCCCTCACTCGTGAACAAGACCCAGAGATATTTGAACTCCTCCACTTGGGGCAGGATCTCATTGCTGACCCGGAGAGAGCATTCCACCCTTTTCCGGCGGAGGACCATGGTCTTGGACTTGGAGGTGCTGATGCTCATTCCAGCCGCTTCACACTCAGCTGCAAATCGCTCCACTGAGAGCTGAATATCTCAGCCCGGTGAAGCCAATAGAAGCCCGTACAAGCGGGTCCAGCACTCCATACTCCCGGAGTACCCCCCACAGGAGACACGGTCAAATGCCTTCTCTAAGTCCACAAAGCACATGTAGACTGGTTCAGCGAACTCCCATGCCCCCTCCAAGACCCTGAAGAGAGTGAAGAGCTGGTCCACTGTTTCACGACCAGGACGAAAACCACACTGCTCCTCCTCAATCCGAAGTTCGACTATCCGATGGACCCTCCTCTCCAGCACCCCTGAATAGACATTACCGGGGAGGCTGAGGTGTGTGATTCCCCCTGTAGGTGGAGCACAACCTCCGGTCCCCCCTTTTGAAGAGGAAGACCACCACCCCAATCTGTCAGTCCAGGGGAACTGTCCCCGATGTCCACGCGATGCTAAGCCAAAACAGCCCTACAGCATCCAGAGCCTTAAGGAACTCTGGGCCAATGAAATTTTAGGGTTGCCCCTCCCTAAAATCACCATTCATGCAGGGATCGCTAACTCCAGACCTGTTGGCCCACTGTCCTGCTTTAGTATAGACCATTATCAGTGACGTCACACAGCTTGTTTATACTGCCATGTTGGGTGGCAAAAAGCTAGCTGGGACCTGCTCCCACTATAGTGACTATTAACTGTTTCTCATCAGGGATGGCGCTAGCAGACTTCACACTTTCCAAACCAGTTAAGCACTTATGTGGTCAGACAGCGATACTTTGAAAAACTTATTCTCGTTGGTGCTGAAAATCTGTATGATTTTCCAAATTCCTGGTTAAAAAACATCCAACCGATGGAGACATTGCTATCTGATTTACCTTACTTTGAAATTTACAACCACCTGGTCAATGGACAGTCACACTTCACAGGGGCAGAATTAAAAGCATACAAGTCAGATTAGAGGCTTATAAATATTTCGTGGCTGGATGGGAATCAGACCTTCAGCTGTGGAAAGATCCCCAAACAAAGTATTTCCTCTTCATGTCAAAGTCGAGTAAGAAACCAGCAGATGCAGAACGTTAATGCTAAGTAAAGAGGAGGAATGTCCCGGTGAGATATTTAGGAGTTAACGTTACTAACTTACTAACTAAATTACTGGGAGAAAAACATTGCTATTTAAAGACTGTTTCATTTATTGAGACCACAAAGGAAGATACATGTCCAAGTTTTCATTAACACTGAAAACTGCTGTCACCGTGGTGATCCGTGGTGGAGGCTGGATTAGTTTAACAACCAACCAGCTTCACAGCGGTCGCATTTACA
The DNA here is from genome assembly GCA_037177435.1 of Melanotaenia nigrans. Lineage (NCBI taxonomy): Eukaryota > Metazoa > Chordata > Actinopteri > Atheriniformes > Melanotaeniidae > Melanotaenia > Melanotaenia nigrans. The sequence continues at coordinate 2,911,273 of JBAFTC010000026.1, read as the reverse complement.
CTGAGAGAAACTGGAGAATGTTTTGTTCAGTTGCAGCTTCACATAAAACAAGACTTATGTATAAACCTCTTATCTGACTGTCCTCCTGGTTACACATGGACATCTTTTTTGTATCTCTTGATGAATGAACCAGAATATCTGTTCAAGAATTAAATGAATGAAGGCTATCTGTAGATCTGAGCCTCATAGCAGTATGCCTGCTTTATCTTTTTGCAACCTACGAATGCTGCCGATGTGCTAGTCATGTGATGAGTGACGAAAACTGAGAAAGGTCTATATGTCCTGACACTGTTTTAAATGTTTCCCTGCTGCAACATACTTGATTCAAATTAATGAGTCATTGGGAAGGTTATGCAGAACTTTGTGTTGCAGGTCAGAAACATATAAAACCTGAATGACAGCAGCCCAAAAGGACTAGGGTTCCCCCACCCCTGATGCAAATGGACAGGTGTGTGGATTAGGGGACATATTCATAGAAGATCTGGGGCAGTTGTAGCCATATTTTTAGTACCAACTCCCCTGACCGGAGTCCATGTGAGCACTGGAGCTTCCACTGGGATCTTTTTCTTTAAGGCAATTCCTGCTTTGCAGATCTAGTCAGCCACAAGGTCTTTCGTCATCCCCATCTGTCTCCAGGGGTTCCTCATGGTACCTCTGTGGCTGAAAGTGCAGCCAAAATCTTAGATGAGATCTGCCGTCATTCACACCTCCACAGCAGATTGTAAACTGATAACATTCCCACGCAGGGGAAGCTTCAGCACAGCCAACCCAAAAAGTAGCGTGTAGAGGGGCTGTGCACGTCTGCAGAGTCCAGTAGACTTCTTTCTAAAATATTCTGGCTACACTCCATCACCTGCAGAGAGCCAAGTGGAGGCAGTGTAAGCAGGAACGTCTTCAGGATGAAAAAGCTCGCTCGGTATCAGGTGTTGACATACATCAGGTCATATGGTACAGCTGGCAGAAGACACATTTCCATGGTTTCGCCTCTCTCTCTCTCTCTTTGCAGACAGAGTTGCTCAGTCACTCTGGTGGCCTGATGATTCAATCCAGATTTGAGTTTTTATTTGCTGCTGGCTGCTTGTTCTCTCACTGTTACATGCTGCATGGGATAAGCCTCTTAGTGGAGGGAGAGCACATCACTCTCGCTCAGAAAAATCCTCCCCCTGGACACCTGGTTCACTTTTACATAACACACGGCTGTTTTGTCATAGAAAGAGGCCAAAGACAAACGATGAGACAATCACCTGAGATTCTGCTCAAAATGAATCCATTTCATCTGGAAGTGGTTATTATTCACAGCTGCTATGCTTAAAGGCCAAAATCAACAACCTGTATCTGTTTCCTACGTTTACTTTGACTTTTAATTTAATTCTACACAAATAAACCAGTTATTTCATGTTTAAGTCACTTGTTTGTTTAACATTTCAGGCTGCAAAGCATTCTGCATTAAGTGACTATGGGGATAATTTTGGGCTAAAATAAGGCAAAAAGAAAGAGATAGCGAGAGAAAGGTGATGTCAACAGGTGGACTAAAAGCAGCATCCAGGACAGGCTGAATGTTTGAGGATCTCCAGTTTGTCACCACAAGTGGGAGAAATTTCCATATTTGTCCTACAATCAGAAACTCATTATATATTGATTTTGCCTTTTCACTATTTTAGTTTTATTTTACATTGTTTTATTATATTCTTCAATTTATGTTATTTTAAAATATTTTTAAAATGCTTTATGCATTCTTTCTGTTTAGCCATTTGGTCAGTACCTACTGTTTTTACATGAAGTTGGCTTGGCTTAAACCATTCAATTAATCTGGAAGAATTTTAGTGTGTCCTAATCTTGACACAGCGATCTCTGATCCCTCAGAAGGACCTGCATCCAGAATCATCATCCATCACCAGCTGACAGAACCACATAAACAGGGATTGAGATGGAAACCTTCGTTAGCTCTATAATGTGGAGTTACATTCATACTTAACTTTAAAAATTAGCTTCTCTTGCCGAGAGATGTGGTCCCTCCAGCATGTCCTAGGTCTTCCTCAGGGCCTCCTCCCGGTGGGACGTGCCACCTCATCAGTGAGGCGTCCAGGAGGCATCCTAACCAGATAGCCGAGCCACCTGATCTGGCTCCTCTCGATGCAGAGGAGCAGCGGTTCTACTCTGAGCTCCTTCCGGTTTACAGAGCTTTTCACCTTATCTCTAAGGGAGAACCCGGCCATCATGCGATGAAAATGCATGTTGGTCCCTTGTATTCATGATCTTGTTCTTTCAGTCACTATGTGACCACAGGTAAGGGTAGGAACGTAGATCGACTGGTAAACCCAGGGCTTTGCCTTTTGACTCAGCTCCCTCTTTACCACAACAGACCGATGCAGAGTCCGCATCACTGCAGACGCCACACTGATCTGCATAACCATCTCCTGCTCCATCTTTCCCTCACTTGTGAACAACACTCGTAAATTTTTCTGGTGATTTAAAGATCACCAAATAATTTTACCACCACAGAACCAAAACCAGAGTTATCCCCAGCACAGAACCAGAACCAGTAATCCCCAGTACAGAACCAGAACCACTGGAGTTATCTCTAGCAGAGAACCAGAGTTATCCCCAGCACAGACCCAGAACCAGAGTTATCCCCAGCAGAGAACCATTTATTCCCACCAGAAAACCAGAACCAGAGCTATTCCCAGTACAGAACCAGAACCAGGGTTATCCCCAGCACAGCACAGAACCAGAGTTATCCCCAGCAGAGAACCAGAACCACAGTTATCCCCAGCACAGAATCAGAACCAGAGTTATCCCTAGCAGAGAACCAAAACCAGAGTTATCCCCAGCAGAGAACCAGAACCAGAGTTATCTCTAGCAGAGAACCAGAACCAGAGCTATTCCCAGTACAGAACCAGAGTTATCCCCAACACAGAACCAGAGTTATCCCCAGCAGAGAACCAGAGTTATCCCCAGCAGAGAACCAGAACCACAGTTATCCCCAGTACAGAACCAGAGTTATCCCCAGCACAGAACCAGAATTATCCCCAGTACAGAACCAGAGTTATCCCAGCACAGAACCAGAATTATCCCCAGTACAGAACCAGAGTTATCCCCAGCAGAGAACCAGTTATCTCACTACAGAAAAGAAAAAGGAGCCGTAACTTGACATGTCACTGGTTTTTAAAACAATGTTTAACTTTTAAAAAGCTAAGCATTGAATATGCCTCTCTAAAATATATCAATATCACTTTTTAAATGACCATCTTTCAACCTCTGCAGTTATCAAGCTCAGTGTCGGCCTGCTGCAGTGCAAAGCCTCGGCATTATGTGCTGGTAATCAGGGAGGCATGTGGCAGGATTATTATCTCTGCAGATCAACAGATTACAAATAATAGCAACCGCCAGAGTGAAGAACACGGGCCACGTCTGCAAAACAGTTTGGAGCAGAACCATCACAGACTGTTAAAACAAGTTTCACATCTGAGATTTAGACTCCGTAAGAACAAACAGAACTGATAGAAACTGACATGGTTTTGGCATGCTATCAGGACAGCTGGTATCCTCTGTGGACCAGATTTGGACTTTTCAGGAAACAAAACAAAACATAAACAAAAGGCCTTAACGAGCCGAGATCGACTTATGGATGATGCGATTAGTCTGCAAAATATTTGCTCCTGCTGTGCTGAAACAACACAGTGGCAGCGCTGCGACAGAGGAAGCATTTGGCTGGAAATCCCACTATCAACAGCAAACAACCGTCTGGAAGGATCACGGGAGTTCAGGTGGCAGGTTTAAGGCAGCATGTTGACTATTTTGCTTGATCCCAAACAGGTGACAAGACTTCAGCTACCTTGAACATGCTACGTGCTTTGCTTTCTGTCATGTTTCTGATTTAAACTGCATCATCACTTCCTTTATCACACGTGTTTATATACTTTGTGGAGGGCCGATGGATGTTCCTAACATTAATCCATTACTTACCGTTCAATGTCTATTTTTGCCGTTTTTCCACTTTGTTTCTACTCAGACTTCTGGCTACTAGATACTGAGCTACTGTTTTGAGCTCCTTTTTATTTCTTCAGATGTCAAGAAAATGAGAAACATGTTGATTTATTAAAACATGTGCAAACATTTGTTGAGATAAAACCAGTTTGTCTAGTTCTAAGAAGCCTGGAAGTGAAGATCTGGTCTGAGCAGCTTTATTCTTCATCCCAGTCTGAACCCTCTTAGAGAAGCTTTTTGTCATTTCTTTAAGTCTTTAGGGACAGTTCTCCAGGATCCTTGAAGGACTTTCCAGGAATAGTACTCCAGGATCACTGAAGGACTTTTGAAAGCTCTTCTTTGGGTCTTTCTGCCTTTTGTCCCTTTCCCTGTCCAGATGATCCCATACTGCTTCAATAGTATTGAGGTCTGTGTTCTGGGGAGGATCCATCCCTCCATCAGACCTGTTGCCACTGATCTTCAGTTCAGTTCTTGTTCATCCACGTTTCTATGGAGACCATTTCTAATGAGGCTTCAGCCAACAGTAGATGTACCAGCTGAAGGTCCAGATGCATCTCTAGGGTCCTGGTTCAGGTCTTTGCTGAGTTTTTTAGTCCTGACTCTTCTTCGTTAGTCCTCCATGTGTCCAGTTTCTGGCTCCATGCTGACAAATGCCAAGTTTCCAGCTACCAGCTGTTTGGGAATCACCTTGTTGCTTCTAAAATCCTGTTTTCTATCTTTCAGACTGTCTGATCTTTGCTGGTTTTACAGGTGAAACTAAAGAAATGGGAACAAATGATGTGACTTTGTGACAAAGGGACTAAAGATCCAGTTTAAACTGGTTCTTCTCTTAGTTGTCTGTTATGTGCCGACACAACTCTGGTTCATCCCGAGTTAGAAGCCTTTTTTCTGCCTGAAGGACTCAGAGGTCAGAGGTAAGTTGCTCTGAAAATGGTTCTGTACCAGGACCTGACCTGAAAATGAAAGAAAAAGCTGGAAAACTACTTATCAGGTCCACTTTAAAAGACTACAACAAAGTCAGAAGTGAAGAAACTAGGACTGTAATCAGAACTTTTAACAGAACTGTCCAAAACAGAAAGGCATACATTCTTTGCTGTTTTTATACAACTTACTTAGACCACAGGCTGATTACACTGAGTTGCTAATGTACTGTGGATGTTTGCTCATTCCTGTACAGTGAATTAACAGACAGGTATGTCTCATCACCATAAATTTCTGGGTGGATGCTCATCTGCAGAGACTGTGCACCCTTTTGAACTTTAAGACATGTAAAATATAAAATCCCTGAGGTGACCATTTAAAGAGGACTTCACAGAATTGTTGATTTACCACAGCACACATTTTTCATTCGCTGAAGTGAAGAGAGACATATTACACTTAGATTTGTAGGCACAAAAACACTGAAAGCTGATCTGAAATGACTGTAAAGAGGAAAAAAAAACTATTTCATAATTATACTTTAAGTTTTCCCTTAATTAATTTAGTGACTCTTAAACATGTTTAATCAAGGACTGGTTCCATGTAACACACGGAGGATGGAGGTCATAAATGCAACATTCAGTCAGTAAAAATGTTCATGTACATTTAACACCAACCAGACGAATGATTCCACCATCCTGAACTCGTGTTTCTGCATCTGAAGACAACTGTTGTTTTCCCGTAACAGTAAACACTGAGTCACGACGTCCTAAGTTAATGTTGCGTGACATTAAAAAGTTTCTTTTGTGGCTGTGATGAAAAAAAAACTCCCACAAAAAACAAATGAGCTCATTAACAGATAAAGTACGGTTTTAATTTCCTACATTCGCCCACTCGCTCACACTCTGCTGCACTTTTTTAGATGACTTTTTCTCTGGTTCAGCGAAACATTAAAAAACAACAAAACTCTACGAGTTTCACAAAATACTGTTGATATCCCTTCACTTAGTGAATAAAGGGACAAATTAGAGGGAGAAAAGAGAGTAAATCTGACAGGATTTCCTGTCTCTGACTGGATTCCCAGATGACTTTCCTGAAGTTAACAGCTTTAATCTCCGCTTTGTTTCCACAGCTTCATTAAGCCTGTAATACACACCTTCCAGCTCTTTGTTCATTTTCTGCCTTCTTACTTTTCTGTGTGTTTACCTCCTGGTGGGAAAGCTGTGTTCTGCAGATCCGTGTCTCTGTTGAGCTTTATTTTTTTCTTTCAACTGCAGCAAAAAAAACAGGTCAAATAACTGATCAGTTAACGACAAAATGTCTTTATGCCAACCATAAACCACAGAAACTGATCAGTGTTTGTACAATCTGCCAGCCTTCTGTCATTATTATGCATAACATGCACATTTATTCATGAATAAAAGTCACTAAAAAGCTGTTTTTTAAGCCCACCTTACTGCCTGTCTGTGGATTTTCTGTTGGATGACGCCCTCCTGTGGAGCAACACTGAAACACAACTTAGTTATCTCAACCTGAACTGGCAGCTGGAACAAACATAAGCCACAAATGGGAACATATTAGATCAAGTAATGGACCAGACACTCTTTTAAATACTCAAGACTTAATATTACATTTTATTTGAGGGAATTAAAGAGCAGATTGAGATGTTCTTCTTCTACCTCCTGGGTCACATGGTGCTCTCGTGGTCTGATTGGTTGATTTAAGCCAAAAGTAGAACGTGTGTAAAACCAAGGGAAACAGAAGCAGAATCACCAACTGCTATGAAATAGAAAGGAACGTGTGCAGGAGCCTCACCATAAATAAACTGAGAAAAACATTTTTCAAAATCTTACTTGAGTCAAAACGATGTTTTCGATGTTGGAAAACGTCTTTCATGACTTAAAAACTACTGTTAATGTGTGATAAACTATCTGAAGTTCTGACAATAAAAATGTTTGTTTTCACTCTTCTGGAACAGTCTCTCCACCTTCTCTCTTTATAAATCCACTTCGATGCAGAAGTTCAAGGCAAGCTTACATTTATTATCTGGCAGCCTGACTGGACGCCGTCTGTTCTGCATCGGCTCTGCTGAAGTGGCAAAGATAATGTGAATCTTCAGAAGTTGATGAATCATTTTGCAGACACACAAACACTCAGGACTCCAGCTTCAGTTTCATTACCAGAATATTTATTTTATTTTTTTTTCCTATTAAAACACTAGCTGCCATATTTAACAAAACAGCCAACGGCCAAGTGTCTCAGTCCTCATCATCCAATCAAGTCCTCTCAGACGGATCACATGTGTCTGTGGGAGTGTCCTTGGCTTGTTCCTGCAGTATGATTGAGCTGGGCCCTGTTGTCACGGCGATAGATGTTGCTGCCATGGCAGCGACTGTTATGGTCAGAGGGCTGTTGTCGGGCATGATCCTTTATGAACCATCTGTGGTGGTTGCCGTGGTAACAGAAAGTCAAGTATTGTAGTTTTTAAACTGTTGGCGTTTGAAGGAGGCCAAGTCTCCTCGTTTGGGACTAATTTTCTTTTTTATGCATTTTAACGGGTTCATTTTTTTTTCTTAAAATGCTGCCTTGCACTTATGTATATATATTTAGAATATATACACATAACTGTACACTGGTGCCTCCTGGAGAGAGTTTAAAATTTATATGAAGGGAAATGATAATAAATTGCAGCCTTTAAGTAAAGACTTCTTGGGCTGATTTAGCTTTTTGTGAAGGTTTGACATGTTTAGAAAATACATTTTGTTTCCTTACAGAGAGTCAGATCAATCTTCAGTTTCTGTCTACTGAATTACAGACAGCGGTAAGTTAGCTTTGCTTAGCATGACGCCTGGAACGGGAAGAACCGCTAACCTGACTCTGCATGAACTCTGAACATCATTTCCACTTAATTTAATAAAAAAAAGATGTTTACAAATGATGATGAACTTAATCTTTGGACAGAACTAGGCTGCAGTTTATTCTCATTTTCTCTGTTTAATGCTAAGCTATGCTAACAGGCTTCTGGAAGATCTGACTCTCAGCAAGAAGGACAAAATGTATGATGGGTGCGACTTTCACCAGGAACCAAACTGTAAACAATTATGGCAAGAAAAACAACAGAAGATGCAGTGGAAGATAGGAACTGTAGAATAAACAGGTTTAAAATGAAGAAAGTCTAAACGTGGGATAAAAGTGATAAAAAACAAAAACTAAAGAAATGCAGTGGATGAAACCTGAAAGTGATGTTCGTGGGACAAAGATGGTACTTTTCATTTTAGCATGAGAGGGGAAATTAATCTCAGCAAAGTGCTCCAGATATTTCTTTTGATACAAATGAAATAAACAGAATCATGTTGTGTGTTTCTACTGTCAACAAATCCAAACCAACAAAGTCTGGGACCAAAATAAAAAGGACTTTAACTGGTCAAAACATTTCTGCTTTTTCACAACTTCAAAATATTTTCCAAATTTCTTTTCTCTCATTTCAATTAGATTTAATCTAAGTTCCCATAAAACAGTTCACTAAAAAAAAGGAAAAGTTCAGTCTTCTCTGATTGGTCGTCTCCAGTAGTCTGCACCGGCCCCACCCACAATTAAATGGCCGAAAAAACCGAAGAACTGAACAAGAGCACCAAATGTTTCTTAATCCGCCACTAAAAGAAATTTGCCACTAATCCAGGGTACTTCAGGGCCTTTTATGTCCTTTCCAAAAAAATTTTAACTAAATTACTGCCGACCAATTTGATTGTGTTCTCTTTTTGTTTTTTTTTTTATTAAAGGTCAGCAGGACACGGGGACAGGTCATTAGAGGACAAAAGCTCTCTTTTAAAATATTTTTTCCATATTTTAGCTGAAGGATCTAAGCCCCCAAATAATTGGAAAAAATACTGAAATATTTTTATTGCCGTTTTTCTTAACAGACTTTTTTAGTTCTCCAATGACCAAGTAGTAAATGATCTTTTTTGGTATGTATTTATATATGATTTTTGTATATTTAAGACTGAGCTTTGAATAAAATTGTCAACCACCTCAAATCTATTACATAAGAAATTACTTAATTTTTATGATTTTTAAAGAAAAAATTAAATGGTGACATTATGTAATCAAAGTGGAATTTAAAGGTTTAAAATAATTTTAATAATTATATATTTTGTATTTTTATTAGTACTAAAGTTAACTGAAAGACACGAGGAAAAAAAGTCTAATGTGAAATGGTTTTATCCAGACATTAGAGCTTGAATTTAAAATATTAACGTCTGTGTCTGTTATTTGATTTAGTTGTCCATTAATATCAATGTAAACTCAAAAATTTAGCTTTTTGGAGCAAATACTGTTGTGCGATTAAAATTCAATTAATCAAGATTAATTAATTACAAGCCTGTAATCAATTAGACATTTTTAATTGAGTCCCACCCTGAGTGATTTTTTGTCCTCTAATGACCTGAAAGGGTTGTAAATTGAAGCAACCCAAAGGATTAAAAATGGATCTGTCAATATGATTTGTTGACGAAACAAAACAAACTAAACGAAAAAAACAAACAAATATAAGTAAAAAAAAAAAAAGAAAAAATGAAAAGCTTTAAAATGTGGAAACTGCATTTTCTGAGTTTGGTTTTTCTGGCTGCTGGACAACTTACAACAAAACCAAAAGAAAAAAAAAGCCATTTTTTCCTCTTTTATTAAGAAATAGTGCTACAATGTACATTGCATTTCTTTCCTGACTGATGTGTTCTGATTTGTAACGCTGGAAAATTCTGTTAAAAAGGATAAATATTTTCAGTTTCTGCACAAAGTCAAAGAGGTGCAGCACAGAGAGAAATAACCATCCATCCTGACCGCTAATCAAATCCTGTCTTCTGTGTTAAAATCTGCTTCTTTTTAAAAGCTTCTATAGACAAAAATATTCAATTCTTAAGACTGAGTAGAAACCAGAATCTCTGGATCAGATGGAGAGTTATTTGCAGTGCTTGTGTCTCTGTGTGGAGAAGTGGGAATAAAATTAAAAAGGGGGGAAATGAGGTAAAGAACAAACATAAATCAGAAAAAGTTCAAATGAGAACGTCTGTCAGAGATTTGGACAGGAGCGAGGAAGTCCTCTACTGTCCCGAGTCCTTACAGGCCAGATTCATTTGAGTGTGTTGAAGTGGAAAACCTAAGGGGTGGTGGCTGATGAACCAGGAGGGCCAATAGTAGGCAGGCAGCAGGAGGGAGAGCCAATCAGAAGGCCTGCTGGGCAGGATTGTAGTTAAAGGTGGAGGGAACATGAGGTCGCTCTTCTAGTTTGTCGTACTCCAGATGAAACTCCTGAAAGGAAGAAGACAAAAGCAGGAGTGTTTATTCATCACACCCTCTGCTCCTGGTTTTAAAACACAACTTTAATTCCTGATGACCAAAAAGGATACAAGTCCTGAATAAAAGCTGAGAATCAGCCAGTCTTTATTTTGTCTCACAGGAAAAAAACTTGTCACACCGCTACTGTTCCTCCTCGTCCCAAACAGAAGCGCATCAGTCCTACATCACTGTGTACTAAGTCGTCGTCATGGAGACAGCTGAGTGATGGCTGCCAGAAAACCTCGAGTAAAAAAAAAAAAAAAAAAAAACAACAAAAAAACCCCACACAAAACAGAGATTCACCTAACCATATTTAATAAAAACTGCGCGTTACAAAAATTTAAATGTACATTTTTATTCGGACGCTGATGTGTACGATGCAGCCGCAGCTCGTACGGTTTACATGGCAAGGCAGTTTATTTGTACAGGACAATTCAAAGCGCTTTACATAAAACAAAGGCATTACAGTTATTTAGAAATAGTAAAAGGCATCAACACATACATGTCATATTTGCACAGCTGGGAAAGGTTCTTAAATGTGATTATAGTCTTTAAATAAAAGTGCACGGGAAATCAAACCTTTTATGACTGACTGAAAATTTCTTATAGTTGATATCCTCTGGGTTTGACAGACGCAGCGGCACGTTGTATAATCGATCTAAGATGACCTATCAGCAAGATGCAGCCACGCAGTCTCTATTCCAATGTCTGTCCACACGGTGAACTACAAACTGAACCAGCTTTAAAATGGTACATTTGTTTAAAGTTTCAAATATTTATGTATTTTTGTGGTTGGGTTGGAGGGGGATTATTGTGGTGTACCTGTAGTTCTCAAACTTTTTAAGCTTCAGCCCCTAAGCCAACATACGTTGGTGTTTGAGACCCCCACACCCACGCAAGGACTTAGTGGTTAATTTTGTGGTATGTTAAGTGGTTTTTGGTGGTTCACCGCCGTGACAAGGCACCTACATGCCTGAAAACAGCTTTTTCACGACAATAAGTACACATGCAATTTTCTTTTGCATGTGTACTAACTTTGGTGTTTATGCGTTAACGTGTAAAAAAAAAAAAAATCATTCTTATTTTAAAGGTTTATCTCTTCACAAATGGTTTAATTTTGACAGTCCTAGTAAAAATCCCAAATTTATTTGATGATTGTAGGCTATTTTTTTTTAATTATCT
>JBAFTC010000026.1:2880680-2891590 GCA_037177435.1 Melanotaenia nigrans | reverse complement strand
TCCACCCTGAACACACACATGTCCAAAATATGAGCAAAGGATGAGGAACACATGCTCAACGTGACCTGGTCTGCCAGTGAAATTATGATGGATTATAGTAAAAATATGTCCATATATCGTTTCATCGCTTCCACCAAACCCCTTCATCCACGCTGCCGTCATGATTCATCTATGAATGAATAAACTGCTTGTCTGTGCATGCTGCACGTCTGGTGGTGGGCGTGGCCAAGGTGCAGCAGCATTGATGACTGACAGATTGCGCTCACAATAGACAGAAATGTTGTGTTTTTTTAATGTCGGACAATCAGAGCTGGAACATTTTCGTCTCGTCAACGAACTCTCACAAACGTCTTGTCATGTTTTCGTCATCATAGAGACATTTTTAGCTCGTCACCATCTCGTTGTCGTCATGAAAAAAAGGTTTGTCAACAAAATGAATTTGTCATTGTTGATGAAAACAACACTGGTCTCTAACAGCTTCAGCTCTTCTGGGAAGGCTTTCCACAAGGTTTAAGAGTGTGTTTATAGGAATTTCTGACCATTCCTTGGGAAGCACATTTGTGGAGTTGGACACTGATGTTGGATGAGAAGGCCTGGCTCTCAGCATCTGCTCTAATTCGTCCCAAAGGTGTTGAGGTCAGGACTCTGTGCAAGCCAGTCAAGTTCATCCACACCAAACTCCTCATCCAGGTCTTTATGGACCTGCTTTGTGCCCTGCTGCACAGTCATGCTGGAACAGGAAAGGGGCATTCCCAAACTGTTCCCACAAAGTTGGGAGCATGAAAAATCGCTTGGTATGCTGAAACATTAAGTTCCTTACACTGGAACTAAGGGGCCAAGCCCAGATCCTGAAAAACAACCCCAAACCATAATACCCCCTCCACCAAACTTTACACTTGGCACAATGCAGACAAGTACCGTTCCCCTGGCAACCGCCAGACCCAGACTCTTCTATCAGATCAGAAGATGATGAAGCATGATTCGTCACTCCAGAGTACGTCTCTCCATGGATCCAGAGTCCAGTGGTTCTCTACACCACTGCATCCGATGCTTTCCTTTGACTCTGGTGATGTCTGGCCTGGATGCAGCTGCTCGGCCGTGGAAACCCGATCCATGAAGCTCTCTTCGCCCTGTTTAGCTGATCTGAAGACCACATGAAGCTTGGAGGTCTGTAGCAACCGGCTCTGCAGAAAGTCGCCGACCTTTGAGCCCCATGCACTGTCGTTTTCAATCACTTTCACCTTGTTATGATACCACTGACAGCTGACTGCGGAATATTTAGGAGTGAGGAAATTCACTGAGCTCCTGGGACGACCCGCCCCTTCACAGATGCTTGTAGAAACAGCTTGCAAGCCTCGCTGCTTGATTTTATATACCTGTGGCCGTGGGAGTGACTGGAACACCTGATTTCAGTTATTTGGATGGGCGAGTGAATACTTTTTTCACTAAAGTGCGGACGGATGGACAGAGAGAATTTTATGGTCTGGCAGCTCATTAAAAACACTCTTTCACAAATACTTAAAAACTATATAAATGAACTGAACAGACATGAGTTAAGATTACAATAAAAAAAAAAAGCTTGTGCTGTGTGCATGTTGTGTTACCATAAGGTGCCCGGCCGGCCAGCGGGTTGAGCAATGGGGTGGGATTCGAGCCTCCATCCCGCCGACTCCGGTCGGCCAATGCTGGGAAGTCTGACAAGTCCAACCCCGTCACATTCTCACTGCCGTCTGGAAGAAACAAACAGGTGAGGACACGAAGGCAGGGCAGGTTTTTGTAAAGCAAACTTCACAGACGAACAACTCAAACTGCTTTCCATAAAATATTGTCCATGGGGAAAAGAAAAAAGAATGAAAGAACTAAAATAAAAACAGAACAAAATTTGTCCATCTGGGCAAATCTGCTATTTCTGTTCCCGATCTGAATGATGTGAAAAGGAACCCAGAGTTCCTCATCTACAATTAGACTAAAACGTGCTTGTCACCACGAGTCTTGGTTCTGTTTCGACAGCATGGTCAAATCTGTGAGTCCTGGATGCATGAACAAGAGAGTCAAAGGACTGCTGAACGCAGCTTTGATTCAAAATCATTTCACTCGCCACCTTTTTTCTCTTTTGTTCCTAAAAAAGTTGCAATAACACAGAAAGCAGACACCAAGAGCTTCTAGAATAAGAGAAGCTCAAAGAGAGGTAAGACACAGAAGTAAAAGACTAACAGTGTGGGGAAATAACAGCAGTTCTGATAAAAGGCAGCAAACAGAAAAGATTTTAACCCTGATGTAAAACTGCTGAGTCAGCTGACCAGCAGTTTTCTGGGAGTTTGTTCCACATGTGAGGAGCATAAAAGCTGAACGCTGCCTCTCCACATTTAGTTCTGACTCTAGGAACAGAAAGTAGACCCGACCCTGTTGACCTGAGAGATCTAGTTGGTTCTTAACGAACCAGAAGATCCTGAATGTATTTTGGTCCTAAACCATTCAGGTTACAGCAGGATTTTGAAGTCAATCCTTGACAGACAGGAAGTTAGTGTAAAGATCTGAGGACTGGAGTTCTAGGATCCACTTTCCAGGTCTTAGTGAGGACTGGAGCAGCAGCGTTCTGGACTAACTGCAGCAGTTTGATGGACTTTAGGGAGACCTGTGAGCCTGTGGTATAATATTGTGGAAAACCCTGGAAGAAAAGCCTGATTTTAACATGACAATTTTTGTTATCCAACAGTGTGTTTGCGTAAATATACTGAGCTGCACTGTGCGTATGAAGTGGTGAAAATCCCTCCTTAGAGAATCCTCTCTGGTAAAAGTCTCCAAGACGAAGAACTGCTTCTTTTTCAGTGATGTCTTTGAATCCCTCTCCGTCAGAGATGACGCTTATTCAGTCATCCACTTCGTTCATGGATGCATCTACTTTGTATAATGTTAGAAAAGTACTCATGTACGAGTGTACAGTAATGCCAGACAGCTGAAACATGATGTGGGCTGCTCTGTGTCAGGTGACCTTGGTTAGTCCCGCCCTGGTCACCAGCATGGGGTAGCAACCTTCTTAAAAAATGCTGAGTAAGGGTTTTAATACACGATTAGCTTGTTAGTAATGTTTAATGTAATCTGGTATGGATGCATAAAAAATAGGGAGCAAGGCTGTAAGAACTGTATAAACACAGCACCCAAGGAAAGTAAAACCAGTCTCGATCAAGGTCTTGACTCATTTGTTGTCTATATTTTTTATGCTGGCTCAGTAAATGCACCCTGCTCCTCTCTGTCCTCAGACACAGCTTTGCAGCATCCAAGACTCAGATTTGAGTTTTATGTTGGTAACCTCCAACAAGGACAGGGTTCTAGAAGTCTAATCTACTAAAGACAAAAGCAGAAATCTTGCTGAGTCATCGGTCCGTACACAATCCGATCAGATTTTGGTTATCGGATAGGATCAAATCTTCTTCTTCTGAAATCCACTTGGATCACGTAATCCAATCCTGGTTGTTATCCAGATAAAAACCTTAGTTTGGGTTGTTCAAAACTTTGAGCAGAATCTGGATAACTTTGATAAAAAAAACAACTAAAAACCTCCAAACAAATCCAATAACAAGCACAAATAAAATATTCAATATTCATCACTGCATGATCAGTGAAGTTTCTGTCAAAAAGGAAATGTAACGGTTTCATGCCTCCACACGTCCGTCCGTCCGTCTTTCTGACAGAATGACGGAGGTTGGTCCGGTCCTTCCATCCGGGTCTACAGTGCGTCATTAACATGGTCACATGCAGGATAATACATGCATGTATGATGTTACATGCTCCCGGAGAAAGCATGTAAACCGTCTCTTCTACCTGCTGTTCTTCACATGGTAGGCAGCAAACACTGATCTACATGCTGGAAATCTGGATTTTGTGATCCTGAAAAACAGGATTTGGATCAGGGTGATCCAGTCCTATTTTCCTTTGAACAACCGGAGTAAAAGGAAGCTGGATTATGTGATCCCCTGTCCAAAAAAATGGATTATGAAATTCGGATAGTTTTTATCTGGATTAAAGTTTGTGAACAACAGATGATGACAGTTTGACTGTCAAGTCCAGGTCCAGGTCCAGGTCGGCTCCCAGATTTCTAGCTTGGTTGTTGGTTTTTAACCTCACTATTTGAAGCTGAGGGTTGACTTTTATTCTTTTCTTCTTCAGTTCTCCAAAATCTATTATTTCAACTCTCCTTCATTTAACTGAAGGAAGTTGTGGAACATCAAATCTTTAATTTAATCGATGCATTTGATTAACGTTTTGGTGGGACTATAGTCTCCTGGTGAGACGGTTACATAGATGCCTGTGTCAAAAGAAAAGAGGATGAAAGGAAAGATCCACCAACAAAAGAAGATGTGTTTCTGGTACGTTCAGTTACAGTTTGTATTTACTTGTCAGAAATCAAACTGGAATCAGAGAAGATCTTTCAGTTTTGTAGTACCTGTGCCGTTGAAGATGTTGTTGGATAAGGAGTTGTTCATGTTGAAGCCTGGATTCCTGTTCACCCCGAACCCTGACATACTGACACACACAGACACACAACATGCTCAGCAGCTGAAAACAGAAGCATGTTATAGATGTGATGCTCATACAGTCAGTTTTCCTAGAACAGGAACTGATCTCCTCAGTGAAGCATCATCAGGTTCAAAATGGACAACAGAATGGCAGGAAATGACGAGTGTGTGTGTGTGTGTATTACCTGTTGATAGTGAAGGGCTGCCGAGCCTGCTGCTGTTTAGGCATGCCGATGATGCTGGGAGACGACCGGCTGGGACTTCCCATGCTGCCGCTCCTTCCTCCACCGCTGCTACCTACCCTGTCTCCTCCAATCCCGCCTGTCTGGCCCGTCGGACCGCCCACCTGCTGGTTGTGGTTCAGCACGCTCCGGCTGCTCATGGGTAGGATACTCCTGCACGGAAACCCAGCAGGAGAGATGAAGAGCATGTATGATTTAGTATAAAGAAGGAATTTACGGGTATCACAAAATTCTGCAGGCCGAGTTAAACATTTCCTTTTCCCTGGTTTTAAAAACATGAATATTCTGCTAATCTGTAAATAACAGAAATGTTTTAGTATCACTGGGGCTGCAGGTTGATTCAACCCTCAGCTGGGGGGGGGCTCAAACATTGGCCTTTCTGTGTGGAGTTTGCATGTTCTCCCCGTGTATGCGTGTTAGGTTAACTGTTCGCTCTAAATTCTCCCCTGGAGTGAGTGGTTGTTAATCTTCTACCAGGGTGTACCTGGGTAGGTGTTTTTGGATTTGAAGAGTTTTGGGGGCCACTGTGTTCATGAAGCAGGTTAAAGTGAAAACAATGATCAGATCTTAGAGAAGTTGATGAAGATGGCTGCGATAAACGTTCTTTTTATGTGGTCGATAAAGAATTTATCAAAATTATTAAAATAATCAGAAAAGTCAGGACTTTGCTGAGGGGTTACCTGTGAACCCCTTTTACAAAGCTAAGTCTTCCCAACTCAACAATAAATACTTTCATGTAGCTGAAACGTGCCTGATGGAAAAGGGAGTTTTTTCCACAGAGCCAGTGTCAGTCATAGAGGTGGTACGTGACATAAAATGTGTGTGATAAAGCTACTGTTTCACTTCTTAATTCCACATTTACCTGGACTCAAGCTTTTTTCCTCAAAATGATCCATTTGGACCCATGAATGTTGTGAAGGGTATGTTTTGTTTCTGATTGGCTGCTTTCTGCTGACACACACACTGCAGCTTCTTTCAGTGTTTGCATCCAGCAGAATTTCCCAGCTAATTCTTTTCAACGGTGAGAAGCTAACATGTATCTACACAAACTAAAGATGCTGCAAATATTTACGTTCCAGCATCTTAACAAGACACAAAGGCGTAAAAGTTCAGACTCCGACTCCAGAGCAAAGAACAGCTGAAACCAGCAGCAGGGCTACAGAGACCAATCAGATCACAGAAAATCTGACTCCAGTTTAAAGTTGAGTACAGGATTTTGTTTGCTTCGGTCCAGAGAGGACAATGAAAACGGAGCTGGAACACCGATGTGAGGAGGAAGCCGCAGAGGAAAAATGTGAGCTCAGAGTTCATTTTCTCTCACCAGTCGTGTCTTGAGTCCTGCTCAAAGCGAGAGAGCAGGATTCGTACTCACCGTTTGCAGCTGGATTTTTGTGTGCAGGTGTTTTTATAGAAACTGTCAGGTGTCAGAATGAAGTCAGCGAGCATTTACAGATCCTGCTTCATGCGAGATGTTCAAGCCCCACTTAAGTGTTCTCATGACGGACGAAAAGTGGGAGGAAGATGTTACTGTGGCGTACCTGCTTGGAGAGGGCGGCGTGTGCATTGTGCCAGAGTTGGGAGTGCTGGCATGACTGGAAAGCTGATTAGCAGACTGGTTCAGTCCACTTCGACTCAGCTGAGTTGCAGCGCTGCTGTTCATCCCACGCATGGGAAACCCCAAAGCACCTGCATGCAGACAGAGGAAGCAAGATGGCTGTCAAAACCCCAAACTAACGATGGCTGAAGCTGAATATCAGAGTTAGTTCGTCTCTGTCTGAAAACTTGATCCTGTAAGACGTGTTCGTACTCTTACTGCTAAGGGCAGGACTTACTCTGTGGGCCGTACAAACTGGCCCCCAGCTGTGACAGTTGACCCGCAGAGGAGGCCGAGGAAGACGCCAGCATCTAAAGAAGGAAACAAACAATTCATCAATTCACCGTGTTCCTCTACAGCCGCACATCAGCCGACAAGAGCAGCTGCTCCCACAAAGCAGCTGGATGCTGTCTGTTTAGAAATCATGCCATCAGCTTTTACTACATCAAGCTGATGTTTTGAGCCTATAGAGTGTTTCCTGGTAAGGAAACATACAGACACGAAGGTCTATAGCAATGATCAATACAGCAATTGATTTTAAGAAAAACAATTATTTAATTGTTTTATACACTTTCCCCAAAATAAGTAATTTTCAGATGAACCTTTCCGGGTCTGATCACTGCCCAGGGAGCACAGGTGCAAGCTAACCGGTGGCTAAATCTGGTGCAAAGCATCTTTTCTCTTCTAGATTAATTTTTCTGTGCATGGTCCCCAACAAATACAACAATAAACTAAAAAATAAATGAACCAATAGGCTTATTAGAAGCAGGAGTGGCCAGCACCGATCATTAATCACACAATGTACTCAGTTTAGGATCAAACGCTGGTTCTGATCTACTAATCGGAAATTTAACTGCTGAGCTGAAAAGAAAGTTGGATGGGGTTTAAAACAATTTGATGCAATTATAATAAATCTGAGAGCACCTCTGAGTAGGACTAAATGATCCTGCAGTGATGAACTGAAAGCGTTCCTCTGTTTCATACTTTTTTATGGTGGATGTTCTGTGATGGTCCTGAAACTGGAACAGGCTGCTGTGTGGTTTCTCCTGAAACTCTCCTCTCCTTCTAAAACAGACTGAACTTCTGAGGATTTTTCAGATGAAATTATAACAAATAATTATTAATAACAAATATCATGACTGATGACCGTTTAGAAGAAGCTTCGATTTTTCCTGCACTTGATCATATACAGCCAGAATAACACATCTAATGCAGCTTTCAGCGCGGATCAGGCTGCTTGATGCAGCACAAAATAAATATAAAAACTAAAACTGGCAGCTAAAACGGTATCAGACACAACTTCACGTCTCCTGGATAGCTCTTCTTCCTCCCATCCTGACAATATCTCTGAACATCTTATGACTGAAACGCCCCGGCTCCCGCCTCCAGCTACAAAACATTTTGCATCTTTAGTCTTATGATACAAGTTTTACTAACAACCGTCTCTGGGACCTATTTAGAAAACACTAATGAACAGATAAGAGAAGATTCACCTGATCTTCAGGATCTCTGTTAACACCACAAACTTCATGGACTTACGTCTTTGTCAGCTCGGTGAGGAGGGAACATAGACTGTTGGCTGTAGTAGAGGCTGGAGTCATCCGTGTAGTCGCTCTCTATCCCTCCCTCCATAAACTTCTTCCGGTTAGCACCAAACATGCCGCGTGTCACCTGAAAAACCCGACAAGGGAAGCCATCAGAGTAAGTAACAGTCTGCAGGAAGCTGAAGAGACACCGCAGCACCATGGGTCTAATGAAAAAGCATACATCTGTAAAGAGGCACAGACTTAAAGAAAAAAAGACGTCAACAATCCAGAAGCACAACAGCCATGATCTTTCCCAGTCCGAACCCTCTCAGAGAAGCTTCAGGAATAGTTATCCAAGATCACTTAAGGACTTAAAAAAAATCTTCTTTGGATGTTTCTGCCTTTTGTTCCGTTCTCTGTCCAGTTCATCCCACACTGCTTCAGAAGTGGAGAGGATCCAACCCTCCATCAGACCTGTTCAGGTCCATGTTCGAGTCCTAAGTAAGGCCTGATCAGTCCTTGCGGATCCAAGCCACACCTTGGCTCATGAGTTCCTGCTGCCTCCATCAGGGCACAGGCACATCCTGCCTAAAAGCAGGACTAACAGGGACAAATATTCTTTTCTCCCTGCAGCCATTGCTCTGCTTAACAAGTAGCTCCATTTTCTGTTGGTATCTATTTCTCATGTTCTTTTACATATTTATTGTTGATTGTATGATTTTGCACTGACTGATCGTTTTCACTGTTTGCTGCACAGCAAATTACCCTCACAGGATAATAAAGATTCCTTGAACCTTGAAGAAAAACTGTGAAAGACCTTGTGAAAGCTGGAGCATTATTAATCAAGACCACTTTAAAAAATTACAATAAAGACAGATATGAAGAAATGAGGACTGGATGAACATTTCTGTACAATCTGAATATCTGGAATCAGAGCTCGCATTAGCTCAGTGCAGAAAGCCGTGTACCCACAGATAAATAAGAGAAAAGGCTAACATAAAACAGAACTGGAAAAGACAGTTGTATAATTTTACATTTTTGTTAACATTCTACTTTTTAAAAATACATTATACTAAAAAGGAAAACTAAAGGATACTAATCAGACATTACTGACATGCCACTAAAGTTGACTGTTTTAGTACGCCGCAAAATCATTATTATATTAACAAAGAAGCCAACTTCTAAAAATCGCATCAGATCGCACAAAAGCAACTAAATCTTGAGTTACTGTGGCCAACTTCATAATTTATTTGTGACTATAATAAACAAAGACCAACATGATCCCATCAAAATGTTATTAAAAGATCCTGAACTGAGTTTGCACAAAATCCTCACAATTCCTCACTGAGATCCAGCACGTTTAAAACTTGAAGGAAGAAACAGGGGAGGCACAAAACGTACTGAGCCTGGTTCCTGCAACAACAACATTCGTGTCTTGATATTGCTTTTGTTTACTAAACAACTCATACACAACACATACCCTGCAAACGTCGTTTAAATGAGCGCAAACGCAGCTGTTGTACAGAGGACTTAAACTTATTGCCTCCACTGTGCATAATTTTAGAAAAAAGTATAACCCTTCGCTATAATCTGCGAAAAGTAGAATAATTTAAGTTTAGTGTGGAAGCAGCGTTGCAAGTTAAGTAGTGTGGCAGAAAGCTAACAGTAGCCATGCAAGCTAATGCTAGCAGCTAATGCCGAGTAGAGCCATTGTAACACAAAGCTACCAGTTAGTTCAACTGCCTCGCTGAGCTTTTCATTTCTTCATGATTTTGAGTAATTAAAAATTCTAACTGCTTTTGGTTTGTTGTTCATTCTGTCAGGAACTACTTCTAGCTAACTAGCTAAACCCAGCTAAAAGCTAACTTAATAGAATTCGAGAGCTAACATGCAATGCTAACACTGGTACCAAGCAAGCTTACAGCAATTAGTATAACCAGCAAGGCCCGGGAAGCTGTGCAACGCTAAACTTTATTTCACGCGTGAATAACGTTGGTTCCTATGCAGTCCAATGGACAGACGGCCAGGCGGCGAGCAGACCGGCGGGAAAGCGTCTTTAAGGTTCGTATTTTGGCCTGTTGTACCTCGGTAGCTTATTTCCCCCAAAACAACAACAAAAGCACCGGAACGACTGCAGCCTTCGGAAAGCATTTTACGACCTTTCCTTCAAAACGTGTTTCTGTTTTATCAACCACACGAACCGTGTTTTATTTAAATGAGGAGCGTGTTTGGTATAAATAAGAAAATATAATTAATTAGAAAAAAAGAGCTCACCGCATCAATCTGTCTTCTCCGCTACAATCCAAGATGGCCGACATCTGTTTGCCAATCAGCGAGGATGCAGGAATGACCTCTGACCCCGGAGCCCCATCTCTCCGCTGCCAAACACCTGAGCTACATCACTTTGTTCCGCTGCAAGGGTTTGAATGTATGGCATTAATTAATGAATTGTTCATGAGCTGAAGAAGATGTTTTTACAGAGTAAATAGGTAACTTCTCTCAGTTAAAAATTCAAACGTTTTCCTCCAGTAAGTATGAATTTATCACATTAAGTTGTAAAAGATGATGTCTAGCTGTTCATATTATATATACATCTGTTATTGTTATGATCATTTCTGCCCATGTAACCCTTTTAAACTGAGCTCCATTTTTTTTTATTATTATTAAAGAGGGATGGCACAAGATAATTTATATACTTCATCCACCCACGTTTTAAAATTAGGTCTTAAAATAAAGTAACTCTGAGGGAGTGTATGAGTTTCAGTTCACTGAGGTGTGCAGCATTGTTTTCTGCAGCGCTCTGAAGGTCCCGCCACAGCATCTCAACCTGGTTGGTCCGGACTTCAACTGTCAGCATCTGAATTCCTTTCTGATTCAGTCATTCTGTTGTAGATCTGCAGCTGTTTGTCATGATTGTTCCGTTGTTTTAGCTGCTAAGATAAAGTTTGTGTTACTGTTTTATTTATTTATTTATTTATTTATTTATTTATTTATTTATTTATTTATTTATTTATTTATTTATTTATTTATT
>JBAFTC010000026.1:2797113-2814891 GCA_037177435.1 Melanotaenia nigrans | reverse complement strand
TAAGACCAGGAAAGTAGATCCTAGAACTCCAGTCCTCACTAAGACCAGGAAAGTAGATCCTAGAACTCCAGTCCTCAGATCTTTACTCTGACGTCCTGCTGTTAGTTTACAACAACCTGAATGGTTTAGGACCAGAATCCATTTAGGATCTTCTGGTTTGTTATGAACCAACCAAGGTTATCAGGGTCAGGTCTACTTTCTGTTCTCAGAGTCAGAACTGAACGTGGCAGCATTCAGCTTTTATGTTCCTCACATGTGGAACAAACTCCCAGAAACTGCAGGTCTGATGACTCAGCAGTTTTAAATTGGAGTTAAAGAGTTTTGTTTGTTGCCTTTTATCAGAACTGCTGTTAATTTCCCACAGTGGAACTTTATTTCTTGCAACTGTTTTATGTCTTTTTTTTTTCTTTCTGTTTTTATTTAATTCTTTTATTTCATTTAATGCAGTTGTTATTGCTTCCAGCACCCTGCTGTAATGCGTTGAATTATTTATGTAAAGCACTATGAACTGGTACATGAAATGTGCTATACAAATAAATTTGCCGTGCCTTGCCTGTAGGGCAATAAATAAATAAATAAAATAAAATGCTGGTCAAATAAAACAGGATTTTTGTCCTATGTGTTTGTCTTTCAAAGCTCAATTGACCCAAAGGATAAATTAATATTCAAACCAATTTAACCTGCATGGAGGGAGTCTGTATCTTCTCCCTGATGGTCGCAGCTCGTACTTTGTGCAGAACATGGCTCATGCTGATTATTTTATGAACTTGTCTGTAAGAGGTCTGTTCATAGATGATCGACATGGTGGCGTGATTTACAATGCCTGTGATTTTCCATGCTATTTTTATTAAGTGTAGCAGCTTTATTTTTATTTTTTTTTGCACACCAAGGTTATTGAACCAAACTGTGACACTGTATCTCACAAGGCTCTCCAGAACAGCCCAGTAAAACAACAACATGACCTTTATGTTCACTCCATGAATTCTTAGTCTGCACAGAAAGTGTTGTCAATGCTGCAGTCTGCCACAGAGGTCGTCAAGACGTGGTCCAAGTTAAACAACTGTCAAGCAATACTTCCAGGTATTTGTAGGAGCTGACATGTCCAATGATGTGAGGGTAGATAACCACAGGCTTGTGGTCACCTACACCCCGAGGGCCAAACGCCATCTCCTTTGTTTTGTTTGTTATCGTCACACCAGCTGACTAACCTCGTGAGTTTTTTTAAAAAAAAAAAAAAACAGCTCTACGGGTCTTGGCTCCGTTCCAATAAATATACAACAGCTGTGTCATCAGAGAATTTATTGATGTGATTGCCTGAATAAAAACTTCTGCATTCATTAATGTGCAGGATGAACAGGAAGGGTGAAGTGACATAGCTTTGGGCAGAGAGTCCCATTTACACTGACTTGCTGTCTATGGTTAGTTGAAGATTAATGGTACCATCTAATCATACCAGGATTCACCTTAACATACTTTAATCTTTTGATTCAGAGTTGTGGCTGCAGCATGTTGAAAGCAGAACTAAAATCTACCTATAAAAGACGTGCATTTGAGGTTCAATCCTTCAAGTGTTTAAGAATAAAATGAGTGACGGTTAAAATAACATTCTATTACTCTTGTAGACAAACTGGAGAGAATCTAAAAGCCCTACTATATCTATTTAAAAATTATTTTTCTCAAGGCACTTCTTCACTATTTAAATGACTGCAGGACAGTAGTCATTATTGTCTTGGCAGCCGGCTTTTTTTGTACAGGTTTAATGTTAGAGCTTTTCAGATTGCTGGAACAAAGAAAGTGTCAATAAATTTCTGGTATGGGAGTCCAGACTTCCTTTAACTACCTACTGCATGCCTTCAGTATGAGCCCCTTGTGGTCTATAAGTTTCTAGGTTTTTGGAGGACTGAACATCTGCCAGTCTACCTTAAAAAAGACTCAAACTTATGCAGATAGAAATCTGTGTGAAGATATAAAACAAGCCCAGAGGCCTCCATGCTGACACAAGGAAGTGAACAGAGAGACATGTGAGTCTGACATCCAGCAAAGCACCATAAACCTGGACTCACACCTGGACCAGTACCAGCCTCTGTGCTTCATAAAATAAAGTTAAGAGCACAAATCTACAGGCAAGAATGTAATTTAAACAAAATTAAATGAAAACCAGCCATGTTTGGTTAGTTAAGAGACCTCTGTCCCACCTCTGAGCACCTGAGGACGACTCTCTGAGTGATGCTCTCTGCTGCTCCAGAGAAACAGTGTGACAGCTGATGTGCCTCCAGACTCCATCTGTCTGCTGCAATTTTTAACCAAACTGAAAAATATATCCACAGAGTGAGGTTTGAGTCCCACTGGACTCCCCGCTGCCATGAGTGGTTCAGTGCAGTGAAATACACTGATGATGGTACCATGAAGCTATGGATGAGGACATGAAGGTGAAAGATGTGTCTGGAACTTTAAAACCTCCATCTATGAATAAAGCTTGTTTAACCATTTCTTTATCTCTTTTCTTTATCCAAACACAGACAATCTCCTTAACATTGTGCTCTAAAATGTTACAGTACATATTTAGTAAGTTTAGTAACATTTAGCACTTACATATACAATATCTCGTTTTTGCTAATATTTCATTATATCTTTTCATGGGACAACAAATCAAACTTTGACATACAGAATATCAAAGTTTTGTTTTTATAGTTTGGTGTCCTGTATATTAAAGTTTTGTTTTTATAGTTTGGTGTCCTGTATATCAAAGTTTCATTCCTGTAGTGTTGTCCCATGAAAAGATACAATTAAATATTTGCAAAAATGTGAGGGGTGCACTTACTTCTGTGAGATACTGTAAGTACCATTTACTACTTGAGAGCACACATGTACCTTTCTGGTCCTCATATAGGTACAAATAGTTAACTGCAGGTCGGGTTCTGAGCCTTACTGGATGCATAAGTCCAGATTGTATCCTAGGTTAGTGATTCCTGATCATGAGGCTTTCTCAAGCGCCACCTAGAGGGCCACTAAAATCTTGTGGGCTGTGAGGGCGACTTGGGGGCAGTGTCAATTAGTGGTTCAACAAACTAAAATAAATAAATATAACAATCAAACAGGGACAATCACATGTATTAAATACTGTTTAGTAAACGGAGGTAACGAGGCAAAGCCGAGAGGTCTGTATGGATTCTTAGGTGATGTGATCCATCACCAAAGAAGATAGAAGATAAAACACTAAAGTAGCTTACATACATGTGAGACATAAGTGTTTTTTCTGATGATCTCATTGCATCATGTCATATTTGAAGGGCTTAGCTGTAGTGCATTAACAACCTCAGCTGATGGTATTGATGTCATTGACATTATTGACATTGTCTGCCCAGAAATGACCCCATGGGTCAATAAAAACATATAATTGCATTCAAAGATGATGCGACTTATTGTGGCCATACGTGGAACTGCATGTCTGGTGTAAAAACAGTGTCCATCAAGGGAACAATGACACAGTTCGAAGACCATATCTGATTTTAAACGTTTAACCAAAAGACGTCGCAGCCTAAAGCCAGCCAGAAAGTGTTCCTATAATGTGGTGTTGCATTGATGTGTCTCCAAGGCAACCAGCAAACTGGCATTTGTCAACATCACATTGACAAAACAGACAATTTATCAGCACTTGTTCAGAATTGGTTGATTTTTTTCTCCTGATTTCTTCCTTATTGTTCATTTTGAACAGAAAGCCTACTCTGATGTAAATGTGAGTGTTCTTTCTAATGAAGCTTTAAAATGAAATGGAGAGAATGTGCTGATTTTTTGGCAGAGATGTCATCCTGCTGCTTCAAAGGGCTGTTTAAGAAAACAGCCAACATATCATGATCCATCTGGACATCTGCGTCTCTGTCCATAACTAGCTTACTATTTTTCTCTCCTTTTTTGAAACATCTTCCCAGCAGTTTGTTTGGTTGTTGCTTTCATTACTGAGTATGTAGTCAGTGTGCAAATGATGTCTTGATTTCCAAATAACTTAGGAAAATAGAGTTGAAATTGTGTGTTTTGTTGCATGACTGAGGTCTATAAAAGAAGAGGTGTACGTCCTTGCAGGCTCAAAATCTGATAAAAACAATGTGCATCCATGACTCTGCCTTCGCCCACAAACAGTTTAAGTCATGAAACTACAGTGTTATTAATCTGCTTCCAGGATTATACAAAACTGCTCAAGTAAAGTGGGATCTGAGTGTCATACTCGCATCCCACCATCCACCACTCAAAACACTGAGAATGTCTGCTCAGGACCTGGAAACACGACATAACAACATTGTTGCTTCTCAGCTCCATACCCATTTAACCCATAATAATCTTTATGAACAGTTCCAATCCGTTTTTTGTTCTCTTCACTCTACTGAAACACCTTTACTTAAAATCACTAATGTTCTCCTTCTGCCAGCCAATTCTGGTTTATTATCTATCCTCCTTCTCCATCTGAGTTCTGCCTTTAACAACATTTCAAATTAAAATCCTCCATAGCACACTATCCTTCACATCTCATGTCAATAACTTCACACGTACGGCCTACTTTCATGTCCACAATGTCAACTGTTTACGCCCCTCCTTCATTCCCCACACTGCTTCTATCCTCATTCATGGTCTGTCACATCTTGCCTAGACTGCTGCAACTCCGCTTTCTTTGGTCTCCCTCAGAAAATTGCAGTTGGTTCAGAATTCACTTGCTAGTGTCAATGCTATTTTAAATTTTATTTCTCACGTACAAGTCCACCTATAATCTCACCCTTCCATACATGTCATAGATCTCATCCATGTTGCTAACCCATTCGCACTCTTAGATCCTCTTCCTCCACCTGTCTCACTGTATACCTCCATGGGGGGGGCAGAGCATTCAGTTGTTCTGCTCTCCAATTATGGAACTTACTTCTCCCTCACATCTGAAATATGGAATCACTTCCACTTTTCAGATTCAAACTTAAGACTGTTCTCTTCAAACTCTGCTATTCTCTATGATCCTCCCACATCCTTGTGTCCTGTTCTTACTTTTTTCATGTTTTTGCTTGTTTTTTTTTATTTAGAACTTATTGTATTTATTGTATTTTATTTATTTTTTGTATCTTTGACTGTAAGGTCTTCTGGAGTGTCATGAAAGGTGCAAGTAAATAAAATGTATTAACATAATAATAATAATAATAATAATAATAATAATAATAATTAGAATAATCAGCCTGGTACATTTAGTTGTAAAGGATGCTGCCATAAAGAGAGATAGCGGGAAAGGCAAAAATTTATAAAAGACGATCTAAAAATGTTTAGAACGGCAAAAGAAAAAAAAAAAATAATTAAATTTAAAAAAAAATAATAATAATTCTGTCAATTATTTTCTTATTTTTTAGTTTAGTTTTTAATTGTATTTTGCTTTTTAATTAGGAGTCTGGGACATTTCACAACATTTATAACTTTTTAAATATTTTGTCCACACTCTTCATTAACAGACATTACTCTGACGTTAAGCCAGCGCAGGATCCTCCAGCAGCAGCTTTGTACGTTTCATTTTCAGCCTGGTCATGAAACAGAGGTGAACGTCGTCTGCTCTGAATACAGCTGCTGCCGTTGCGAGAAGCCTCGTATGAGAGGGGTCTGCATAGCTTAAGCTCCTCATTGGGAAGAGGAAACTACGTTCATTCACGTCAGTCTCCAAAAGTGTCCAATAATAGTTGCCAACACTAAGGAATAATAAATACGTCCTAGACCCGCCTCTTTCTCTTGCTTAAAAAAAATGTCTGAAAACTCACTTAATATATAACAACTTCTGGGCTGAAGAGGGGAAATTTGTTAGCGACAAAATAAATTCAGTTATAACTATTACAAGAAAAAGACCAGCAAATGTTTTGGTCACCATTGCACGAGTCGATGAAAAATTCACTCGCACTGTCTCCATAAATGAGGGTGGTGCAGAAATGACAGCTCTTCAAGTATGGAGTCAAATTAGTAACAGGAATGTTTTACCCCTTAAAACTCCAAACTTGTAGATTCTTAATCCTTTTAATCCCAGACACCATGGAGAAATTTATTGGAATCTCCTCAAATGGATAAATATCATAAACATTTTAAAAAATATGTTAGTTTCTATTTAATTTTTAAACTTTATGTTTCCATTGTTGGAAAATCAAAACATATTACTATGATGTGACAAATCTCTTGCAGAAAAGCAATGAGTGGTTTGACCTTAGTCTTTCCATAGTCAGCTCATCCAGAATATGGAAATTAAAATGTTTATCATTTTCTCATTCATGATCAGAAAACATTTGCCTGTAAGTATTCTAGTCAATTGGAAACTGAACACAGAGAATATTGTTAAGGTAAAAATTTGTTGCTGGACAAAGGTGTTTAAATTTGTGCATGCTAAGCACTAGCTTGTCTATGGTATTTCCCATAGATAGTTAGCCTTCAGCTAACTTGTTTTTTTTTTTAAATACATTTGTATGTGTCATCTTAAGTGAGTTTTCTGAGACAATTAAAGCATTTCCAGTGAGATACAGATGTATTTTCTCTATGTTTGCTTAGTTTTACAGTCTTCCTATGTGAAGGTTTAAAAACAGATTCTGCCTTGGATCTGTCCAGCTGTTGCTGGAGCTAGATCAGCCACACGCAAATATACACATGACATTATTATAATCAATTATCTTCTGTACATGCATCATGCAGAATAGTCCAACTCTGCATCTCGATGCATAGTAGAAATTATTAAATTCTACCTCCCTGTTAACAAAATAGGTGCTAGCCCTGTGTTTGAGTTAAAGGGTTAAAATGTGACTTAATTAGAACATTTCTATCACATCGCTTCAATCTGAAAATATTCATGAACACCCACATACAAATGTCTTTGACACTGACCTGTTGTTGATACTCAACTTCTCCAGGTGGTCTCTGTTCTGTCCTCTTTTCCTGATTAATATCTTCTCAGTTCGCATACTTCCATTTAATGTCCATATTCTTAAAAAAAATAGAAATCTCAAAATTGTTGAGTTTAAAATTATGAGAAACAAGGATGAGATCCTCTGAGAGTCACTCCATTCTCAGTTACAAAATAAATAAGTGTTTCTCATCAGGTGTCTGCATCTCAAAAAATATACCTCTCTTTTTCTCCAAGTCATCCACAAAAACAACAGCTCTGGAAATAATTAGCTTGTGGGAAATATGTACAAATCTGCTGCAACGTTTTGGTGTAAACATAACGACTAAATGTAAGGAGGGATCGAATCTGGCTTTTGATTTTGCTCTTCTACTGGTTCTTACATTATGTACAGTCTGTTTAATCCTCCGCCATGTCAAGTAATTATCCAAAATCCTGATTGTCCTTGATTATCTGCAGCATAAGCTCCATGTCCCATTTCCCATGAACTCATTCATGAGTTTGAGTTCAGGTTCTGTAGGTGTTCCTACTATATTAAAGGGCCACTTTCCATGCATGCACCGTGTTTTTTCACAACTTGTCAGTCTTCAGTTATGGATGTTCTTACCAGATAAGGGGGATTAAAATGTGCTTTTTATATTTGGACCCACACCGCTCTGAAAACTTTCCAGGATTGCAGTGCGTTGATCCTCCCACGCTGAGACTGACTCTAGAGCCCATTAACCGGGGTTAATTCTACACAACTATGAGTTTAAACTGTTTTTAAAAGTGAGGATGGCGGCTGCAGGGCTACAGGTCTGTCTCCCGTGTGTCCAGGCAGAAAGCGTAAAGGGATTTCTTGAAGTCCATGCTGCTGTTCGCTTTGATGTTCGTCTTTTCCGCCGAAGCGCCCGGGTCATTGTTCTCCACATCCAAATCCTGCGACTTCGCGGATGATTTGCTCTCTTTGCGCTCCGGACTGGCTCTGCCGCTGTTGGGCTCATCTTTCAGGGAGGACTGGTCCTGGTCCGTCTCCCTGTGGTAGAAGTAGTTGAAGTTGGACACAATGACCGGCACCGGGAGCGCGATAGTCAGCACGCCGGCGATGGCGCAAAGGGAGCCCACGATCTTACCCCCAACCGTTACCGGTCTCATGTCACCGTAGCCGACGGTTGTCATGGTAACCACGGCCCACCAGAAGGCATCAGGGATGCTGGAGAAGTGAGACTCCGGCTCGTCTGCTTCTGCGAAGTAAACGGCGCTGGAGAAGAGGATGACTCCAATGAAGAGAAAGAAGATGAGGAGGCCGAGTTCCCGCATGCTGGCTTTCAGAGTCTGCCCAAGGATCTGGAGCCCCTTGGAGTGTCTGGACAGTTTGAAGATCCGGAAAACCCGGACCAGACGGATGACCCTCAAGATGGCCAGCGACATGGCCTGCTGGCCGTTCTGGTGCTCCTGGCCCTGCTGCTCCGCCAGCTCCGTGCCCACTGTGATGAAGTAAGGCATGATGGACATGATGTCGATGATGTTCATGATGGTCTTTGAGAATTCCGACTTGCTGGGACACGCGAAGAAGCGCACGATCAGCTCAAAGGTGAACCAGATGACACAGGTGGTCTCTATTATGAAGAAGGGGTCTGAGAAGGTGAGGGACGGCCGCGGCGCCGTGCTGTTGTCCAGCCGGCTGGTGACCGGAAGCTCTCGCTCATCCCTGAACTCTGGCAGCGTCTCCAGACAGAAGGTGATGATGGATATGGTGATGACGATCACGGACACGATGGCGATGCCCCGGGCCGGACTGGAGCTCTCCGGATACTCAAATATTAGCCAGACCTGCTTCTGAAACTCATTCTGAGGCAGCGGCTTCTCTTCCTCCTTTATGAAGCCCTCATCTTCGCGGAACCTCTCCATGGCTTCCTCCCCCAGCTGATAAAACCTGATCTCATCTGCAAACACATCAATCGACACATTAACAGGTCTCCGGATCTTCCCACCCGACTGATAAAAATACAAAATCCCGTCAAAACTCGGCCTGTTGCGGTCGAAGAAGTACTCGTTTCGGAGCGGGTCGAAGTATTTTATCCTCTTGGCAGGGTCTCCCAGTAAAGTGTCAGGGAACTGGTTCAGAGTGCCCAGCTGGGTCTCATACCTTAGTCCGGCTATGTTAATGAGCACCCTCTCGTTGCTTTCAGTGTCCATGTCCATGTCAAGCATGTCCTCGTCAAACAGATGAGGACTGTGGTCCGCGCGTAAAAGCGCATCCATGGCGTTCTCGCTGCAGCTGAAAGTGTTGTTCATGTCGTTGATCTTCCAGGGGCTGCGCTGCTGAGGACTCCCCCGGGTGTTCAGCTCTTTACTGTAGTCTTCCCCGCGTCCACTTTGAACGAAGCCCGACTGAGGGACATCCAGAGCGTTCCGGCAGCTCTCCTCGGCATTGTTGCCTCCACCACCGCTTCCTTTAGCGTCGCCGTTCTCAAAACTCACCAAGGCTATCTCCATTCCGCAGCCATCAACAGTTAATGTGTAAAAAGCAGAGCAGACTTGTTGAGCCGGAGCACAAACATCCTCCCGAGATTTTCAGCTGAGGGAAAGAGAGAGAGATGAAAAGTCAGCTGCAGCAGACGGAGATGCGCTCTGAATCACGGCCGCTGCTCCTCCAGCCGCAGCTCCTCTTTACATGGATGCATATGTGCTGGTTTTGATGATTCAAGCCGCCGCAGGTCTGGATGAAGTAAATATTAAAATCACAAGGGAAGGGGAGAAGAAGAAGACCCGGATGAAAGAGTAGGCTGGAATTATTTTTCCTGACGTCAAAAGTGCAGTTCAAGCGTTCATCCGCCTCTGAAAATGTCTGTGGATGTGAGACAAGCTGTCACCCTCCTCTGCATCTCTCTCTCTCTCTCTCTCTCTCTCCCTGGGAGCGGAGACGCGCGCTGTTTGTGGCACAAAGTGCGCGCAATGGCCATTTTTCCCTTGTGTGTGTGTGTGTGTGTGTGTGTGTGTGTGTGTGTGGGTCTGTGTGTGTGTGTGTGTTTCGGTTTTAATAATTTGATTTGCTTTCATGGAAGATACTTTGCAAATGTGCCCCCACAAACTCACGAAATGATAATACAAATGAAAAACGTCTTTTGGAGATGAAACAAAATCTGCTTCTCTGTTTTTAAGGTTAACATGTTTTAAATAATTCATCTTTCAGAAGGTTTTTCTTTGGGAACTGCCCCCTGGTGGACACCTTTTACACTACAATCATTTTGACATCATAATAAACTATAAATATCCAAAGATTATTTTTGTTTATTATTTTTTACATTTTGTTAAAGAGCCAAATAAAGACTTCAGATTTAAAAAATGAGGACTTTTAAGTACCTTTTAACTCGGGCTTTTAAGGGTTAAGGCAAACAGGGGGTTACCCACCAAACCTTCAAACCCCACCCCCTTGTCCCACGCCCACCAATATTTCACCCACCACTTAACCACATGTATATTTTTGGCTCTGCAAGAATTTGTCAGCTTCCGTCATTAATTCAGAAAACAGACTGATCTTTCATGACAATATTTAACTCAACTTTATTCATACAGTTTTTTATGAAATGCACGAGTAGGTGTTTTACAGAGGAGAAAAAATGAAAGAAAAATGAAAGAACAATGAAAACAACTTAAAACAATAAAAAGATTAAATGTTAACATTGCAAATAACTAACAAAGCAACAGATCAGTGGTGCCCAAGCCTTTTGAGCCATGATCCCTAGAAAACATATCCAAGGGGGTTGGTGTTTTTCATAGCCCTAACAAAAATATCATATTTATTTGATAAATGTAGGCTATTCTTTTTGGTACAATGATCTGGAAACCTCCTGAAAATATCTTGGGACCTCTGTTGGCGCGGGACCCCCAGCTTAGTAAAAGTAGTGATATATAATTGTGGTAGCCTATGTTGTGCGGCCAGAGTGGCTGAAAGATGGCAGCAGGCACAGGTCCTTCAAAATGGCCAGAATTTATTTCTTAGGGTACATGTTTAAAGAAAATATACACGGGAAAATGCAAAGAAACGTAATGTAACCTAAGGGTCAACTTTTAACAACTAAACACGAATGAACTCTAACCAAGCAAACTTAATCCCACATGCACCCAGCTACATTTACCTGGCCCCCTAACGGAGACCAAAGTACATAACCTGAGTCCTGTTGACAAAATGGCTTCCCTAGACTCCTCCCACTTGACAGGTCAGTCTGGTCGTCACACATAAATCCAGCATACATACAGCAACGCTACTCATTCACAGTAAACATAAATAACCACCAACACAAGTGCTATTAACTGAATCCTGGTTTTGCTCATGGGCCACATGGTAAGTACGGTGAGTAACATGTTCAAATGAAATATTTAATAAACAAAACATTTGAACCAAATAAATAGAACTAAATGTACTAATACTGGTGTGAGTCCTGCTTTAAACAGATGTTTATGTGTAGTAGCTGAACTCAAACAGAAAGCAAAACACAAACAAACTCAGGACAGTTGTGTCTGCTGACCACTGAGCAGCGGTGAAGTTAATATTGTTGAAATCAAATCAAACCGGGATGGACTGTTGAAGTGATGTGAAACATTGGCAGATGTTGTGGACTCACCCACTTTGTCACAATAACAATAATAGCAAGAGGACAGATGTTTATTTTGGTTTCCATGTTAATGAACTCAACAAGGTACCAGTCCGAAGTAAAGTGGTTATAGGGGTGGTGTTTTCATTAACAGACTATTAACAGGAAAAAAATGGAAGTTAAATCCAGATTCTGTGAACTGAGCTGTTTTAAGAGAAAACAGAAGAAGACTGAGCCCACTGACTGCTCAGTGTATTATGGTTAAACTGGTTTTTAATTCAGAGAGCAGAAGGTTTAGATATACATTTCTATGTTTCAGCATTTCATCTCGTCTCCTGCACTCTTACATAACATGACAACCTTTGTGTGTGTTTTATTATTTTGTCAGAGGCTCGTGCATGTGCGTGTGCACATGCCCGCTGTGGTTTCAACCTTCCTTAATGTGCACAAATCCCTCTCCCAACAGTCTGAGCACAAAGGCCCACTTTCCACGATCTGTAGACTCGTTCTTTTCATTCAGCCTCTTTGCTTTTGTGTCCACATCCTCTTCTACTCTGGGTCGGGGCCCCGGGGCCACACTCTGCTCTCCATCCAGATGTGTCATCATCATCTTGGCTTTGAAGGAGATGGACTAGCTTGTTTTATTTTCCACACAAAGCCCTCATCTATAAACAGTTTCTAAAATCACATGTTACAGTTCGGAGCCCTCAACACAAGTCCTGCCATGCAGTCCCAAGAAGCTTCAGCACTGAAGAGCTGTTAGCTTGTTAGCTTGTCTTACTGCTGCCTGTAGACTTAAGGTGATTTCTAGTGTTCATCTTTTTCATTTTCTAATCATACATACTGTCTGCGGCTTATTCAACTTGGTACATGTATGGTTTTATATCTACAGCTGACATTTTGGGTAGTGGCTACAAATTTACAAAAACACTCCTTCACTCATTTCTGACACAGCATGTGTATTCTAAAGATGGATTTATACTCGCGTGGCGCTGCACCCCTGCTGCCACCTTCAAATTAGGAGGAGTAATTGCAGCACAACACCAAAACAACGCACACCCCCTACGTGTGAATATGAGAGCAAACTCACCAGCGTCAGCTACACCGTAACTGTCCAGACACCGTGCGAGTCCCAAGACGCCTTAAGTGCTAAACTGCTCACCTCACCTTGATTCAGTGCAGGACATCAAAGGAGCCTAAATAACTAAACTTAGCAATCAGAACATAAATAATTAATATTAAAAAAGAAATATACGGTAACCAAAGGCCTCATGATGAAATATTTACTCATAACAAACAACCAACATAATGTCTATGTGGCTGTAACATGTGAGGAGGTTTGATTGCTGTTGTTGCTCCTATTCAACACCTTCCTTAAATTATAACATAGACCACACCCCAGAAACAAATGAGGAGAATAGTGGAGATCCAGCAGTTTGTCTCTGTTCTTCTTGGCTTTAAACAACAAAAATCCACCATACATTAAAGCATGGAGCTGTTCAGAGTCACGCAGGAAGTGATGATTCTTTCCACCAATCAGTGGACTGCAGTGTGTCTTTAGGATCGGATTGGGACCTCACCTGAAGTGTCCCAAAAAGTAGAATGGCTCAGATCAGACATACTGCAACTCATCCCACTCTTAGCACCTGGAAGTGCAAAATAAAAAGAAGTTTAAGATCATCTGGGTCCAGTTTGTTTTCATCCCAAGAATTCAAACTCCTGATGTCTGGAACAAACTAGCAGAAAAGCTGAAGTTTGTATGTGTAACTCACTGCATGTAAGCCTGTTTTTTTTTTTAATCATGTACAGCATAAGTTGAAAAGTTACATTAAATAATCGCCTTGATACCAGTTCTACCTTCTAGCAGATGTTTGCTCCTCCTGCCTTTCAGCATGATGGATGCAGAGTTCTTTATGCTCTCAGGTCTGTTTTCTGCTGTCCAGGTATTGAGAATTCAGCCAAATGGCCGAGCTCTACTCAGTAAAAAGGAGAATCACTCTGAAGAAGAGGTGATGAGAAAATGTAGTCCCTCCTTCATAGTTTGGTTCTCGGG
This sequence comes from Melanotaenia nigrans, assembly GCA_037177435.1. NCBI lineage: Eukaryota > Metazoa > Chordata > Actinopteri > Atheriniformes > Melanotaeniidae > Melanotaenia > Melanotaenia nigrans. The sequence goes on along the minus strand of JBAFTC010000026.1, from coordinate 2,801,363 downwards.
GACCATTTTAGTGGCAGGGCAGCATTGAAGTCCTGGGTATGAAATGCATAACTGATGCATAGAAACATAAAGAGAAATCCAGCTTGCTGGATGATGATGTGGAAATATGTCATTTAACCTTTCTGGAGAGTTAAATTAAGTCATGTAGCATCTGTCCACCACTGGCTGTGTTACTGTAAATCAGTGGAGATTGAACACATGATGATAACCAAACTGTACCAACTAGATGTGTAAACTTAAACTTCCTTCTTCAGAGACACGCTCAGCCCCTGGACACCGAGAGCCTGTACATTTGTTTCTGAAAGCAGAGAAGGTGACCTATTTAAAAGGTTAGTTTCTTAGCCCTGTGGGTGGATTAGAAAACAAAGCACGAGCACTATATTTGTCCTGTTCCTTATCTAATGCCGCAGCCTCATCATGATAAGAACTATGTGCATCTACCCACCCCTGGATTAATGCACTATCCTCAGACTACTGCAGCCATGAATAATAACTCGCCATCATCCATCTCACTGTGTGACTGGCCACTGGCAACACAGCGATTTCACGCACTGGATACAGTCATTAGGGTGCTTTTACATAAAAAACAACTATGTTGGTCATATGGATGACGACTGCTAACGATGTGAAACAGAAGCCTCATGCTTCTAGGTGCAACATCCGTTAGTGAAGATGGAACCGGTAAACAAGAACATAAAAGGAGCAAATGTTGAGCACAGAGATGAGGAGATTGTTATATAAGAAATCCATGTTTTCTAGTTCCACATATGGTATAACAAGGTCAGAACTCCTGCAGCTCTCATCTATTTATATATACAACAATTTTAATATGTGGCCCCGTGTGTTTTCACAACCTCGTTTATGATGGAGGTTTGTCATGAAAACATTCAACAATCGACAGTTAATTTGGGCCATTATCTAGCAAAAAAAAGACAAAGCAACTACTGATATGAACCAATGACCACAGACGGGGAGGGCTGGGTAGGTGGTAATAGTTCCAGTTTAAGATGCACCCATGTGATGTAATATAAATTAACCTCCAACATCCTTCGGATTCAAATAAACGTTTGAAAAAAAGTAAAAAAAAAAAAACAAATGGGAATAAAATACATAAAGAGCACACTGAAAACTACTGTCAAACGCATAAAAAATTTAGGAACTTCTTAAAAAATCTAAGACAGATGAGGTTTAGATTTTTTTATTTAAATTGAAAGATCTTAAAACAGGACTGACTGAGTCAAGTATCTTGATAAAATGTTTGAGTAAAACTGGGTCCCAAATTATTCCGGATGTAGGATTTCAGTTCATGAAACTTTTCCACTATTTTTTTTAATAATTTTGGGCTATAGTGGGCTTTATTTAACAGCAGCATGACAGGAAAGCAGGTCTGCAAGAGCGAGCAAAGGGACTCTGGTTCTGGATTGGCTCTGGTCATGGGGCTGCTCTGGTCCTGGGCCGGTTCTGGTCATGTTGCTGCTCTGGTCATGGGGCTGCTCTGGTCATGGAGCTGCTCTGGTCATGGGGCTGCTCTGGTCATGGGGCGGCTCTTGTCCTGGGCTGGCTCTTGTCCTGGGCTGGCTCTGGTTCTGGGCTGGCTCTGGTCATGGGGCATCACTGGTCATGGGGCGACTCTTGTCCTGTGCCGGCTCTGGTCCTGGGCCGGCTCTGGTCATGAGGCTGCTCTGGTCATGGGGTGGCTCTTATCCTAGGCCAGCTCTGGTCATGGGGCGGCTCTGGTCCTAGGCCAGCTCTGGTTCTGGGCTGGCTCTGGTCATGGGGCATCACTGGTCATGGGGCGGCTCTGGTCCTGTGCCGGCTCTGGTCATGAGGCTGCTCTGGTCATGGGGCGGCTCTGGTCCTAGGCCAGCTCTGGTCCTGTGCCGGCTCTGGTCATGGGGCGGCTCTGGTCCTGTGCCGGCTCTGGTCATGGGGCTGCTCTGGTCATGGGCCAACTGTGTTATATTCATCTTCTGCTGCCTGTTAATCACTGATGAGAATCTCAGTCAGGTTCAATCATTGGTCGATAGGTTGTTCTACATTATTGGGCATGTCCCAGGTTCATGCAGTCTAGGGAAAACGAAGGACCCCTTTGCAAATAAAAAGTGTGAAATCAGGCAACGCCTGGAGAAAGGAATGAAAACCTTTCAGGAAAACTTCAGTGAGGTCGATGAATTTTTAAAAAATGAGTGAAAATACATAATTTTCCATCCATTCACGACCTGGTCAAGATGATCTCCAACATCATGCAAAAAATAAAACAGATAAACATTTTCAGTTAAGCTGTTTAATGTTAAGAAAATGAATAAATCCTCTATTCATCATTTGCCACATCTGTTCTTACTCTTAAATACAAGCGTTTTGTAAAGTTATTTTTACAACAAAAATAAATGAATAAATAAATTAAATTAGAGTTAACTGAACTTATTGGGTCTCGTAGGGAACTCATTGTTACAGGTTCTGACCAGCAGCAACTGATATTAATTAATATATATATATGATGCTATAATAGCTTTATACTTTCTGACTAAGACCAGACTTCATGTTTGGCTGAAATGTTTAGCTGTTTCTTTACTTTGAGACAAACTGCAGATATTAAAAGTGTAGTGTTTAAAAAATTAAAGGCTGGCGACAGAAAAAAACTAATACATAGTATAACACTGTTTTTATTGGTATTTAATCACTTCAATAACATATTTTTAATTTCCCAGAATAAAGCATTTACATCTACCTGCCAGAGTCCACACACATGGCAGCTGCCACCATTTTTACTACGGTGTTTTTAAATGGACAAACAGTTTTTCGTGAATCTTTAAAACTGCAGCACTGGCTACGTTTGATAGGAGCTAAAGCACCGTTTGGATAAATAATGCCTTGAAAGGCACCAATTTCCCTGTTTACTTAGAAAGCATGAAAAAGGTATTTTTCCCACCTTCTAGCTGAAAAATAACCTACTTATAATCTTAACAATAAGGATGTTAAGATGATGAAATTCACATAACTTTCTAAACGTGTAGATAGGCATTATTTGTGAGCTGCAGTGCAGTCATCACTGCACCTGAGCACCTGTCTTGTTTCAGGTGTATTTACAGATCAGTCACAGGTAATCTATTGTTTAATGTTTACAGGTAGAAGACAGAAAACAGCAGCTGTGTCTGAAAAAAAATCAGATTAACCTGTTTTCTGTATACAAGGGGTATCTTTTAGGATGCACAGGTAAATAATATGATCCATTGTTTTCTAACTAACGTCCTTATTAGCATCTAAACATTTCAGCCTGATGTTTCATCGAGCTTCTGATTATTTACATGAAGTTCGCAGTCAGAAAGCAGGTGAACACAGGTGTGTATTTTTGGACTTTCTGGCATTTTCTTCCAGAAAGTTTAAAAAAAAAAAGTTAAAGTGAGGTGATGCTTTTTTTTAATGAGGAATTGTTTAGAGAAAATAATGGAAGAGAAGAGGATAACTGGTGGTTTACTGGTTTAAACTGAATGATGTTAAACTCACAACATAGTTCAAAAATCCATCATCCTGATCTATATGTGTATGTGTGGGAGATGGAGAGCTGAACAGTCCCACTGTAGTACTTTAGGTCTTTTAGCCAATTACAGAAGGAAACAGTAACCATAACAACAGGTAGCCATTAACAACCAGTATCCATAACGATTACAGTTGACAAGTTAGCTCTCTAATTACAGACACACAGTTCAGACCTGCAGCTGAAAACACCAAAACAGCCATGCACCAGGGATGAGTTCACTGCCACCAAGCTGAGACTAATGATGGAAAATCTAGCAAAGCAGCAGTTTTTATTAAGAATGTCTTTTCAATAATGCAGACTCTCATCAGAACAAAGGGTCAAAACTGTAAGTTAGCTAACTCTCTGGGCCACAGATTCATTATTCATTACACTTGCCTTCCAAAATGGAAGTATGTCTAATAATCTTCAGTATAAGTGTCCTGGAGACATTAAAGACTGGATGGCTCTTAACTTTCTGAGTTTTAAAAAGATAAAGACAGAGGTGATGGTTTTTGAAGGCACAGCTGGGACCCCACCTGAGGACCTGGGTCTCCTGGTCCCCTACGTCAAGCCAAAGATGATGATTTGACGTCTGATGGTCAGATCGGGGCAGTTGTATAGGCTAGCTTTTTATTTTACAGTTTTTCAAACCATGAACGGCGTGTCCTGCAGACTAAAGAGGAGAGGGAGCATCCAGCTTGTTATCAGTGGACAGGTGAAAAGCTGCATCTCT
>JBAFTC010000026.1:2749715-2761412 GCA_037177435.1 Melanotaenia nigrans | reverse complement strand
ATAGATAGATAGATAGATAGATAGATAGATAGATAGATAGATAGATAGATAGATAGATAGATAGATAGATAGAGTTTAAAAACCAGGCTTTTTGTCTGATTATGAGCTAGATGAAGACTCAGTTTTTCTGAAATGCATCCTCTGCTGAATGAAGATGTGAAGACTGAAAGGAAGCTGAAATTTAAAAGATTAAATTTAAATTTTTGTCAGAAAAGTTTAATTATTCTCTGTAAATTAACATTTTTTCCTCCCTCCATCCTGTGTCTCTAACTTTCCTCAAATAGAAAACCTCTGTGTTTAGTTGTCTACAGCCTCCTCCTCCTCTGCTCTGTTTCCTTCTGTTGTGTTTTTCCTCCTCTGGATCTCCCTCTGCATCCACCCACACTAACCTAACATGCACTCTGCCCCAGGCTGTCTCTCTGTCTCCGTACATACCGAAACAGCTCTTCTCCTTTTCAGCACTCACTTGAACAGTTACTGTATGCCGCAGTGTTCTCCAGCCTCGTATGATTCATGCAAACAAAAAGATGCAGAGAGATCTGCATCGTTTAAAAAAAGAGGAGAATTAGTCAGAAAAACCTGCAGAAACAGTAAATGTAGCCAAATGGGTTAAAGGCGCAGTCCAGCATTTATCGGTATGTTTTGCTTCCCAGAGTGAGAAGATGAATACTGTTGCTCTGGAATGCCTTAGCTTAGCTTAGCAAAAGGCAGGTTGAAAATATTAACTTGGCTTTTTCAGTTTTAGCTGCTTCCCTCTTTGAAGGAAAGAGATGCAGGAAACAAAGAAAGTAAAGAAAGATGGAGAAGCATAAAACGGAAATGAGCCAGAGGGAAGAAGACAAGAAAGGAACAAATGAAAACAGAGAGATGGTGAATGTAAAGGGGAAAGGTACAGGTCGTTAATGGAAAGAGGGAAGAAAAAAGATGGAATAAAATGTAGGAAAGAAAGAATACATGGTGTTCAGAAAGGAAATTGGAGCGGTGGATTAGGGAAGAGTATGTTGATGCTAAGGAAAGAAAATGGAGGAAGAAAAAAAAACAAACAAATAAATTACAACCCCAGTTCCAAAAAAGTTAGAACATGGTTTTGATTTGTACCAGTTACTTTCCAGCCTTTTGTTGCTCCTGAAGACAACAAAAAGGGTAGAAACAATGGAGACAAAAAAGTCATAAGAGCCATAAGAAGGATCAAAGAAGAAGACAGCAAGTTAATGAAAGGGCACAATAAAAGAGAACATTGCACCCACCCGGGTAATGTACTGTTTGTACCGCTTCCATCAGGAAAGCTGTACAGGAAAATTAAAACCACCACAAAAAGATTCAGGCTATGTCCAAACAGCGCCGAAGCCGGTTCGGGTGTGAAATCGGTGGCAAAAGCTAGGAGAAAGGTTTTGCCATCTCCACGAAACTGCTGTAGTACATACTGCAAGGCTGTGGGGGGCGACAAAGAGTAACACTCCAAAGCTAGAACAAGACGTGGCACATGCACAGTTATAGGCTGTGTCTGAATGTGCACCCTAATACGTACATAGTGCCCTTTATAGGGACCACACCATTTTATAGAGGTGTCTGAATGTCCACAGAGAAAAAAGTAGGGCACTCAAAATTACCCACAATGCATCTTGAAAAGCAGTGAGCATCGATGGTCACTAGATGGGTCAATATACAGTAGACCACAATGCATCACAGGCAGAAGCTCAACATGGTACAAGGAGGCGAAAAAAAAAAAACATTTTATTGAATAGATACGCAACAAAGAATAAAATACAACATAAGGAATAAAAATAAAAAAATATTTACACACAACTTTGGATTGGATTTAGAATGACATCTTGACACGCGTTGTGGTTGCCGTGGTGACGGCTGGTAATCACGTGGTCTGCGGTGAGGAAAAAATAGGCAGCGTCGTGTCCAAATCGCCAAGAGAATGAGTCACTATGTAGTGTGCTATGTAGTGCAGCCCTATGCAGTGAAGGTTAGGGAGTAGGGCGGACATTTGGACACAGCCCAAAGGCTGACTGCGTGTTGCAGGAGGTTCATATGGAAGAAGAGAAGACTGCTGAAATACTTTTGCGGTTTTACTGCAATTCGGTTGCGTGGGGACGGCCCCTCAGAAACAGCTTCTTTTCCAGAGCTGTGAAAGCAATGGTTCCCCCGGTCGCACACATGAACCCAACCACAGCCACACACACTGAACATTCACACCTTCTCAGATACACACACACAAACACACACACACACACACACACACACACACATACACACACACACACATACACAGACCTCCATCCTTGCACTAGGATGCACTTTATCCTTTGAATATTACTCTCTGCTGGGAATTTTCTTATTTTCTGTAAATATACAGGTGTTCTTATATATTTTATGTTGTTTATTTTTTACTTATTTATGTGTGCCTTTTATATTTCTATTTTCTTATGTGTGCGTAAGCTCCTCAAAACTTCATTATTCTTGCATAATGACAATAAAGATCTTAAATCTTAAAGAAACTGAGTTTCTTCAAGGGACGCTGAGATTATTGGCAGGAGGATAGAACGAATCGCGGAGTCCTGCTGCAGAACTGCTGACCTTAATCTTGGGGATCAGTCGCAGAATGTACTGTCCATACTGTCCTCCTGTCCATACCATCCTGATGTCCTCATGTCCATACTATCCTCATGTTCTTCTGTCCATACTACCCCATGTCCCTTTGTCTATACTATCTGCATGTCCTTCTGTCCATACTATCCTCAAGTCCTTCTGTCCATACTGTCCTGATGCCCACCTGCCCATATTGTCCCCCTCTCCATACTATCCTCATGTCCTTCTGTCCATACTGTCCTCCTCCCCATACTATCCTCATGTCCTTCTGTCCACACTGTCTTCCTCTCCATACTATCCTTATGTCCTTCTGTCCATACTGTCCTCCTCCCCATACTATCCTCATGTCCTTATGTCCATACTGTCCTCCTCTCCATACTATCCTCATGTCCTTCTGTCCATACTGTCCTGCTATCCATACTATCCTTATGTCCTTCTGCCCATACTGTCCTCCTGTCCACCTGCCATACTGTCCTCCTGTCCATACTATCCTCATGTCCTTCTCTTCATACTGTCCTCCTGCCCATACTATCCTACAGTCCTTCTGTCCATACTGTCCTTCTTTCTATACTATCCATACTATCATCATGTTGTTCTGTCCATACTGTTCTCCTGTCCAGACTATCCTCATGTCATTTTGTCTGTACTATCTTCATGTCCTTCCGTCCATACTTTCCTCATGTTCTTCTGTCCATACTACCTCATGTACTCCTGTCCACAGTATCCTCATGTCCTCCTGTCCATGCTGTCCTCATATCCTTCTGTCCATACTACCTCATGTCCTTATGGCCATACTCTCTTAATGTCTTCCTATCAATTCTGTTCTCATGTCCATACTGTCCTCCTATCCATACTATCCATTCTTTCCTTATGTCCATATTAACCTCATGTCATCCTCTTCATTCTGTCCTCATGTACATATTATCTTCATGTCTTTCTGTTTAAACTGCCATCATGCCCTTCTGTCCGTATTGTTCTCATGGCCTCCTGTCCACTCTGTCCTCCTGTACATTCTGTTCTCCTGTTCATAGTATCCCCATGTCTTCCTGTTCATACTGTCCCCATGTCCACAATGTCATCCATACCATACCTCTTGCCTATTCTGTCCTCATGTCCATTCTTTCCTCCTATCCACACTGTCCTCCTCTCTATTCTTTCCTCCTGCCCATACTGCCCTAATATCCATTCTGTCCTCCTGTTCATGCTATCTTCATGTCCACACTGTTCTCATGTCCATGCCATACGTCTTTCATCCTGTCCATTCTTTTCTCCTGTTCGTTCAGTCCTAATTTTCCATACAGTTCTCCTGTTCACACTGTCCTCTTGTCCACACTGTCATCCTTTACATTCTGTTGTCATGTCCATACTGTTCTCATGTCCATATCATACTTCCGTCCACACTGTCATCCTGTCCATTCTTAATCCTGTTCATTCTGTCCTCTTTTTCCATCCCATTCTCCTATTCATATTGTCCTCTTATCCTGTTCTCATGTCCACACTGTCCTCATGTCAATACCGTTCTCATGTTCATTTCAATCTTCTTTCCATACTGTCATCCTGTCTATTCTTTCCTCCTGTTCACTCTGTCCTCCTTTCCAGTCCGTCCTAATGCCCATACTGTTCTCCAGTCCATACCATCCTTCTGTCCATTCTGTCTTCCTGTTCATTCTGTCCTCATGTCCATACTGTCAGGGTCATAGAGGTGCTGAGCATATGACAAATTCTTTCTTCTTATCTTTTTGTTTCATCTTTTCACTCCTCTCACCATCCTCTCCTCGTCTTCGTTATTTACTTTGTTCATCTTTCTCCTTCTTTTTCTGCCACCTTTGTAGTTTATTCCTTTAGTTTCTTCTCTTTCTTTCTCATTTTCCTACATTTCAAACTATTTTTGTCTTAATTTCCTTTCATTAGATAATCTCTTTGTTTCCTTTCGCCCATCCTCCCTTTACGCTCTTTTTTGCTTTTCTTTCATCTGTCGCAAACATTATTCTTAGTTTTAATTGTTCCCTCTTTTTCTTTTTTCTTCTCTGCCATTTTGTCCTTGTTTTCTTTTGTTTCTGAAACCTTGTTATTTTTATGTTGTCTTCCCCTCAGATTGACATAAATGGTCAGGATCACAGGGTGTAACTGGGAGCTGCCTGACATGCCGGACTCTTTTAGCTCAGCAACATCTCCACATGCTGCTGCACGTGTTCATCCTCACACGCTTTAACGTAGGATGATGACATGCTGGACCCTCAGCTTCCTCATCTTCTCTTTCTTTCTTGACAGATGAAATCAGTGAATTAATATTCTGGATTCCTCAGCAGGAAAACTCATTCTCAACAAAAACCAACCAGCACAGTGTCGTTTTTATTTGAGCATTTATTGAAACTGCTGTTATATGATGAAACCAGACTGGACGGAAACCTTGCATAGGTTACAGACTATGCTTCACCGACAAATGACAAGTACTGCCAGCTGCAGCAGCAACCAAGAAGAAAAACAACAGAAACAAACAAAAAGAGAAACCCTGACACACGGCAGCGTTAACGGCTCAGAGGTTCAGGGAGGATCTCCACAGCCCAGCGGAGGGGAAACAAGCACATTGGTCAACTTTATGATCTTTTTAAATCTGTGTCCAGTTCTGGGACCTCCAGTCATCTTGGTCAGGACGAGAGTTTGGCTTCTGACTGGGGGGAACTTACAGACTAAAGCTAATCCATCCCATAGCAACCTGCTGGAGACGCAGCATTTCCTAGCTGAGAATATTGTTTTTGGAAGCAACGTGTCAGCTTAATGTATGGATCATGCAGTTCAGACTCCAGTCATCCATGTACCTTAAGCTGGCCCTGCAGCGTTTAGAAAAACATCACCACATAATGCGTCATCATCATCATCACCATGACTTTTCAAACCTCTAACATGAACTGAAAACATGAACTATTAACCAAACTTAATAGTTCATGTTTTTTTTTTTTCATTAAATACATAAAGCATTTTCAGGTCAATCAACAGTGAAGGTGTTTTTTTTATTTTTTTTACCGTATCCAGAGGATTTGATCACAAGCTGCAAGAAATCAAACATGTAACACGTAACCTTAATGTTTGTCCAAACCTCCACAACATGGTCAGAAATCATTAAATGCAGGTTTCAGCTTTTAACCTTCAACCTTCCCATTGCCTGTAACATGGAAACGTGTGGACAGTGAGGGGTCTCACACCCCCGGTGTCTTACAGGGGGTCAAACTTTACATTCTCATGCAGTGAGACACATTACAACGTTGCACATGTACGCCACAGTGATGTCATGAGATGTTCGAGGTGGCTCCGTCTTTACAAAGGACTTAAAATACTTCAACTCTAATCCGTTTCCTCGCCCTGGTCCCTACTCTCTACAGAGATGAGGTGCGTGGTCATCCAGCCCTTTAACACTGGCTTTGGGGGCCATTTGACTGCATGACCACATAAACATCAAAAGGATCATATTGTTTCTCCAAAATGGAGGAAGATGGCAGAGGTGAAGGACCAGGAATGGGGACCAACGCCCCCTCAACTAAAACTTATTGATATCCATTTATTTGCTATTTTTAAAGTTTGTTTTCTGTTCATATGATTCCAAAAATGAATGAAAAGTGAATTAAATGAGTTGAATCAGTTCATTTTTCTAGCTTTTGACAATAATGCCAATAAATAGCTCCAATAGCCTTATAATGACATGAAACAGATACAGTTTGAAAAAGAAAAGTTTCTTTCACATGATTCATGATTGGTTTACCAGCAGAAGGGTTTCAGTTCAAATATTTTTGATTGAAATTCTACTTTTATTATTTGTTGCTGTTTGATGCACTGAAGCAGGCAGAAATGAACTGAGATCTATGAAAGCATCTGCCAAAATCCTAAAAATCTCTGAGAACTTTGAGAAATGAAGAAGTTCAAACTTATGTCTTATTCTAACTATATAAGCAAACGTAGATTAAGAGATAAATCATCATCTTAGATGAATTAATTGATCCTTTTGGCAGTTGGAAGCTTGAATCAAAGTTGTATTTAGTGAAGTCATAAAAAGTTTAGGTGAATTCTAAAGAAAACTTCATTGTCTCCACTTGTTTACTGCATTTTAGACAATCAAGTTTTTAAAAGAAAACAAAATAGAGTCAATGTGTCCCAACGTGTCATCCCGAGTCGTCTGCTGAGCTGCTCTCGTGATATGAAAGGTTTAGAAAACATCATTTGGTCCCTTCAGTGTTGTCTGCTGCAGATGTCTCAGACTTTGGCCATAACATGACAAAAATGTACAAACACTACCGCATACCCTGGCGTTACTTTTAATTAATTTTAGAGAACAAGAAAATATACTTTTTTATGTGATTATACCTTGAAAAAAAAAAAAAAAAACAGGTGTAATTTATAATTTTGTTCCCTCAGACCTACAGCATGTTTAACACATAGCACCTTCTCAGCACTAATTAATTTATTCCAGGATTATTAAAGGGATTTTTTTTTCTTCGCACATTCAGTCGTTGTTTATGAAGGTGGCCTTAAACCAACATGTTGATGACACACAGCTGGAAAACACAACCTCCCAATCAGACGAGTGTGAGGAGTGACTGAAACTCTACGAGATTGCAGAGATGAGATCAGACTTTCTTGAGGTATAAATTCAAAGATCTTTCATGAACACCCAGCAGTGAAAGAAGAAGAGAGCTCCGATCATGTCAAACCAAGGCTACATTCACCTTGCAGGTCCTAAATCTCGCTGCGGGTGCTCCTGATGATTGTCCGCTGTGTTTTCTTACAGAGGTCACAGGCTGCTGAGGCTGGTTGTCTTTCTGTCGGGTTTGACTATACTGTTGGTTTTCTTCTGTTTACTCTCTGCCTTCATTTGTCCCCCGGGTCCAGCATTATTATGTAAACTCAGCAATAAAATAAATAATTAATCCCTCCATCAGACTCCGTCTGTCTCACTTCACTGGTGTGAAATAAAAACGGTGACAAACATTACATATAGATCCGATTTTGGAGCACATGTGAAAGTGGTCTGGGCCCGATTTAAAAACAAAATCCAGTTGTGCTGTTCAGAAGGGGTGTGTGAAACTCCAAGGTTTGGTACTGATCTATTACAAAGTAGATAAAGGGCTAGCATCACCGACACCGATGCTGAAGTCAATACCCATGACTTGAATTACACTGGGGCTTTTGGGGGGGTGGGGGGGCTTATTTTGGGCGTGCACGCAAGTGCTCCTACTGTGTGCAGCTTGAATCAGAAACAGGGACGGAAAGTTCTTTAACAACCACAAAAGAAGCATATGAGGTGGCCGCCGCTACTGTCCAAACCAAGCCGATCACACCAACAAATTAATGCTATTGTTTTTAAACAACATCAGGAACCTTATGAAAATGACATGTAACCTGTAATTTGACTATTTTAGAGTTTTCCTGGAAGTTTCTGCTGAAAGTCAACCCTTTCTGGCAGTCGCAAGCTTGAATCTAAGTTGCATTTAGTGAACTCGTAAAAAGTGGAGGTGAATTCTAAAGAAAATTTCATGATCTTTTGTTCACCGTATATCAGACAATAAAGTTTTAGAAATGAAAAGCAAACTAGAGTCAGTCTGTCCCGATGTGTCATCCCGAGTCGTCTGCTGAGCTGCTCTGATGATATGAGAGGTTTAAACAACATCATTTGGTCCCTTCAGTGGGAAGAAATTACAACCAATACTTTAACTGGGCTGTCAAAATGAACTGATTAATCTGTGGAATTAATGCATTCATTTTTAATGCGTTAACACATAAACAACAGAGTTTTTACTTACACCATAAAAATCTGAATTTGGCATCATCTCGGCCAAAGAAGATGATTGTAGGTGTCTTGTCTCCAAGGTGATCCGAATCCACCAAAGACCACATTTCCTGTTAATTTAAAAAGATTCTGATTGTTTTTAAGCCTTCCATTAAAATATCAATGTTATCATACTGATACCAGCATTGTATCAATATTATCGATATTTGGATCAATCCCCCCACTGCTAGTGTTCAGACTGTCATAAAAAAACAAAACTCTGACATTTGGTCAAAATTCAGATTTGAGCCACTTTTGCCTGCAGTGTGAGTACTGCCTCACACAGCTGCTCGTCCAAGTCATTATCTTTAACGAGAGTCAGTGCCACGAGATGACAAAATAATGATTTCTTTAACTCACATTTACATTACGATCGATGAAACTAAGAATTTATTTGACTGCTGACTGCGAGCAGGACCAGCTTGCTTCAGCAGGACAGCTGATCACTTTTTTGATGATGCAAAACTCTGGTGATAGTTTCTGTTTAAATATTTCAAATTAATTTTACACATGCTTTGTATCTGTTGGGCATTGATTTAAACATTTGAAGAACCAGATTATATTTGGAGGTTAAGCTTATTTATCCTCCATAAATTATTATTTAATATATTCAGTTAATGCTTAAATAAAGTGAACAGCAGATTACAGACACAGGGTAACAGATATCACAGTTTTAGATAAAAGACTTAAAACTATTAGTTTTTACAAAGTTAGAACAACATTTTGAACAAAAATACTGTCTTCTATCATAAAATATTGTTGGATTATTACATTTTATGGCTTTTAACTAATGGCTTAATTTTTCTTCGCAGATTGCACCTAACTTACATTTGACATGAAATTAATTTTTACTAAATTTCCATTCAAGGAAGCGAGGGAGCAAGTTTAAGTCCACATGACTTAACATTGTCCAACTTTTCCATTTCCACTTGTCTGTCAGTGGTTAAAATTAAAGTTAAAGCATTAAAAATACCCTTTTCTGTTTTTATATTAATAAATTGTTATACTAATACTAATAAAACTGTTATAATTACTACTAATGAATCCACGCCAGCAGGCTTTTCATAAAATGTCCTGAAATGATCCCGTCTCATTTCATGGTGACACTGATTCAGCTTGTAAAAACCTGCTGGCAGTTTTAACCAGCAGGTTTTTACAAGCTGAAGAGTGAAAGAATCCCCTGAAAATGAGATCATATGTCATGTACGAGCTGTTTGACCCTCTATAAACATGAGAATTCACATGTTCAGAGTCTCTAATATCGTTTCTGGTGACAAACATCAAAATCTTGTTATATTTCTGAACATTAACCAGCTGACCGCTCTCTGTTTTGTTGGGTTATGAATCCCGCAGGTGGTTTTGGAGCTAGATTAATGTCCCTGGCTACACCTGTGCTTTCTGCTACGACCTGCCAAAAAGCTGTGCAGTGGAGAAGGTCAGTATGACAAGGATGTGAAGAGTTCAGTGTGATGCAGATGGATGCAGAGCAGAGACAGAAGGACTGAAAACACTCCAGTGTGTGGATGCAGCCAAAATCCAAACGAAAACCTTCAGCAGGATTTTATATCTTGTTTCAGTCATGAAACCACTGCAGCGTCAGGATCAACAACAAGGATCATGGAAGTTTTTACAGTATTTGCAGGTGGTTCTGTGAGGGAATCATGTCCAGGATTTAACACCAAACTTAATAAAACCTGCAGAGTTTAAGTCCAAAGCACAATAAGAAAGAGTCTGATTTCCTGATTTCCTGGAAACAAATCTCTCGAGTTCTGCATCAAAACCAGTGTTTAAAAGGTAAAATCCTGCACCTTAATTATGCAAATTAATTTTTCTTTTTATTACACTGGTAGAACTATCACTGTGATGTCCTTCATCAGCAGTTAACTAAAAAGATATTTAAAGCTAAAAGAGATGACAGAAAGTAATCAGTATTCAACTGGAGGCCATGGAAATTTACATTCTGGACCTTGGATACTAAATATCTTGGACAGAATGCTGTGTTAAAGTTTAAATGCTTTCAGAAAGATTTTAACATCAACTTATCACCAGAGCTGCAGTTGCAAACTATAAACATGGCTCTACAGACACCAGGGGGCGCTGCAGCGAGAGGTCAAAGAGGCACCCCATCAGCTTTTTCTTTCACTCTTTGTCGGTTCCAACAAGAAGAATCATCAACACGTAGCGTGAATCATCATTTGAGCCTGTAAAATCGTACATGTTGCTTTGATGAATAAAGTTGCTGTAAGAAAAGACGCTACCCATACAGCCATGCGCCTGAAAACAGCAGCAGCAGCGCCATTTTGCTGGCATGCAGAGTGACTAATGCCTGTGGTGATGTTCAGACTGCTGCTCTGCAGAGGAAACACTGAGTGCCTCCACAGATCCATCACCCTCTCTCAACAGAAACAGCTCGCAGGCGCACGAAGCGGGATTCTCTCCCTGCTTCCTGGAGCCAAGACATGTTGGAAAAGCCTTCAGCCATCACTGAAAACCTACATCAGCAGATGTAGGTGCAGGTTGAAGTGGGGGAGAAAAAACTAGCATAGGCTCCCGGTCTGACCTCAGAGGCTCATTTTTCTCAGTTATCCAGTAAAAGAGGAATCAGAGGCGGTTTGGTCCCAATGACGTGGCAGTGTCCAGGCAGCTTGATGAGAAGCAACTGTTAACACCTCAGATTTGGTACTTTGATTTACCCCCAGCTGGAAACATTGAGCCCTAATGTCCACCAGTTAGACGTTTGAATACTTTTAAAGGAAAGTTTTGGTGTTTTTTGTTTCTTTTAAAACAAACTCGATCTTACTCTCTGTATGAGAATGAGTCATCCGCCTCATTAGTCAGTAAATCAGCAGAACCCTACAGCTACAACAGCTCATTCAGAGGGAAAATCCGTTATTTGATTTATAAAATCTGGTTCACCATCCCCAGCAGAGATTTAAAGGACCACTATTGGTGCTTATCAATCTAGACACTAAATGTCAAGCAGATAAAATGATCTGTTTGGAAGTCAGACTCAGAAACACCTTCATTTCTATGCTAATTCTCTTGCTAATCGTGTGTTGCAGCCATGTGTCATCAACCAGCTTAACTGTGAACTTTCAGGCCCGGGAACATCCGAAAACTCGTCTCCAGCTCCAGATGTGCAGGAAGTAGTGCATCTTTATGGCAGGAGAAGTTTAAGCTGCACATCGTAAGCTCTTTGTTTTAACGGGAGGCACTTTCATCAATTCCATAATGAGACGGGCTTCAAGGCACTAGAAATCAATTATACACACACACTCATA
>JBAFTC010000026.1:2708880-2719868 GCA_037177435.1 Melanotaenia nigrans | reverse complement strand
GCAGCTTTGGGATGTGGTGGAACGGGAGATTCTCATCATGGATGCAGCCGACAAACCTGCAGCAACTGTGTGATGCTCTGAGGAATGCTTCCAACACCTTGTTCAATCTATCACATAGAAAGGGGGTCTGACCCGGTACTAGAAGGTGGACCTGATAAAATGGCCTGTGATTGTATTTGGACATAGAGATTTCTTTCCCTCATCTTACAACTAACATCTGGCTTCCTTTTGTTGAACACTCACATTTCTATTTTCCAAAAACATTCTCTATAAACAAAAAAGGCTAGAGTTTTTTTTTTCTTTTGGAAATCATGAGAAATTAATGTATAGTTTGGTGCTTTCTGAATTTTCTTGTGACCACTTGGATTCATCGTTCAGGCACCAGATTGTCCTGACCCTCAGGTTGGAAACCAGCTTTAGTCTCTAACTTCCTGATTTGCTTGATTATTCAGCTACCTGGTACTCATAGAAAGTCCAGTGTTGATATTTTTCCACAGAAAACATATCAGAAAACATCACATTATTTGTCAAAGTCCAACAGCCCTAACCCCTATTATCTGAACCATTTACCACAGTGCATCATGTTTCAGCATGGTGAAAGAAGTGCACAGAGGCGGTTAATGAGGCCCTGGCAGTGTGCCCCCTGAAGACATGGTTGCCCAATACACAGCTCTCTAACCCCCACACAGCTAGAGGACAGACAGTATTTAAACCACAGGATCCTGTGTGCTCCGACTCGTCAGCAGACATGCAGACATGCAGCTGCATTCATGCTAGCGCAGTTGGATCAGCTTGCAGGTCCTCAGAGGTGAAGATGTAAAGGTGAAATGGTGAGAAACTGTAAGCTTAGCATGAGCAGACCAAAAACACTTTCAGATGACAGATAAAGATTAGAAATAAATGAGTTAAACTGAAAGCGTTTGGTTGTTTTTTGGTGCCAGGCAGACTAATCCAACTGATCCGCCAAATACACCCGATTCCGGACTTCTTTTGGCATTTTTGGCTCAGTTATGTCACTGACAAGTGCTGTGTGGGCCAGAAGTGAATCAGAAGTCAGTTGCTACCCTGGCTTGGATTACAGCAAGTCTCCTGTGGGCCACATGTGGTCCAGATGTCAGCTGTTGGCCTGGACACAGTATTTTGTAGGCCAGAAGGGGTCAGAATATGGGAAGCCTGTCTGGAGATAGATTATGGCAGTTTCCTTAAGGGCCACATCTGATTGTGATGAGGCTAAACTCACATTTAGTCAATGCTGTAAGCCCAGGTTAAATTTGGGCCAAATAAAACTGCACGTTCAGGTTGTATTTGGGCCAAACATTTTTCTGGTACAGAGCTACTTGCAGAAAAATCCTGTTCTGGACTTCACTTGAAGCTGAGAGAAAACAAGTATAGCTTCAGGTTAAACCTGACTGAGCATGAGCGGTTTGGCTGAAGTTGCGCCTGAAACAGACAGAAGATCTGAGAGACCTGAAGATGAAAGGTTAGATTCTGTTGGAGCCACACAGGATTTCCACAGGAACGATGGACAAAGTCCATCGTCCCTGTGGAAATTTTTCCAAGCAGCCTTAAAGTAGGGGCTAAAGCAAATTCATCTTCATAACTTTATTAAATTATTCTAAATTGTAGACAGTGGAAAGTGCTCTAATTATGACATAAAAACATTAATAAATTTAAGCACATGCAGTCATTCTTCTTCCTCCTTGTTTGTGTTGCTGTATTTCATTGGACCATAAAGCGGTGAATGTATAGCAGCCCAGAGGGAATCCCTGCGTGCTCAAACCACAGCTTTTCCCTCTGTGAGGAAAGGCTATTTTTAGAAAGCTTGTCTTTCTTTGAGGGGATTCTGAACACTATTTTTGCTGCAGGTCGTGATGGTCTGCACCATTTAACATCCAAAGGGGGATGGGGGGGCAGTGTGGCATGCTAAAGGAGAAAATGCAGCGATTTAGCCGCCTCTGCGTGACAGATTAAGACATTAAGGCAGTGAAGGATGTTAAGTTGATGCATGTGTGCACGGACTTGAAATTCACTGATGTCAAGTGGATTGTGTTTCTGTTTTGACTCCCTTCTGAGGCTTTCGTCATCGATGGTATGATCCTAAAAAATTAAACAAACAGGTTTGGATCAATCAAACCACATTTTCAATTAAAACCTGTTTGTAACTGGGAAACACTATTATATGAATTAGCTAGAATTTTGCTTTACTAGGTGGATTGTCTAGTTGTTATTGAGGGATGCAATAACCACAGAGTTAAATCTTTAGGTGGGTCGTGGATGTCAAAGAATGCCAGGACTTTTGGTTTACCTGCAGAGCTTTTCTCTGCAATGAGATGATAGGTCATTTGACTCTTTTCTAGCTGGACAGGTGGTTTTTCCATCCCATGGCTGGCACATGTCAGAAGGCAAATTTATTCAACTTCAAAACAACCAGTTAACTTGGATTGCTTTTCGACTTTGAGAGGGAACTTAGTTTGAGCCAAAAACCACTGCACCACCAACAGTCAGAAAAGATAACATGAAAGCATAAAAATGTTCCAACATTTCTCTATAAAATGATAAACTGTAAGTCTACATTCAATTTCCAAATTTTCAGCATTATTTCATCAATGATCAGGATCCTTTCTTTCAATTTTGATTCTGTAAGAGGTTATATGGTTAGGAACAACTGGAGAGACCTGTATAAACAATCAGAACAACTAAATTTAGGGTGTATGTAAGGAGTGGCATCCTTTTTTTCTCATGACAGTCGCATAGCTCTTTTATGCTCCCTAACATACAGTATTTTAATCACTATATCTGCTTCAAATGTTGTCAAATGTCGCTGCCCACATTCTCCATCTATCCTGTAAGTTTACATGCTGTTAGGCAGTTAATCCACTAGATGGCAGTATAGCTTTCAGAGTTTACTTCTAGGGTCAGAAGTCAGTTTAAGATAATAGTAAACATGGCTACGGTGGAGGAGTATGGGATAGTGCACATTCTCAGGGCGTAGATGGTGGTGGTCTGCACAGGAGTTAAATACCTCCTTTTTCTTCTTTGTTCTATTCGTGGGTCAAGTGTAAGCTATAGTGCACAACATTGCCTCCATGGTTTCTATATTTTCTTTAATTTGCTACATCTGGCAACACATCCACAAGTTCGCTAATGGACTGAAATATGCAGGTTGACTCAAAAAATAAATCTCGCAGACAGTCCTGTTTAACAAGGAATAAGATTTTCATAACCTGGTTTAACAAAAGGAAAATGGTTAGTCTATTTTATGCTCTATGAATTAATATGTCTTAAATTATATTTTAATTATATTTATAAAGTAAAATCTTAAGTGACTGAGTGTAAACTGTGTCCTCTGGTTTGTATCCTCATTCATGTATTTGCACTTCTGGCTGGAAAAACCATAATAACTGGATTTTGAGTGACATCGCTTCCTTCTCATCAGTTCTGTTTAACAGGAAGTGGTGGTTAACCTATCCATTGTAGACAAAAATGTAGTGGCCAGCCTGCTCATTGTAGACTAGAACGTGGTGGTCAACCTGTTCATTGTAGACCAGAATGAAGTGATCAACCTGTCTATTGTAGACCAGAATGTGGTGGTCAACCTGACCATTGTAGACTAGAACGTGGTGGTCAACCTGCTCATTGTAGACTAGAATGTTGTGGTCAAACTGGTCATTGTAGACTAGAATGTATTGATCAACCTGCTCCTTGTAGACTAGAACGTGGTGGTCAACCTGCTCATTGTAGACTAGAATGTGGTGGTCAACCTGCTCATTTTAGACATAGAATGTTGTGGTCAAACTGGTCATTGTAGACTAGAATGTATTGATCAACACGCTCCTTGTAGACTAGAATGTGGTGGTCAACCTGCTCATTGTACACTAGAATGTGGTGATCAACCTGCCTATTGTAGACTAGAATGTTGTGGTCAACCTGCTCCTTGTAGACCAGAATGTATTGATCAACCTGCTCACTGTAGAACAGAAAGTCATGGTCAACCTCTCTATTGTAGACCAGAATGTGGCGGTCAACCTGCTCATTGTACACTAGAATGTGGTGGTCAACCTGTTCATTGTAGACTAGAATGTATTGATCAACCTACTCATTGTAGACTAGAATGTTGTGGTCAACCTGCTCATTGTAGACAAGAATGTAGTGATCAACCTGACCATTGTAGACTAGAATGTGGTGATCAACCTGCTCATTGTAGACTAGAATGTGGTGATCAACCTGCTCATTGTAGACTAGAACGTGGTGGTCAACCTGCTCATCGTAGAACAGAATGTCTTGTTCAACTTGTTTATTGTAGAACAGAATGTTGTGGTCAACTTGCTCCTTGTAGACCAGAATGTAGTGATCAAGCTGCTCATTGTAGACCAGAATGTGGTGGTCAACCTGCTCATTGTAGACTAGAATGTTGTGGTCAAACTGGTCATTCTAGACTAGAATTTATTGATCAACCTGCTCCTTGTAGACTAGAATGTGGTGGTCAACTTGCTCATTGTGACTAGAATGTGGTGGTCAACCTGCTCCTTGTAGACCAGGATGTAGTGATCAACCTGCTCATTGTAAACCAGAATGTGGTGGTCAACCTGTCCATTGTAGACTAGAACGTGGTGGTCAACCTGCTCATTGTAGACTAGAATGTTGTGATCAACTTGCCTATAGTAGACTAGAATGTATTGATCAACCTGTTCACCGTAGACCAGAATGTCGTGATCAACCTGCCTATTGTAGCCTAGAATATGGTCATCAACCTGTCCATTTTAGACTAGAACTAGTGGTAAACATGTTCTAGATCTCTAGAAATTCCCTCATATGACGCTTTGTGTGTTTTGCTTGAAGTGGAGAAATTAGAAAAAGGTCTGAAGCAAACAGAGATGTCCTCATGGTTTCCCTACATTCCCGTTTGACTGCTTGGGGCTTGAACTGTGTTTGGTTTGGATGCCAATGCTTAGTGTAGCTGACTTTTTCATTTTTTTCATCTTGCTACATAACATGTTAGCATTGCTGCTTCCTGATGTCTGCTAACGTCTTCTGTACTCTACCTATCTCATCCTGTTCCCTGTACAACAGGTTCTTGTAACGAAAAGGTGAAATCTTTCTTGGATAATGTATATAAGGATCTATGACATCACATAAAACCAAATTTTAACTACCTATTGTTTAACTCATACCTAAACTGTGAAAATACTTAGACAACATTGTGCATCTTCTTTCCTTTTCTGTTTGTGATCACCACTGCAAGCATGTGAACCTGCTAAAGTAATGAGTAATATAATCACCCACTTTGTTTTAAAAATCCTAGACCAAGACTTTAAAATGACTCTCAAGGACGAGACAATGATGTTGCAGGGACAGTTTAATGAACTGGAAAGACTGCTAAATCACTTTAATATACTGATTATGTACCAGTTTTTAGTCTTTCTGTTTATCCTCCCCAGGGTGAGTTATTGAAAATACTGTATTAGAACTTACTGGCTCCAAATGCTCCCTGAGTCAAAATGAGACAAAGCCTGGTGATTTCAGGTTGATGTGATGGTGCCTGCCTGGGCTAGATTAATGACCAGCAGCCACTGGCCATCTTCAAATTGACAGGAATGACGTTGGATTACTGGCTTATCCTGGTTGAGATTTGGGAGATGAGAGAACTTTGCATGCACCACAAAGCCCTGTGATAGCTGTATGTGATGATTAGTCATCTAACAGCCTCCCATACATCGACACATCACGCTGAACCTGTGGTGAACTCTTCACCTCAGTTCGCCTCTCAACTGATCCTGATTACATTGTTTAGGCGAAATGAGCAGCTCATTGACATGTCAGGGTAAAGAACTCGGCAAACAAAGCCTCCAGAGACCTCGGCTACGTTCAGCTGGCAGCATTTTCACACCAGGGATTCAGATCTGTCTGCTTTACAGCTCACTTCCTGCTGTGAGATATGATTACAGAGCAGTCTGCAGGGCCCTGAGACATCATCCTCAACTAGACTTTGTTCACTGTCAGTTAACTAATGTCAGCATGAATCTCCTGAAAACTCCTATGAAAGGAAATTTCTCACTGAACTTAAATTTATTAATAACTGTTATAGATCCCTTTGATTGAGGTTCAAGTTCCTGTTCAGAGATAGTTCAACATTAAATCCTTCCAAAACCTGCTTTGTTTCCAAGGGAGGCAGAGAGTTGCCAGCAAACCATTTTACATCACTGGAAATGTTGGTACAAAAACTGACTGAGCAGGTTAACCCTGTAGAGGACGACACTGTAGTCAGGTTTCCACAATTTAATTTAATCTAAAAAAAAAATAAAAAGTTTTTTTTTTTTTCTAAACTGTTTTGTATCTCGTGGCCGCAGATTGGTGCCAGTGGTTGTAATTCAGTAAAAGTTTGAACAGGATACAAAGCTGTGGGAGGAAAAGACTACAACTGTGGTGGATTTGCAATCATGCTGCACTACATAAACAAATCAGACCTTTTAAACAACGTGTTCCACTCCACACTGAACTAAGAAAACTCGTGCATCAGATCCTAGCAGTCTTCAGGTGACCATATTTCTATCAAAACTTTTATAGCATTCTTCCATGTCTGACCAGGAGCCCTTTCTCCCATCCAATGGTTGCACATGCGTGTACAAAACACACACGCATTGTGTTTACCCACAATGCCATGTGTTGATCTCACAATGCATTTTGCTTTGTAGTCCGCTTCCTGTATTTGAAGTGGACCGAGATTCACGTTTGTAGGTGAACTGAGTCTGCTTCTTTGATCCAAATCAGAATCTGTTAACAATTCTCCAAACAGATCGATCTGAGGACTGAATGCGCCTTTAGTCCTTTTGCTGGGAAAGTCCACTTTGTTTGCGGACTACAAAGTAAAGGTCACAGTGGTTAAACATAACCAAATCAAATGCTTATAGGTCAATAGGCAACTCTGGCTGAGATAAATGTCAGATAGAAACATGATCAACCCAAGACCACTGGGATCTGATTCAGCTCCATGTTTTGCTTTGATGTGGTGGAAACAAATTGTTCTGCATTAACCAATACATGAAGTATTTTCTTCTTAGTTGTTTGTCTTGTCCTAGCCTTTAGTAATTCTTAATGCCGCAATGCCTCTGGCAAGGACGGGAAGGCATTATTCAAAAGGTCAAATTCATTTGAGAAAAAGCGGTGTGAAAGCAAACCCGGACCAGCTTAATGTTGCAACCCCCCCATCAAACCGAGTCCCCAGTCGTACCGAGTCTAGCAGAATATTGGATGTAAATGTACCCTTAATCTGAGAAATTACACTTGGCAAGATGTCAGTCATTCATTTGAGTTTATCTTTTGTTGGCTCAGATTGGCTCCTTTTAAAGCATATCTGAATTGTTTTAAATCTAGCAGAATAGACGTTTCAGTGGCTCTGATTTGTCACCATAACTATGCCTCCAGCTACAGGCAAAGTATGTTTAGCTGTCAATCAGACGAAAGCGGAATTTTGTTGGTAGTTTGACCTTAAACAGATGGGAGCTAGCTATACCAGTTTGTTTTTGACCGAGAATTATCCAAAATGTCCTTCTAATAAACAGTTATTTATCATTAGCTGCTCTTGTGGAATCCCAGAATGAAAATATAGAGCCTGAAATTAGGAAAATGGCCACTTTTTAGGGAGTCACACAAGTCCACCTTAGGTTCACCATATTGTTTTCTGCACTGATTCATGCAGGTCAAAAGGAGGACAGTCACATACTGCACTGCTTTATTCCCACCTCCTGTTGTTACTCATGCGAGGTCAAACTACCTCATACTAATGATTTATTCAGCAAAGAACATAACTAGGGTTCAGACGCACAACGGTAAAGTGGTTCCATCTGTAAGCTATCTCCTCTGTCACTGGGACGGCCAAGAGGAGCAAGAGAAATTTTGGTGCAGAATTGTATCAGATGATCTAATAGCCTTGATAGAAACAGCAAGCCTGAGTCAGCTAACACATTTACATGAAATAATTATGATTTCTTTTGATTTACAACCAGAGCTACTGTTACTAAACAAAAACATCTCAAAATAACAATAACATGGTTATATGTTTTATTATAACTGTACAAGTATATGTAGATTTGACCAAAAGGCCAAAACCTTCACATTTCTTGTTCATACAAAGTTGTCTCAACAGCCTAAGTTATGTATTAGCTTTTTAGTGTCAGAGCTGGTTTGTTATGTAATGGATCAGTTTCCCCGCAGAAGGTTCATTATTTTTGAATGAGGACAGGGCGGACAGGAGTAATAGGAAAGCAGGTTATCTGCTAGATCTACTTGACTCTGAAAACGGTAGCCAAGTGCTTGGAATACAATATGACCTTGCTGCTTGCTTATGCCTCTTGTGTCCTGCCTCCATGACATCAAAGAGTGGGTGGCCCTGAGTTTCCTGAATTTTAATGAGAAGAAAACAGAGGATATAATGTTTGAGCCAAATAGCTCCAGTGGCCCCTCCCCAGCTGATCTGGGCCCTTTGTCTAACTTTTTATAACCAACTGTTACTAATTTGGATTTTATAATTAGTCAGTGACTTTAAATTAGATTGCCAGTTGAAATCGGTGATAAAGTCTTTATTTTCTTACCTTCATCAACTCGCTAAGGCATAATCATTAAATCGTTTTTAACTGCTACGCACGTTGAGACAGAAATTCATGCCTTCATCTCTTCTCGGCTGGATTACTGTGACACACCTTATCTTGGAGTCAGCCAGTCATCTCTCATGATTTCCAGCTCATCCAAAATGCAGCTGCGCATCTTCTGGTTGGAACACGTAAGAGAGACCACATTAAGTTTATTTTAGCATCGCTTCACTGGCTGTCTGTGCATTTTAGAGTTAATTCTCCTGCTTTCTTGTTTTATTTTTTTTTATTCTTTTATCGTTTTACTGCTATTGTTTCTAGGTTTACTTTGCATTTTATTTTACTTTTAAGTTTTTTTTGTTTCTATGCTGTATTCAGCACTTTGTTCAACTGACATGTTAAAAGTGCTCTATAAATAAAGTAGAGTTGAGTTGCTCTCTTTTTTCTCTTTTTTTATTTTTATTGCTTTTAAATACTTTTTACTCATTGTTAATGTCTCAAAGTTTAAATTTTTGGATTGATCTGCAGAATTCTGGGTCATAGCTGAACAGCAGCACATTACACTGTTCAGTCATCATGCAACACATGACAACAAAGATATCATTTGATTAAGAAAACAGTGTAAAAGTAACTCATGCAAAAGTGATGTGTAAAAACCACTATATATAGTGTTTGCTCAAACCTCTATGAAACTATTAATGTCTGAGTACTTTTACAAGGGTAAAATGTTTGCTTTCTCTGGCTCATTCTACGAAGCTGTTAGCTGTCAGAATTATGAGCCACTAAACTGAAGGTGCTCTGACCACTGCCTACTGCAGGCAAAAGGACTGCTTATTGAGAAAATAAGAAATATTATTAGATTTCAGGTTGCCTGGGACAAACTGGGCAGTTGTTAGTAATGCTTTTATTGATGTTGTGTTGTTGGGATTCAACTGAAGAATCCATGTGAGTTTCTTTGAGTTCGCATCGTGTGCATGTGTTTCATGTCTTTTTGTGGGTTTGAAGACTGTTGGAAACAGCATGATGTTAGTATGTACTGGTCTAGTAATTTATACACATCTGGGCTGAACTGGGACACAAAATCAGGCCAGGAGTCATACATTCACTCAGGCCACCACAACTCATATACCGCCGCATATGCACCACCATGTTCAGCTGTTTTGTTTCGTCACACTTTGCTTGTGCTGATTTTTATGTTAATCTTAAAAAAAAAAAAATCGTGATTAGGCCATCGACCAATCGGCATTAGTTTATGAATGACAATTCACAAGAACAAATCATTTACTCTGTGGGTGAATGCCAGTACCAGGCAGGCCAGTCAGCCACACTGATGTAGAGCATTGTGACCAGCCAGTCAGGCCACTATAGGCTCTGGCCACGAGGAATTGTCCCGCTTCCCCTCGTGGTCCAGTGTGGGCCTGATAGACAAGATAGTGCATGGATGTCTACAGTCATATTAGCTTACTACCTCTCCAGCTCTATTAGTTTGTTTACTTAAAAAGCATTTAAAAAACATTTATGGTCAAAATACTGATGAGAAAAAGTTAGCTGCTGCTAAAATCCCCATTTCTGCGCCATCAATGAAGCATACACTTGGTATAGCTAGTTGTATATGCAAAGCTGGCAAAGCTAGTTAGCTGCTTGTTTAGCTATACCAGTTTGTTAGCATAGCTGGTTAGCAAGTTTTGATTTTAGCTATTTTCATTGCTTTTTATCCACTTGCCATAGATTTTCTTTACCTAGGAATTCTGGTCTGAAATGTCCCCTTTTTCTCAATTTTGAGCTGTCTCATTATCAGCTCTTCAAAAATCTCTAAGGCAAATTTTTATTGTGTACATAACTAATTTGATAATACTTAACTAATATATCACAGTATGTTGAACTATTTCTTTGCATCTTGGTACAATAAAATGCTAAAAAACTCATTAGTTCATAAACCTGTTTATGTGTACATTTTTGGACTGATGCTCTATACTATTTAGAAATGTAATCATTTTAATAATAATAATTTAAACGTTAAAAAATCAACCCTTAAAAAAAATAAAAATAAATAAATAACCTGGACATTAAACAATGATCAGGTCATACAGTTGAGCACAGTTCATTAATTTATTAACATAAGCAGTAGAAACATAAAGCCTTGTTCACTTTGATAAACATTGTCATATACAAATCATTTACAACATTGCAGTACATGAAAGAGAAAGAAAAGGCCACATTAAACATAGTCACAACTAGTATTTAGAATGACTTTGTTGTGCATATACAGTATGTGTGATACCAAGCCATACATATATTATATTATGAAAGGCTTGTGTTTTTGTTGTTGTTTGCAAGCGTGTGGCTCATCCTGAAGCTAAACGCTCCACAATAGAATCTATTGTTGAGTCTATCAGCACTCTA
>JBAFTC010000026.1:2624085-2634532 GCA_037177435.1 Melanotaenia nigrans | reverse complement strand
CACATTTAGCTTAACTAAATGAGTTAGAAAGATTTGTCCAGCTCTTTGGCTCAACCAAGTACTGAAGAAGTTGTGTGGACTTATGCCCAAGTTTATATTGTTTGATGAAATCGTGATCTTGTATTTAACGAAAATGACTTACAAAAAACTATTTAAAATTTAAAAAGAAAAAAAAATTATATGCACTGCCTCTAGAACTAAATGACAGCAACTCGGTCTAACTGGACTCCAGCAGTCTGACTACCACTTAATGATGACGTCCTGACTTGTTCTTCCTTGTGTTGTTCTTACTCTCAAACATAAGTAGCTTTAGGTAAACGCATCTTCTAAATGACTGTAGAAGAGAATATAATAATTTTAAAATGTGTTTCCTTGACTTTCTGTCTTACAGGCCATTTTATAAAACTGTGAAAATTTGTAAAAAAAATATATAAAAAAAAGGAAAACTTAACAAACAAGAAAAGAGCTTTTAACAAATTAATTTTAATGGTACCTACTAATAACTCATTTTTCGTCCCTGAGATCAGCTCACATCAATTCAACAAGCCCAGATTCAGTCTGTAAGGATGCTGCAGAGGCTGGTGTCATTAAACATTCAGTAAAACCGCCGTTGTAGGGTTTTTTAAAAACAAACAAAAAAAAAACACCATATGAATAATATTTAGAAGGCTAGAAAGACAATAACATCAACCCCTCGCATTTGTTTAGACTGATGGTAACTAAATATTTTATATGTAGGTTTTGACAAACGAGCACTTATTCTGACATTTATATATTTATTTTTGCATTTTACTGGTAATTTTAGTTTGAGTCAAAGTATTCTATAAAAATGTGAATGCCACTTCCTTTCCCCTCAGCGTAGCTGCTTTGAAAGTGATTTTTCAAACACATTAAGTTTTTGTACAAAGTATCGCTGATACTGGCTTGTATTTTACTTGGTATCGGCTCAGGCAGAAAATGAGTGGTATCACACATCACTACAGAATAGCTGCTGTTTGACACAAAGTCTGCACCAGAACCAGGAAGGACCACAAACCTCCTTAAACATCTGACAGTCAACCAGAACACAGAAGCAGAGGTGATGAGGGGGTCTGAAGAAGAAGAGGACTAATGAGCTCTCTATCCAGGACCAAGATGGCGGACACGTTGATGTGACGCCGCAGCAGCCTGAGGCAGTCGATGCGTATAGATGTCTATGGGTGCTGCTCATAGGCCGAGAGAGACATCGCTCTGGAGTCCTTGGTGCTGCAGGCAGATACTATCCAGGTCCCATCCAGGTCTTATCCAGGTCCCATCCAGGTCTTATCCAGGTCCCATCCAGGTCTTATCCAGGTTTTATCCAGGTCCCATCCAGGTCCCATCCAGGTCTTATCCAGGTCCTATCTGGTCCTACTGCAGTACTTCCCAGGTACAGAGGGAGAATATGTGCAGCTGGTGGAGTCGTGTAACACTGTAGCTGATTTTAAGGAAGGGAATTTCTGTCTTTTACGTTTAAGGTTTTTGTGCTGATAATCAAGCAGGAGTTCAAGCAATCTTAAAACTAAGTTTTCCCATGTTGTTCCAATGTGCTGTAATATATATGGTTAATTATGATATAAGTAATGAAATAAAATAAATGCTACAGTAAAAAGCTGCATGCACTGCTGAGTAATAAGTTAGTATAAACATAGTAATATGTCCCTGAAACCACCTCACATCATTTCATCAGGCCCAGATAAGATTGTCTACAGAGTAAATGATTACATAGACCAGTTTACAGTAAAATATTCACAGAACTGGGAGTAAGACAGCCACTGTGAGCCTTAAAAGAAAAAACATATTTGATCGACAATACTGGCTGGTTAACTGAAGGTTTTTAAAAGCATAGATGAGTGAGGTGTATGTTCCTGTTTTCACAACATCCAAAATCTGATGGCTTCATTTCACCCAGTGTAGAGTTCTGACCACAGAGATGTTTTATTATTACAAGTAAAGACAAACTAAGGAGATAACTTTACTATACATGTTTTTGACAGACTCTGGCAGGAGAGATGTGGAAGGAGACAGGACGTTCTGAGTAAAGGACAGAATAGATAGAGAAAAGAGGACATTAGAGGGAGGGAGTGATTTGTGTGAAGCAAAAGTTGCTTCTATTTTATATAGATTTTGGTCTTTTGAGATGTGTGTGCCATGATGGGTGGTGGACCTCAGTATTTCTAAAACCCGGCTACGTCCTTGTGTGTAGGCGCGTTGCTTTCAGGTGTGTGTTTGTGTAAAAGGCTTCATGCTGTTGGCTGCATGGAGGGAGTCATGTGTAGCGTGAGGAACTACTAATGCTTGACTCTTTTCTTAAGAGCCTCTGAGTTAAAATCAATAAAGTGCAGAGGGACTCGGCAGGTTGGTGTTCTCTTCACCTCAGACGCTGGAACTAATGGTGTCATAAACCCATCTGCATGTTAAACATGAAGCAATGCTGCTAGGGACGCGGTGAAGGACGCAGCAGATTAATGTCCATCCCTGAGATGGAGCATAATCAGTCACTGTGCTTTAACATCTGCTTGTGTTCACAGAGCATTTTTAGTCCTGAAGAACAGCTCATTTATGGAAAGACATTTAAAACATGTAAATTGATGCTGTGTTTGGTGACTGGTTAGACATTAAAAGCGTGGTTCAAAGGTCGCTATGTATGCAGTCTCACTATCACCTTGTATTATTGCCAGTTTGCACACATTCAACCCCTCATTTGACTCCTGTTTGCATGTTAGCTCCTCCCACTGAGCAGAGGAGTGGAGAGCAGATCAGAGTAGAGATGCCCTCACTTCAGAGCATCAGACACCACTTTGTTAGGGCTGCTGTTAACGACACATATGCATCATGGCTGCCACACGTCCTAGTATTCGTTTGGCACTTGGGCTGCTTGCGTTGACACCAGGTAGCGTATCACATGTGCAAGTTGCAAAATTAACTTGAACACTAGAAGCACTCACACGAACAAGAGCATGGACACGACAGGTCAGAGGTAAACACAACGGCGAACAGCTTTGAAGACCATCTCTTGGAACTTGTCTGAAACTACCAGCATCTGTGTGATGTTTCCTCCTCGTTGAGAAACACTCGTTCCTTAACAGTTGGCAACAGACTGTAAGCATTTTGTGTGTTGATGACCTGGAAATACAATGTGACCCGTAGATTGACCTTTTCACTATTTCAAAGTCAAAGTGCTGTGTACTGCCCCTAGTGGTAACCTCCAGCATCGAACATTTTTTCTGCGCTGTGTTTCCGTCATTGGCAGCAAGTACTTACACAAACGTAGTGAAGCGTTGCGATGTACACTTGTGTTTACAGCAAGTGCATCCCAGCCCTGGCTAATTGGTTGTGGTTTAACACATATGCAGCATTGTGTTGGGATAAGAAGTCACAGGAGCCAAATACAACATAACTTGCTGATCTGAGAACCTTCTTCTTCTCGGGGGGAATTTAAGAACTGAGATTAAGATTTCCAGGTGACAAGGAGGACAGAGGAGCAATGAAACAACTGTGCTTCATTTATGCAGTAGCAATTTACAACACAGTCCTCCTGATTCAGTCTTACAGTCTGATTATTAGTTTCATTACAGTCCAGTTATAATGCAACTAAAAACTAATCCATTATGTGATCTGGATTAGTCCAGTTTCTAATTATCGTGTTCATCTAAGCCATTTAATAGATTACCTCACTAAGAAACCAACGGATTAGATCTGATCTTCTCTTTGATTTAATCCTCTGTCCTGAGCTGCATGAGGAGACAGTGGAGAGGAAAACCTCCATCAGAACCAGAACCAGGAAGGCCAAATTTCATTGGAACTTCCTCCTGGACTGGTTGGGGGTGAAGAGGACTGAAAGGACGGGTCAACAGGCAGCATAACTCTGATCCAGCGATACCTGCTGAGAAAAAGAAGAGAAACACATGAATGTGGCATTAATAAGAATTTAGCTATACCAATGCCATTATCAATATCACTTATTGATTTGATTCCTTTTAGTTAGGGAAATAAATATCATAGAAATGGGTTTGGTTGCAATAACGTTTTATTCCACTCGAACAAAATTAAAGCTGGCTTAAGTTAAAAAACAAAATTCCTCTGTTGGATGAAGATTTTAGCAAATAGTTGCAGTTCAACTGTTACACTTTCACAGTTTTTGTGCAGAAAAATGAGCATTTTGCTTTGTCAGGAAGGAAAAATAGATCTTTCAGGACTTAAGGTGTCTCCAGCTGTGGAGAACACAGATACTCCTCAGCTAAAGAAGAGAACAATGGCAGTGTGTCTTTCTTCATCAACCACCACAGGGTGGCGCTGTCCTTGGTTGGAATGGGAGGAAGACTTTTGCACAGTTGGACTTCTTGATCTACTTTCAGTATTACAGAGACAGGGCTGCTGCTGCACAGACAAAAGTTCGCTGTCCTCTTCTTCAAAAGGTTTTTCTATGGTCGTCTTGTTTTGCTGCTACGCACACCCACAACCTGCGATCCACAAGGTTCTGTTTAAAATTAAATAGTGTAACAAACCACGCTATCTATCATCCTTTACCAAAAACAGCATGAATCACATAGTGGTATTAATCCTTGTCTGCCTGGCTCCGTGTCTCTGCCAGCTTTAAAAACACATAATTAGCATGAAAGAACCAGTGAGAAACAAAACAAGGTCTTGCAACAGAAATCTGCTAAAGTCAAAGCTACTTTCAAACTGAAATGCCTCTTCTGTTGCTGTCTGTGTGCTCTTCCACTGCTGCAGCCCAACTCTTTCCTATGGAGGTGTTTCCCTCTTCAATCAAGACCATAATTGTTTGCTTTGAGAGCAAGATTTCTTGTTTTCACACTCAAATATAACATTGCTCTCTTTCTCTCAAAACTCTGCTCTCACACTGTTAAAATCCCTTGCTCTCAAATATACCGTCTTCCTTCCAGACCTCTGCTCCTCTTCCTAGATTTAGGGTTGCAGGTTCAAATCTCCGGCTCTTCAGTTTGGTCTCTTTCCTTCGCATTCAGACACCTTCTCTGCTCTAAGAACTTCTGCTCTTTGATATTTTTCCTCTCTCTTGGGTTACTGAATGAGCTGTCCGTCAAATTTCCTCTAGCCCATAAAATACTAGATAAATTGATAAAATAGTCCCCACCTTCTTCAGGGTGCGCTTGTTTTACTTGACACAGTGCAACAGGGATCATCAGTAAACACGTATGGATAACCCAGCCCAGCAATCTTTGGTAAGCATTGTGTTTTTATAAAGCTTTTATTTTGATATATGCATGTGAGTGTGACATGTCCATCAGGAAACACACACAGCTGAACGATCAGTGTCCTCATCATCGTCATCATTTCTGAGGCGAATTACTGTTTAAAATGGACGTTTCACATTTACGTCTATCTCTTAACGCTCGTAAACTAGCTAGCTACATGCATACATTTTTTCTCCATGTTTGTCCTGTCTCTCCTGAAACAACAGCACACGTGTGCAGGAGCGTT
Organism: Melanotaenia nigrans; assembly: GCA_037177435.1. Classification (NCBI taxonomy): domain Eukaryota; kingdom Metazoa; phylum Chordata; class Actinopteri; order Atheriniformes; family Melanotaeniidae; genus Melanotaenia; species Melanotaenia nigrans. The sequence goes on along the minus strand of JBAFTC010000026.1, from coordinate 2,629,051 downwards.
TTCTGTGCCGCGTGCGGTGAGCTTCACTCTGGCTGCAGACATGGCGCTATGAAGAAAAACCAACACAGACGCTTCAAACGCTGCTGTGATATTTTATACTTGATGTTTGTCATATAGCCATTTTATATATCCTACGTAAAATGTATCAGTATATAGTGCGTATACTCAATATATCACTAAGTGATATATCGTATTCGTATGTAACAATTAATTTAACATGGTAGTCAGTTTACCTTGTAATGTTTGTTAAGATATTTCCAAATGTTTTCTTTGATGGCGCTGGTGAATGCAGAGTTGTCGTCTTGCACTGTGTAACGTTTGGCCAGATTCGGAAGGATTGGACAGAATCTGGCCAGCAGGTTGGACTTTGTCCACTAGAGACATCAGGTGTGGATGAGTAATGCTTCCACATCAGCAGCACAAACTCCTCTGCCTTCCTCACGTCCTCATCACCAATTCTGGCAAGTCTACAATATTAACAAAATAACTAAGACATTTTAATAATAGCTTTACGGGTGTTTCAGGTCTGAGATCAGATTGCTCTTTCAACCTCCTATCAAGCAGGGATCAAAAGGTTTGTGAAACTCTCGCTGCTTGAGGGGTTGTATTTTAGGTTGAGTCTTCTCCCTACAGAAAATGCCATGGAAATAGATCAAACAGAGCTGCATTGGTTAAAATGATGGGTGTGTCTCAATGATTGCACTTCCATACCTCAAACACTATATTTAAGTGTGGAGTTCAGTAAAAAACTGAAAGAACCCGGATGTTGCCCTGAACTTCGTTAAAAATCTGGTGTGAAATGATGAACACAACGCGCACTAAACAGATGCCATGTTGCTGACGTAGTGGAAGGGGAGGGACTTTCAGCTTGTTTTCCAGAGCTGAATAATGGTGCCACCGACTCAGCGGTGCCGTTGCAGGCGGAGGCTATTTTGTATAGATGTACATATGAAGTTATTCGATCACAATTCTAATATAAACTATCTCTTCTATCCCTGACAACAGTGATGGTTCTGATCATTTGTTAGAGGCTGCGGTTATACCGACTCAGCAGTTAGCACACGTAAATGTTAGCAGTTTTTGAGACGTAGATGGGCTATAAGTGTTAGAAAAATATGAATGTGATGAGTTCTGTATGTTTATTCATGATTGTTGAACCTCCAGATTAAGCATTGTGGTGTCTGTCACATAAACAAAACTGTAAAGGTTTACAAGATTGTACGTCACTTTAGATAAAAGAGTCTGTAAAGTATCTATAAAGTACATACTGTATATACATAAATAATGTTTGCTTTCATATAAACTGCCAATGTGTGTTCACCGTAGGTCACTGTGGCATCAAACTACCGAGCCAGCAGTCGCACTGAGGCATTTACCGCCTGGTGCTAGGACGCTGCTGTGGAGAAGAGGAGGCAAGAGAGAAATATTTTAATAAAATGTTTCACATTAATATAGTTGAGGCCACGGTACTTTGGTATACAAATGAGGCCTTTTAAAGGCATTTAATAGCATAAAGTATAATGACATGCAAAAACGTATCTGAACGTTATTTTGAACTTGGATTTTGGACTAACTTTGTTGGACGGATTTTCTCTAAAATAATTTTAATGGAGCGGCGCAGCCATTAGGCCATTAGACAGCATGTAGGAGGGTCATATACCTTAAAATGAATAAATAAATAAATAAGCGACATAGTTTACAGGTGGGGTTTAGTAAGATGTAAACAGAGGAAAGTAAATTCAATAGTTGGAAATTAAAGAGAGGAAAAGAATCGCTGTCAAATGCTGGTATGTTACTACTGCTAAGTGCAAACCGTCAGTGCTCCATTTGGGTCAGTACTTGCGTACAATAGTGTGCACTACAGAAGTAACTGCTTAGAACACACTATACGCTACATTCCATTGTACTCACGTAAGTGCGCTTAATAAGGCACATCCAATATTTTGGCCATTACAATTTTCAGTTTAGCCATGCCAGACAACATGCAGCATACTATCCTACCAAAATTCACGGGCTTCTATCGTAGCAAAAGGTTACAAGTCTTTCATCACAAGTCTAGTAACTACACGGTGACATTCATTTTACTCTCCCCTGCCTCCATGAAAGGGGTACCTGAACTTAGGCCAGGTACACACATACTGTAAAGATTATCATGCTTTTTTCTTTTACCCCTTCCCGACCAAGGACAGCAAGTGCCAACTTTCTTAAGTCTTAGAAGATTTTTCTATAAAATGGTCATGTGGTCTGAGGTGTGTTAGAAGTGAATTCGTCCCAACTCCGAAACAGGTCATGGCCAACAATCGGAAGTATTGAACTTGTTCAATATTTATGACCAAATGTGTGTGGAAAGCCGACAACTCCTGAGTTGTTATTGTGTGGCTGGTGACGTGGAACGGAATCTAGCCAATCAGAGAGCGAGCTGACTGGGAGGAGGGAGGATATGAAGTCTGTGTTCTCGCTGTCTCCAGTATGTTGGTTTTTTTTTTTTCAGTTCTGGATTTTTCTGTTAACAATAATTCTGAGACCACCATCTTTACTTCATCATGTATGCCCTCTGCCTCTGGTGTTGTGTTTTCCAGTTGGTGCCATGGTTCTTCTTCATTTTTGTTCGATCATGTTTGATCATGCAAGATTTCCGGCTCGGAGGACTAGATTGTAGATCAGTTGCGGGACAGCATCGTTATGTGTGTGTTGTTCTGTGCTGAAATTATCGGAGCCGCCACACACAGTACGACTGACACTTATATTTCTACATGGAGAGTAAAGAGAGCAAAGAGGAGCCCAGTGCATCATGGGAAGTCCCACAGCAGGCCTATAGCAGCAGGATGACAGTCTCTGTTCTGGAGGACAAACGTTCCTCCTGCATGTTTCCATGTGAAACTGTGAATGATCAGTCTCACAGGGCAACCTGCATCAGTAAGCAAAATGACCTTTTTAATAATCTTTTCAAGCCTTTTACCCAGAGGATTTAATCCCCATCGTCTGGTAAAGAAATGATCCACTACAGGGCATTTAAAGTTACAGTTGGAGGACTTGTAGCCTGCTGGGATTCATTCTGTGCAGGATGAGTGCATTAAACATGAAGTCCAAGGTCTTTAAGTGAGGAAACAGTCGGGGCAGAACAACTGCTGACTGCTCCAGAAATATCCTGGTATCCTGATTACAGTTTATTGAGCGGAATGGAGAGAGCGTATTGACCGGACGCATCAGGTCGCCGCTCTTTCTGTCCTTTGTTGCAGCTCTCAGACGTCCCGGACTCGTTGTGGATACCGGCTGAAACTCGAGCCCCTTGTCCTCCAACACCACAGGGGTCACCTCGGAGGCAACACTCAGAGCTGTTGAGAACTTTTCCATCAGTCCTTTTTTTTTCTACTTCAGGAAGGATGCTGAGGGAAGTGAGCAGGAAGTATCTGAGCATCAGCCATGATAAAAGCTGAAGTTCTCTAAATACCATCAAATACACTACCGTTCAACAGTTTGGGGTCACTTTGCCATAGGATTCAATAGTGAAGTGACCCCAAACTTTTGAACGGTAGTGTATATAAAATAAATTTCTCTTCTTTAACATGAACACTGGACCATTTAAAAAAGTCGTCCTGCAGCTCCTTTTTTTGTTTGTTTGTTTGTTTGTTTTTAAATATCAGCCTTTAATAATAGGTTGCTTCAGCTTGGGTGGACACAGCTACAAGAACAGCTTCCGTCTTTACCCGTCTAGGTAATCTAGGACATTTCTATCCTTTCAGGTCATTTTTCACTCAACCTTAGGCCACCATTTCTGTTGTGTTGCCACAGATCAGCTGATTTTTATAAGAAAGAGTTTCTCTTGAAGAACTTCCTAAATTCATTTCTATTTGAAGATCAACATGGTTACTGGGGAGAAATTTATTACCCTTTCAGGTGATCAGAGGACAAAAAAGTCCTCTCCCAAAAACTTCCATAAAAAATATTACAGAATAAATTTTTTTCCTCATATGTTTCAACCATTTTGATTGATCCCCTTGATTTTGAGCATTGATTGTGGTTGAAAAAACTATTAATGTTCTTACTGAGATATTTTGATGTTGGTTCAAACATTATTTCAGAGGAAGTGGAAGGTGAAATTGGTGTTTTATAATGGTTTTTAATTAAGAAATAGCAGTTGTTTCAAGCATAGGCCTAAAATGGGAAAATAGCATCATGTCATGATAACTATTAAAAATGAGTAATTTTACTGTTACTCTCTAAAAATAAAATCCTGACTTTGATGCATAAGGATGCATGATTATAGTGTGTTATGGTCGAGAGATTTAACCCGTTAAGGACCGACCCATGAAAACATAGTAAGAAAATTAATTTTTTTTTAAAATATGAGGTCTTTATTTGGCCCTTTAACATAATGTAACAAAAATTTTTATTTTATTTATGGGGGGGGTATCTACCATTTATTACCATGTCATAGTTTACAGACAGAAGACAAGTATCACAATGTGTTCAACAGGATTTTGAGCAAAGTTTATACCATAAATTAAAACAAAATCTCTCAGAAACTGTATGTGACAAATATGTCACATCGGGCTCTTATGGGTTAAAAATGTGGTTTTAATGGGAGTCAGTATTTAATGTCAATATTATGGCGGAACGTACAGGTGCAGCGGCTCTATGCTCTCTAGTTTAGTGTAGCTTTTATCTTCCTCACCAACAGCAGATCTGTTACATATGAGATGGATGAGCTGGAGCTTCAGATTGCCACTAACTATGATCAGAACTGCTGCTTGATGATCATAACTTGAACACCGCAATGCAGCTAGCTGGCCAGACAGGACAGAACCAATGAATCTGGTACTATCTACACAATGACCGGTGCAGAGGCGTCTCCAGGATTTTGACACATCTGGGGCTTAGCCCAGAAAAGAAAATCAGATGAGCGTGCGAAGCGCGGTCTGAAATTTTCCGATGTAGAGACATGCTCCACATACCCTACAGGTAT
>JBAFTC010000026.1:2381445-2395230 GCA_037177435.1 Melanotaenia nigrans | reverse complement strand
ATTTATCACTTTTATTTTAAAATAGTTTTTGTATTAACATTCATTTATTTATCATTTATTTTTATATACTTTAATTTGTTTATTTATTTATCGATTTTATTTTATAATTGTGTTTCATGATGGTTAACCCCGCCCCTTTATTTGAATATAAAAATCCAAAATAAAAAGAGTTAAATAAAAATGGGACAGTAAAATAAAAGTTACATATTTAATTAAAAACTATTTTAAAATAAAAGTGATAAATAAACAAAATAAAATAAATAAATAAAAGCACTTAGATAAACAATACAAAAATAATAAATTAAACATATTAAATAAATTAAATTAAATAAATCTGTAAGTGTCATTAAAGTAATAATCACTGAAAATCTGCATTTAAAAAATTCATTTCAGTATTTATTTATTTATTTATTATTTGTGAATAAAACTGCTATCTATAGTTGTTGCGTGTTCAATTAAAAGATCGTGTGCATGTTGCACTTTGTGTGTAATACGGTTTCTATTATTGTTCGCAGCTATTGTCTTCTTCTTTGGTGATGTCCACCAAGTTCAGGGGCTGTTGCCACGACAACCACCTTACAGGAACAGCAATCCAGGCCTGGACGAGGTCATTTAGGAGTGATTTACAAAATCAGTACCTGTAGGGGACAGCCAAACATGCTGGACTTGGGCCTGTTCTGGACTTTAAGGTCTGAATAAATTTAGGCATGAAGGGGTAAATTTGGAGAAAGGTACAGACCCTGTTCAGCCTCTGAATAAAAAATTAGCAGCAGTGAAGTCACACAAATGGGATTTAATCATTAACTATGAGTAAACAGCGTTTCAGTATTTTCAAAATTACAATGAAAAAAAAACCATTTTTGACTCAAAACAGAAAACTCTTTTTTCCCTTTAAAATCAAACTTAGATAACTTATATATGATTTTTCTTTTTTTAATGGAGACATTTAAGAGCATTAAGAGACACGAGTTCTGCTTCATTTTAATTTGTCACTGTACTAATTACTGTCCACATGAGACGGTAATTAATTCAAGCCTATTACCGCTGCATTTGGGTCTAATTGACACGCAGATCTGAACAGACGATTAGAGAGGAGATGTATGAAATGTTGCATTAAATGAAGTCCCAATCAGATCTTAATTATTTAATCAAAGATAATTAATCAGAAGCAGAAATATGACGGCAGATCTGCAGCTGCAAAACATACAGAACCTGTTACCCAAACCCAGAGGTTCCTGGTCAGGTAGCCACCCCGGATATGCAGCAAGAAAAGGGATGGATGGATGGATGGATAGAGGGCGGGTGGGCAGATGGATGGATGGGTGGATGGATGGATAGAGGGCGGGTGGGCAGATGGATGGATGAATGGATGGATGGATGGATGGACAGATGAAAGGATGGATGGAACAATAATGAGGACGATGCAACGATTGTCCCTTACAACCTGCAGCCATGCTGAGATCTCTGGGGCCCATCGCTGACTTCCGTGTAAAAAATAAATAAATAAAAGACTCACATCATCCCCCCTCCCCACCCTTTCTATCATCCCACCCTTTCTGTCCCCTAAGAGGGGCCTCATATTAAACTGAGGGGCTCCAGTGAACACTGCGGGAAGGAGCTGCTGTCATGAGGAGGAACCAAATATCTGTCTGCTGTTACACTCAGATCACTTCAATCAGGGGTTTACAAAATAAAAATATTCAGTTTATTTAGAAATAAATCAGCGATGCAGCAAAATCAATGGAAACCACAGGGGGCAGTGTTGAGCAGGATAGCTGACATGTGACCAGCGAAAAGATGGCAAGATGATATAAACGGTTGTTTGACTGCACACCCTGGCTGATTAAGCAAAGAAAGAAGATATTTAGAGGCAGTGAGGAAAAGAGAGAAAGAGACAGAACAAGAGATAAGACAAGAGTCGAGACCAGACTGTCTTTTACTGGCTGGAGAGATCTCAGATTGCTGGAAGGATGAAGACGGATGCTGGATTAGCCGTTAATGGGGGGGCATCACTGAGAAAATCTGCTTAAGTTCTGTTGTGCATCTTTAACTGTATGTCTGCCCTCCAAAGTCCAGACTTATTTGATTTTTGGTCCACACTGGTCCACAGTCTACTGAACACATCCAACGTCCAGTTGTCTTTAGGCCTTTGGGCCTTTGGGGGCGGCTGTAGCTCAGGAAGAAGAGCAGTCGTTTGCCAACCAGAAAGTCTGTAGATCGATTCCAGGCTTACCTTTAGGCGAGACACTGAACCCCATGTTGCCTACTGATGTGTCTACTGGGGTATGAATGTGTATGTTAGTAGCAAGTGCTTAGTATATAACCATAGAAGTGCTGTATGAGTGTATGGGTGAATGTGACATGTAAAGCGCTGTGAGTGGGCAACATGACTGGAAAAGAGCTATACAAGTACAGTCCATTTACTCTGGGACACACCTAGTGCTAACAACACCTTCAGGAATCAAAGTTCAGAGAACCAGATTCTGATTCTGTCTTCAGGAGAGAAACGCTGTGAAACCTCCCAAAATCCACCATCATCAACTTGGTTTTAGATGGATTTAGGATTAGTTCACTGCACCTGCATCAGCTTGTACAGTCCGAGATCACGCTCCTGTATTCCCCCTCATTCCCTCCCTTCACGCAAGCCACCACCGCCGCATCATCAGAGTATTTCTGTATGTGGTAAGATGGAGACCCGTAGGAAAAGTCTGGTGTATGTAGGGGGAAGAGAAAAGGGGAGAACACAGTTCCCTGGGGGGCTCCAATGTTGCTGCTCACAGTCTCAGAAATTGAATTCCTCAGTTTGACTTACTGTGGTTTCTTTGTCAGGTAGTTACTGATCCACTCAATGAAGGCGAACTCCATGCAGCGTTGTCTTACAACTTATTCTTCTTCCAAGAGCCTTTTTACTCTAAGTATCGGCCTCTCAGCCAGTCCCTGCTGAGTGCACGGACAGCATATGCATGAAAACAGTTGGAAGTCATCTAAACTAACTCTCACCTCACTAAGCTGCAGCTGTAGTTGGACTATAGCCTAAACCAACCTTCATCTGGAGTCAGACTGGGTTCTGCAGAGTCTTTATAAACATACTTTGTGAGTGCCATCTGCCCGGTACTGCTCTCACATGTAACTTAACTTTAATATGAAGATAGATTCCATATGAAAATAATCAGAATGTAAACTTCTCTAACATTAAATTATCATATAACAGTCATTTCAACCTGGTCCTGTGATGTGTTCCCATAAACCCCCATCCTATCTCAGCCTCAGTCAGCTGAACTGTTCCTTCTACATAATACTCGTTTCTCTTTTTTCCACTGCCAAGTGTTTCCATTTCTGCTTGCCAGCTGGTCTGGGGTCTCCTGCTGCCGCCGGGGCCCACAGCTCACTTCCTTTTTTCTGCAGCACCTGTTCCTATTTGGCAAGGCCGGATGGCATCCTGAAAGCTTGGAGAGGAGCCATCTGCTGCCCAACTCTGAACCATTTTACCCCCAATCCCTTGTGTCTGCATGCATCCTGGTGGTACGGCTCTGAAACATCACAGCGATGCTGAGAGATGGAGTGAAACCTGAAAAATCACACATTTTTCCTTTAGTGGAGAAGGAAAGACGTGTGCAGGTTACTGAGCCTGTTTCCAAAGAGTTTCACCTCTTGAGATGAAATGAATCAAAGTTTATCAGAAGTTGGACTTTGATTATTAAATATTGTCAGAATGAGTTTATCTGCATCTCTGTGCTGCACTGATTTCCACACAGAACCTGCAAGAATAAGAATCTTACACGTTCCTAATTTCACATTTTTGTGATATAAAAGTGGTTAAAAACACAGATTTGCAACTTTTATTTGAAATATTTTAGACAAACTGCAGATGCAAAATTCCTGACATGTCCTTCATCTGCAAAAATATAGTGAAATGATCCAGAGAGCATGATTACAGGATTTAAGTCTCCAAACCAAAATACTTCTTTCCAATGTGACAGATTTAGCTAAAAAAATGTTTTTAAAAACTTTATTATTTTTTATTTATTCAATTTGGCCTGGATGTGGATTACGGCAGGTCTCCTTCTGAGTTTACACTGAAGTCTCAGTGTACCCCCGCCAGATGTTTTTGTCTGGGTAGGTAAGTGCACACTCTGTATAAATAATGTGTGTATGATCTGTTCAAAGGGAAATGAGTGAAATAATGTGTATCTCCATGTCATTTGTTAATGTTTGATAAATAAAAAAATTTAAATAAATAAAGAAAAAACTGTCCTGTTACATCAGAAATGAAAGTCGGTAGTTCGATTCCAGGCTTCCCCTGTCTCCATGCTGGAGTGTCCTTGGCCACTGAACCCTATGTTGCCTCCCTATGGACCTATCAAGGTATCAATGTGTGTGTGAATGGGTGAATGTGACGTGACTGGAAAAGCACTATGTCTATTTACCATTTAATAAGTCTTTTCCATAAAAACACATTAAGATCTTAAGGATTTAAAACTCAAAAGTTCATACTGAAGGTAATGATGTCTCCTAAAACACACCAATAAGAATAAGTTCATCTGCTACAACATCCAGGATGTGAATTGAGCCTCTCTTTATCCTTTTAAGACTATTTGAAAGGAAAGTATTTGACAAATTCTGCATTTTTTTATCATTATATTTAAAATTAAACTTAGTGTTCAGATCATGTAATGAGATTACAAAAAGACCCCAACTCATCATTTTTAAAAAATATTTCACAGATCATTTTAGATCGAGAACTTGTTTTTGTTTAATTATTTTTTTCCCCAAAGCTGAGACACTATAATATCACTAATGAAAAACTAAAAATAAAAACCCGAATTTCCAGATGGTTGCTGAACCCCTGTCCATCTGAGAGACTCTGCCCCTCTGAAATGCTCCTTTTATACTCAGTCTGTTACTGACCTGTTGCCAATTAACCTGATTAGTTGTCAAATATTTCTGATTTGTACCAGTTACTTTTCCAGCCTTTTGCTGCTTCTGTTCTTTTTTACAGACGTGTTGCTGCCATCAGATTCACAATCAGCTCATATTTTCCAAGGAATGGTAAAATGTGTCTGTTTTAACATATGTTGTTTACCTTACTGGGAATAAAATGAGTAGATGAGATTTGGAAATCATTACATTCTGGTTTTATTTACATTCCACACAGAATCCTAACGTTTTGGAAGTAATAAATAAATAACAGGAAGAAGCTCTGTGTTACAGCCATGTTTGCTGCTCAGCTGTGATGAAAGCTGCTGTTTGCCAGGTGTCAGCTTATTCTTTTTCTGTTTTGGGACACTGACTGTGATCTGCTCAGTCTTTTCTTTTGTTCAAACACAAGTGATTTTTCTGTCGCACGGGAAATGTCTCATTTCATGTGTGCAGAATGTGGTTTTTTATCATAGTGTTGAAAACTTCATGCGTGTCCCTGGAAAAGATCAAGGCAGCAGATGTCAATCTTAGAGAAGTTTCATGCACTGACTGAAGAACTCCAACGCAGACCCCCTATTCAGTCACAGAACCCTGATCATATCCCGTATCATTAGAACCCTGGTCCGACGACATACCATAACAGAAATCTGATTCGTGTTTGTTGCGGACTACAACTCCCAAAGTCATTCCTTCTGCGCATGAGCGGAAAGGTGGGGCGCGCGAACTCATGAAGATAATCCATTTCATAAAATGGCGGCGTGAGGAGGGTTGTTCAAAAAATATTGAGTGGTGTTTCTAGTGAAGGAGTCTATCTAACGCTTCCGGGCGGTTTGTGTGACCGGGATCTGTCAGATAGTTACTGAGGAGAAGAAGTCGGGAATTACCTTCATCTAAAGGTACGTCATATTTACCTTTTGATAAAATGACTCCGACACCCAGGAGCTAGCGGTGGTTAGCTTTTAAACATGACGTTAGCTGCGAGCTGCTAACAGCGAATGTGCGGCCCAGTTAGCTTTGTTGCGGTAAACTGGCCGCTAGTTTACCGGGTAACTGCTCAAACGTAGACCTTAAGCAGTCTAACGGGCAAATTAGTTGGGATTTTAGTATCTGCTCCAATTTAAGATGAATAATCTTTATTCTGCTTAAGTAATCATATCTGACTATTTAAATAATTTAGCCATAGAGAAAAGCTAGCTAAGTTAAGCTAGATTGGGTAACTGCTAACTACGTGAAGGTATGGAGTTTTGTAGATAGGAACATCACACCGGACTTAAATCGGATGTAAGTTTTGATGGAGGCGGACACAAACGTGTTGGTTTAGCTGTCCATCACAACACAAAGAATTTGCCTTTAAATGTTGGACTGTTTTCTTAATCATGTATTTCGAAAAATCTGTGTTGCTATTATTATTGTAGGAAAAAAACTAGAAATTTCAGTTATATTATCCTAAATATTCAACTGTACAGAAAGTGTTTATTTAGAAGAATAAATACTAGAAGATCCCTTTTAAATGTTTGTTCAAACTATTTTTAAATGTAAATTTAAATGTGTGAATTTAGTTATTCAACTGATTAGAAGAATTTAAACCTCTACTCTGAATTTATATTTTACAGTTGGTTTTGATTAATTTATAAATTTTTGGAATTGGTGAAGTGGTAATTGGGTTTGTCTGTAAATGAGAGAATGTTAAATTCAGTGTAATGCTGTGAGGAGAATGTTTGTGAAAAGAAGACGGTAAAATAAATCTTCCAGGTTCTTCTCGCTCATGAAGCTACTTACACTCTTGAGCCAAAACATGTTTAAGATCAGATAGTTTTCTTGCATAACACCACCCTTCTATTAGGAAATTAAGCCAAAATGAGTAGAGTGATGCAATAATGAAAGGTTGGTTGACTTCCCAGCATGCTTTGGGGCAAGTCTTTTATTGTGTGTTTTCTCATGGCTGACATGGTGTTCGATGTGAAGCTGGCAGGCAAATAAAAACCTCATTGAAATAACCTGAAATTGTGACTCTGAGCCTTTACATGATACTAAGTTTAAAGGTCTTCCTACTGAACGGTTAAATAAAGTGAAGAATGTGTTGTTGCACCGTTTACAGTCCAAACTTTCAGGAGTATAAAAATCAGTTGAATTTACCACCGAATATGTTCAAACAACCATAACTGGGATTAGAAAAGCAGCCAGACGTAAATGTGACCGGCCCTTCAGTGATTTTATTTGAGCTTTTTGTGGTCTTTTTCTTTTTTTTGTTTTTTATTTTAAATAGTTTTATATTTGCCTGTTTCAGTTTATTAAGTTTACAGTCCCACAACTTTCATAAATGAATATTGGTTTTAAATTACTCAGGGCTTCAGTCACACGACTTCTGGTGACGCTTCCAGGCAAAGTTGGTGCTTCACGTCAGATTTGACGTTCTTCAGAACATTTGTCCATCTACTAAACTACTAAACTCTAGATATTTTATGTGGCACATCTCATGTAGTTGACGTTTTTGATATAAAACTATTTTTTTCTGACATCTGAGCCGAGTAAATGAGAGAAAACTGCCGAAGTGTTTTCAGCTTGTGTCTCAGTACTTTAATTATTGATCTGTTTTACCTCAGAGCTGTGTTGGCTTAATCTGAACTTTGTATGAAAACATGTTGCAGCTCTAGAAGGTTTTTAAAACACTCTGTGTATCTGACAGCTGCTGCAGCTCCATGTTTAACAACTTTATTTAATATCTGATTTCTTTAAACTCGTCCAGTGGCTGGACGAGTGATTGGAAGAACCTTCTGGCAGATTAACAGCTGACTTGTTTTAGTTTCAGAGCCGGTGGGATGGCGAAGAGGATCGCTGATAAAGAGCTAACGGACAGGAACTGGGATCAGGAGGAGGAAGGAGAGGAGGTGAGTCTCGGTCTGAATCCATGGTGCTGGTTAGTGGAGGTGATGTCCTGACCTGCGATCTGCTGCCTTCCTTCAGGCTGGGACGTTTTCAATTGCAAGTGAAGATGTGTTGAAGAGTCGACCGATTAAGAAAGCCAAGCGTAGAAACACTGGATCGGAGGTAAAAGCAGAAACAAACTTTTCTTTCCTGCTGACTTTTAGCGTGTTCTGCTGGACTATTGCAATTCCACTGTTTTTATTCTACATGTTATGTTTCAGAGCGAGGGCGGAGGAGCTTTCAAAGGTTTTAAAGGTTTTTCTTTGACCTCGCCGCCTGCGACCGCCGCCTTCATTCCCACCACCTTCTCTGGTTTTGGGAATGGTGGAGGATTTAAAGGCTTCAGCGGTCTGACCAATGGGAACAGCACGGCTACGTCGTTTGGAGGTTTCTCCTCTCCAGCAACGTCCAAGGCTGCAGCTGGTGAGTGTGTGTGGTTTGTTTATCTCACATTTTCCATGATTAACTTTAGTTTTTCCATAAGAACAATAAAGAACAACATGTTCCTTCCAGCAGGCGGTAGTGAACAGTTCAGGCTATGAGTGTGATGACAGGAAGAAAACCAGTTCAGACAAATAAATCAGGGCTGGATTCACGTGATCCCTTTCCCCTCTGATTTAAACGTTTAATTCAACCCTGGCTGGACGACGGGGCTTTTAACTAATATGTTTCAGCTTCATGCGAAACATATTAACTTAATTTTCCTGCATAAACAGACACCAGCCGAACGAAACTGGAGTAAAAGATGTTCCTGCTCATCTGACCCCACCCCACTAGTTTTTTAAAGCTCCAAGCTGGATGGGGGGGTAATTCATTGTTCTGTCTTCTGGTTTTCTTATTGAAGTGTAATGGAGCTGAATTGGGGGGGGGGTCTTTGATTCTCATCACCATGTCGCTGCAGGGCAGGATTGTGGGGGCTCCACCTTCCTCCTCCTCCTCTTTCTGCTGCCACCAACATCTCTGCCCTCCTCTTCTCAGGTCTGACGTTTAACGGCCCCTCCTCCACAAAGCCCATCGCTGACATCACAGCCACACAGACCAATGGCTCCGCCCCTGGTCCCTCTCAGAGTCCCGCCCCCTGCAGCAACAAGGAGTACAGCCGGCAGCTCACAGCACTCAACTGTTCAGTGCGGGACTGGATCACCAAGCACGTGAACGACAACCCTCTGTGCGACCTCAACCCCATCTTCAGGGATTATGAGCGACACCTGGCCAGCATCGAGCGGCAGTATGGAGCCGGGGCCACTGACGGGGGCTCGGAGGACAAGAAGCAGCAGCAGGAAGGGAAGCTGGCAGCCTCAGCCACCCCTCCTCCTCCTCCATCTTCCTCCTCCAGCAGCAGCTCAGTAGCTCCATCAGCTGCTTTGTTCTCCTTCAGCAAAAACACGACAGCAGACTCCACTCAGAAAAGCTCCGGCGTCGTTCCGATCCCAGCCGGCATCACCTTCAACTTCGGTCAGAAGGTGGACAGCGCTGTCCTGGGCTCCTTAGGGTCCAAATCAACTGTCCCCAGCTTCTCCTTCTCCTCCTCCTCCACCGGCCAGACTTCCTTGTTTGGAGCTCCGGGATCTGCTGCTCCGCTCTCCTTCGGTGGGACGAAAACTGAGAGCTCTCAGTCTGCAGGTCAGAAACACGTCCTTTATTCAGACGTTTATTCTCCACCTGCTTCACACAACAACCTGAAGTCAACAACTCCAAAGGCTTTTATTGATCGTTCCTCCAGTCTGTTGAAGATGTGGCTTATCAAAACAAATTAAAATCTTTTCTGCTTTTTAAAGAAAAGAAGCAATTCAGAGACGCTGGGAAGTTCAGATGGATCAATAATCCATCCGTTAATGGTTCTCTTGATTAAAAAGTCAGCAGCTGATTTATTTCTAGTCACAAGACGAAGAAAATCTGCAAATTTTGTTTTTTTTTTCCATGATTATCAAAATATTCAATTAAAAGATTCACAAATGTTTATAGACAGTATATGAACAAACTCCTGTCATTGATATTCAGGCTGTTTATTTAGTTTTTAATTCATTTTCCTAGATTAGATTATTTTTTTGCATGTCAAGATATAAAAGACAAGTTAAATTGCTGCATTCAGCTGAGATTCTGACCACAGCAAACAACGCTGGGATCATCTCATTGGGTCAGATGTGAGTAGTTTTGTTTTTAATTGGATTTATTTATTTAAATGAAAGCAAAAAAAAAAAAAACCTGTCTTGATTCTTAATTAGATTAAATTTGTTATAAATGTTTATTTGCACTTGATGTATTTTGACTTCTTTTAAGTCCGATTTGAAGGAAATTATCCAATTTTATGTGGAGAAAAGATCAAAACCGAGGTTAGAAGGAAAAATTCCTCCCAGGTTTCTGCTGGGATCTTTGGGTTTTATCAGGATGTTCAGCGGAGTTTCATGATGATTTCCATCATGGTTGCGTGTAGATAGAAAGGAAGGAGAAGAAGAAGTAAACTCTGTGGAACGCCGCAGCCGAACCGAGTTCTGTTACTGAGAGCAGAGATTAACTCTGTAAGCAGAGACGAGTTCTTCCTCTTGTCTGCGCTCGCAGCAGGTTTCTGGTCACCTGAACAAGTTGTCTCTAAAATCCTGTTTTCATTACTAAATGATAGAAACTGTACAGAGAGGATAATGTGTTATTTGTCCCCCTTTTAAAAATAAAATAAAAATATTTCCATTATGTATGCACTGGATGTTTAAAACAGTCTGGAAAAGATCCAGACATTAAAATCTTTAAGCTAGTTTCAGGCTGAATTTGAGTTCACAGATTCTTTGAATAAATATTCAATTAAGCTTTATTTGTAAAGGGCCAGTTCACAATGACGGCATCTCAGGGCGCTTTATGATCTGTAAATAACTGTAAAAGACCTTCAACCGTCTGATAAATCATTGTCTGATTCTCAACAACACCATTAATTTAAGCTAAACCATAAAATGTTCAGCTGGACCTGAAGTGGGACAGGTTGTTGTTGTTTATGTAAATTAGATGTGAAGTGTTTCCCTGCAGACTTGAAAGGAATTATTCAGGTTAATTCACGGTTTGGTTTATTTCAGGAAAAGTGTCATCGTCTGCTCCATCTATAGAGGTTTTACTTTGATTCACATTTTTCCTCTTTGTTAAAACCCATCATCAGATGTTTTTTTTTCTTTCTGCAGATGAGAACGGAGACGAAGAGACGGAGGAACCGCCCAAACCCGAGGTGAAGGAGGTGAAGGAGGATGACGCCTTTTACTCCAAGAAGTACGTCTGAAAATTCACCTCCAACCTGAGCAGCATCTGTCATTTAATGCAAAGTTTGTCAGGCTGTTCGTTAGGCTGTTTATCACGCTGTTTTTAACGCTGTTCGTCAGGCTGTTTATCAGGCTGTTTTTAACGCTGTTCGTCACGCTGTTTATCAGGCTGTTTTTAACGCTGTTCGTCACGCTGTTTATCAGGCTGTTTATCAGGCTGTTCATCGGGCTGTTCTGCTGCTTTCAGGTGTAAAATGTTCTACAAGAAGGAGTCGGAGTTCAAAGAGAAAGGAGTGGGAACGCTGCACCTGAAACGCTCCGGCGAGGGGAAGACTCAGATGATCATTCGGGCCGACACCAATCTGGGTAAAACAGAGCAGACACATTCAGTTCTTCACTCGAACCTTTAACCTGCAGTCTGAGGAGGAGCTGCCGTGCTTTCAGTCGGCCATCAGGGGGCGCTGCAGCAGAAAGCCATACCGCCACCGATTAAGAAAATCCTGGCGCTCCACATCATTTAAATCAATCATTAAACGTTTGAAGGAAAACATCGAGCTGACCAGATTCAGCCAGAAAACTTCATTCAGCATTAGTAGTTTCAGTTAATGAAACATTTAAAGTCTTTTAATCATCCAGCTGTTAGAAAATTCTCAAAACCATAAAGATGAAGCGGTGAATTAATCGATAATTTCAGCTCTGATTTATCGTCTGTTTGGTTAAAATATTCAAAGATCACGTTTTACCTGCAGAAATCCACTAAACTAAAAGCTGAAAGCATCCGTTTCATCTCTGAGCTGCTGTTCATCCAACAAGCAGAACAAAGAGTCGGAGTCAGCTGTGATCAAACGGCGCCACCTGCTGCTCAGACTGAAGAACGGATCCACCATGTTTACATTAACCAGTCCCAACGCTCCTCTTCCTCACTTTATAGAAACTTTAAACATGTTTAAATAAAATTTAGTTAAAGAAGTAAACTTTTAAATAAATACAAACATTTCCTTCCAGTTTCTTCTATCTCACCAAGTGTGGGATGTATAAAGGAAGGGTTGTTGGTTGATGATTGTTAACCAGCAGGAGTCGGTTGTGGTCTAATTTTCTTTAGCCTTCATAAACCATGTTCTCCATGTTTAGCGTGACCTCGCCTCTTTGATCAGGTGATTGTTTTTTCACTTGAACCAGTTTTATTTACATATTGTGCAGAAGATGGACAAAGCAAATGTGAATTTAAAAAAAATGGGCGTGTAGATCAGCTGATTCAACACCTGATTTTCCCGCTTTACATCCAGATTCAGTAAATATTTCTGTGCTCTCTAATGTAAAACGTCACATTTCCAGTTTTATGTGGTCTCAGAGTTTAACATGTGCGCCTTGGCGTGAACAGCGGCGCTCCAGGTGAGGTGGAGGTCATCTATTCTACAGCGTTTCTCTTTCTGTTGTATTCTGAATGAGCTTATTTGTGACTTCCTGGAGGAATTATTGCTAATCAGGAAACTCGCGCTCCTGTCGTCCCACCAGGAAACATCCTGCTGAACATCTTCGTGTCCTCCACCATGCCATGCTCGCGGGTCGGGAAGAACAACGTGATGGTGGTGTGTGTCCCAAATCCGCCTGTCGATGACAAGAACCCCAGCAGCCCCGTCCCTCTTCTAATCCGGGTCAAAACTGCTGAGGACGCAGACGAGCTCCACAAGACCCTGGAAGAGAAGAAAGGCTAACCCCCCCACCCCGCTAAGCAGATTCAGCTGCTCATCCTCAGACTCACCGGTTCCCCCACACACACACCTACAGAAACACACACCTGAGCTCAGCGGCCAGTCGGCCGTCATGCTGTGAAACATCTGGTCGTCGCGCACCAACATTCCCGCTGGTTTCTTCACTGTGTCGGATTTTCCTGTCAGGTGACCGACAGCCGGACATGCAGCTGTTTCTGGGCCAGTCGATTTGGTTTTACAAATTAAATACTTGCAGTAAGTTAATTTTTTAATGAGCGTGTCGAGCGTCTGAGTGCGTCTGCGGAGTGATTGTTCAGGAAACTATTTATTGGAGTTTTGCTCATTAACTGAAACGGTGTGTCAGAGCGAGACAGAACACGTTTACTTCCTGTTGTCCTGTAAACATGAACTGTCGCTTTCCAAGTGTCCTTTGTTCGGGATGAGGCACGCTGTCATCGTCTGACATTTGTAAAGACATTTATTGGGAATAAAAACAAACAAACAAGCTGCTGCTGCTTTGTGATTATTTTTCTGCTTCCAGCTGATCAGGAACAGATCTGCTCATCTTTTTCTCTCTTTGCTCCTTTGCAACAATTCAGTCTATAACTTTAATCTCTACCTATACTTCATGTGCTTTCTGCCTTCAAAGACCTAATTAAACTAATTTGTCTGGATTTCGAGAGATCCCTTCAGACACCGCCCCCCCGTTCAACTTCCTGTTACCACAAACATCTAACCAGCCAATCACATGGCAGCATGTAGTCTCGTAGACAAAGTTGAAGTTGAAACTGAGCATCAGGATGAGGAAGAAAAGGGATTTACAATAAGTAACTATGAACGTGGCATGGTGGTTGGTCTGAGTATTTACTGGGATTTACACACACAACCATCTCCAGAGTTTCCAGAGAATGTTCTGAAGAAGAGAAAACATCCAGAGCAGCAGTTGTCTGGACCAGGATGCAGCAGAAGACACACCGGGTGCCTCCTGC
>JBAFTC010000026.1:2358671-2371523 GCA_037177435.1 Melanotaenia nigrans | reverse complement strand
GTTGTTCTTACTCTCAAATGTAAGTCGCTTTGGATAAAAGCGTCTGCTAAATGACTGTAGAATAGAATAGAATATAAGTACAATAGCTAAACTTTTACATTAGCTAATGAATATACCACAGTGATAACATTACCACAACTGTTAGCATCAGCCAACTGCGAATATAAGTCATCTGCTAAAAACTCCTTACCCCTCACATTTAACTGTAGCTGCTAACAGTGACCAACCACTAACCCACTCAGCCTGCTAACATTAGCAAATGTCTACCCTTCAGTTACCATATATCAGCCAAATGCTAACATTAACCCTTTAAAACCTGCCATAGTCCACCAGAGCATATTTTTACATGTTTGGATGCTGTAGTGTCATTTTCCTGAGCTTTTTATTTTGCTCTAGATCAATACAATCCTCCTATTCCATATTTTGATAGCATGTATGTTTAAGTACACAGTAACTAAATAAAATAAAAAAAAAATGAAAAGTGCAGTAACCCTCAAAAAAGGAGAGAAAAAAATTATACACATACAGGCATTCAAACACTGATATTAAAACAAGCTTTAAAAATTAAATCCATGTAAATGTGGATTTCATCTGATGGACAGAAAGCTTATCAGCCTCATCATGGTTAGCATCCTTCTAACGTTGCTGCTGTTAGCGCTGTACGTTGTGTTTGCTTGCCATCACTTACCCGGTTGTCATACACTTTCTTGAGCGCCTCATAGCGGATGGAGCCCTGGAAGATGACACCCTGGAAGGTGTTGCTCTTGTCGCTCGCCACTAGTTCCACGCAGACCATCTCGCCTTCGCCCACGGTCATGTCTCTGAACACCTGCACACATGGCTTCATTTTACATGACTGACCAATAAGGCATGCTCTACTTTTCTCAGCTTTTCTGATGAGGAAGCGAGCAGCTTCTGACCTCTGAGAAAGCATCCATCAGGCCTGCGGGTCGAGTACACGCTTTAATCTCAGAGCTCACAGGAATTTATTCAGCTGCAGTGAAGCTCACAGTTAAATCAGGATTTTAACTGGGGCAGAGTTTCTGCTGCAGCGTAGATGGATTTCTAGCATCACAGGACGAAGAACTTCTGTTTATTTATATCTTGGTTTGTTAGATTTCTGTGTTTTTACGGACTTATTTTTGTGAGCTGAGCTTTGTAACATCAGAAATACATTGGAGGATAAAATCAGGATTTTACAGCTGCAGTAATCTGAGCTGTTTGATTATTAATATTTGATCATTTTCGCTCCTTTGTTAGATGGTAACAGATTTTATTCCAGCTTGTGAAAGACGATAACATTGAAAACTCAGTTTGGATGTTGCGTTTTATTATCTCCCTCCGGGAGTGATGAATTATTTTCTAATCTCAAACATACCATGTTACACCTGCTTCCAGTGTAATATGATTTAACGCTACCATCTTTATTAAACTCAAGCTGTGAGAGAAGTGATGACATTAAACTGAGAATCTGTTTCCTGCAGACAGATTTTATTATAATCCGATGTTGTACCGTTTTCATGTGATTAATTAAACCAACATGGAGGATGGAGGAAACATGAAGCAGAGAGTGTGACAGATTAAAGGTGACTTCATTTCTTCTGGCTGGCGTTACCTCCTCGAAGTTGTCGATCATGAAGAAGATGTTGGGGTAGCTCATCTTGGACTCCTCTCCTTTGCTGTCCATGGCGTGTTTACTGGGAGACGCAAACACTTCCTGTGAGAGACGGACGGAGGAAACACGATCAGTAAAAATCCAGCTGTGAAGGCCGAGATGCTGCCGACCGCCGCAACTTCCCACCTGACATTTCTTCTTGTGGATGTGGATGTCTCCAGCGTCTGAGCGCGTGCAGACGGCGCAGGTGACCACGTAGTCCAGCTGGAAGACAACAGAGATCTGGCTCACATCACAGTCACTGAAACTGAGCTTTTCAGTCCAAACCCAGTTTAACATGCAACCAGATCAAAGGATGGATCTAACTCCCAGACCAAAACAATTAAACACCAAATCCCAAACCAGTAAAAACTTAAAGAAACAACCAGTTTGGATTCAATTCCAGTACGAGTCTAAAACTACATCCAACTATTCCAAGAATAAAACAAGACTAAACCAAACCTAAATAAAGTCTAAAACAAGAAAGCAAAAACTGGCTGAAATGAAAAAAGACACAAGTTTAAAGTCCAACACAGTGGAGGAGCCCAACGGCTTAAATTAAGAATAAATACAGAAACATAAAAATGACTCAAACTTATTGATGCCAATAAATTATATTAAAAATATTTAATAGTTTTTCCAGTAAGAAACTGACAAGAATGAATCTATATTTCTACAGTTTTAACTTTGTATTTATTCTCCTTTTATTTACTTTTCCGTGTCATGTTTAGTTTATTTATTTGGTGCCTTTAAAAATGTCTTTCCTGCTTTATTTTTTTAACAATCCGGACCAGAGCCGGTCAAAATCCAGGTCCAGGAACCAGATCAGTCTTTCCTGTGAAGTTCCTCTGGTCTTTACCTTCTGAAGGATAAGATTCAGGTAGACGCTCTCCTCCCAGTCGATGTCGGGGTCTCCGAGGCCAGGCAGCTTCTTGGAGTCCCTCCTGTAGACCTCCACCTCCACCTGAAACCCAGAGCGGGCCAGAATCAGAACCACAGCACGATGGTGTGTTCAGGCGTCTGAGCTTCAGCAGACAAAGCATGAGGCGGCTCTTCAGGGCCGCGTGAGCTCTCTACATGCCAGGATTTATATCCCTCACAAAGCATTTAGAGCACAGGAGTGGTTGCCATGGTTACACCTCTGTGTGTGTGTGTGTATGTGTGTGTATTTTCCTGCTTTATAAAGTGAAATAGAAAAACATGTCGCTCTTGAAGCTGCTCGCCAGCTGACTGGACGGCACTTAACTCGTCTTTCTTGAAAGAAGTGAAGGTTTTCTGTTTTTCCTTCACAGCGGACGGAGGCGTCTTATTGGATGATGCATCATGTGATTACCATGACAACTTCCTGCTGCTGGCATTTTCAAACAAAAACAGTCATTCAAATTTTTGCTTTATTTTTTGCTTTTCTGGTTGGAAACTGAGCAGCAAACTCAATGTTTGTTTATGTTTGTAAGAATAATTCATTTATTACATATTGTCATTTATTTTATTCCAGGCTTTTTTTCTGTATTTATTTTTTTCATTAAATCTAATCAAGGTAATTTATTAAACCATCAGAAAACATAAACATTCAGGCTGAAAAGGTAAAAGAAATGAAACACAGCCTTGTTTGTTTAAACTGATATCATCAGAAATCAGAGACGTCTTCATCAAATTTAAATATACTTTTCAGCTCTTTAATCATTTTTACTCATTCAGTTTTGTTTGTATATAATTTTTCTTTATTCCTTCTTGTTTATTCTCAGTTTTCTTGTTGGACGTGTCATCTTCTGTTTTATTACCTCGTTTTTTCTTCCTGATGAATTTATGAATCTAATTCTGTTTTTTTTTAGTTTGATCTGCCTCCAGACCGGCAGCCTGTCTAGAAATGATGGACGTTTGATGCTGACTGATGGTTTATGTCTGGGCTTTTATTCCATCTGGGCAGGGTGACAGAACAGACGAACATCAGTCAGCTGCTGGGTCAAATCTCAGATCATCCTCTCAGTTGTGAGGAATCGACCAGGAGGGATGGAGGTGAATCGAGTTCAACACTTCCAGGATGTGAAGACGGTTATAAAACAGACAGTTTGGTTTCTGAGTCAGATTGATTTCCGTCCAACGATCACTGGAAGAACCTGGAGTCAGAAAATTCGCCGACGCCAGCCAAGAGTCATGTTCCTGATCGATCTCCAGTCACCTGAAATATTCTGCGTAGGAACCACTGTAAGTCGTCACCTTTTTGCCCTCGCTGTTGTCTGCGCTGACGTAGGCGAGCTTCCTGCGGACATAGAACAGCATGTCGTCCTGGCGAGGTGCCCACTTCTCCATGAAGTATGTAGAGAACATCCAGGTCCAGAAAACGATGCGATCATCCTTAAAGCAGCCTGCAGACACACAGCAGAGACGGCAGGTAAACCAGAGAACCAGATCTACGAACAACCACGTAAACATGATGCTTGCCGATCTGGAGGAGTTCAGAGTGAAACAGGACCAAACAAAAACGGTTATTTCCATCTTTGAGATGTGGCGCCACCTACTGGAACATCAGTGATCCACCTTCTGTGGAGGTGAATCATAGAAAAATTAGGTTCGTTTTTCTGTTTGCAGGGAAAACGTTCAGGATTTAAACACTAAAAACACCTCATTTATCAAACTGTGTCACACGAAGGGAAACATGTGGCACACAAAAACTTCCAGATTTATAAAAGAATATGCATGCACGTCCCAAACCGGTTTCTGTTTATGAATCAGAATCAACTCTAAAGTTGGTGCACATGAGGGAGCACCTTGCCCCGCCCACATGGTGGCTATAAAAGGTCAGGTGAACACCTATGATACATATTCATCATTTCCATGATGGCTGAGGAGGAGAAAGGAGGGAGGAAGCTGATTTTTGGGGAATGTGAGACTGAGATCCTGATGGACCACGTTGAAAAATGTAAAAAGGTTTTATTTGGTGGGCACGCCGTGGGTATTACCAGGGTCAGAAAGACAGAGGAGGCCAGCAGGTGGCAGATGCTGTCAACGTCGTGTCAGAAGGCAAGACACGCCAGAGTCTCCGCATACCGGTAATTTAGTCTTTTTTTTCATTTATAAAATAAATATGTACAGATACATCTGAGATTGGTAGCAGTTTATTTAGAGTTAAATAATATTTCTTTCTAGGTCCTGGTGTTCCCGCTGGGTGGGCAGGGCTGCAGCTGTGGTTGGAGAGGGTGAGGCCGGAGATTCCTGCCACCACCGCAGCAGCTGTATCCCGGAGAAGTCCTGCAGGTGCAGAGGGAACCATCACCACTATTAACCTGGTGAACAAGGAGCTGCAGGAAATAAAGACCGTCTGGATAGAAACTGGTACACAGTAAAAAAGATGTGTAAATAAAAATAAAATAATAAATAAAAACAACGCCACCTCTTGCGTGTTTCGTAAGTGCTGCATCACTTCTTGTACTGACTGCTACATGTTGGGATGACTTCTTGGCACCATAACGTAGTGCGGTTGTTACTTTCATTAGCCGCCTGAAGCTGTCGTCAACTGAATACGGCTCATATCCTTGCAAATGAAACCGCAATCGCCTCCATTATTGTGGCCTCAGGCCAATGAGCCATAACATGGTGAGCAACATGTTGAATCACATGATCTGGACGTTTAGAGAATGACACAGATTTTATCTCCAACCTGCCATTGTCCTCAGGGATTGTTGTTTTCATTTCGTTCTCACCTGGGTGGGGGGTGGGGGTATATGCATGTTTGCGCCTGCAACTGTATGAAAGACTGTTTTTTTTTATGTAATCTCTAGATGCGTGCAAAGGCTCGTTTTGTTTTCAATGTGCAGAAATTGATTTTTTCATGTAAAGCACTTTGTGTTGCCCCAGCATGAAAAGTGCTTTATAAATAAAGTTTGATTTGATTTGAGGCCAAACCACTGATGTGGTCTATCAGGTCTGGCATCACACTGCTGAAGATTGGCTGTGATATCTCCCCCCTGAAAAACCAGAAAACCCAGTGATGTCGGTATTTGCAGAGGAAGTGGCACGGCCTGGTTCTTCCCGGTGCGTCTCTGTAGTCCGACACCATCACAGAGGTCCAACAGCACAGCACAGGGCAGTCGGAACCGGTTTATGGGCCATGCAGCAAGTCTTGCTGGTCTCTGAAAATCCACTAACTCTGGAGTCTCGCGCCATATTGTCCAGCAGTGCCAGATGAGTCACTGCATCTTCATGCACTGGAGTGCCGTTTTATATCCGACCATCAATTTTTTGAACAGCTACAGGTGGGAACATGTAGCAGCAGGCGGTCACATGAGGCCCCGGGATAATCCGGGAAACTGTGCAAAGCACAAAACATCTGCTACTGTAAATCATGTCAGGTTGTTTATCTAGGAATAGAAATGATGGATAATTACTACTAGAAAAAGGAAAGGGGGCGCTGCTGCAGGAGAGAAAGTGACCAGAAGAAAATCATCTGATTTGATCATTTTGATGTCAAACATTTTAAATGTCACCGAAGTGAAAAACTGTCAAAACGATCATCCAGTCAATCAGAAAACAAACAAGCAGCAGCACAGAATTTGGAAGATTCAGGATCAGTCAAACCCGAATGTTTGAAAATATTAAATATTAATCATCAGTTCCACCGTAGACATAAAACATTCTGGACTGAGAGATGAACATGTGGTGGTGAAGAGGAGACCTGATCAACTGATCAGTCTCTGCTGGTTTTTATGTAAAATCTGATCAAGCCCCGATCAGTGGTGGAGGGTGAAGGTGTTTCAGACGTCCACCACCTGTCCTCCATCACATCGGGGCCCTGCTGCCTTTCAACAGGCCCAGCCACCTGCCCGGTCGCCTGGCAACTGTTGCTAGGTGTCTGGAGGCTGACATGGCATTAAGTTTAACTTCCTGTGTGCGCCTCTGCTTTCACTGAGCCTGATCAGATTCATCTGGTTTTATTAAAATGTTTTCATTTCAGAGAATAAAGAATCCAGTTTTAATAACACATGAAATAATTCTGATTTTAAAATCTGAGGAAAGTTTAAATAAACGTAACCATGAGGATGAAAACAAATCTAAACATAAAACATGTAATTGTTCAGGAAGATGTTTGTGTTCCAGTGAGATGATGTAATGATTATTAGATGAATTACTAGCAATGAAAACATTGCTTTTCTTCCAGAAGTCATTTATAAATCTCCACATTATCCCAAACGAAGCAGCTTTCCCAGCAAACTGACAGGATTTGAATCAAAAAGGCTGGAGTGAATGGCTTCGCTTCTGTAATTTTAATGGCCCTTTACAAGGTTCTTGAGGTCATGACTAAGAGTTCAGAGATGGTTTTTGTGGTGCTAATAGTTTGAGGCCTGCAGGTGTCCATGGATGGGCTCCTTCAGGTTAGTCTAAGTCAAAACAGTTTCTTGGTTCTCTAGTGATAAAATATCTGTATGAAATACATAATGATGGACCTCACTGGTTGGTCAGCTTCATTCTCTGTTCATCCTTTAACGTCGGCCCAAGCACTCATCCTCTCATCCAGCTTCGTGGAGCATCAGACATAAAACTGTCAGGAGGATGAACCCAGCTCACTTTCATCCCATGATGTGATGGTGCGCTGCTTCATAACAGCTGATGTATTTTTAAAATGGGAAAGGCATCTAAAAATAGAGAAGCCTTTTATCAACGTCTCTGCTGCAGAGCTCCACACGGCTTCACACTTCACTAACAGCTCAGAGTAAACTTACATTTTACCAACACGTCTTTTAGGTGGGTTTGGGGGTTGTATTTGTATCAGTGGGTACTTTATGGTTAACTCATCTTGTAGTTTCTTCCAGTCATCCAGCGGGGATGTAGTTCTTTATGTGGAGCAGGAGGTCGTTTAGGTGGGGACGTTTAGTTGTGGTGGTGGTCGTCCTCGTCACAGAGGAGCTTCTTGTGGTATTTCATGTATCTCTGATGGAGACTAGAGGTGATGAGGAAGCTTGTACAGGTTTACTGGGGATGTTGGTGGTCCTTCTGGAGGAACATTGGGTGGTTTGACTGAACCGTGTGACCCCGTCCCCTCCCGTGTCACTTCTGTCATGTGTTCAGGCTGAATGAGTGGATGACGTCATGTGACGAATCCTTCAGGCCAGTCTGGTGCTCTCATGCTTTGGGTCTGGATAAAAGGATTTATCATGAAGATGTCACACAGATTAGTTGCTATGCAGGATCCTCCAGCTGCTTCCTGCTCCCACTAATCCACATTTCCTCCATCTTTTGTATCCAAGATGAAGTTTCTGACGGTTCCCGTCTCCTGATCGGTATTCCCAACGTTTTCAGACAAGCTGCTGAAATGAGATTCAGAGCTCAAGTTTTTCAACAAACAGCTAAACGTCTTTTAAACGAGGTTCCTGCGATGTAAATGTTGATTTATGTGATTTACAAAATCAACCGTTTTTATTTAGATTTTATTCAGTGTTGCAAATTTTTATGTGGGCTGGATGAGTAGAAACAGAATTTTTCAGCACCACATCTCATGTGGAGACGTCACAATTACTTAATTCTACTATAAATGATGATCTTAAATGTTATATAAATAATCCTAAAGATCACTGTTATCCTGACTTCCATGTGTGAGCCATGTGATCATATCAGGAAGGAAAACAAATTAAACAACATGAGTGTGTTAATGCTTCCGTGTTTTCGGCAGTTTCCCCTCCAAACTAACGGATTAAATCATCCCGCTGGGATTTCTTTGCTTCTAGAAACAATGAGGCAGGTGTGGACGTGGACGTCTCACCAGCCTGTGAAGCAGGACATAAAACAGGAAAAACATCCAACATGTAAGAAGATGAAAGCTCCGTGTTAACACTGACATTAAATGTTACTCTGCTGCCGTCTTATTATCACACACAGCTCTGGTTGGCTTTACAGCAGCGTGATGCGTTCACTGACTGTTGCATCATATGGATGAGGAAAACTGCAATGTCCACTGGGTTTACGTTCACCCTGAACACGTTTTGGTCTTTACAGGAACTTTCAGGCTCTGAACATCACTGATGAGTCCAGGAATTTTTTTTAGAACTTTTTAACCAGCACCTGGAAAACCTCATTTTCACTGCATTAAATTAAATGAATTCCTGCAGCTAAAAGTTCAGGAACCTTCAGACGCTGTTCTTTGTGTCGACTGTGGGGGTCCTACTCTGACCCACAAAAGGTTCCCAGTACACCCTGTTCCTATAACGCACCTGGAGGAGAGACGAGGCAGTAAAAAGGTTAAATGACGGCCTCCAGTCAGTTTTCTGAATTTCTTCTAGCAGGAGGCACAGTGGAGGTTTTTACATGTGCTGAATTTAAACATTAAACTAATTCAGGGGAAGCAACTCAACAGATGAAATCAGAGGAAACAGAATTAGAACTTTGATTCCATTTATTTAAACCTTTTATATAATTTTGAAGTTTTTAATTTCATTTGTTGAAGGATTTGTCAGGAGAGATGAATGCAAATGGGTTGAGAGAAAAATCAGCTGCTCAGCATATTTGCTTCTAAGCTTCATGTTTGCTGGAAGACCTACGAAGACGTGACGGGAGGCTTCCTGCAGTCACAGCAGCAATCCTTCGACGTCCCCGCTGGAGGGAACGCTGCTGCCCGACTTTCCCTCCGTCTCATCAAACATTCAGCAGCACATGAGCCCGTCTGACTCAGATGAGCTATTTTTACTGTACAGTAACGGTTTGTGAAGAGCAGACCTCTGCAGGCCTCTGGGGGGATTTATTCTGTGGCAGAACAACAAACTGGTGGACATTAAAGCAGCGAACGGATGCGGGTGTGTTTATAGCTGGCAGCAGCGATTAAACCTGAATCATTGTTCATCTGCTGTTTCTGCTCCACACATAAACACAACCCTTTCCAGCTGATAACAACTGGATCTGATCACGTGAACGCCTCACATGATGATTTTTCAGGTTCAGCTAACGTAGCTGAAAGCGAACATTTCCCAGCTTTACACTTTAACCTAACACGTGCTGAGTTATCACACACTGATCTGAGATCTCCTGATCAATAACCACGACCTTGCCACAGCTTCAACACCACAAACTGCTGCTCAGATTTCCAACTTTTAATCCATTTTTTTCTTTTCCTTATTCAGAATCTACTGATTATCAACCATAAGGCCAGTTCAACCCACGGTCACAGTTAAAGACGCCCTACGTAACTTTCCAAACTACCAACCCCGTGTTTCTGAATCATTTGATGGAACAGTAGCATTTATTATGCACATTTCTGGAGCTGTCCTGTGGCTGAGAAACCACAACTTCTTAATCTGGAACGCTGCGTGACGTTGTAGCCAAGTTTTGCGTCACACGCTAGCAAGCGGCGGCCGTTCTGAACGCACACCGTGGCTGGTTCAGCAAAACATAGGAAGACATCGGAGGAAGAGAGGAAAAGAAAGAAAAGGACAGAACAAGAGTCAATCTAACGCCGTCTTTTGCTGGATGGAGAGGGCTCAGTACGGGTAGGATGAAGATGGATGTTGGAGCAGACAGTAGGCGTGTCGCTGGAAAAAATTCTTTAAAGTCTTTAAACCTCAAAACTCCAGCAGATCTCACCGAGGTCTCTCTTCTACCAGCATCAGGGTCTCAGTGTGTAACTCTGTGGGGTAAACTGTGATGGATACCTTAGTGAGTGAAAACAACCAGAGCAAGAAGGACTTTCTAGTTGTTGTCAAACCCTGCTATGACTACAGTTGCCATGGTAACTAGCTGTGTATGCTAGAAGGGTCTTCTAGCATACACAGCAGAGAGGGAGGAGGAGGAGCCTAAAGTCTACTTTCTGCTTTGACTTAATATTCCACGAAGGGAACTTTTCTCTGAGAATTTGTTTCACTTTATTTTTCGTTTTTATTTTATGCATTTTATTTTTTACTTTCTTTAAAAATTGAGGTTAAACCTTTGTATCAGATTTACTTTATTCTGTAAAGTCTACAGAACCCCCAGGTCTGAAAACCATACCTGAACCACCCTGGTGAGACCGAATTTTCTTAATATGGTTCACATCTGAAGAAGAGCCTCTCTGGAGAACAAAAGATCCACGTTTCAACCTCGGGACAATGGGTCCTTGTTCTAAACAGGCTTTTGCCTTTTTTTATTCAGCCATTCATTTTGGGAGGTTTTCCTTCTAACTCACATTTCTATTTATTGTATTTTTAATCTAATTTTGTTCATTTACTTGGTTCCATTGTTTAACGCTGTGGATTAGGTGTCTATTTAATCTGGAACGTGTCCTCTAAGTAAAAGGCATTGTTTATTTATTTATTACATGAATGTTCGAGGTTATTTAGTCTGCTGCTGGTATTCAAGATTGAAGAGTTTAACTTTATTTTCCATCTTTTTTTCAAATCTGCCTCTTGTGTTTCTTCATTTTAAATCTATAGATGGTAAAGTCTGTGATTGGTAATTGATTCCGTTTAGGTACAAAATCTGAACCAACAATCAGTAAACAACCTGAAGCACGTCTTTCCCGCCTCCTCCGAACTTTTAAAGAAGACAACACATTTTATGGCAGAAAGCCTCAGAGCTGCTAGTTTTGTGTCACCAGAAGCAGATACAGACGTGGATCTGGCTGGAGGACGGCGGCTGGACACACAGTTGGACATTTTCCTGCCTTCAGCAGCAGAGGGGCTGACGAACACGGTGAAGTCATGGCTGTTAACAGAGCCTCATTGATCCATTCATCACAGGGACACAGAAACAAACTGCACAGCTGACACTTTTCTATCAGCCGGAGGCTTCGGCTGTTCTGGACGATCCAGTGATCCAATCAGATCAATACCAATGATTACGTGATGCTTCGGACTTTGTCAGAAGTCAGAAGATGAAAAGTTCTGGTTCGGATGGTCATTGGTTTATTTCGCAGCTCATTAAAATGTCTGTGGAACAAACAAGGACAAATTTTATTTAGCTTAAAAAACAAATCTGCTTTTAAAGCTTCAAATAAATCTCAATGTTTGTTTCAGTCCTTTAAAAGGTTTTTACATCTGATTAACAACTCTGTTCATTTCAGCTCATTTAATTAACAATTCAGGGCGTTTTTAATCTTTAAGTTATAAAATGTGATAAAATCTTAAAAGCTTGATGCTGTCAGCTGTTTTCGTAGGAAAATCTGTACATTGAGCCAATTAAATCCTTTAAAATCCCACAAATCTGTTAAAAACAGGAATTTATTTAATCTTTACTGTGAGTGAGTAAAGCTTAAATCTGTCTCCTCCTTGTGTCTTTAACTGGTGGCCTTATTGATCCTGATAAACCGTCCTCGTCACCTTCTGCTGCTGAAGACGAGAAACTTCTCGGCTAATTTGTCCTCTGAGCTCCTCATCAGTGTCAAAACTCCTGTTCAGTCTATAAAAAACGGATTATTGTAGATAATAAAGGTCTATTTCAGATATATAAGACTTTTTAATGAGTATATAATAAAGATGAAGCATTTGAAAAGCTGAATAAATGTATATTATATATATATTATATAGATTTGTATGTATTTCATTTAAATCATCTAAATCTTCAACCCGATGAGTTAAAGGCTGAAAATAAACTCTTCTCAGCAACGAATGACACCATCTTCCCTAAAACACAAGGGAGCAGAAGTAAATCTGTGAAGCCGCTTTAGGAAAATATTATGAGGTAAAAACAGGAACCATGGAGGGGAGCTGCCTTCACGTCTCCAGAGATCCTCATCATCGTTCCCGTTTCTGATTTTATCTGCTGAACGAGATGGAACCTGTTCCTGCTGCACGCAGCCAGTAAGTAGGACCAGCTGTAGGAGACCCGGCCTCTCAGCCCTTCTGATCCTGATCGCAGAGACGTGATGGTGAACCAGGAGCTGATGAACAGTTAACTTAAACAATGAAAACTGAACCACAGCAGAATCCTGTCCTCTGTTACCAGTCCACCTCCTGTCAGCGATAAATACAGTTTTAATATCTAAACTTTAACCCTTAAACCCCCAGCAGATCTCCCCAAGCTGATCTCTTCTACCATCAGCGGTGTGTCAGGAGCAGTGTGTAGCTCTGTGGGGTAAACTGATGGATATTTTACTCTTTAGATGATCTACGGAAGTTTTCCAGACATTTCTATCCCGTCCAGGAGGTTTACAATCCAGCCACTAACTGTAGTTTTATTCAGAGACTCTATCTGGTAAATCCACCATGATCCATGATAACAGCTTTATTTATCACATTTCACCA
>JBAFTC010000026.1:2313368-2326605 GCA_037177435.1 Melanotaenia nigrans | reverse complement strand
TGGGAGCCCTTGGTCTTAGTATTAGCTGCTGATCTGGGAGCCCGTGGTCTTAGTATTAGCTGCTGATCTGGGAGCCCGTGGTCTTAGTATTAGCTGCTTATCTGGGAGCCCGTGGTCTTAGTATTAGCTGCTGATCTGGGAGCCCATGGTCTTAGTATTAGCTGCTGATCTGGGAGCCCGTGGTCTTAGTATTAGCTGCTAATCTGGGAGCCCTTGGTCTTAGTATTAGCTGCTGATCTGGGAGCCCGTGGTCTTAGTATTAGCTGCTGATCTGGGAGCCCTTGGTCTTAGCATTAGCTGCTAATCTGGGAGCCCGTGGTCTTAGCATTAGCTGCTAATCTGGGAGCCCGTGGTCTTAGTATTAGCTGATAATCTGGGAGTCCATTTAACCATTAGCTGCTAATCTGGGAGCCCGTGGTTGAGCATTAGCTTTTAATCTGGGAGCCTGTGGTCTAAGCATTAGTTGCTAATGTGGGGCTAATAAGATGCTATAAAGATGCTATAAAGACTACATATGATTTTTTTTTTACTTTGTTTATACTCAGACACCATCATGTTTTTCTTATGTGTTCTGCTCACCTTTTGATGGTGTTGTTTCCAACTTAACAGAAGACGTCAAAAAGACAAATGACCATGCTCAGATGTAAAAATAAATAAATAGCTAGATAAATCAGATAAATCAATCTACCTGCACAAAGATATCAAAGTATTGTGGAAAAAAAATCTAGGTTTGTTAATAAGATATCTCACAATCAGATTACCGTATGTTGTCTACATGATCGCTTGAATAATCTGATTATTCCAGAAATCATGAGACGGTTGGTGTGCATGTAAACAAGTTTAATAAGTTCAATGTACTCCAATGACCTTCACAGTCACCAGACTTCTATCTAATAAATGGGATGTGGTGGAACGGGAGATAAAAGTTTTGTTTTAGTCGATGGTTCCTGAACATCACAGTTGGATGTAAAACCGAGCTAAAGTGTGTTTGACACTATTTATATTCAAGCTGTTCACTAACAATGTTCAGACTAATTCTCTGCTCATGTCAGTTCAGACTGCGAGGCAGTATATTATCTGTGACCATGAACAGGAGAATCCCGTATTTATCTGCCCTTCAACAATACAGATGAAAGGTCCCTGAATGCAACATTTGGCACACTCAACTTCTGTGGGCCGTTTAATAAATAAAATCCCTTTACTGTAATAATTCATCCTACATATCTTGTCTGGGTATCACACACGTACAGCAGCATTCAGCAAAGCGCATGAAGGTGCCCTTGAAGATGCCAGAATAAAACGCAAATTCTGTACATTGAAGAAAGACCACCAGAACTAAACCTGTTATAGTTTCAATTTGATCCCATGTAGCATGAAGTTGACCCGTTTATCTGTGCCACAGATTGAATTGAAGAAGCTGGATGAGTTTGTATGGAGCAGACGGGGTCTCGGGTTTTAAATACAAAGATAATAGGAGTG
Source organism: Melanotaenia nigrans (assembly GCA_037177435.1). Classification (NCBI taxonomy): domain Eukaryota; kingdom Metazoa; phylum Chordata; class Actinopteri; order Atheriniformes; family Melanotaeniidae; genus Melanotaenia; species Melanotaenia nigrans. The sequence continues at coordinate 2,325,126 of JBAFTC010000026.1, read as the reverse complement.
AGGAAGGCGCATTATTAAAAAGAAGAAGAACAAGAAGGGTGGCTCCATCAGTCAAAAAAGACATTAGAGATTTAGATCAATCCTGTTATATAGGAAAGTGTATGCACAATGTGGCTGATCTCCATATTCATATGTGTAACTCTGTGCCATGTCATTAATAATCCCCAAGATGGTCCATAAACTCAATGGTAGTGCAATGGAAATTCAATATGAGTGAGAGGATGGTGTAGGGCCTGAAAATATGTGGGGGTTTTGATTAGGGTACATGGATGGGGAAGTGGATAAGAAGAAGATATAAAAGCCGGCACACATCTGCATCCCCACAGGAGAGCTTTTAGAGAGGAAGATGAATATGGATTCCCATTAGAAAGCGAATAGTTCATATCCAGGTGATTTGTTACGAGCTATCAGGAGTTCAAATCTCCTCTCCCCTCCTAAAGCGCCGACACTCTGGTGAAGTCATTTACGGAACGAGATTCCTCCAGACACCCCCAGATTAAAATGCAGTAGGATGAAGTGGCAGGTGGCAATCACTCCCCTGAAGCTCCCTTCATCCTCCTCTTCCTCCCCCCTCCGACTCTTACTTTATTGAAGTTAAGAAAAAAACACCTCTCAGGATCTCAGTTAGTGCAGCGAGATTTCAGAAACATCGGTCACAACCTGATGCTAATGACGTCTGATGAAAGGATGGGAGATGAGTGCTTGTGATGAAAATGCAAGCAGGAGCCGGGAGCGAGCATCAACAATGAGCCTCCATAAATAATAACCAGACACATGCTCCAGCAATTTGTGACAAATGCTCAGCGGCGTGCCCCGACTTGGCTCGGTTTGGGTAACGATGCTCACCTGGAGGAAGCAACACATGTTGTATTTTAGGTTGAGAGTGAAAGATGCTCCACCAGCGAGAGCAACATTGGCCCCATTTCTCAAAATAGAGCCAGTAAATATGGTGCACGTTTGCCAGGCCAAGTTTATCAAACTTTTCCCTTTTAAACTTGAGCACAGATGCAATCTGTCACATCATCTTCTTTCCATGGCATCAGCTCGCCGCTGAATGGCGGGCCAGGGTTGGGGAGGGAGACACTCCGAGGTCAAAGTTTATCAAAGAGAGAAAAGTCTCCATTCAGCCAGTCACCAAGCGATGGACAATGGGATGGAGAAGGAGATTGTGGATGGATGCTACTGCTGACCCCCAGCCTCCACATCATCTCATACCACTACTGTTTTTACTTCAAATCAATAGGAGTCCTATAGAACAGCTGACTTGAAATTAGCTGGAAAAAAATATCAATAGGTGCAGATAATGTGGTTGCAAATGTCTTTATTGCCATGCCTGTAATGGAAAGCCATTATCATTTTACTGCTGAACTCCCTAACCAATTGTAATTGCAGTATTATAGCCTTTTGCTGTTGTGATACTTTACTGATGCAGCTTCTATATTTCCTGAATGAAGTGAGCACACGCTGTGATTTCCCCTGTGCACCCTGTCCATGCAGCTAAGCACCTGTTTAAAACCTGTTTCCATACAAATAACCTGCAGAAAACTGCACCTTTTTCTTTTGCTTTGTGTTATTTTCTGTGGCAGGTCCCAAGCAGTCCCATCTATCTGTACAGTTTCCTGCCTGCTGTGTTTTGTTTGCAGACGATAAGGCCGGAGTTCCTCAGCCTTTGTTACACGTGTGCACGGAGTTGGGATTGTGCGTGTTTACAGTGAGCTGTAGTTATTCCTGCCAGGCATGTCAGACATGCAGGTGTTTGGGCCTCCACCCTTTCCACTGCCGCCTCCCTTGGAATGAGACCTCCAAGGAAAACAGCAAGTCCAAACGTAAACATGTTCCCAGTGCAGACGGATGAGTGTGAGGCCGGGTTATATAAGCCATCGCCATTCCACTGGAGTGTGTGTGTGTGTGTGTGTGTGTGTGTGTGTGTGTGTGTGTGTGAGGGGGGGGGGTTAGGGTTTAGGTTTTTGTCTACTCTGCGGGTGTTTTCTGGACGTTATAGGTAAAGAAAAAACGTGACCTGCTCCACGTTGAAGAAGCCGGCAGACAGCAGAACTTGGCACAGAGACTCCACCAGCTTGGTTTTGTCCACGGGGTCCATCCCTTTGTTGACTATTTCAAACAGGCAGTCGCAGGCCTCCTCTCTGAGCTCCTCCATCGACATCTGATTCAGCAGCAGGTTGACAAACCTGAAACACAACCCGCGACACACACATTAAACTCTGGATGTGGTTCTGGTTTTCACAGACAAGCAGAAGGAAAGCAGAGACGCTGCCGTTCACCGACCGGTCGTTGGCGATGAGGTTCAGGTCGATCCAGGAGACGTAGGCCCCCACCACCTCCAGACACTGACAGGTGAGCTCTGGATGGGACTGCTGGTACGTCTGCAGGATCTGGAACCAGGACTCCACCAGGTTGGGGATGCACTGCTCCCTCATAGTGTCTTTGATTAAAGTGTTTCTGCGAGTCTCCTGAAGGAAATGTTCAGTTTACTGCAGAGTCCTCCGTTTATCCAGTCTCTTCATCAATTTAAAATCAACCTGTGCTTCATGAGGAGAAATAAACATTTTGCTTTATTTACAGATGAACCAGTAAGAAGATCTGAAGGAACCCCGTACGCTGATCTGTGTGTGAACACACGTTTGTCCACGCGCACCAGTTGATCTATGTGCACATTTTTAAGGATCTGTATGAACAGGAACCTTTTTGAACACAAAACTCTAAGATCTGTGAGGTAGAAGGTAAAATGTGTGTAAAATATTAGTGTTTGTGCATTTTAGTCATTTGTGCATTTAAATGTAATTAGTTTGTAATTTCTGATTATTTCTATGTGCAGAAGAACATACATTTACAAACTAAATGGTTTACAATCCGGTACGATAATGAAAAAATACATTGATCCACTCCTCATCCATGCTTGGTGATGCTAAGCTACATGTGTGGCCACGGCTGCCCTGGGGCAGACTGACATGAGTGATGCCAACACTGAGCCGTGTAACACACAAAGATGATGATACTGAGTCAATCTCTGTGTTTCTTTATAAATCCTGTAATGAAATATTCCTCAAAAAAAATAAGAGAAATAAATTTTAATTTTTTGTTGGAAACAAAGGAAATTTTATCTTCTCCGGGCCACCTTACCTCAGGCGTGTGCAGGATGTCTCTGTCCACCACCTCAGCATCGATGGCCATCAGCGTCCTCAGGTAGACGTCCACGCCGAGCGGGTTCAGACCCACCAGGGACAGGATGTCGAAGAAGAACTTGGGCCACAGAGTCAGATACTCCATGACGAAGGTGAGGGCGAACACCTGAGCCGCCTTGTTCCTGATGAAGGGTTTCTCTGGCTGACTGTTCATCAGCTGCAACAAACCAGCAGAAGACCAACAGACTTTAAAAGCTTCACCAGGTCACACAACAGCAGTCAGGACAGGAGAGGAGACGAAGCTGCTTCTCCAGCTTTTAAACCAGCTCTGATCTGATTGGTTGACGGTGTCGCTGTCATCATTACTTAATCAAAAAAATGCTGCATGCTTGATTTTGTACATTCATTTTAAAATACTTGAGTTTCGGTGGAAGAAACACAAATAAAATACACAAACGGGCCATCAGATGATAAATAAAGCAGGATACAGAGATTAAACAAATTAAATCTTTTTAAAAATCAAAGCTATAAAATGAACCGATTAATTTGTTATAAAACACCACCAAATATATTTAATAAAATCCTCAGAGCAGCTGAAATGACCCAGTTTCCTCGAACACAACACGGACTCATCTCAGCGCCACACACACCTGACACTGCAGCCATTTCATCAGCGTCTCTCTGATGAGCTGCTGCTGAGCTGCACTCAGACCAGCATATCTGCAACAAAACACACAAAACATCAGCTCTGGACACGAAGCCTCACCCCACAGCCTCTTCATCCTCCTCTTCCTCACCTGAACTTGATCTGATGTTCCAAAACTTGGAAGCAGAAGAACTTGACGTGGTCATCGCTGCAACAAAGAACAACACATTGAGTGGGAATCAGCTGCAGCAGGACCGTCCCTCGGCTGCAGGTGACGACACTCACTTGTAAATTCCTTTGGCGAGGGCCTCGGCACACACCTCCCAGGCATCCTGGGACTCCTTCAGCTGCTCGAAGTAAGCCATGGCCTGCACATGCACGCACACACGGATTATATCATGTTAGCATCTTCTGATGAAACTGTTATTTGGCTCGTCATCAGTCATGGCTGCTGACTGATATCCAGGTTTAAAGGAAACTCCTGCTCTTCTTTAAATAAGTTTAAATAATTCCCCTTTTAATCACAGACAGCTTTTATCATGGTGTCTGTGTATTCTCCATCACTTTACACCGTCTCTCTTCATTTCCATTTACTACAAATATAAAGCTACGCAATTTGATGTTTAGATTGTTTTATGTTTCTGTAACAAATGAGGCGACAATTACTGCTTTATAGTTTGCTTTATAAAACCTTGTCTAATTATAATTAAGATTAGTTTTAGCTGGTTACTTAAAGGGATTGAATTGAGGTTTAAATGTAGCTGTCAAAATGACCACTGGCTGTTCTCGTGTTAACAACCTGGACCAGTTCAGCCCACCGTCTCTGGTCCGACTGTAGACACAAAACCAGTTTGTTAGAATAAAATCGCCAGCAGAGTATTTTTCCTTCAGGCGGACGTGTTAGTCGTGGCTCTCGGCTGCTGCTGTTTGCAGCAGTGTATCACTGACCTGCTAAACCAGCTAAAAAGCAGCTTTTGTTCTGATTCGCTGACATTTTATCAGCACCTCAGGAAACTGCGTCAACTTGAGAAAAAAAACAACAGTTATTTAGGACTTTGTTCCGACATCCACAGCGTCTCACCCTCTGCCTGTAGCGGGCGTCGGCGTTGGGGTTGAGCCCCAGCAGGGCCTGCTCGTCCATGACTGCAGCAACAGACTGGCAGGCCATTCGTGGGTTAGCTTTCCTCCAAGGCAGGTTGACTCCTCTCTGCTGCTGTCGGGCAGATATCTCTCATCTGGTCAGAGGAAACAAACCCGACGTCAAAATCTCAGACACAGCAGCAACTCTACGCCTCAAACTGAAAGGCTTCGTTTCCCTAGCAAGAAAAATGTCCACAGCTCAAACAAAAACAGCTCATGTTAAAGCCGTTTTAGGACATACAAGCTGCTTCACCTGACTTAACCAATAATTACAACCAAAACTTTGAAACCTTTCATTCAGGAGCTCACATTTGTAGCTTTCGCTGAATCAAATCTCTGATCATAAACGACCATCACTGAATTAGCTGTTTAGCTAATTATTAGCTGTTAACTGAAGAAGTCTAATAAGATTCAGAAGGGATTTAACACCACACAACCCCTCAGTGAAATGAAATATGTGACTGAACGGTGATCACAGCACGTCAATAAAGTGTACAGAAAGAAATGATTTGATGCAATAAAATCTTAGACGTGTATCAGTCAGAATGTGTGTGTATATGAAACAGATATGAATCGCTTCAACGCATGTCCGGGTCCAGGAAAATGTCGGCTTCTGGGATAAACTGCTGCTACTTTCATCGTGCATCATTAACTGAGCAGAAGTCCTGATCCAGACTCATTTCTGTAAACACTTCCAGGAAACAACTGCCGGGATTTACTGAAACCTGTTCCAACAACCTGAATCCAATACCTGAGTCAGAGCCAGTCGGTCCAGTTCTAGGAAGCTTAAAGTAAATATTTCTTATTCTTCCTCCCCGTCTGATCCCTCTTAAGGACCATTTCTGCTTCACTCAGAGACGACGGACAGTTTCGTCTGTCTTCTGTGTCAGCTACTTGCCTAATTTGGTCCGTTTTCAGGGACCGTCGCTATCCGTTGCTTGACACCGAAGACGGAGGAACACCACTGGAAATGGCGGGGGCAGTGCTGAGCTGAATAACTGATACGCGACCAGCGTCACAAACGACCCAGAGAAGAAGAAGAGAATCAGGAAGGGAACAACAAAGGAGAACAAAAAGAAGACGAGCACAACAACTGTAGAAACTGCACGAGCTTTTAAAGAAAGACTATATGCGAATGTTTAGGGCGCGTTGGATGGTTGGAAACAACTTGATAGCGACACATTACCGCCACGAAACTGACGTCGGCTCGCGGGAGTGAACTCTGAACACTGCCCACTAGTGGAACCATGGCAACGCAAAACACCCATGGAAGTATGACGACAGTGACGTATGACAGCGTTTGAAACGGATGTCACTATTTAAGTACGCAGGGAGCATAAATGGACCTTTAGAGAAGCTTTCTATCATTTCTTTCAGTAGTCTCCAGGAACAGTTCTCCAGGATCCTTGAGGGACTTTCCCAAGTTCTTCTTTGGATGGTTCATCCTTTTGTTCTGTTCTCTGTCCAGATGATCCCACACTGCTTCAATAATGTTGTGGTCTGGGTTCTGGGGAGGATCCATCCCTCCATCAGACCTGCTACCACTGATCTTTAGTCCAGTTCTTGTGCCATGTGGCATACCTCAGCCTGGGGCTACTCAGTTTGGTCCTATGAGGACTGCAGTCCAGCAAGTTTTCAAAGTGTCCCTGCTTCAACACACCTGACTCAAATGAATGAGTCATTGTGCAGAACTTCATTGGGTCTGGGATTATTTAACTTGGGTCGGGTGTGTTGGAGCAGGGAAACATGAAAACCCTGCAGGACAGCAGCCCTCGTAGGAAATGAGTAGCCCGGCCTCAGCCTTTCCTCCCCGTTTCCCTTCCTTAAGAATTGCTTTCTGACAGCCACGTTTCCATGGAGACCGTCTCTAATGAGGCTTTGACCAACTGTAGATGGATTAACTGAAGGTCCAGATGCATCTGTCAGATCCTGGCCCAGGTCTTTGCTGGATTTCAGATCCTGTTCATCTGTAGATAGTTTTAGTTTGGACTCTTCTTCTTTAGTCCTCCACGTGTGCAGGTCCTGCCTCCATGCTGAGATACGCCACGTTTCCACCTACCAGCTGTTAAAATCTCTTTTCTGTCAGACTTTCTGATCTTTGCTGGTTTTAAAAATGGAAACGAAAACAAATCGTGTCTTTGTGACAAAGATCCAGTTTAAACTGGTTCTTTACCAAGTTGTCTTTTAGGTGGTGACACACTTCTGGTTCATTCCCTGAGTTTGAAGCCCTTTGCATTAACTTATCTCCTTTCATTCCTTTTTATTTCACCCATCCTTCAAACCTTTATTCCTGTTACGACTTTCACAACTACCTGTTCCTCTTTTCCTCTTCCATTTTTCCTAATATTTCCTCTGTCAACACTTTCTTCCTTTTTGCTGTTTTTTTTTTCTTTCAAAGTTATGAGCAACGACAGATTGTTGGAAAACAATATAAATACATCTATAATTGCACACCGTTGAAAAAAATCTGTGTCTGAGTTGTTCACTACCGTGAACTCTTCTTTTAACTAATGAAGACATACAAACACACCCAAGAGCCTTTAGCTTGAATCCAAAAGCGAAAAATCCTTAACCACTCCGGTGGTTAAGAAACTCCGGTAGGAAACACATCTACATCAGACTGGAGTTAGTTTGGGGCTGACAGGTAAATGGCTGATCCACGGCCTCCTGAAACGTGGCTGCGCGTGAAAATGTAGCATTAAAGTGAGCTGACACGCAGATTAGAATCGCTGCTTTGGGCTAGTTCATACCACAAATAACGATCAGCCCACACAGACAGCTAATGTTCGCCTCCAACATGGTTATCCGTGATGTAGAGAACATGACAGGTACATGATGCAACACAGAGCCAACGCTTCCAAAGACGACGGTGGCATTGTTGCTTTAACAACGCCACCATGGATCAGAACTGAACATATACTGGTGGTACACGTGGTCAACCACTCGTTTAAATGACTCATCGTGTGGCACAGGTTAACATGCAGTCACTCATCAGAAAGTCAGCACTACGTCCTAACAACTCCATCCTTAGACAAATTAGCTGACAAGGCTAACTTAGGCTAGCGTTAGCCAACTAGCTTCTGGAGGAGCCGATCCAGGTGGAGAAAACCCATTAAAACCCACTGAATTTAGCCGGAGGTTTCTGATAACAGCTCCTCTGACCGTATGTGACAAGTGGGAATAATTTACGTGTTTTTATCTGGGTTTACATCCGCCGGGTAACGGACACCCCGCTCACGTCTCCTAAATCACACCACCGCTGTGGAAAATATCACGACGACAAACAAACTCCGCGCCCGCTACCCGTTTTTTATTTTAACCCACAGCTCCGAACCTCACCTTAATGAAACCTAATTCATCTGGTGTTTTCTCCGCCGTCAGTTCACCACGGAGTCGCTGGGAATCGTTCAGGAATCAGTCGCATGTCGGTTGGAATCGCACGGTGGATACGGCGGCGGCGCTGCAGCGTGTCCGTTTCTGGTTAGCATCCGGGTCACGGGCCCAGGAAGGCGGTTCCGACCCGGGAAGAGATTCAGAAAGAAAGATTCATCCGCACGTTTGTTTAGTCGACGTGCGGATGAAGATTTCTTTCTTTCTTTCTGTCTTTGGGTTTGATATTGCAACCCAGGTTTCATAGCAAAATACAAGATTCATTTCAAGACTTAGGATGTAAAATGTTCCTGTGAAGCCATTGAGTTACTCTGCAACATGAGCCTATTTTATAGGTTTATAAAAGTTTATCAGCAGGTCTAAGATGTGTTTCACATGCTGCAGCACCAACCTTACTGGCTGTCATAACATAAGAAGGCTGGACTCGGTTGTTGGTCCTCAGCTCAAAAATAAACCAGTCTTAATTAATTCCATGACAGAATTACAAAAGTACCAAAATTAAGTCTGTTACAAAGATAATCATTGGACGGGTAAATTAATTTCTTTACGTTTTTCCCGAATAATTTATTACAGTCCTTGTTCACAAACTGACATCCTTCAGTTATATGATTAGATTGTTTTTAACGATACATTAAGAATAAATGGAGGCATCTTTAGACAAATGTCAAAAGAATAGCTTTTGTGACTGTTTATTTTTTTCTCAGACCACATCAAACTGGGCTCCATTGTACATCCGGGTAAATGGAACCCAGAGCGCCGCTCCTCCATTTGACATGCGCAGACTCCGCCCTACTACTTCCTCTTTTACTGTGGCAGTGAGCGAGAGACACCATGAAGGCGTCCGGCACAGTACGTAAAATCTATATTTTTCAATAACGACCGTCCACATACGACCATAGAGGGCAAAAATGTTTATATAACATTTAGCTAGTTTAAATAATGATTTAACTCATCCAACAAATTGAGGTTAAAGCAATCATTTTATTCCTTTTTGCCCCTATACTTCTGCGGCTACAACATGGCGGCCGCGACACCATGTGGACCGCGGTGGTTTGAGTTGAAACTGAGCGAGTAACAGTACTGAAAAGGAGTTAAATAATTGATGAAAGTACAAAATAAATAACTTTATGGCACATGTCAGTACGGTCTGACTGCCAATTAAGATGCCACGTCAACCTTCTAGCTGATTTGCTTTAAGCTAACTGTTTTTCCAGCGTTAGTGCGCGCTCAACGTGGATTTTAGCCCAGGTTAACGAGCTGTATTAAAATTTTGTTAGTTACCGTTCTCACTGCGGATGTGTATATGCGTGTAAGGATAAGTCAAGGTTTGTGTCTGTGTGAAAATTTGTCACTTGTTTGTGGTGACCAGTTATGTGAGAACACCAGTTTTTGCCATCAGGGTTGTGCGGTTATTAGTCAGGAAGAAAAGAGCACATCTGCTGCCGGGTTTCTTTTATCCAGGTGTCAGAAACCATATTTATTAAAACTTGTTTGCACAGGCTTTCATACAAGATGAACATGAACGCACATAGCAGCGTCTATTAATCCAATGAAACACCGGCCTAAAATGATGCAGAACTAGCTTTAAAATAGATTTTAAGTTTCTCATTTATCTCATCAATGCAGTGATGGTTTCTGCACAGCTACGAGTTTAGATTGATTCCAAGATGCTATTAGATCATTCAGCTACTGAAAGCTAGATGCAGAATATATTTGATGCCTTGGTATGATGATAGTTGCTTTTCAGGGAATCATTTATCTGCTTTACTTGGTATCTTTTGTAACCTTTGATTCAGGAGAAATCTTAGATTTAAGATAAACATTAATGGTATACATTTATAAAAACACAGGGAAATAAATTGCATACACGTGTACCTTTCATCAAAACATCTGCACCCAAACCCAAAGGTCCCGCCGTGTTCAGTGGTGGGATTTTGTCTGGTGTGCAAACAGAAAATTGATCCTTGTCGCCTTTCTCTGATGCTGCAGTGCCTTTGAAAGTGAATTCAAGGTTCAACACGCCAACATTTAGTTTATAGACACTTAAGGTTGATGTGAAGAGCCGACGTGTTTTTGTTTTTGCCTCCAGCTTAGGGAGTATAAAGTAATTGGGCGTCTGCTGCCCTCTGCCAAGAACCCCACACCTCCTCTGTACCGCATGAGGATCTTTGCCCCCAACCACATCGTGGCAAAGTCCCGCTTCTGGTACTTCGTCTCCCAGCTGAGGAAGATGAAGAAGGCTTCCGGGGAGATTGTCTACTGTGGCCTGGTAGGTGTGGAGATGAGGAGGCGTAACTGGTCTCACATCCTTGGGTTAGGTTTTAAAGGTAGAATTTACCAGTAAACATATTTTGGGTGCTTGTGTGAAATCTGAGCCTTGATCCACTTTGACAAACCTCCAATCTGTTCCTTCAGGTCCACGAGAAGACGCCTCTGAAGGTGAAGAACTTTGGTATCTGGCTGCGTTACGACTCTCGTAGTGGGACCCACAACATGTACAGAGAGTACAGAGACCTGACCACCTCTGGAGCCGTCACTCAGTGCTGTAAGTATCCCAGAAATCCCTCCTCCTCTCCTCGTAGGAGAGAGCTGCTTTGTTTCACTCCTGCACATTAAACAGGAAATGTGGGATTTTCCATATGCGTCGGCCATATGTAACGTCTGGGGTTAGGGTATCCTCTGTGACAACTTCTCTCGGGAGTCAGTACGTCCGTCCATGTTTGACAGCGTGATGGTACTGTCTGTCCATCAGATCCATCTTGGTCTCTTCGTGTTTACATAAACCTTTTCTGAATCTCCTCTAAAAGGTTTGTTTAGACATTTTCTAAATTTCCAAATTTCTTTCTTTTTTTAACCTCATCTAGTCCAGTTCTGGTACTGGACCAGATCCAGATGAACTCTACTCTGACCTATGATTCATTCAGGCAGAAAAAAGGCTCCTAACTCCAGAGATGAACCAGAGTTGTTGATGCGTGACGGACAACTTGGCAAAGAACCAGTTTAAACTGGATCTTTTTGTCACAAAGTCGCATCATTTCTTCACATTTCTTTAGTTTAATCTGTAAAACCAGCAAACATCAAAGTCTGACAGAAAACGGGATTTTAGCAGCAGCAAGGTGAGTCCCAAACAATGGTAGCTGGAAACCTGGCTTATCTCAGCATGGAGGCAGAAACTGGGCATGTGGAGGACTAAAGAAGAGGAGTTCGGACTAAAACCTTCCTACAGATGAACGAGGATGACTTTGTTTTAGTTGCTTCACATTAACTTGAATGTTCTCAGCCTGAGAGAAAACATGGGCCCCGGACCACTGAGACCTGCTCCAGCTGGACCGGCATGTTTCTGTCTATAGTCTATAGCAGGAATCACCAACTCCGGACCTCTTGAGCCAGTGTCCTGCAGGTTTTCACTGCATCCCTGCTGCAACACACCTGGTTCAAA
>JBAFTC010000026.1:2292334-2309431 GCA_037177435.1 Melanotaenia nigrans | reverse complement strand
CTGTTCTGTTATGTTATCACAATTATATACTATAGAAATTCAATCAAATATAGCTGTGTCATTTATTCTCCCGTTTATCACTGAAGCAAACTTGATAATTACAATATAAGGATATATATTACATTTTGTGATATTTTTATTTATTCCTCAGTGAGTTTCAGTGTGTTGGATGAGTCACTAATGTCCAGTGAAGTAGCTAATTTGTTAATATACTATCCTCAGTCATGCATAGACAAGATAAAATATTTAGTCCTGCAGCTGCAGTGAAGCCATCTCTCCACATGACAGCACTGTTGTCCAACACATGAAGGAGCTCAACTATAAGCATGAAACCAGTTTCTGTCTTACCATGAAGGGGGAACATGTTCCAGTGAAATCTGCAGACTGGCATGTCAACAACTCACTCTTCATCATTCACACAGCAGCTCACTGCTGGACCCTCCTTCTCCTCCTCCTCACCTGCTGATGATGAAGGTGTTCTTCCAACATGATGTCTCTTTGCATCTCTGTGGTGAAGTTTCCTTTATTTTAGCCACAGAGTTGAACTGTGTCTCTTGGTTTTGTTTAGTCTTGTGTGATCTTGTTTGCTATCTGTGCAGTGGATTTTTATCTCTCTTTATTAGTTGTTGTCTTTTAGAATCTATTTTGTAATTAGATCCCAATTTTTGTTTTACATCAGGTTTACTTTAATAATATCCTACTGTATTGTATCGGTATTGTACTGTCTATCTTATCTGTATCATACACTGTATCATACTCTGTATCATATCTGTATCATATTCTGTATGAAATCGGTATCATACTTCGTATAATATCAATATCATATTCTGTATCATATTGGTATCATATTCTGTATCATATTCTGTATCATATCTGTATCATATTCCGTATCAAATTGGTATCATACTGTTACAACCTCACCTGGCCAGGACTGGTAGTCCTCCAGCAGCTCATCTCAGATTCTCCACACCTGGTCCTGATCTGCTCATCATAATCAAGCCCAACCAGTAACACCTGTCTCCCGTTAACTTCCCAGTCCTCATATACTCCAGCACTTCAGTCACTCACTGTCAGACCTTAATCCTACACTCACCAAGGACTCACTCCCTGTCTGTTCCTGGCTTTCCTCACCCCCGTAACCTCCTCCATTGTCGGTACTAGTATGATCCTTACTTTGAGTTTATGGTGATTAATAAAGTACCGTTAACCTGCCTATGTCTCTGTAGAGTCCATGCGTAACACATACTCTGTATCAAATCGGTATCATACTTTGTATAATATCGGTATCGTACTTTGTGTCATATCGGTATCGTACTCTGTGTCATATCGGTATCGTACTCTGTGTCATATCGGTATCGTACTCTGTGTCATATCGGTATCGTACTCTGTATCATATCGGTATCGTACTCTGTGTCATATCTGTATTGGTATCGGCGTATAAAACCTTGATCAGGACGTCTCTACTTGCACAACCTTGAGGCAACTCTTCAGATTTACTCACGTGACTAAGTTGAGGCAACTTGTGAACATTGCCTCAACTGGCCTGGAATTTTCCCTCTATTGTCCATAAAAGTTTCTTAGCGACCAAAACAACCACGGACACAGAACAAAACCACAGAATAAAAGTTGATGTTAGAGAGACAAAACAACCAGAAAAAGAGATAAATAAAAAGGAAGCAACAGTCTTTATCGCGGTCAGAGAAAAGCAGCATGTTCTTCCTTTCTGCTGTTTAAACTGTGACTTTCTGTCCACCAAGCAGACCTCCGCCAGCTTCATTTCAGTGTATGTGGGTGGAGCGACGTCCACAATGAGCTCCACTGGGAAACTTTAACTTTTTGTGGAGTCGCTGAGCTCTGAGCCTTTTAATCCCAACAATAAAAGCTCATACTGAGCCTCTTTGTGTGGAATTCATTTCTGAAGCTGTAACCTGCTTCCTCTCACTAGTTTCTGCAAAGAGCCAGTCACAAATGGAGGAAAATTTTTCTGGATCCAACTCACAAACAAGCGTCTGTATTAGGCGTTAATCGGGTTTGCTTTAGAGGCAGCTGGACGCCAGCTCAGGCTTCTCTGTCGTGTATCTGTAATGATTTTACATGTTTATGACGGTGAGTCATTGAGAGGAATGTTTTCCATCACTGAGTGAGGTCTTTCCTGCAGCCACCCACTGCTGCTGTCTGCTCTGCACACGCCCAGTCAGCTCCCATCAAACCCAGCAGCTCCTCCAGCTCGCTCCCAGCACGGCGCCTGCTCATCAGCCAGCACGGCGTGTCCACAACAAGACACCAAACGGTCAGGAAAAGACAGAATGCTGAGACAAAACAATACCAGAGGACAAAGTGTTCTCTCCTGGTACATCTTAAACAGTATTTACTGTATATGAGTTCTGTGGAAGTACTGTTGAGTGTTACTGGAATATCAGGGCAGATAACCAGGGCGACATCATGTCAACAGTACAAAAATAATAAATATACAACAAACGTGTCAACAACACAGGAAACACACAACCAAATCACAGCTGTCCTCATTTCCTGCTGCTCAGAGACGAAATGAGGACAGCAGGTTGATGCTACAGGATGTTCTACAGCTGGTTGACTTACTTTTTAAGTTTTCTCATCCACTCATTCTTTAGTCCATCCTTCCATTTTCTATAGTCCCTTATTCCAATGCAGGGTCACAAGGAGTGGTCGGGGGAGCAGCTACTAGGTGACAGGCAGGTACCCTGGTCCTCCAGGTGCTTGAATGGGGCTTTGGGTTGGATGCTGACCTGCATTTGCGCTCTGCCTTCCACTGGGGGCTGATGACTATAATCCCTGGCCCTCTGGGGCTTGAGCTTCATGGCCACAGGGCACTCTGGCTGGGGCCTTCCTTGGCCGTCTTCTGGGTGGATGCATGGTAGTCCTTGTGGTGGGCTGGTTGGGATTTGTAATCTGGGGTGGCTGCTGGTCTCCCAGGTCTTGAGGGCCCCGCTGATCTTTGCAGGGGCTTGGTCACATTTGCACCATTGTTGATCATTCTTGATAGTTTGCCTCCACATTCACTCACCTGCTGATCCAGTCCTGTGTCCGCCTGTGGGTTCAATCACCAACAACTACAGTGTTGTTCATGTTTTTTTCTTTGTGTTGCTGATGTTTTTGTTGTTGTGATTCATGATTTTTTTTCCAGCTTCTGTCTTTTTCTAGGTGCTTCTGATGATTGTCAGCTTTATTTTCTTGCAGACGTTGAGGTGGTTTTCTGTAAACCTTCCAGGAGTAGCAGCTGGTTGGCTGGTTTTTCTGTTTAGATTGAGCTGATGTATTTGCTGTATTCTTGTCTTCTTTTTTCTTCACCCCTTTTGTCAGATCCAGCATTAATACTGTATGTAAATTCAGCAGGGGACTAATTAAAAAAGTAAAGAATAATACTATCAAGAGGCGCCTATTTAAAAAAGCTCCTCTTGGCAAATGAATTTGTTTGGCACAACTCAGCAGGCAAACCATCAGTCTGCAAGTTTCAAGATTCAAAGTGTTAATTGTCATTTGCCCAGTAAGGAAACAAGTTGCCCTGAACAAGGATATTTTTACTTTGCCGTCCACACTGAATGCCATAAAAGAATATAAAGAAGAAGAAGAAAAAAAATTAAAGATAAAGATAACAAAACAAAATTTGAGTAAATAATCAGTGCACATAAATGTGCAGTGTGCTACATGAACTGATGTGCCACATTCAACAATGAATGATTAGCTGTGCAAAAAAAAAAAACAACAAACAAAAAAACAACAAAACAAACAAAACAAACAAAAAACAAAACAAATGCAATAACCAAACCTTTTTGAAAACCTTTTCTTTACCGTGCTGACACTGAGCCTCAGGTTTGTTGGAAAACACAAAAACTTTGACCAAATAAAAGGAAAATTTGAGGGATTTCATCCTAAAAATAGATTTGTTTCCTTTTAAGTACATGATTGAAACTTTGTACATTTTATCCAAAGTATGTCCTTATTCATGAGTCTGAAGTTGTTAATGGTCCCTGTCCTCCGAATTGAAGACTGTGAGCCCTCGTGCAGATACAGAACACAGTAAATTTGAGGTTTGTGCTGCAGAGCTTGTCATTGCACCCTGTTTGCTTCCATCACACTGAGGGGAGTCCTGAGGCTTTACCCTGACCGCAGTCTGGTCTCCGCTGCTGCCAGGTTTACTGTTCTGTGGCCGGGGTTCGACAGCTTCAGGCGTTCTGGAGGTTTTGTGGATCCAAGAACTCTCTGTGGGCACAAAGTGGCAAAGCCTCAAACCACAGAGTCCCCTGGGTATTAAGGCTGTTTGTGTCGGGGCTTCAGGAGGCAGCCAGCGGGAGGAGACGAGGACACGGTGACTGGGTGTGCTGATGGAAGCCGAGAAGTTCATCACAATGTGGTGGCAGATGAATCCAGGCCGACTTCTCTGCCAGCTCCTGATGAACCCTGTGAGACAACAGCTAAGAAAATCTACTGCAACCTGCAAACAAACACAATCAACCAGAATGTTGTGACTGTTTTAATCCAGGAACATGACGACATGCTGCACCAATCAATCTTCTCCATCAGCTGGAAGCAGCAAAGTTTCTGATTTATGCCGGTGTTTGGCTCCTTCTCAGTGTCAGACCATATATATTATATTCCAAGGAAACCACAAAACCAATTATATAAGGCCACTTCTGTTTAGGTTCTTTTTTCCTTTTTGTATAAGCAAAGGCTGTGAAGATGAACTGCGACAAATCTGAATCTGACTTTAACGTTTAAAAGCAATAACTTAAGGACAAAGACTCCTGGATCAGAAATGACCCATCTCTAATGTGTGCATCTGTGTTAACTCGGTTCAGATTAGGTTGTGAAGGCTATTTATATTCCCTTGTTTGCTACTTAAAGAGTAAAAATACAAACAAACATGTCTCTAAATCTCTAAATTAACACCCACCAACCTATCAAATGTAGGTTAAAATGAAATTAGGTGGGTATAAATGAGAAAGCAAGTAGAAGGTT
Organism: Melanotaenia nigrans; assembly: GCA_037177435.1. NCBI lineage: Eukaryota > Metazoa > Chordata > Actinopteri > Atheriniformes > Melanotaeniidae > Melanotaenia > Melanotaenia nigrans. Next base: position 2,304,436 of record JBAFTC010000026.1, on the reverse strand, counting down.
CACCAGATGATCAGAGGCGTGATGGAGGTGTGGCCTCTTGGTGGGGGCGTGGCCTTCTAAACCATTAACTTCACTGAAAAATTTTATTTTCTAATAGAAAATAGAAACTAACAAAGTACAAAGACTTCGGTAGTTCTTAAACCTCAGAGGAAATGAATCAGTTACCATGGTTTCTGGTAGATGTGGTGGAAAAAAGTCATTTTTTAGATGGATGTGATTCTGAATCTACAAATTAAATTTTTTTTTAACTGGTAATAACAAAGCTTTGAGTATCACCAATGGCAAAACTAAACATAGTAGAAGTGCAACACCTGTACCGCGTGCACTTAACAGACTAAATGGCGAAATCCAACAGGTACCTTCTACATTATAAGCTTTGGCTTCATTTGCTCGAAAAAGGGAAAGGAAACCATCTTTCACTTTTCCACTTGGAAATATCTACATCACCCCTATATAGTTACCCCAATTAAGTGTGTATATGTATTTAAAAGATAAGTCTTTTTAGTGCTTTTTTTTTTTCTAGTGCTAAATGGCTGTGCACAGCCTCAGATGCATGTATGACTACATCTCATTGTCATCTTGCATGCACATGTGACAAATAAACAACTTGACACTTGATAAAAAAAAAAAAATCAAAAAACTTTTTCTATGTGGTCTGTAAAGGCCAAATCAAAAAGTAATCAAACAATCAAAATAGTCCCAGACCCCTCAGGGTTATAAGGACTTTGCTCAAGAGTTATCCTTCAATTACGTAACAAAGTCTGAATATGTTCCTAATATTTTTTCCATCTGATCCAAAATGGAGTAAACCAAACCAACATGGCTGAACGGGCCAGATCAGTAAGTTCATTAGCTTGAAGCTTGTCATAGTTGTCACTTGCTGGCTTTAAAATAATCAGCCCAACCCTTCAAGTGCAGGTCAGGATTTCCCCCAACGGTTTCCATGTAGGGAAAAAGACAGAAGTAGTTTTCTTCACCGAGGAGAAAGAAGAGCAGCAGCCAGCTCAGCTATCGGCAGCAGAACCCACAACCTGCTGACTCAGTTTCAGCCCGTTTGATTGACTCGCTTTCACTTTGCTCCAGCAAGAATGGACCAGGACGTAGCCCAGACCATGTCTAAGTTCTGCTGCTGCACAGGAATGTGCTAAAAAGCTCTGGTCATAGTAGCCAAACACTTTTCCTCACATTAATATTCCACAGAACCTCCCACAAATCCTCAGAGCTGCTGGGCCAAGACGACACGTAATCAGAAAGATCAACAGAGCCGAAGAAGCCTCGACAGAGGATCACCCTGACAGGCTGGAGGCCGGCTTCACAGTGAGGTGGAAACACACACAGGCTCATACCCAGCACACACACTTCCTTTCAGTAAAAAGGGGACATCTAGTGGCCACATCCTGTCACTGCAGCTAAATAAAAGAGACTTTATATTGGGGAAATTCAGGAACGTTTTAATTAATTTCCTGTACTGCTTCGACCAGTTCAGGAACCCGGGTCACCCGTCCATCACGGGGCCACCACAGAGAGACAAACAACCACTTACACCCACGTTCACTCCTAGAGAGAATTTCAGAGTGACCAATTTACCTAACATGAATGTTTTTAGACGATGTTTGGACGATGCTGATTTTAAAAATTTGTTTAAAATATTTGATGGATAGAGGTTTTAACATGTTTATCGAAACATCATCCAGGTGCAGATGCAGTTTTGTGTGGAATTAAAATAGGGACGCAAGTTTTGTGACGGTATCTCTATATTTTAAACCGTAACAAGTACAGGAAGAAACCAAGTCTAAAAATAAGTATGAAAAAATTCCAATATGGATCACATTAAGTGTGACACGAGAAAGTGGCCTAGGTCTGACTTGAAAAATCTGATTTGTGATGTTCAGACCATTATAAAAAATTAGATATAGTTAGATTTGAGCTACTTTTGTCTGCAGTGTGAACATAATCAAACTTTCAGAAGTTCTGGTTCTGTTCTGGGAACTAGTCCGAAGCTGACTGTCCTAAGAAAAATGCTGCACAAGCTGCTGCACATGAAGGACGATTCTCCACATCCTTTACACAAGTGGGTGGCAACTAGCGGTCCGTGGGCCAGAAGTGGCCTGCCACAAATTATATCTGACCCGCCAGATTACACTAATAAAAAAAAACAGATTTGCAAGAATTATTTCTCAGTTGTGCAGCGACATGGTAGTGTTTGCAGCGCTGTGTTAAAAGAAAAGCGTGGCCCCTTTAAGAATGATCAAGTTAGAGAGGATGAAAGAAGCAGAGCACAAGGGCGAGGAGGGGGAGACGTCAGCACAGACGAAGTGTGAGAAACTTCCTGTTTTATCTGTGAATGATTTGCTACGAGTTTTAGCAATAAATACCACACAGCTCTGCTAGTTCCAGCAGAGTCCCGTGTCTGCTTCACCACTGCTGGGTAAAGTGATGGGAACTAAGCTTGAAGCTAGCTGCAGCTTCACCCAGCAGGAATCACCTCTCCTCCGCCTCCCAACCTCGGTTAGCAGGAGGAAGCAGGAAAGTTTAGCAGCTGTTTCTGTCTGAGTTTTTCCCAATAGTGGAGGCTACAGACCAGAGCAGCATGGTTATTAAACCATCAAATACACGTTGCTTCAAGAGCAAAAAAGCTAGACGGAAAGGTGAAGGAAATAACTTGTTGTTGCTGTGGGTGCGTTGCTTAGTTCATATGGCAAAGAAGCTGCCCCAGGTTCAATCCCCAGGTCTCTCTGAACAACTTTCTCATCTACTTGCTAAACAGTAAAGGACGCTCGAGTCCAGAGAAGGTTAAAAAAATATAAGAAAGTAAAAATCCCTCATGTAGGGGACACATATACAAATAACATCTCACACATTTTTATATTATGGATATGTAAATAAATCTCTTCCCTCACCCACCCTCCCATCTCCCCTGAGTAGGCTGGATGGCTGTTCATCTAAAGCTCGGGTCCTCCACCATGGTCCTTGGAGCTTGATGATCCTACAAAGTATCTTCATAGAACTGCACTCTTCTGGATAAAGATGTCTGATGTTTCTCCAGATATCTGTATTTCCAGGTCTAAATAGAGGTCTCTTAGTGATAGTGGTCTTTTATGAATAATGCTGTTATCATGGATCATTGTGGATTTACCAGATAAAGTCTGAATAAACTCTACATTTCGTGGCTGGATTGTAAACCTCCTGAACAGGATAGAAATGCCTGGAAAAGCAATCCATCACAGTTTTCCCCACAGAGTTACACACTGCCGTTCCTGAGATGCTGGTGACGATAGAAGAGATCAGCTTGGGGAGATCTGCTGGAGTTGTAAGGGTTAAATTTTTTTGTCAGGAACTTTTTGGCCTAGTTTTCTTTAAAAATGTTTTACTTGTTATTTTCCTGTGGAAATATTGAACTCACCTGAGGTATTTTTCAAGTTGAGTGGTGCTTTGTGGGCCTGCAGATTGTTTCTGTATTTATTTCACAGTTTATCTCAGAAATATGTCAGATAATAAACACAAATTTTACTAAACATCTAGAACTCCAAATGAATGAATCCATCAAAGAGGAATTAGATGAATTAGAGTCATATCGAAAGATCTCTGGAGGGTTCTGTAGGTGTACTGGGATGGGGGCCAAAGGGGCCCCTAACAGGCCAATCAGCCCCTGACTACTAGAACACTGTTGTCTACTGTTTGTAATTTTTCACCTAAAACGGAGAGAAAAATGAGCTCATGTTGGGTGGTGTTGGCTTTCATAAGGAGTCCCATCGGTCCGGTGAGAGCACAGCAGGGTTACTGTGCAGCCGTCGGTCGGTTTGAAGAGGCTCCAGGTTCCTAGCTTTTCAGGCCTGAGAGCTGTTGAACACCATGCTGTTCATTTGTCTCGCCGTAACTGGACTCATGCTCCTCCATCCTGACCCCAGGCCAGGCGCAAATCTCATTCTGATGAGACAAACTGTCAGCAGCCGTCGACGCCACAATGAGGCTGCAAGCCCAACACACAGAGCAGACTTTATTCCCTGAGAGGAGGCACAGGGATGAGAAGGAGGAGGAGGTAAAACCTAATGGAGTTTACTGTCTGGATTAGAGCTAAATGCATCACAGCAGAGGTGAGACGTGCACATTATGCTGAGATACGCCAAGTTTCCAGCGAACAGCTGTTTGGGAATCATCTTGTTGCTGCTAAAATCCTAAAAAAGTCTGATCTTTGCTGGTTTTACAGATCAAACTAAAGAAATAGAAACAAATGATGTGTCTTTGTGGCAAAGAACCTAAATATCCAGATAAAACCGGATCTTTGATAAGCTGTCTTTTATGTGTTGACACAATTCTGGTTCATCCCTTCAGTTAGGAGCATGGTCGTGGGTCTGATAGGGACAGAGGCCCACAGAGGCCCCTGGAAGCCCACTTATATGAAAAAGGAGTTTACCATGCAAAATATTCTATTCTGGGACTGACTTTAATTTCTTTGGTTTTCTAGATAAACTGAATAAGGAATTGTTTTAATTTCTCTGTCATTTTAAGAGCTGAAGACCAGCAGTTTGCACTATGGTGCAAACATCATCACATTATGGTGATGAATTATCATCAGAGATCATTTTTCTCCAGCTTTATCTTCTAATCATCGGCTCCCTGTTAAATCCAGAATAGAGTTTAAAATTATTCTAATCACATATAAAACTCTTAGTGACAAAGCTCTGTTGGATATTAAAGATTTCTGAGTTCCAGATTTTCCCATTGGAGCACTTCACTCTCAGGTTTAATGGTGGTTCCCATGTCAGATAGCTCTAGTGTAAATACAGATGGATTAAATAGAGGCCAATTTCCCAACTGTGATGATATAAAGTATATTTTATCATCAGACTCTATTTATACAGCACTTTTAATACAAGTTCATAACACAAAATGCTGTACACAACTCAGGGAAAATCCAGGACACACTGGAGGGACGACATCTCTGGGAACCCCTCGGGATCCCTCTGGATGAGCTGGAAGAAATGTGACGGAGGAGGGATGTCTGGGTTTCTCTGTCCAACCCGGATGGATGGACTTGGTAAATGAACTTGTACTTATATAGCGCTTTTCCAGTCCGTTTGACTACACAAAGCGCTTTACACTACTTCACATTCACACCCCGACAGGCACATCTGGGGTTAAATGTCTTGCCCAAGGACACGTCGGCATGTAGTCAGTGGAAGCTTGGAATCGATCCGCCTACCTTCCGTGTGTTTGTGTAATGGTGTGTATTTATAAAGCGCTTTTCTGTACCTGGAATGATACCCAAAGCGCTTTACATTATACATCATATTGACACATTCTCACACACTGATGGCGGAAGCTGCCATGCAAGGCGCTCAACCACGACCCATCAGGAGCCACTTGGGGTTTGGTGTCTTAGTTGCTTTTGTGTCGTGTGTAGGGCTGTGCGGTGGTGTGGTTGTTTGCATTGATGCCTTACAGCAAAATGGTCATTGGTTTGAGACTTGGCTGGGGAGAGGTTTGAACGGTGGTCTGTGTGAACAGCTGAGCTTGGCATGATCTACTCGTTTATGTGTGGGTATGTTCTGGCTACTCCAACTTCTTCACACAGGCCAAATAAATGCATGTTGCAATTTCTGTTCATTATTGATCTTCAGTTCATTATTCAGTCTTCCTTTCTTCCTCTTTAGGTTTGTTGAGTGTCTGTGTCTGAATTACTGTTCAGCATTACGTGTAAAGTTTATTTTCTGGCCTACTGGGTTGGAAGTGTGTTGTACTTTAATAAACAGCAGACAGTTGATGCAGACGTTGCTTTGCCTCTCAGACTGAAGGCCTGCCGGGCCAAGCTTCTTCTTCTTCTTTGGTGGCCTGCAGACGTTTGTGTTGTTGTTCATGTCTGACTGTGCGATGCTCACTTACAGTTCAAACAGTGGGCTGGTTGTTGTTGGACGGACTTCAGCTGGACGTGTGGTGCTCTGTCGGTGTGAGTTAATCAGCGAGGCCTCGTTACACGACAGGATGTTGGTCTAAAGACAATAATGTCAACAGACACTTAAGTGCGGCTCGTTAATCCCATTAACATGCGCAAACTTGTGTTTGTTCAGCTAATTGGGCTGAATTATTCAATTTGTGCATTTTAGAAGTGTTGTTTGGATAGCTAATGTGTGGAGAACACTTTCCTGAAGAGAGGAAAGACAGAGCTGCTGCAAGACGCCGACCTTCAGAGAAAATGAGGAGCGTCTGCAGACAGGGAGTCGTTCCCATTCTGAAATACACTCTGATTTAATCAGTGAGCGGATGCTACAGACCACCAGCGTGAAGGTGGAGTTCACCAAACACATTCGTCACCTGATGAACACGTTACGACTCAGAACTCCTGCAGCCGTTTGGCTTCATTTACAGTGCAGAGGTGGGTAGGAACGACTTACTCTTGAGTCACTTTTTGAAAGAAAAAAGTTTCTAGATCTATTGCATTATACTTTTACTTGAGTAAATTAGCAAAGAATAGATGCTACTCTTACTACATTACATTAAGCATCACTTAACTCCTTACTTTTTTGTTTCATCATTTATTCAGTTTGATTTGCTTCATTTTTGCCTGAGAAATGCAGCTGGTTCCACCAATCAGACGTAAGTAATGTAGTCACATGACCTCATTAAACATGGCAGCACTGTGGCACAAACTCCTCATACCTAACACAAAGGGAAGGAAAAGCACACGTAAAACATATACACATTTACAAAACATGTTTCTGTTCCACACAGAGGAAAATAAAAGTCTAACTCAAAGTCTAACCTGAGAAAAAAATGTCCCAGTAGGTTTACCTAAATTCCTCTTTTGCTGTGGTTACATGGATGCTCATCTTGTTAAGTTACAGTTTCCTAGTCTGAAAAAGTAGCCTTTCACTTTAACCCCTTTAGTGTTTGTAAACCTTTTATTAAATGTCGGATAAGCAAATCAGACCACTGTACATTTTCTATACATCAATCAGTGTTGGCTACCATAAGGTATTCAGGCTACTGTTTTCTATGAGTGAATTAGCATTGGTCACCGTAAGCTAATCGGACCACTATTCTTTTCTGTGATGGAATGAATCAGTGTTAGCTACCATGAGCTAATTAAACCTCTATTTTTTTTTCAATGGATGAAGTAATTAGCATTAGCTACCATGGGATAGCCAGACCACTGTACATCTTCTATGGAAGAATGAAATAGCATTTTTGACCATGAGCTAATAAGACCACTATACATTTTCTATGGACGATTTGTTATTTTGGAAATAACAAATAGTCTATGGAGGCACAATATGATTCGGGCTGAACATGGGCACTGTATACTTCAACTTGAGTTATGTCATTTTTAATGTTACTCTTACTGGAGTACAGCTCTTGCCTACATTACCCTCTTCTGGTGGAGTTTCATATCAAACAGGATATTTATCTTCATTGATTTGATAAGACCTTCCGAGTCTTTCCTTTCACAGCAAATTTACATTTTTGTGACTGTATTTCCTGTATGAATTATTTAGTGATGTTAGTTTTAGTCATAAAAGTGGTGAAAGTCTGATTAAAAACATTAAATATGACATGTTTTCTGTCAGTAGTTTTAATGGCAATGCATTGGGAGTATTTCCAGGCTTTGTGCTGGCTGCCATGCGGCTGTCAGTGTTGTGTAAGGATGCGGTGTGGGTGTAGTCCTCCCAGCTGTCAGTTTCCAAATTTGAATGAGTGCCTTCTTGTTGTTCTGCCTGGTTGTGAGAGTTTCTGACTTTAGTTTACATGACGGTGGGTTGCAGAGGGAGAAAAACCCATGTAAACACTCCAAACACTGCTAAAAGCTGCCACCAGAACATCAGCGATGTTTGAAGCTGAAATGTCTGTGAACTTTGTGCTCTGGACGTCCACCCACAGACCTGCCACATCTCATCACTTCAGTTCATTGACGGATGAAATTTAGCTCATTGACTGGATGGTAATTACTTAAAAGTGGAGTCAGAAAACAACCAGTTCCAAAAAGTAATTCCAAAAGGCTGGAAAAGTAATTGGTACAAATAAGAAAAAAACAGGAGGAGGATTTAACACTAACTAATTAAGTTAGGTGGCAGCAGCTCAGTAACATGACTAGGTAAAAGGAGCATTTCAGAGAGGCAGAGTCTCTCAGATGGAAAGATGTACAGAGGTTCACTAATCTGAGACAAACTGGTTCTAAAAATTTTGGAACAATTTTAGAAAAAAAATCCTCAGACTTTGATGACCCTACGATCTGCAGTGTATAATGTCATCTACAGATTCTTAGAATCAGGAGGCATCTCTGTGTGCATGGGACAAGGCTGGATGCTGGTGATCTCCTGCATTAAAAGCAGACATGATTCTCTACTGGAAACCACTGCATGGACTCAGAAAAACTTCCAGAAACCACTGTATGTGAACGCAGTTCACCCTGAAACCCACAAATGCAGGTTAAAGCTCCATCATGCAGAAAGAAGCCAGATATGAACAGGATCCAGAACCAGCTTCTTTCGTCTTCTCTGGACCAAAGCTCATTTAAAATGGTCTGAGGCAAAGTGGAAACACACTCTAATCAGATCTGATGGGTTTATGTGGTATGTTCAGCTGGACAGGAGGTCTTTTCAGGTCAAGCTTTCAAAATATTTAGTCTCACATGCAGATCACTTTAAATTAAGTATGTTTTTATGCTTCAGAAATACCCATCTGCTGTATATATGGAGCAAGTCTTCTTATTATAAACACAATAGATGTTTAAGAATAGTTGGTTCTCTGGCTCGAGTTACAGGTTTGCTACATAATCTCTAGAACATAAGACATCCATCTCACCTTTCAGCCCAGATTAATCTCCATCCTCAAGCAGTAGCCTACATCTTTAAAGCTATCACCAGCTCTAACTCTGCACAGTGACTCCTCCAGCTACAGCTCTTCTATGCAGTACAAGAGGTTTTCAGGACAATAAAACAAGTCTGTGGTGCCACTTTCCAACAACTGGAGTAAGAATCTGTCCCAAATATAACTCCAGTCATCCTGATATAAATGTGCTACATAAACAAACTTCATGCAGCACATTTACATCCTGCTTGCCTCATCATTGTGTCAGGCTGGATCTAAGCTCCTGCTAATGGCTCTACAGGTGGGAGTTTAGAAAATGTCTGATAACTTGACAAACTTCAGTAGCTTTACAGCACCTCAGGGAGCGTTTCATTACCCTGATCCTTATCAAAGTCCATTTTTCTTGTTTACTCTTCCATAAATCAAAGATTTAGGAGCTCCAAAGAAATAGACAAATAAAATCAATCAGACAGCAGTGAAGCGTTTATCATCAGCTGTTTGCTGGTGATGCTCTGAGACCTTTATTTAATCTAAATGGGTCTAAAAATGCTGCTTGTCTCTTGGTTTATTTCTGTTCAGCTCAGGACTTCAGACAGCTGCTCTACAACAACGGATCAGACTCAAACACTCCTGATGCTTAAATGGGGGGAAAGCAGCAGAATGCAACTGCCATGTGTGCCATGTCAATCTATTAAAATGCTCATTCGCTTTCATCAAAATGGGAAGTTTTTGCCTCAAGAAATCAGTAGTTATGATGGCTTGTAGCTGGCTCTTTGCTTTCTTTCCATATTCAGGGCAGATGGTCGATATGCATATTTTGTTTCCACAAGCAAAAACTAGGAGGTGTGCCAGATAATCTGAGCCATCCTACATTTTCGGGACCCTTCTCTCAGGGTCCTAGTTTTACTGATCAAAACCAAAAGGGTGGACCTTGACACACTGCACTCCATTGGTTGGTGGAAAGAATCATCACTTCCAACAGAGATCGGGGTTTACTGCATCAGACCACACTACAATGTCCCATCTGGACCCCTCAGTGAAAACGGGATTTAAAGGCGTGTTGCACCTTAAAATGTGTTTTTTGAGCTGTAAACAACACAGTATTGCTTAATTGTGATGAAAACCATCTATACTATTGAAAACATTTGCAATTTTTTCATTTCTTTAAAAAAACTGGATTTTGTGGGTCAAAAATGGCTCAAAACGCCAGGTTTGTTTTTTCATGATGTAGAGCCGTATTTGAGCCGTACTTGGTGCATCTTTACGACATGAGAAAATTTAAAAACCCCACAGCCCCTCCCTCCAGATACAAACAGATGGGTCCTCACCTTGCAGGCATAGAAACCATCAACGCATATGAAGGGATGTGAACTTATCTGGTGTAGCTCTGCTAGTTTCAGACTTCTATTCTTTCACAGAGTTTCTCATGAAATCTTCCTGCAATGGGACAGATTTGTGCTTCTGAGGGATGTAAAAGTAACACCGAACTTTATTCTTTACCTGCTGATCCTCATCTGCCCGACAGACAGCCGCTCAAATCGTAGCAGCAGCACTTCCTGCAGCTGCCACAAACTGCCGCAGCTTTCCACAGCTGCTGGAGCAGCTGACAGGCAGCTAACTGCGCTAACGGCTCAGACTGATATGCTTCAGGACCACCTGGTTCATGTGTAGCTGAGGAGAATCGGGAGGGGGATGTCTTCCACCTCAAAGACGCTGAATCTCACTTTCCATCTCGCTACTGGCTGCTGGCTGCTGTCTCTTCCCGACCTGCCCACTTTCCACCCCCTGATCACCCCACACCTTGCACTGCAACCTTTGCAGTTTCTGGCATTGGAAGTGGTTGGAGTTCCGCAAAAAATATGATATGATATGATAGTCTCCCATTCAGCAACTCAGAATCTAACCAAGATGGCTCTCTAGCTTAGTGGTCTGCATAGAGCCATGAGGCTCCAGAGGTGTCCCTCGTTCACTACTTCAACTCCCAGCCAAACTTTCAGGAAAGCATATTGGCTATCTTTGAACTGCTGCCCTTGAAGTAGTTTATCTCGCTAAACTCCAACAGAAGCAAAGTTCCAACTACTTTTTGAGCTTATTGCTCCCAAGTGTTTAGCTGAGTGAATCTACGTTGGCTAGCTTAGCAACCGGTCCTGGCCTGCTGTGGGCCACTCGGCAGGCTAAGAGCCTTGGCTTCTTTCTCAGCTTGCTTCTACTGTTGCCTCCACTAAGCTTGTGCCAACCAATTTCATAAGATTTCCATAATGTACGCAAATTAACTTGAAAACAAATGATAAGGTGGTGGGTGATACTCCAGTTTCAAACTTAAATTCTAAATATATAACATAAAAGCTGAGTACAGTATAAACAGAAATGTTCATGTCTGCTGAACGCAACTCTTTTTGTTTGAGTAAAAAGCCATCTCTTTTAAAAACACTGTGGAACAGTTTTTTGTACCTTTGGATTGAGGACCAGCTGCTGTTCGTCGAAGTGCAGCAGCGCCACAGAGTTGGACTCCGAGTTGTTGACAAAGATCTGGAGGCAGGGATACAGGGATGTCCCCTTACAGTCTGCTCCACATGTAAAAACACACTCAAACATCTCCTCGGGACGCAACACCGACACCACCTGAAGAAAGAAGACAGCGTCGATGAATGGGAGCACCACAGATTAACCCCCCAATCTCCATTACAAGACAGTTCAATCATTTCCCCTCACAACTCTGTCTCACCGTAATATGTGTACTCAGCACAAAACACACTGGTCTGAGGACTTTCCCTCAGAAGGAGGTTTGTGTCTCAACTTTTACCATCAAGTTTTCAGGTTTAGTTTCTTTTTCAGGCTTGGAAAAGGTTCATATTTTACATTCACACTGCCTTGAGAAATTTTCTAAGACTTCTGTCTTTGCATTATGAACCTATAAAATATTTTGGTGTGTGAAGGAGCTGCTCTGGGCACCAGACTGTATCTGATATAATTCGCTGACTGATTACTGGAATATCAGTTTGCTAAAACTCAAATAGTTCATTTAGTTTGAAGAAAAAAAACAACTAATTTTTACTTCTCAGACCATCTGCTGGGTTCACAGCAGTCAGTCAGTCAGAAAAAGGAGCATTTAGAATATAATATTATATCCGATACACTGAAGAAACAATTGTCGCTTTAATGATAAAACTAATTGGAAACATCCTTATAGAACTCATCTCATATGAATAGGGCTGTCCCAATCCGATACCAGTATCGGGTATCGGTGCCGATACCAACAAAAAAACACGGATCGGAAAGTATCGGCCTGCATTGAAA
>JBAFTC010000026.1:2252670-2262802 GCA_037177435.1 Melanotaenia nigrans | reverse complement strand
TTCAAATTGAAGGATTCAAATTCAAATATAAAGAATTCAGATTCGCTCCCCAGTGGCACAAACCTTATCCCATACAGAGCAGCTCTGCAACCATGACACTGACAATCGGCTCTGAAACGGGTCATGGCCAACAGTCGGAAGTATTAAACATGTTCAACATTTATGACCAAAAATCTTCATACGTGAGGAAAGCTGACGACTCCTGAGTTGTGACTGTGTGGATGGTGACGTGGAACGAATCTAGACAATCAGAGAGCGAGCTGGCTGGGGAGCAAGGAGGGATATAAAGTCCGTGTTCTCGCTGCCTCCAGTCTGTTGTTTTTTCAGTTCTGGATTTTTCTGTTAATAATAGTCACAAGACCTCCATCATTACTTCATTATGTATGTCCTCTGCTATGGTTGTTGTTTTCTGGTTGTTGCCATGCTCTTCTTCTTACTCGTGAACAAAAGAGAGGCAAAAAACTTTTTACCTCTTTCTGAGTAAATTTTTACTTTTAAAGAATCTTCAGACTGTATTTGTCAGTGCTTCCAGGTTTAGGTGATAAAATCTTTTTACCAGGACTATAATTATAAAACTTCTTCCCTGAAGCGAGTTTAATGTCCAGCCCAACAGCGAGTAAAACCATCTGTGAATGGACGAACAATCAGGTTTATCTCATTCCAGTAATGAGGCTGAACGTCTGTTCAGACGGCAGAAATAACTCTTCCACCAACAAATCAGGGTTGTGATTTCTTAGTAATAATTAATGGCAGCATCCCTCTTACGTAAGTTTGATTAGTCAACCACAGAAACATTATTACGCTCCTCTGTGTCCACCTCCAGCTTCAGTGCTCTCACCGTGTCCTGTCCACTCACGGGGTGGTTTTTGGGACGTCTCCGCTCTCACGTCATTCTACAACGCAAATTTATGGGGTTGCATAACAGCTTCCATCGTACAGATTGAGGGAACTTTCTGCAGCTGCGTCTGCAAACAGGTTTCATTGGTCTTCATTAAGTCGAGGATGATTAATAAAACAAATGATGCAGATCATTTGGATCATGCATAAAGTCAGCAATGTCCTGTTGTCGTGGAAACAGCAGCTAGTTGTGTTACTTCCAGCTCAAAGTTCTTAAAACCATGAGACCTCAGATGGTTGCATATTTGTTGTTTTATAAGAGCATCTCATGTTTCTGTGACATTAAGAGGCGTGCTTGACTTTTATACAACTCAGCTGGATTTAACTTGAGTTTAACCCCCTTAATGTCTCAATTTATTTAATAATATAAAACAAAACTAATACAGTAATAACATAGGAAAAAAATGTATATAAATATTAAACAAATTAATAACAACAAAGAAATGAATGATAAATTGATCATAAAAAATTAGTTAAAAATTTTTTAAAAAATTTAAATGAGTTCAAACAAAGAGAGATTTGAAAAAAGAAATTGACAAAAAGCATAAAGAGGTTAACCAATCGATAAAAAATTCCTGAACATGCTTCCACTGAATTTTTAAATAAATGGCTTCTGATAGGATTGTGTATTTTACAATTTAAAATCTAACATGAAACATGTCAGCAGACAACAATGGGCCAACAACACATTCATTCATTCTTAGCTGTTCTTATTGTTCCGTTGGATATTTAATCTTTGTTATAACTCCAGTGTTTTCCTCACGGAGATCCTCCACGTCGGGGGATCTGGGGGTTGTTGCCGTGGTGATCGCTCTTGTCTGGGTGGCTGGGGTCCTGCACTGCAGCCTTATGGCTGTGGTGTTTAGGCCCTGGTCTGCCCTGATTGGGGTGGTGAATGGTGTGAATGTATCCCCATAATATTGTGTGTGTGTGTACATGTGTGTACGTGCGACTAAGTGAATGAATACTATAAAACATATTTATTTAGTCTAATTACTTTTTAACCAACCTTTCACATGTTTTACTTTTTTTAACCTTGTCTTGTCCAGCATCATGGCAGCAGAATGATGGTCTTGTTGTGCTGAGCAAACATGATTAGCCAAGCGGGCCTTATGGATGGAAGTATTCATTATTTTTCACACGGAAACATTGGATTGCCACAACAAACCCCACCAGGCGCTGGCACTGCAGAGAAGGACAGAGTGCAGGGCCCACAGCCCCAGGACAACCCACCCCCACCAGGCAGAGGCCCCCACACCAATGCCCATGAAGACCAGGTCTCCCCGGACAACCACCCAATGTACTCACTCCGATGCCCAAGTCAGGCACCCCAGGGACCAGCATGGTTTTACCAAAATGACTAAACCACCTCGATTGAGCGTTAAAACAAAATCGATTAGACCTTGAACCGTTACGTTCATGTCCGTTTCCGTCTTTCCTCTGCAGTTTGTTCCTTACACACTGACTTCACGTTGCATACATGTTACTGTCTGACAGACATCGAGTTTGATGCATTTCCTCTGAAAACGAGCTTGTTTCTGTGAACTTTGGCTGATCCCAGCTCTGTGTCCGTTCTCATTAACGCTGGTAGAAGGTCAGCGCTTGTTAATTAACCTGCAGGAAACTCTGACAGACCTGAATGAAAGTGGCATTAAAGTCACGTCTCAACAGGTATCTGCTGGGACTCATCCTCGATGCCCCAAAGTCAGTGTGTCCTGCCGCTCCAACGCTGGCTGCTGATTGGTCAGGGGTTGACAGCATGCAAAATTCTGCAGAAATGACTTCCTGCTGTAATCGGTGGAGAGAACAAGGGTCCTATGGCTGTTAATATCAGCCCGCTATGAGGCATTTATTTAGCAGGGAAGTCCAGCCTCAGTGGGTGTTAATTTGGCCCTGAGGGGCTGTTTGTTACTGTGATGAAGATGTGCTGTGAAAAGATGTTGGCATTAGTCATCAGCAGAGGATGGGGACTGATGGCCTGTATGCTAACAGGAAGTGTTCAGTCACTGCTATTAAATTGCAGAGCTTGTAATTAAGTGGAGGAGATGATTTTATAGACTGTTAAAGAGAAAAGCAGCTGCATGTCGGACTGCAGGTGATGAGGAGGAATCCATTCTCCTTCCTCTCTAAGATCCATCTCATGTGGATATTTGTTGTTGGAGGCCAGCTGCAGAACTCCGTGCACCTGTGGCCTTATTGGTCTTAAGACCCGTGGGAGGCGAGCAGTGGCCTGAGTCAGTCAGTCCCACCCAGCCTTTCCACTGGGGTGTGCTGATCCAGATGTCAGCGCATACCAGCGGTACAACAAAGAGAGCAGGATTTACCTTCAATCCCCCGACCTGTTGACAATAGCTGCCAGGGCTGCTGTGGGAAAGGGCCGCCTTCTGGCTTGTGAAGGGTCTGTGGGTGGGATGAAGTCAGAACTCCAGCTGCAGTGGACTCACTATTTTCATCTACATGTTTTGATTAATTGGGTCTGAGATGAGGCCAGAAAAATGACAACTGAAGCCGGATCTTAATTAAATAAGATTAAAATTCTTGGGACACACCGGGGCAGGTGCAGTGAGCGGTGGATGTGAAAACTGGTTTCCACCATGATGTACATTCATGTGGAAAAGGAGGGTAGGCACTCTATCACTTCTATCATCAGGACATAAAAACCACCTGTTCCAGATCAGGTGTTAAAAATGCACCTTCAACCTCAGATCAGCATCATGAAAGATCCGTCATTATTTGCGGAACAGAAACCAAACATTCAGGAGTGTATCTGTCCTGGACTGGATGTCCCAGCAATTTTAAACCAGAGATCTACATCTCATATTCTCCAGGTCCCCATTTAGTGTATTTAATGTTAAAGTTCATAAAAACCAGACAGGTGGGAGGGGGAGGAGGTCTCAGTGTAGTCCAGTCAAGGTTCAAAGTTCAAGGAATCTTTTTATCCCATGAGGGTATTTCTTTTTTACAGCCAGCAGTAAAAACAATCACAGCAACCAGATATAAATGCATCATTCCAAGATTAAAAACACAACAGATTTTTCAGTAAAGTGATTAGTTAATAATAGAAACACAGTTTTTATTCATTTTTCTCTCATATTCTTTGATTTTGTTGCACGATTCACCTTTAAAGGTTAAGTGGAGCATGCTCAGAGGGATAATATTCATGTTTGTGATACATGGAGTTACTGTCCAGTGAAGAGAAGCTCAGCCAGTGATCAGCAGGCTTTCCAGGGATCAGCTCCTCTAATGTACTCCAGACCGTTGGGCCAGCCCTCCAAAGCCCCGACCCAAACTGCTCCATCAGCAGATCCAACTGCTGGCTGCTCTCCAGCTCCGACCTGGGCTTATTTACACAGCAGTGTCCTCTCCAGCTGCTGACAGCTGCTTACACCTCCATCTGTTTGATTACACTGATTAGCAGAGGGACATGAAGCAGAATATTCAGTTTCAGGTTTATCCAGATCTCCCAGCTACAGGACTCTCTGATCTAATCCGAACATTTTCTGCTCCACTGTGCCGACAGAAGCTCTTCATGCATCTGAAGGCGTCTGGGTTTGTCGCCTGGGTCCTCTGACGCGGCAGGTCCGCTCAGACTGAGGTGGCTGCTGTGATTGGAGGAGCATACCGAGGCTCTGGGCTGAAACTGATAAACCAAAACTTACTCTTTATGCTGTCTGGATGATTCATCTTTCATTCTTGGAAGTAACTACAGAAAGCAGTAGAACGTGTGTGAATTAATTATCTGGAATTTCTCTTGACGTGCCATTTATCCAGGAATTAACTCTGGTAATCTTATTAGATCTTTCTGCCTTCCTCTCTGACCCCAAACAAGCCTGAATCTGTGGAGCTCAGCTGAAAGGCCAAACATGTCTGAACTTTATTTCTGTTTTACAGTTAAACTCAGAGCTTTTTATTTAACTGATCCGTGTTAAAATGTTTTATTTCTAAATGTCAGCATGGACAACAGAATCTTTGAATTTACAGTAAGATTGAAAAGAATATTTTCATAATGCTCATTTCAGGTGTTTTTATTGTATTTTTCTAATACATGTTAAAGATTGAAACCTCGTCTAGGTTTTGGTTCTAAAAATGGACCAATCACATGACTGATCACATGATCGATCAGCTGTCTCTCCTGTTGAGATTAAAAACGGCCAACACTGTGACATGAAAGAATATCTCAATTTTGGAACATATATGACAAAGACCACTTCAGACTGGAAGACAATGTCCATCTTTTTCATTCAGTCTGCAGTCCTGATCCAGAGCCACAGTCCAGATTCTTGATTCAGTCCAAAGCTTCTTTAAAAGGATTCAGACTGGGTTAAAAAAAATCAAAATATTCACTTTTAGTCTCCTTAGAACTGGACCAACTGGTTCTGACTCAGATAGTGGATTTAGATTTATGTTGAAACATGTTTCAACAAGTTTTTTTTTGTGGAAAAAGCAGTGAAGCTGGATCAGGAATTTGTACAGTTTTGCACCCAATTAATGAAAGTTTGTCAACTAAATTCATGTGTGGAGTTCCTCAGAGATCAATGCTGGATTCTCTTTGGTTTCAGTTTACTGTAACTGTAATTTCTTTTTATTCGTTGTCATGCAGTTACATGTATTAGTAAAACATCTGTGAAATAATGGCTAAAGAGTGATTAAATGGAGAAAAATGAAGAGTTTTAGAACACTGAACAACTCAAGACAAGCTGGACTCATTTCAGGTTCTTTCCAATATTTTTTTCTGTCATCCTTTAAAATAAATTAAATGTCTTTGGTGGAAAAACACATAATCTATAGCAACAGTTCCACAGTATTTTAATCACCTTGCAACCCCTCAGGTTCTTGCTGGGATCCAGAACCCCAAGTGACACAAACCACTATTTCCATGTTTGCTTTCCTGTCAGTCCACTGCTTGTTAGAAACTGGCAACCCTTCATCGGCCTGAGTGTTTTTGCTCAGACACTGTCATCATTAGTCATATCAAGTCACACTGCCTCCTGTAATTTACCCAGCAGTTACTTTCCCATCAGAAATACACTCTATAATGTTTACCCTCAATAAATGATATATGTGCAGTGGTTAACCAGTGATGTAAAATCATTTTCTACCCCAAAACCACCATGTTTCTGTGCTTCAATACAGCTTCCAGGCTGTCCTCTCCCAGATGAAAAGTAAAGAGAGTGAAGCAGCTCCATCCCTCTGTGGCTGTCTGGTGTTTCGTTTCAGGATATTTGATGCTGAGGAATGCTCGTCAGCCTCTCAGATTTGCATAAGTGAGCAGCCAGCTGACTGGCAGAGGCTTCTGGCTGACCGGCATGTGGCGTCTTTACAGATGCTCAATGAGAAACTAAAGGTAATGTGGTGGATTGAGGTCAGAGGGCTTCTGTACTTTCCATCACTCTAAGTGTATCACTACATGTAGTAGTACTTTCTGATTAGCTAAACTGATGCAAAAGTCAGTAACATGAGCACCAAGTTCACTTATTTTTAAAGGTAAATAACTCATCATTTTAATATTAAACAGAAAAGATGGAAATGTGTTCATTTAGTTGAATGAATTAGTGAAAGTTACTCAGGTTGCATCCTGAACATCTACTTGTCGAGACCCCCTGTAAAGGAGGGAACAGGAGATCCTGCAGTACAGAAGATGTTAGCAGACACCAAGAAGCAGCCTGCTGACATGTAGCATAGCAACATGACGGGGAGAAACTCAGCTAAGACTCTACCAAGCCCAGACACTTATAGGGGAATGGAAGAAAACCATGAGAACTCGGTCCACTTTAGAGCTTCTGCTCACAGGAACTCATCAGACATTACTCCTCCCTACAACTACGTTACTAACGGTACGTTACTCATTCCTAGATGAGCTGGGCTGCTATTCTCTGGTTTCCACTGAAGGTAATGTGGTTTTCGTTTAGAAGGAGATAAAAAATTAACATTTTCTACTGTATTCAGGGTGAATTCACTGTGACAGGGTAACACATGTCTCAAAGTTGTGGAGATGTACTTAATTTATTTTGGGTCATTTCAGACAGGAGGCAGAGGAAATAGGCCTTGTTATGAAGGTTAGCTGGCAGCACTGTGAAGGTGTGGATGGAAACTAACAGGTAAACTGGTGTGCTGGTGAGTCTGGAATGAGCTAATGTTTTCTAACGTCTTTGAAGCACTGTTAACTTTTACAGTTCTGTTAGGTTTACTCATGAGGTTTTGAACAGGACACAAAGGAGAATGAACTAAGGAACAAGAATTAGCTGGTTGGTTATCGGTCATAAAGAGATGCTGCAGCTATGTGTTGACTTTTCAGCCGCGAGATATTACATCCTTAAAACTAACTTCTTCACAAAGTATTGTTAGTTCTTTGGGAATAACCAAACCTCCAAGTTGCTTTTAAAGGATTATTTGATTCAAAAGGTTTTTCAAATCCACAGACGGATCAGAGACACATCTTTCAGACCAGATTATTTGGTTCTGGATGTGTTTGCTGGTCGGTCATTAATGTTTAGTAAAGACGAGAAACACATTTGAAAATGTTGATGTGTGTTTGTTTACATGAAGTATGTCACAGGTGAGGACAAAAGCAGGAAATGAAAAGAACAGATGAAGATTTGTTGAAGAAATAACACACTAACATGCATTTTAGTTCCTGTGATAGAAATGAGATAAACTCCTCTGGAATACGTCTGAGTGAACAGAGCTGAGGTGTATGGGGCAGCGTTCTGGACGTATTACGAACCAAACATATTAAAGTTTTTAGGAAAACGTACAAAAACAGTCATAATTTAAAATATTTGCATTTAAATTCAAACACAAACCTGAATCCTGCAAAGATGCAGAGCTGCACGCTGCAGGAAGGTCGAAACTAAGCGTGTTAGTAAAAACATATGGGCTCTTGTTTAAGCGTGCTGTCTGCTCTGACATTGGCATTTTCCTTTGCAGAGCTCCACAGAGACTTTGACAATTTGTTTATTAAAGTTTATCTAAATTTCCAAGATTGCGGTTGCCAACATATTTGGGAAATAAAGAGTGATGTCAGTGTTTTGTGGCGCTCTGCCTTTTTAAATGAAGCCAATTTGGAGAATTTGTTGAGAATCTGCAGGTCCAAAGGAAAGCCCAGAGGGCAGCTGAGATGATCTGGGTGTGGACCACAGGGTAAGATGTCCTTAACCTATCAGATTGATGAACACTTGGACTGCTCACCTAAGAACGGACTTGTTTATTAGCTTTGGAGAACCACCCTGGAGTTCTTGAAGTGGTTCCAGGTGCTTCGATCGGATCTGACGGTGAAATTGAGCTGAGCTGAGAGAAGGAGAGAGCAGAGGAGCTTTAGAAACTGATGACACAGCTGAGACTCTGCTTACACTTTAAGGTGGGAAGGATTTTAAAAACCTGCTGCTCCCACTCATTTATACTTTACATTTGTTTGAATTAAGTCCTTGAAGAAAGGAGAGTGATGTAAACCCATGAAATGAGATGACGCTGGGTTCGGCAAGGTCAGAGACACTCATATTTATTATGGATTATGTTTTTCCCACCAACTCTGAGATTTTTACTTTAACAAAGTGGCTACAGCTGGACCATGAGAACATGTCAGAATTTATTCCACTTTACAAGCTAAATAGACGACAGCCGTGACCATGAAGCATCTGAAGTTGAACCACTGAAGCAAGATAACTTGAAAAATTAGAATACAAGTAAAAAACAGTCCTCTATAGCAAGGGTTTTTCACCTGTTTTCTTTTCCAGTACAGACTGCTCAGTCAAATCAAATCAAGCTTTATTGTCATTTCGCTGTACATACAACAGTAGTGCAGACTATTTCTTATTTATATGTGATTAAGCTGAGAGACTCCTGTTCATTATGCTTGCATTGTGACAATAAAGATCTTGAATCTTGAAGATGGGAGGACATTTCTCCAGGAGCTTTAAGAAATGTTTAAGTTAAAACACGTCTACTGTTGACCCGTCTGCTGGTTCTGCCTTTGAGCCTCTTGAAGTTTTGGCCTGATGGCAGCAGTTCAGAGCGTTTATGGAGAGGATGTGACGAGCCTCTGATGATGTTTAGTGCTCTGCCCCTGCAGTGGCTCTGGAAAAGTTCTTGGACCGAGAGGAGGAAAACTTCAAGGTAATCCCTTGTGATTGGTCGGTTTGGGATCATGTGTTGCCGGACATCTGGATCTTTTTGCTGAATTTGTGTGGTAACCATCGTTTTTAAAAACATTTACCAGTGGATCAAGTTGATGAGAGGCTGATCAAATTATTTCTTTGTTTGCTTCCACAAGTGATGGGTATTTTTCTATCATAAAATAAGACACAAAGAACTCAGTGTGAAGTCAGCTTCATCATGATGGGGAGAGACGGTGGTTCAGCACTCAGAGAGTGTCTGGTGTCAACTCCGAAGTCTCAACCCCAGCGCAGCCTCTTTATTGAGCAGATTTCGCACTTCAGTAGAGCAAGCAAAGTTCAAACAAAGTTCAAACAGGGAAACACATCAGCATACATCACTTCATGACCCTTATTGCACAGAGCAGTGACCACCACATCCTGTCCTCTGCAGGGCAGAAAGCCGCAAATCATTACCCAACCTTAAGGGAGAAACTTCTGCTTACTCTAACACAAACTTTTGCAACTGACACCACTTTCATGTATCAAAGGCTGATCTGACAAAATAGACTTTCAGTCTTTCTTAAACACTGGAAGGATTCACATCTGTAGGTTACATGTAAGAAACACAAACTGATGAGTCATTATAGACTAGTTATAATGTGGGAAACACCTTTTCAACTATACAACTTTGTAAATAAGCTCCAGGAAGGGGATGCATAATGTGGCAATGCAGATTTACTGCTTGCCGAGAATTGCATCCCCTGGTTTATTTGGCTAGTATGTAAGTTATTTGTAAGAAACACACACTGATGATTCTTAATAAACTAGTTATAATGTGGGAAACACCTTTTCAATCATACCACTACATATTTATGCAACAGGAGGGGGATGCATAATGTGGCAATGCAGATTTAGTGCTTGCCAAGAATTGCATCCAAAGGAGAGTGGTGGAAATGTTGACTCTTATGTTGTTTATGGCTTTTGTGTTTGAGTCATAGGTAAGGGGATTTCCTTCCAGTAAAGACTTAGCAAACTGAAGACAGATGGGGGATTAGGTTAGTATAAAAGAATAAATGTTTGATTACACAAAAAATACCAAACATACAAACATAACAAAACCAGGGGACTTAATAACTTTATCT
>JBAFTC010000026.1:2202567-2217217 GCA_037177435.1 Melanotaenia nigrans | reverse complement strand
AGCTCTCTGATTGGTGGAAAGTCTGACAGGAAGTGGCTTCATCATCATGTCCAGGTCTAAATAGAGGTCTCTTAGCAGTATAGTAGTGATGGTGATGTTTTTATGATGAAATGTGATAAATAATGCTGTTATCATGGATCAGCCATGTTTACATGAGTTTTATTTCCCCTTTTATTGAGAATAAAAAATTAAATCCTCATCAAAATGACCTTGTAAACACATAATTCCAAATTAATATGACCATACCGAATGAAACTTAAATCCAAGTGGCTGGTGTAGCGTTCAAACATAATTCTATAAGGTAGTACGTTAAAAAGTGTAACTTTTTGAAAGAGATTATTTAATCCTTAAATGCCTAAGCTAAGAAATAATCAACAGAAAATTTTTTTTTTTTTATATAAAGTCTTTATTCGGCCCTTTAACTAAAAAATAAAAATTCAATAAATAAAAAATTTGCATAGTTTTTTTTAACCTTGCCATTTCTCAGAATTCTTGTAATGCAGAATATGTCCACCAGGGGGCGGAAGACAAATATCAGATGATATTCAACAGGTTTTTTATTTATTTTTTTTTTTACCATAAAGTGGTTAAATAGGTCTCAGGAAAGTTTTCAAATATGAGACTTATTGATTCATTAAATGCTCCAACTGCAATAAATAATTTAAAAACCAGTTTTTCAGCTGAACTGATCCAAAGTGATGTGATGTTAAAAAAGTCATGTTAAACTAAACATTTTCATTGATGCTCTGCACCAAACACACTTCCCTCCCTCTCTTTATTTTGTATTCAATTCATTCAACAAAAGTTGATTGATTTTTATTAAACTGAAGCTCATCTTTGAAGCAGATGTGATCTGCAGAGTCTGAATTTTCCCTCTATCTGATCTCAGCTGCTGGGAATATTCAGGTAGAGGGAAAACGACACAAACTGGAGAGGTGTGAGGGATGCAGGATCTACATTGTGGGTAAGCTGGGTTTATTTAGACTGGGTTTGCAGGCCATTACATACCAACAGAGCCTGGTGCCACGGAGGATTTCACCTCTAACCATCAGGCTGCTGCAGCTGTTTACGGAGCTCGGGATGGAAAAAGGTCTTTGCAGGCTGAGTAGTTTAGTTTGCAGGGAAAACACTGATCTGAGTGTTAAGAGACGGAAGATGTTTTAATTAAGTTTTCAGATCTGCTGTCAGGCTTTGGATCAGTTTGCTGCTCTGCGACACATTTCAGGAGATTTTATTTGTCTTCTTCATGTCAAAATATAAGCAGAAATGTACACATTCAGTCCTGGACTCGCAGTTATCACCCGTTCTTACATACGGATATGTGTGAGAAAACATGTTCACGCAAAGTGTGTAATTTGCCATCTTGTACTTATAAATGCTCTTAAATATACAAACAACTCCGACCAGAATCTAATAGTACAACCAAAAACGGTCAGATGTCTGAGAATCCGCCTTCTGGATCTGCTTAAATAACAATGACTCAGCAATCTATTAGAAAAAAAATCATAAATACACATGAAAGGTGGGATCTGATTATAATAAATCTGACAGGCGGGAAGTGATTGTCGTTGATCTGATCTTATAAAATAATATTATAAACTCTGCTGTGAGGTTATCAGACAACCCACTAGTCTGATCTATGACATCATTTCTGATCAGATGATGCAACCTTATACTGTATTAACTTCGATCTAAGTGCGGAGACAAGTTGGATGTTCCCTGTCCATCACTGAGCTGCATGAACCATCCATGCTGGATCTCTTTTCTCTGGACCCGGAATGCATTTATTTACTCAGAGCTTTTTAACAGATCCATGAGTGTAGTAATGATGCAGGGAATGATGCTGGGAACAATGCAGGGAATGATACAGGGAATAATGCTGGGAATGATGCTGGAAAGGATGATGAGATTGGGAATGATGTTGGGATTGATGCTGGGAAGGATGCATGAATGATGCTGGGAGTTATTCTGGGAGTGATGGAGGAATTGATGTAGGGTTTACTTTTCACATTTCCTTTTACTGACTGGCAAATGTTGGCAGCTGACTTTCCACCTCATCATTTCTTTGATTTTATTCTGGATCGTTGGTGTCTCCCGTTTTCCCAGATTTTGTCCGTACACCATGGTCAGAGTTGCCGTGGAGGTAGGAACATTCTCCCACCAAGTTTGGTTTTTACAAATCCCAAAGGTTGACTATCTTTGGCGTACGCCGGTTTTTGTACCTACGCCAGCTTTATAAATGAGGCCCCTGGTTTCTTGTATTTAGGGTTATGTTAGTCCTGTGTTGCTTTCTGTTTCCTGCTCATTAGTTCATCTGGTCTGACTTGCTCATTCACTTCACCTGTGTCTAGTTTGTTCTTCAGTGTATTTGTCCATTGGTTTCAGGTCTTCTTTGCCAGTCCATTGTCTGCTGTTAGTGATGTGTTCATGTCACGTTTAGTTCATAATCTTTAGACCATGCTTCAGTCTTTTGTTTTGCATGTTTGTAGTTTATTAAAAACTTTTCACCTGCACTGGTCGGCCTCGTTCCTTTTTAAGCCTGTATTTGGGTCCTCATCCCCACCGCATCATGACAAATATTTAGAATTTTATTGTTTTTTATAGACCACCAGTAAATAAATTACAATAGAATATCAATAAGTATTGAGTGAGTTTTATATCTTTAGAAGAGTCCTAAACCGAATATGTTTTCTGTGGAGGTCTGATAGAGGACTAGAGTCTGGTATCAGCTGCTCTTCCAGGTGATGCAGGGAGAAAATTATGTTTTCAGGTCGAACCTTTGAATTTTTTTTATTCATCTGTCGTTGTCCTGTAAATGAAAGTCATCACTCAGTAAGTCAAAGTCGAACAGAAACTCTGAGAACGGGGACAAAAGAATCCAGCAGAAAGTGCCAGCTGCAGTCTTTGAAGTGGTGGAAATAACACTCGGCGGTGCATTTACATCTTCCACAGCCCGATGGCTGTTTGTCTTTTCACCGCATTAATCCCCACTCTTTCTTCATCTCTGATCCTTACAACAACACCAGCTCAGAGAACTAATAAATGGAAGGGTTTGATTTCCGTCTGCGGTGCCAAACACCACAGGCTCACCTTCACTGAGCAGGGTCAGGACAGAGGGCTCGGGCCCCTGAAGGCCGAGGGGCCAGATGTTTACCCACAGGGCGTTCACCTATTGATCTTATAAATCAGTGCAGGGCGGGGAGCCCAGCAGATAAGCTGGGTGTTATAACAGAGATGGTATTAGCTTTGTCTCTTGCTTCTAAAGACTTCTGATTCTCAGGTGATATTTATCGGTGAGTCATCGTTCAGAAACTGGCGGAAAGCACCAGACTCATTCAGATTAAAAACACAACAGCTTCTACAACAAACTGCTCCAATCTATGCTCACATGCAGGGGTGGCTGAGCAGGTCTGCCTTTCCTGGGGCCCAATGCCAAAGGCCCCCAACCCGGAAGTCTCTCAGTCATGTGACTGTTTATGTTTCTTACATCGGAGACAAATGAAGATAAATGACTAATGCAGATGACTGCACAGTCACAAAACCTCCATGAAAACCCATTTTTCAACCAACCAGCCTGCTTTCTGAAAGAAAAAAGAAAGAAATGAAAGGACAAAATAAGAGAAATAAAAAGGAAATTATGAAAAAATGCAAAAGGAATTAGAGAAAATTAAAAAGAAATTAGAAATGAAAAAAAGAAACTAGAGAAAATAGCAAAGAAATGAGAAAAATAAAACCAAAATTACAACAAACGAAATAGGAGGGAGCGAAAGCAAATAAAACTACAAAATAAATAAGAGATGAAAGAAAATTCAAAAGATATGAGAAAAATAAGAAAAAAAATATAAAAACGAAAAAGAACATAGAAAAAATAATAATAATAAAAAAAAAGAAATTAGGAAAAAATGAAAAGACATTAAAAATATGTGTAAAGCCAACACAAATAAATGTGGTACTTCCGATGCCAGAAAAGGAAAAGAGATTTTTACTTTCATTGAGTTTTTATCTGGTTAGATAAACGAGAAATTAAATAAAAGAAAAGAAATGTAAAAAGAAATTAAAAGTTTGAGAATTTAAAAAAAGAGAAAAAAGATGTGAGGAAAAAAAAGAAAAGAAATCACAAAAGATTAAAAGACTGAAAAAATGTTAAATTACAAAATAATTCATATAAATTACACAAAGGTAAAAAAGGTAAAAGAATTGACCCCTACCCCTACTTCTTACCATTGCAAATGTGGAGACACAAGTTGATAAACTTCTGTCCCTGTTTTAGCTCCATACAGGAAACTTTCTAAGTTAGCTGCGGCTCCTAAACCAGCTGCTGTGAACAGAGCTGTATAAACATGATAGAGAAGAAGCTGCTGTTCTCAAACTGTGGTGCATTTAGACAAAATTTTATCAAGACCTTAGTGAAAAGAGTGAGAAAACGACTCATTTAACATTTAAACTACCTAAACCACTGTTTGGTGGAACAAATCTTTCAGTGACTATAATAAATCTTATTAGAAATGAGTGTTCATTATCTCATTACTGTTTCAAGTTTTGACAATTTCTCTGTTTTTATGACAATAATGGTTATGTCAACGATTTGAAAGAAAGAACAAAATATCGATTCATATTACTACTGTTAAAAAAGAGGGAAAAGAAGGAGTAAAGAATAATGTTTATTTAGCTTTTTCTAACTGAGAACATTAAAGGGTTAAAGAGCACAGTTACCAACGTTTACCACCAAAATCTACTTTAACCCTTAAAGCTCAAAACTAATTTTTGCTATTTGTTTTTATTTATATATAAAACTACCTAGAGGATGGGGGGTTGCTGACCATGACTCAGGACTTGTGGGGCAGTAAAGAGAATACTTTGAAGACCTCTTCAATCCCACCAACACATATTCCAACGATGATGCAGAATCTGGGTATCATGTCTTGGGCCCTCCAATCTCTGGGTTTGAGGTGGTGAAAAAGCTCCTAAGTGGCAGGGCCACTGCCCCAAGAAGAGTTCAAGTCACCCAGTGTCTTGTTCATGAGACAGGGAAGGATGGAGTTGGAGATCAACAGGTGGATCAGTGCTGTAGTGAAGAAGGACCTGAGCCAAAAGGCAAAGCTCTAGATTTACTGGTCAATCTACGTTCCTATGCTCACCTATGGTCACTAGCTGTGGGTAGTGACCGAAAGAACAAGATCGCGAATACAAGCGGCCGAAATCTGATTTCTCTGCAGGGTTGCCGGGCTCTCCCTTAAGGCAGGATCTTTTTGTGTGGTAACCACTGTTTTTAAAACAATAACCAGTGGATCAAGTTGATGAGGCTGATTGAATTATTTTTTCATTTTCTTCCACAAGCTAATAAAGACATTGAACCATACTGGGCGCTATTGTTTTCAAGTAGGAAATACCTACTGAACTGAAGTGAACCATCAAAAGAACTTCGACCTAGTGAGTTTACCGGCTGATACAACCCCTGCTGCCACCTTCAGATAAGAGGAGAAACTGCAACACAACACCAAAACAATGCGTACCCTCTACGCTCTAGTGTGACAGCAAACCACAGATGTCACGCAAGCATAAATCCGGCTTTGGAAACAGGGTGAGAAGCTCTGTGATCCGGGCGGGGCTCAGAGTAGAGTTGCTGCTCCTCCACATCGAGAGGTGCCAGATGAGATGGCTCGGGCATCTAGTTAGGATGCCTCCTGGACGCCTCCCTGGTGAGGTGTTCCAGGCACGTCCCACCGGGAGGAGGCCCCGGGGAAGACCCAGGACACGCTGGAGGGACTACATCTCTCAGCTGGCCTGGGAATGCCTCGGGATCCCCCTGGACAAGCTGGTGAATGTGGCTGGGGAGAGGGAAGTCTGGGATTCCCTGCAGAAGCAGCTGCCCCCGCGACCCAACCTCAGATAAGCAGAAGAAAATGGATGGATGGATCTAAAACTAGTTTTAGAATCTGAAACCTTTTAATCCCAGTCAGCATGCAGACATGATGTTTTCAGGACAGCCTCAGGCTAAAATGATGTAAAATGAATGTATGAATAGATGTAGCAGCATAAAGGCCGACCAGAAGAACAAAACAGAATTTATTACTAACATAACTTTATTGAAATAACACACAGATCAAGAATGACCTTTTCTCAGCTGCATCATTCTCTCAAGTCTTGGCTTTCAGGAGAAAAAATATTGGCATTGAAAGAAACGCACACACACTTTTTCCTCATTTCCAGTTATTCCTGCTACTATTTACCTGCTATCCTCACTAAACCAACTCCAGCTCAGCTGCTTTATGGCGTCAATGTGCATCAGAAAAATCTTCTTGGCTTTATTCCAGTTAAAATGACCATTCCGAATTAAACTTAAATCCGGATTTAGTGGCTGGTGTAGCGTCTGAGCATAAGCATTCTATAAGGCACACTTAGGTTTTTACCAGACAAGTTTCT
Source organism: Melanotaenia nigrans (assembly GCA_037177435.1). Lineage (NCBI taxonomy): Eukaryota > Metazoa > Chordata > Actinopteri > Atheriniformes > Melanotaeniidae > Melanotaenia > Melanotaenia nigrans. The sequence continues at coordinate 2,210,794 of JBAFTC010000026.1, read as the reverse complement.
CAGTGTCTTAGGTGCCTTAAAGACTGGACTTCAATCATGTGTCTCCACATGTTAGGTCAACTCAGGAATTTAAGGAATGCCTTTGTTCAAAGAAGCTATATGAAGCGTTTCACACATATTTTCAGTGGGATTCTGAAAATTGGCCAGAGACCTAACAGATTCTGCAGATCTGTTTAAGATGTCACTTTTTGTAATAAATCATTATTTTTTTATTGTGCATCAAGCTGGCTTCCGGAGCTCTTCTTTGTACCTGAAACTATTTTTTGTCACATTACCCGCTTCCACGGATAAAATGCAACATGGCATCATGGTCCAGAGATGAAGGTCCCAGCACAATGGCGTCACCTCATCACAGAAACTACCCTGGTTAATTCCTCAATCATGTAAACATTCATTTCGCTTTTCATTTAAGATTTTAATTGAATTTATTTGATTTTAAAGAAGATGAAGACATGTTTGATTTTAAAATTTGTTTTGATTTATTGTTTTCTTCTGATAAACGCAAAAACGTCACGTCCAGCCCCTGTCCAATGAGAACCCTTCCCAATACCCAGATCCTTAACAGAATTAAATAAAGGTGATTAAACGTGTTTCCATGTAAACCTCAATTTTGAATGACTATTTCCATTTAAACACGAAGGAGAATTCTTTATGATTTATTTAATTCTGAATAATTCTTAAAATTTGAAAAACATCATATGGCCATTGTAGATTTACCATATTCTCTGAATAAACACTACATTTTATGGCTGGATTATAAACCTCAGGATATAAATGTCTGGAAAAGTTCCATAGATCACCTAAAGAGTAAACTATCCATCACAATTTACCCCACAGAGCTCCACACTACAGTTCCTGAGACACTGGTGATGATGGGGGATCTGCTGGAGTTTTAAGAGTTAAGAAAATCTCTCTCATAAACATCTTTTTGTTCAGGTTGGTTCATAAGGAAATCCTGATGTTTCAAGAAGTCTTTGTATTTTTCTATTATTGTGGGAAAAGTGATGCTCCCATCCACATGTCCTCCTGAAATCCTCCTGGGAGTCTGGAGTGGCTCCAGACATCAGGTTATGTAAAGAGTACCCGAGTGTTGGCATCAGCTGAGAATGGCGAGATGAGCGTCCAATAGATGGGCAGAGTCCGTCAAACATTACCTCAGGACTGCACTGTATATCCATCTGTGATCCATGAAATCGTGTTTGGGTCTGAAGCCAAGCGTGTGCTTCGTGTTAGAGCCCAGACAAAAAGCCTCTGTTGAGAAAGCTTCCCACGCGTCACAACCCATCAGCCTTCGGGCTTCGCTGGATGCCAGTCAGAAAAAAAACGCTCATTATGATGGGCTTTGCTGTCTTTCCTGAAGAGGTTTGTCCTCACACAGGTGGAGCGTTATCTAACTACCTTTCTGCTGGCCTGTTTCACCCCAGCTTCTTTATTTATACCACACACACACACACAGAAAAACCATTGAGGAACAAAACATATAAATCAGGTCAGAACTCATCAAAAGCATCCACGTTTGGTTCATTCAGAGATGAGGAGAGGAAATAAAGATTTTTATACTGGGGTTTCTGTTGCTCTTTAGGGAAAAGATACATGGTGTTAAAAGGTCATCAAGGGTCAAACCCCTCCTGATCTGGACTCTAACTGGACCACACTGAGACCTCCTCACCCTCCAGTCAGTCAGGATGAGGTCTGAACTCTGACTGGACCGCACTGAGACCTCCTCCCTCTCCAGTCAGTCAGGATGAAGTCTGGACTCTGACTGGACCACACTGAGACCTCCTCCCCCTCCAGTCAGTCAGGATGAGGTCTGGACCCTGACTGGACCACACTGAGACCTCCTCCCTCTCCAGTCAGTCAGGATGAGGTCTGGACTCTGACTGGACCACACTGAGACCTCCTCCCTCTCCAGCCTGTCTGGTTCCTGCAGTCAGGATGAGGTTCTATAAGTGTTATGGTTTGTTTACTGCCAACCTAAGCTGTGCTGCCATGTTCTTTTTTCTCCTGAACCCTTCCCAACAAGCCATACTAGTTCAGTCTTTTTCTTACTGGACTCTCATGAACTTTAACATTTTACACACTAACTGAGACATGTGCCCTCTTTAAATTGAAAAAGTGGTTGACATTTATTTTGTTTTCCATGCCTTCAAATATTAATCACTGCGTCCCCCGTACCGAGGGTAATGGGATTAACATCGGGTTTCACATGGTTTAAAATCAGGTCTGGTATGTATATAAAAACCTGTGGTATCCACTGAAATTCCAGAATCTCAGCTGTAAGTTCATTAAAACTATTTCTATCACCACCAAACACAGTTAAGACAAATAAAACAGAAAGTAAACAAACTCAACAAAAAGATGTAAACACGTATCATGGCTCCACCTGTTCCACCCACGGCATGAACACGGACCAACAACATCTCTACTGAAAGCAGAAAACTGTAAGTTTCATAATCTTCAACCAAGATTCACTGAACCAGAAGCAGAAGAAGCACATTCTTCTTCATAATCAGGAATTTTGTCTTAACTTTGCTGTCCGGCCTCCACAACTCCTATCCACTAGGAAAAAACTTCATTAACTTGAAATCTCAATTTCTCAAAATCCTTTGAGAGCAGTTTCCCCAAAAGTTTAAAACGAAGACAAGTGTCAGTCATTCTGTGTCTCAGATAGTTCCCCCTTAATGTTGATGATTGGTGAGATGGGTGTAACCATGGTGTAACCATCAATGTAATTCTACTGGATCACATGATTAAAATGAGGATCAATCATGGAAATCAGCTGATTGGAGAGGAGTTGGGAGGAGATTTGTCACTCCTAGTTCAGATTTACAGGAAGTATTTACTGTATTTCCATGTTTCTGCAGGGATCCTCCTGTTTGTACAGTTTTCCTCCACATTTTATTTACTTCTGGATAAAATAACATCTTATAATAAAAGCTCCACCACAGAAGAAGAGCTGAAGATGAATTTAAAGACATTGGGGCAGAGATGTGTGACAGAGTTTGGAATTACATGTTTAGGGGGCTTTGTCATTCCCCAGCAGGAACCATAGACTCTCACGTCTTAAATGACGGTTAAATCGTCTAAAGTTTTGGTGAAGCAACTTTATTGACTTTATCTGAAGTAAAACTCATGCTTTTTAAATATGTTTGGGGTTTTCTTCCCCCCCATTTCCTCTTCTTAGTTGTAAATTTTCTGACTCTGGGGTGTTTCTCTTTAGCAGAGCTTACGCTTCAGTTATCTGAGTACATTCACCTGTTTGGAGTTGTGATATATTCCTTAAAGATTTGTGGAGTTTCCTGATGACTGACCCACCACAGTGGGTTTCCCCATCTCGTCCCACATCTGCTGAAAAAGTGATAAACATGGCACCAAGCTCTGCCTCCAGTCCAAAGAATTTTCCAGTTGGTGGGGGACTCCTGAGCTGCTTTCCAGAGAATCCATTTATTTGGAAAAGACACATCAGGAAGTGTAAGTCCAAACAAAGGCCGGTGATTGTAAATCTGCAGGTCTGTGGGCTACCTGGCTCATCAGGGTCCAGACGGAGGCGTGGGTGGACGTTTGTGTCAGATGGAGGTCTATTTTAGGTCAAAAACAGAGCCTTCAAAGGGCTCAGACTGTATGTCAGTGTTTATTAAGCCACCCAGAAGACACACACACTTCAGTTTCCATCACTTTAACAGACACAACATCCAAAGCTGAAGCAACTCAACCACCAACCTTCACTTAACCTCCACCTAGCTTTAACTTAGCAATGTCATGGCTGAACCAAAACATTGAACATCATCCTCATTTTTTAGATTAACCTTAATCCTTAAACCCTAATAATAACAGGAGCAGGATCAGGATTGGTGAACCTTCCTAGAACCAGTTTCCAGCCTGAAGGGGGCAATGAGAATAAATTATACCAATGGTGAGAGTCGGTCCTTAAAGTCTCCATGAAATCATGTTTTTTCCTATAGTCTGTCACATCACACCAGAATCAGTTCCAGCTGAACTATAGTCTCCATCAGGTGGTCAGCTGATCAGACTGGTTGACTTGACCAATCAGAGCACAGGAGGTTGGATAATTAACCTATCGGCTCTCTGCTGGCATTTATATGAAGATCAGACATGATTAATTGTAGAAACCATGGCCAGAGCCAAGATTCCCTAACCATGATCAATTTCTGTTTCTGTGTTGGTTCCTGCTCTTATTCCAGTTCCAGTTCCAATCCTGGTTCGGCAGTAGTTCTTGTTCCTGTTATAGTTCTGGTTCCTAGTCTGGTTCCTTCTGTTCCAGTTCATGTTCTGGTTCCTGTTCTGATGCTAGTTCCTGCACCTGTAACAATTCTGGTTCCTAGTCTGATATCTCCCGTTCTGGTTCCTGTTCTGGTTCTAGTTCCTGTTCCTCCTGCTGTTACAGTTCTGTTTCCAGGTCCAATTCTTGTATCTGTATCTGTTGCTGCTCATTTTTCAGTTCCATTTCTGGTTCCTGTTTTGGTTCTAGTTCCGGTTCCTGCTCCTGATACAGTTTTGGTTTCTAGTCTGGTTCCTGCACCTGTACTTTGTACCTGTACTCTGGTTCTAGTTGATGTTCCTGTTACACTTCTAGTTCAAATTCCTACCCTAGTTTCAGTCCCTGTCCCTGTTCTAGCTTCACTTCCAGCTCCTGTTACAGTTCTGGTTACTGCTCCTGTTTCAGTTCCTACTTCAGTTCTAGTTCCTGTTCCGGTTCTAGTTTCTGTTCTGATTCCTGTTCCAGCTCTTGTTCCTGATTCAGTTTCAGTTCCTACTCTGGATCTGCTCCAGTTCCAGTTCAACCACGGTGCTCTGCAAACCGGGCCTCATGTTTGTGTCCATGACTTTTTGGTTCTGTTGACGCCATTGTTGTTTTAAAACAGAAAATACCTATCAAACTGAAGTGAACCATCAAAAGAACTCCAACCTGGTGAATTTACCACCCAATACCACCCCTGCTGCCACCTTCAGGTTTGGGGGAGAAACTGCAACACAACATCAAAACGACGCGTACCCCCTACGCTCAAGTGTGAAAAGAAACTCAGCAGCATCAGCTACGCCATAGCGACCACACTCAGACGTCACGTGAGCATAAATCTTCTCAGAGTTTAGTTCTAGATGTTGAATGATTTCCTTGGTCTGTTCTGTGGTTTTTAGTTTAGTTTTTGAGTTTAGGTTGAGTTTCCTGTGCTGAATTTATCCCTCGTTTTAATGTTTTTTAATGTCTGATGAACAGCTGCTGTTGCATCAGAGTTTTGTAAATTTGTGAGATTCAGAACAGAGAACAGTTACATCTTTAGTGGACAGACGCATTCAGAGAGTGGAGATACAACCTGGAAACCTTGCTGGGCTGCTGGTTCTGAGTTACTGTGGAAGTAATGTGGGAAAGGTCAGGCAGGAATCTAGAAATCCAGTCTGATATTTTCCAGTTGGATGGCGGAACGTGCAGTTCCTCACCTGAGGCCATCAAAGAAACTGCAGAAAGTCGTGACCTTTACATCACGTTAACGTCACCACACAACGAAACGTCTCCACAACGTTTGCTTTCGGCAACGCTTGGCCTTCTTACTGGACTGTGATGGACTCGGACAATACAACACGTGGAGAATCTGCCTGTCACTGCTGTCAGAAACTAAAAGGAGGAGATGAAGAGACCGAGCACAGCTTCACGCTTCCAGATTATCACCTGGTTACCATATAAACATCCTAAATATACTGACACTGGAGGAAATGATTGAAATATAACATTCAAATGAAAATCTCCAGGATCACCAGGATCATGTCTGCAGACAACTTGGTGAAATCAGTTTTATTAACAACCAGGCATCAGTTTAATTTACTACCTTCTTCACCCATTAAGGACAAAAATGTCCGCTTCCAGAATACTGATTTAAAAATGTAACCGATTGTCATGTTCTGATTTTTTCTACATTGTCATGGCTGCTCTGCTAAATTAATGTGCCAAGTATATTTTTGATGCTTCATGCACCCAGAATGTGTCAATTTCCGCAGTTCAGACAGAGGCAGACAGGAAATCAGACACAGGAGCAGTGTAAAAGCGTCTGGTATTTTTCAGAATAAAATACCTCGTGCAGATTTGCGCTGCTGATCCCTTAAAACGTCACATGTTTAACTAGTCAGGGGGTCTCAGTGTTTTATTTATTTATTCATTTCTGTCATCATAGATGACAAAACATCAATCACAATCACACAATTCTCCACTGCTCCTGTGATTTCGTGATCTCGCGGATCCTGATAAGTGGACTGCACTTGCGAGCGCTTCACACCTGACACACTCCTGGTAAAATTTGCCGCCACACAAACAGGGTATAAAGGAGTGGTTAAACCTGCAATAAGAAACAGTACAAATTAATATTTTTCTGTTTTTTCAATTAAATCTATTGATTAACTTCAGTTCTAATAAAATAAAAATAATAATATAAATAAATTTAATTATCAAAAAAACAAGAAGGACTTGGCAGTTTGGTTACATTATGCTAATAGTTTCACAAAATAAATAAATTTAAAAAAGTTCCATGTTCCCACGAATAGTTCGTGTTTGAGTGTTGGGATTTGGGGTTTTTTCAGTTTATTTCATATATTGGTTCCTGTGTTAATGTGGTTTTTTTCTGCCTTCCTTACTCCAGGCAGAGCAGCGGCCTGGGGTGTGTCAGCAGACCTGCATCATCATCATCATCATCCCCTTCAGTATTTACAGCCTGGCGTCCCACTCTGGTGCCAGATGGTCGCTTACCTTCCTTGTGAATTTGTATATCTGACTGTCCAGGATAGCTGCCCGCTTTTACCTTTCTAGTGAATGTCCCTGAGGACTTTTTGCTTTCCGATCATAATCTCTGAGAAATAAAACTGTTTTGATTCTTCCTGGATTGGCATTTTGGGTCTCGGTTGTCTGAAAACATGACAGAAGGCTCCATGTTTCTGTGAATGTTCCATGTTGCCATGAAGGCTCTCCATTCCCATAAAGGTTCTGTGTACTTGTGAAGGCTCTACGTTCCCCTGAAGGGTCTGTGTTCCCACAAAGAGTCTGTGATGAGTTTGGATCTGATGAATGCAGAAGAATGAGGTTGTCTGGACGTTTGCATTTCTCATCATCTGCTTCTACAGTTTTCCATTAAAGTTTTATTTTTCAAGCAATTTTTAAAGGTCTTCGGGTTTACAAAGAGAATGAGATGGTAACGGAACATCGACCACCTCCATCTGCCTGAGGGTCGGTGTTGGTCCGTCTCTGACTTATAGGAATAGTTGACATATTTTCTCCTGAACCTTTTTGTCCCTCAGCAGCTTCCTGTAAGCATCTTCGCCTCATTAAACACCTCAAACATCTCGTAGACAGCGGCACACACACATTCCTCCAGACACACTTTCTATTTTTAGGAGACGTGGTCGTCGTCCAGATGTGTTTTCCATCCAAACATACGACTCCAGCAGATCCTGTTTTCTATTTAAAGACGTGTCCTCACCTCACACACCTATTCGTGAACCAGACCAGAACCAGACCGGGACCAGGACCTGCTGAAAACATCCTGCCTCTGAGGGATTCACAAAGCGTAAAGATTTACATTCAGTAAAGTGAAACCAAAATCTTAAAAACAACAAAACACATTTAATAATATAAATTAAATTAAAGTTGTTGTAAAAACTGTTGAAAACCTTTAACTGAATGTCCTTTTGTTCAATTCAACTCAAAATTTGCAAATCTAATATTATGGAAATAGAAATACACCAAAAAAAAAAAGCCTTTGAACATTGTGCTTTCTCTGTAGTTTCCCTGTATTGTTTTGGTTTGAGTCTCCAGTTTTTCTCTCTGCAGCCACTCATTTATCTTTATCATCGTCATCCTCCGTCTGTCTCGTCTCACCTCACCATCAAACATCTCTGCTACTCTGTCAACATGTGGCCACCTCTGGGCCAGATGTAGGCCGATGTTTCTTCTTCCTGCTGGTTTCCATCACAGGTTTGGTTTGTTGGTTGAGAGCGTTTTCCCTTTAAAGGAACATTACACCAAAACCGGATGGGAAGCTTTCTGAACGTTTTCCTGTAGAAGCTGATGAAGAGCAGCCGCAGAAAACTGTCTGGATGTTGGAACATCCATGATGACGATGAAGTAGTGTTCATGTATATTCATGTATGTATTTTTTTCTTACTGCAAAAAAGTACAAGTACATTATTGAGATGTGTACTTTTAAAGGATTAAAGTATATATATA
>JBAFTC010000026.1:2140485-2152502 GCA_037177435.1 Melanotaenia nigrans | reverse complement strand
TTCTTTCTTTTATTTTATTTTTTTTAGAAAGATGGGCCCTTTATGATTATTTGTTGCCTTTATCCCAGCTAAGCTAACTGCTAATAGTCAAATGAGAGGAAAAATGTACTTTGCCATGTAGTTTTTGCCTGTAGTCTACTCATATTTTTGCTTATTTTCCACTGTCTGACATTCCTTCATCTCCTTCACTATCACAATCTGTAACAGGGTCTTATGAGTCTGTATACTGAACTCATTACTGGATTTCCTGCACACCATCCCACACCTCCAAAACCATCATCAAGTTTGCAGATGACAGCACTGTGGTCCCATGAACAGAAGGGAAAGATGAGTCTGCCTAAAAATAAGAAATCTAGAAACTGACAGAGAGCTTGATGAACAAGGTTTTACTAAAAACCAGTGATTCCAAATAATTGAGCCTAGAACGCTGGACCTCCCCATATCTTCATTAATTGGGGACAGCATACAGAAGGTATAAACCTTCAAACCTTTGCCTGCCATCTGCACTTCATGTCAACAACAAACACCAGCAGAACTATTTAATTATTTAATAATTATTCCATTTGCAAACAATTAATCAAATCAATGAGTTTGAAGTTAAAGAACACTGAAACATGTGATTTTTTTATTTATTTATTTATTTATTTTTTTTGAATACCTGAGGTGTTTCCAGGAGAAATCAATAAGGCAGAATCATATTTTTTTTTCTTTTTCAATAACCTGTTCATGTGATGCCTGCTGAGTCCTGAGTAACTGGAATCTCATTAACCTGTGCTGTTTTCTGTTTATTTAGTCAAGTCTGTTTCTAAGCTTTTTAAAGCTGTGGTGAGAACATATGAGGTTGCTAAAAGGTCAGACCAATAAGCAGCTGGGAGGTGTTTGAGCTTTGAGAAACAAAGGTCACTGAACTGTCACTTGTATTAAAGTTTATCTGTTGCGCATGTAATGTTTTTTTACTATGTGTGGAGTTCTAAATGTGTGCAGCCAGTTTAAAAAGGAAATAGAAAATTGCATTACAACAGATACATGTGATGAAAGACCACCTCAGTCTCACAGCAAAGTGTAAAACAATACCTAACTACAATTTTTATTATGATTTACGCTGAGGACAAAAATCTGCATGACTAATCATCACAAAATGACTGTTGCATGACCATTTTTTGTCTTTTGTGCTCTTTAGCATGACAAGATACAAAAGTCCTTTTTCTGGAAACAATCAATTTCTTGACTGGGGTTAGTGAAAAAAACACAAACACACTTTTTAGTAGTTGTTTGCATTTATTGTTCAGTGTTTTGATAACATGCGGTATGTACATACTGAAGTCTGCAGGTTCTCAAATATCTCATGCATCTAATTGTTCTAGTATGTGTCAATGTTTGTTCTGCATCTAAAAATGAAAACTTAAATCAGAATGCAAACATCCATCTATTTTTTTTTACTAATACAGAACTCTACGAGTATAACATTGCTAATAACCTGTACTTAAATGTCCCCCGCAACTCCAAAATTTACCCTAGAGTCATTGACAGTATGAGAGTAATCCAGTGGTATGACAACATTGACATAATCCAGTAAACTAGTTGTTCCTAAGTACTTTGAGATTAATAGATGTAAAGTATTAATGGGTCACTGTACCTTTTACGAGCATTAAGAAAGGAATATATGGTCGGCAATTGAAACTATGAGACTGAACATGGCCTTTAAGTGTGACCTTTAATGACCTCCAGTCAAGGCAGCCAAATGTCATTCTGGACCTTATAAGGCTGTTTGACATCCCAGCTCCAGCTTCCAGTTTGCCCTTCTATACAGCTAGCTGGGTAGAAAAACAACAACAGTTTCTAGCTATTCAAAGTTTTTATTGTCATTACACATAGTAGTGCAACAAGATTGCTGGTCACTTCTGTTACATAAAACACACAAGGACAATAGTACAGAAACATTGAGTATATTTGAAATTATTTGTTATTATTAATTAAAATCCATAATAGTAAAATAAAAAACAAGATGAAAGTGACTAGTGCTTAAGTGACTAATGTGTTCTAATGTAGTGCAAGGGGTCATAAGTTGGTTATTTTTTGCTCAGCAAGCTAATGGCAAATGGATAAAATCTGTCTCTGAGACGCTTGTGTACTGAGATGCAATACGTCCGGTTGCTCTTAATCGTTGCCCTGTAAAAGGTCGCCCGCTGCTTCCGCTTTACAATCTCACAAGCTGGAGAAAGTAGTCTTTGTTGTGCTCTCTTGGTGATGGCAGAGACTCCTCAAATAAATGAACTTCAAGGAATTTAAAGGACTGCACTCTTTCCATGCCCACACCGTTGAGGCATAGAGACAGAGGTAGTGCATTGCACTTCTTCTTGAAGTCCACTATCCTTTGATTTGGTGGTGTTGATGGTCAGTTATTATTTAACTATTGACACATTATATCTATTTCTTATATAGATTCCTATTACTATAAGCATTTGTACATGCCATACGAACCCAGAAAGGTACAATTGATGCAAATGTTAGGAAAAAGGTAAAAAGTAATATAAAATCCTAACATTTGTAGAGGCTGATAAAGTTTCAGCTGATTCAGCAAAGAAATGTAATAGGGCATTATCAGAAGAAGAGAGAAAAAGAGAGACACAGAGCAAGAGATAAGACCAGAGTCAAGATAAGACTGTCTTTTACTGGCTGGAGAGGGCTCCAGCGGTCAATGAGTAATTCTGCAAAATCTGTGGTTCTTTAACATAAAGGAAAAAGTCCATAAGTCTATAACTTTCTTTTCTACTGTAAAAAACAAACAAACAAAAAAAAACAGCTTCCTTTAAATTTAACATTAAAATAATTGTGTAATTCTTTTTCTGTTTAAACAAAACAAAGAAGCTATAGTTATTGTCTGTCATAAATGTTTTAGGTATCAAGACACAAAAGGGCGTCATGAAAACCAACCAAGTGGGAACATCACTGGTAAATTCTGGCATTTCCATCTTGTGCTATCAGAAATGCAGCCATAAATTCAAAAGACCGGGTAACTTGCTGTTTTGCAGCATTGTAGACTAGACTGGAACAATATGTTTATTTGTGGTCCTGAATTTATCTGATGATCTTAACAGATAATGAGATGTGCCAGTAGGACAAAGGTAGAAACAAGGAAAGAAAGCTCTTAATTTTTACATCAATCACATCAGGTTAGATCCCTCAATACCTCAGCTTATTATATTCTACAGCCTTTAAAATGTTTATTTCTTCTTTGACTCTCCAGGGAGACAATTATGTATTTAAAAAAAAAAAAACTGAATCAAAACTGAGTCAAAACATTGACAGTGTGAAAGAAATTTGAGCACAATTTGTCAGACATGTCATGGAGCTGCAAGATTTACAGGGTTTATCTTGTTAAAAACACCCTGAAGCATTTTGTAGACCGTAGACGTAGACAAAGCTCTCAGAGCAAAAGTTTACTTCCTCAAAGTTATAATAATGCCCTTTTTTGCTTCTTCTTCAGTCTGTTTTTTTTTCAGCAAGTCCTCCAGCTAAATAAAGCAAATATGTTGATTGATCATTCTCTTAAATGCAAACTATATTGTAGTCCTGTCTACAGTATGACCCCCATGAACGGCAGGAGGAAAATATGACTATGATAGCCACAAAGTTATCATAGGAAAGAACGCAGGTGATATGTGGTGCAGTTAGTATGGAGCGTCTTCAAGTATATGCCTCCACCGGTGGGACAACTAAAGAACATAACTAAACTTTTCTACAGTGCCACCTCAGGGATGGTATATTGTTGTCCTGGTAGCACATAAGCACAATAATTTATTTTGACAAAACTGTGCAACTTTCTGTTTGGGTTTAGTAATATCATCTTATGGAAAAGGTTAGAAATAACTTAAAAAAAAAAAAGAAAAAAAAAAAAAAAACTTGACCAAGGTTCAATAAAAACAATACGGATAGGACCTAAATACATTATTTTTACTTTTTTAAACCATGGTTTTCTTAGTAAACTCAATTTTTAACATGCAGTTGTTGTCATAATCATGGGTAGTTTTTTCCTACATGAGCTATGGACTTTTGTAGATTAGTGTGCAATATGTAGTAGTACAAGTTCTTCAGGTTGGCCTCTCCTCCCCGCCTGGCACTTGTAATTGAATGATTTCACCTGGCTTGGTAGTTGGTTATAAAAAGGGTAGAGCCAGGACCACAAAACCGTTTCACAATTGCAGCACCTACAGGTTGATTTTGGCTTCAGCAAGGATTGTATTTTAAGTTTCTTTCTCATGGGTTCCTTTGTCTTGCTTTTAAGGAAATGCGTATCCTTAGATTTTAGGTGCTGCCTCTGGAGTTTTTTTTTAGTAGCTAATTTTTTTATTAATCGTGAGCCACTGTTGGGGATCGGCCCTTTTGTTTATTTGTTGTTTTTGTTTGTTTTATCACTTGGAGCATGGGTGTGTGTGCTTGAGTGTGGGGGAGCATTTGGTGATTTTTCTTTTGGTTTTTAAGTTAAAGTAGGCCCACTCCCCACCAGTAGGTTTGTTTTTTTTAGGACTTTCCTAATCTGATATTGTATCCGGTGGTACCAGGGCTTTAGGATTGAAAATGGATCTGTTGAAATAAATCACTTGTATTGGATGCTACCCCTCTGCTCATGTTTGTTGTACTACCTCATGTCACAAATAGATCAATGGACAAGAAATACCCTTCATGATGTTTTTTGCAGTCATGCTTTTCAGCTTCCTCTCCCTTTCTTCTTTACTATCATCTGTGAATGGTTATATAGTAAAGTCAGAATTAATGGCTATGTCTGCATGCTACTAAATGCATGGTTAGACTGTTACTAAAATCTATATAATTACAGTTTACACATTTTTGTATTCATAAATAATGATTCGTGATTTTATTTTCTATTTTCTCAGTAGCCTCTATTCCATTTGTGAATCTTTAGTCTAGAACCACCTTTACACTGCATCACCTTCTTACTTACTTAAAAGTGGTATTAATAATTAATAATACCATGGCAACTTGCTGATTGATATCTTAAAATGAGGAATTACCAGGTTAAAGTTTTTCTTGATTTTCTGTAGAGTTCAGGTGCAGTATAAACAGTGACACACAGACAGGTTTAGTTGTCCCATGTGGGGCAATTATAACACAATTACCTGATAGAGGTGAGTCACTGGAGTGTTCTTGCTGTGGATGTCAGAAGATAAGACAAGCATAAACAGAGCTACATTTATACGTGCTTCGTGTGCACTCTGTTACCTGGAATTCTCTGCCTGAGTGCAAATGTTTTTTTCTCGCTGTGCTGACTCACTCACTCACACGCTCTTTGTGTTACTGTTTCAGGGGAGACCACTAAAAGTTTAATAAATGAATGGCACAGTGGTCTTTCCATGACTGGATAATACAGAAATGGTTTATCGTGTGCTGAAGTTTCATTGTTATCTCTATAGTAGGCAAGACAAGTTTAAGCAACACTTCATGTACAAAACAGTTCAAAGTGCTTTGCATAAAACATTAAAAGCATTACACTGGGGTGCAGAAGAAGCATTTAAACAAATTTTAAACCACATGTTACCAAGGAGAAAAATCAGATAATTACAGGAGGAGCAATAAAATTAACAATAAATTATTTTTTTTTTTAACTTGTTCTGTCCAGCATCATAGCAAGCAAAATGATAATCTGGTTGCTGTATCGTGCTGAACAAATTTGCTCTGTCAAGGGGAGGCCTATGGGTAAGGCTCCTCTTGATTCATTTATTTATTTATTTACTTTGAATCACGGAATCTATGTAACCTTGCTGGACCTGACCGGAGGGGACAGAAAAAGATGGAATATAGCAAAAAGGAAAAAAGAAAGGAGACAAAAAGATCACAGACAGAAGGAAACGACCCTTCAATCCACACCATCACCAGACAACAAACTGTTACACCTGTACATGAACACACCAGAAAACTTCCTACCACTTTTACAAAAAACAAACAACAAAAAAAGCTGCTAGTTATTAAGAGTTTTTAAATAATAACCAAATTAAAACGACATATCATGAAAGTAGCATAACAGCGACCAGATACTAACTCACAGGAAAAAAAGAGGAGAATTATCTCTTAGTATGTAAACCCACTGGACAACTCAGTGACTGTGTCAGCATGCAGAGGATGAGGAATAAGGAGTGATCGGTGATGAAGAGTGGTGAGTGAGATCATGCAAATGCGACCACGCCTCTACAGAGGTCATAGGCAGACCAGGGCAGCCCAGAGACCCGGGTCCTCAGCAGCAGCCCCGGAGCACTAACCCAAGCTACCTTACCCCGAAGACAACTCCAGCCCCACCCAAAGGGCGGCAGAGGAGAGCCCCAGCAAGAGCCCCCCACAGTCTTGGGGCACAGATCCCAGTGGGCCAAGATTGGCAGCCACCAGTCACCCAGGGCAGCTCAAGTTACGGGCCCAGGGCCCCAGCCGCCCCAGCCGCCCCAAACAACCAGGCCACGCAGCGACTGCAGTCAACAAGCCACCACCGACCTCAGAAGACACCCAACCACCAGACACCCAGGGGGGAAGTAGAGGAGCGGAAGGTGAATAGTGGGAGAGCACAGATTCGTGGCACACCACCCCCAGGGCCATCCAGGCCCCTTCCACAGGGTCATGTCATCCCTCCCCACCCCACCTACTCACCTATGATCTTGCACACTCCCACTCATCGTAGCACATGCAAACGCACACACACAAACATCCCCCCCCCCCACACACACACACGCACGCACACATACATCATCCACAGCATAAACACACACATGACATACTAACATCTCTGTCTCACACCCCAGCACCTCCCCCTATAATCCTCTGAATCCCACTCAGCCCCCCTTCAAACCCCTACAACCCTCCTGCCCTCGAGCCATACCCTGGGTCCCAGGGCGGCAACCAGACACCAGGGCATACACCAACCATACCATGGCAGTACATCCGGCCAGGCCCAGACCCCCGGCACATACGGACCCCACCAACTGGGAGGGAGGGTGGTGTTTTCTACTTTTAATGTTTCTTTCACACCTTGTTTTTAATGTTTTATATAAAGCACTTTGAGTCATCATGTAGTGAAATATGAAGTATAAATAAACCTGCTTTGTCTTCCAGGTAAAAATGTTGTAAAAAAAAAAAAGGCCTGGGTGGTGTCTACTGGGAGGGAATGTTCTCTTCAGATGTTAAAGCACGGCTGGACCTCCAGGTAACTGCAACAGCATTAGTTTACCAGTCTGAGCTAATCTGTCCTATGAGGGGATGTTTTTATTATTGTTTCCCACTCTTAGTGGAAATCGATGTTTATTTTCACTCTCATCATATTTATAACCTTGTTTTCTTTCTAAACTGTGATGTGAGCCCAGATCATCTCTAGGGATTTTCTTCTGCAGGAAAATGAGGCGTTAATATGGAAACAGAACATCTGGTGGTAAAATGATAATTTATTGCCTGTATATTAATTTTAGATTCCTGTTTAAAACATACAGATCTTTTTCTAAAAGTGGATGAAGAGGCAGTAAACTCCTCTTTCATTTGACTCGGCTGTAAATTAAATTGTGTTTATGATTTTTTTATGTTTCAGAGATGTTTCTGATTTCAGTTTGAATCCGTGTGAATTTCTAGAAACAGAGACTGTTGGTAATCTGATGCTTTTACTCTTCTTCTTAAATCTTTAAAAGATCACATGTGATTATTGGTTTATTATTTATGGCCCAGTTTGTGTTATTTACAACAGAGTTTTGGATTTTATGGGGTGTCAGTGATGAGTTTGGGTTCGGGTTCCCACCAGACTCATCCTGCTTTAAGTGTTTTTACATATTCAGTGTGGCTCTATTCTGGTTTTACTGAGCTGTGTTGGTTTCATTTCTGTTCTTCGTACTTGAAGCAACTTGAAGCGATTTTCGGCTATTTATGGTCAGTTTGGTTGTTTTTGATGCAGAAGCAGGAAATTACTGGTATTTTGACAGTTATCATATGGAATCATGGAACCACAAGGGGGCACTTTGTTTGCATGTGTGTGTGAAATTATTTCTGATCATTAAATTTATTATCTTGGTGTTTCCAGGTGGTCCTAATGTTCCGTAATATTACTGGTAAAAAAGTAAAAAAAGTTGAATTTGCTGAGATCGGCAAATAAGGATAAATCATCTTGACTGTGGAATTTCTCAGACATGTCTCATTAATAAAATGGTGCTAAGTGTTTTCAGGCTCTCAGAACACTGGTTCCATGTGAATGAAACACCCACATGTTAAAAAACTTAAAGGCAGCACGATTGCGCAGCCAATAATTAAAGGGGCAGTGCACCCTAAAATGTGTTTTTTGAGCTGTAAACCATGTATGCTGTTGATAAAATTTGTCATTTTTAAAAAATGGGATTTTGTGGGTCAAAATGGCTCATAACACCCCCACAGGGTAAAACCGGGCTTTGTTACTGGTGATGTAGCAGCCCCTCACTCCAGATGCAAGTAGGCAGGTCCTCGCCTTGCAGGTATAGAAAACCACGCCCACCAACACATATGAAGGGATGTGAACTTATATGGTGTAGATCTGCTAGTTTGAGACTTCTGTTCTTTCAGAGTTCCTGCAATTGGATGGATTTGTGCTTTTGAGGGGTGTAAAAGTAACATCGGACAGGGGCGTGTCCAGCTTTTGAGGACACCCTGGGCTTAGCCCAGACCAGATGTAAATGAAAAAATTAGGGGAGCTTGAGATATATATATATATATACAACCACTCGACGTAGGCCAACACACACCGATGTTCTAGCCACACACCTCGGGAACCAGGGCGCCATCGACCCCCTTCCCCCACCCCCCACCTACTTCAATCTGCACCCCATATAGTCTCACACTCACACCCTCCTCTGTGCCGTACCCACAAGCACTCACCATCACGCAGTCACGTCACACATAACCCGCCCAGCAATTCCCTATATTCCCTAAAAAGTCTCCTGTGGAATGGAAAAAACTGAAAAAACATCAGAGAGCCAGAGGTTGGCTAGCTTACTACATAAAAATACGGTACACATTTCAACATAAGGGACTTTGGGGTAGAAAAGGTGCCTATATCGAGTCGGAAAAGAAAATCTGTTTTGGAGAAGGTTACTTCCAAGAAAAAGCTGAAGGAGAGCGGAACAAGAGCTCTACTACTTGATAGGTAAGATAACATCTTATCAAGTCTGACTTTTGGAGAATGTTCATTGGTTTCCGGCATTATGTTGTCATTTTAACAAGTATCCAGCCAGTTAGAGGATAAACTTGGACAAACTGAAGTGGTAGTTATACTGTAGTGTTTGTGTTTTACTGGGCTAAGTTTGGTAAGTATTAAAAGCTAGGGATGCACTACATGACTTTTTGCCAGATTTTCCCCTTGATTTCCAGTGGTTTGTAGTTGGCACTAGTTGCTTGCTGTTGGCATGACAAATTGCTGCAGAGATCTGTTAGTGTGTGATGGGGTTCGGCCTCAAAGTGGCGAATGTGTGAGGCAAACAGACCGTGCCCAACTGCAGTTGCAGTATTTCAAATGTGTTTTACTTTTTCGTGGTGAATCAGGTAGTGTGTGCGGCTTATCAACTCAACTAAAGTATACACATCACCGTGAGGAAAACATTAGTGAAGGTTAGCGAATCGATGCTGCCCAGCGCTCGTGAACCCTCGGGAACAAGCATTACGCGTTTCTCTTCCAGCATGAGTCCATCAACGAGACCGAGATCTCACCCACAGGTGACCCTCCTTCTCCGCCACCTCTAGAGGCATCGCTGGATTAAACTCGGTCTGACTCTGATCCATCCTTGCAAAGTGAAGCGAGTCAGATTTACATGTTTACTGACAGAATTTTAGGTTTGTATCTGCTGCAGGTGTTTGATGTTTACAGCGCTGACGTTGCACAAGAACCAGGATCAGCCTGGTTGAGCTCCAGTAGACCTTCTCTAAGATGAGTTAAATGGTAAATGGTCTGTACTTATATAGCGCTTTTATCCAAAGTGGTTACATGTATGTCACGTTCACTCATTCACACACACATTCACACACACTAATGGTGTTACTGATTTACTGAGTTAATGATTGTTCCTTCACAGTTCCTCTCTGACTCGATGCAGAAGTTTGTGGAGAGGCCAGATTCAGTAAAAGCATCTGATCTGTGTGTCATCACTCATAATATCACTGATCAGGTTCTATGATTATGACACAGCTGGATCGCATTTTCTCTTCTTTTAACTGGTTTTTTATACTGAGTCTACTTTATATGGGCAGAATATTGAATTATCTAACTGGAACTTTGCCTTTAACAAAAATAGCCTGGCCCACCGGTTACTGGGTCGTGGTGCTGGGATTGGGGTCCCCGTGGTTGTAGAGAACCCAACGCTGAGACTCAGAGACTGCAGACTGACTCCTCAGAGAGGCCTGGTCCTGCTTTTAAACTGAAAACTGAGTCAATAATCTCCATCTTTTGGCTGATGGGGGAGAAAAGGATGGTGCGTTAGTAAATTCTCCACGCATTTGCATTCATTTGTGGAGAAAATCTGACACAGAGCTTCTATGAAGACGCCAGCAGCTCCAGCTGCCAGCAAAAGAGGAAATGAGACTAATTATTTCCTGAGTGGGAGTCAAACTTTTTCTCTGAGAGGTCTGGATAAACACCCACCTGAGCTGATCCAAACCGCCTCCTGCATCCACCGGCTGCAGGTAGAGACCCAATGTGGGAGGGGGGTTTTGGAGTCCTGGGGTCCATTTCTGCCTAGTCATCTCCCCACGGACCACCACAGGAAACCAGAACATCCTGCAGTGGAGCTGGATCATGGCTGGATCCCACACCGAAGGTCTGCAACAAATTACAGCCCAATTCTTCAACACGAGTTCCAATGGTTAGGGTTCATCTACGAAGAGGACGAAGGATGAGAAAACGGAGAAATAAAGTATGAGAACATCATGAGAACAGAAGAAAAGGAGAAATAAAGATGGAAAAACAGGATCACTGAATTTAAAGAGCTGATGAGGAAAAGGAGACGATGGAGGAGGAAACAGGTAAAAACAAATAAAGAAAAAAAGGTTGAGAGAAGGAATCTGAATTAAAGAATGGGAATCTGGAGGAAGGAATAATGGACGAAACACCTGAAGATTCAAAAAATGAATGAAGGAAAGGAAAGTAGAGAACAAAATACAAAAACATTAGCAGAAAGCTGGAAATAAAGATGGAAAACAGCCTAAATGAGTAAAACATAAGAAATGAAGTGATAAGGTATGAAAAGGAATAAATTTAGAACAAAAACTAATATGGAAAGAGACATTTTAGAGATACATGCAGCATTTACTTATAATTAAAAATGATAATTTTATAAAAGATTTTTTTTTCTGAAATGAAATCATTAAAAACCAAAGAAAAATAAAATTCTTCCAGGTTCTGAGGTTTTGATCGAAGACATCTGTGAAGAGTCGGCGGTATCGGCTGCTTCAGGACACATTTTCTCTACAGGTTCTTCATAGACGTAGAACTATTAAGAGTAATGAGGATCTCCTCCTGGTACGACGTGTCCAGGTCACCTCACCAGGAGACATCCAGATGTCTGAACCACCTCATCTGGCTCCTCTGGGTGTGGAGGAGCAGCAGTTCCACTCTGATCTCCTCCTGGATGACTGAGCTTCTCACTCTATATTGAAGGGAGAGTCCAGACACCTGGAGGAGAAGATTAATTTCAACTGCTTGTATTCGTCATTTGGAACAGGGACACGGGGCACCCTCCTGGAGCCATGTTGGGGAGGGGAGCTTGCTGGCAAGCACCTGGTGGCAAAGTCTTGGGAGCTGGGGCTCAGCCAGGCTTGGCCTGCAAGGCCACAGGTTTCAACCTCTATGTGGGCTCACCACCTAAAGGGGGGAAATCTGAGGTTGGATGCAGTGTGAGGTGGTGATGGCCAAATGCAGCCAATCCTTGGCTGCAGAAGCTACAAAACTCAATTCCAGTGAAGTTGGGAAAAAGTTTAAAATGTCAGTAAAATTAGAATAGAATGACTTGCAAACC
>JBAFTC010000026.1:2059801-2073843 GCA_037177435.1 Melanotaenia nigrans | reverse complement strand
CACGCCATAGGCACTAATGCAGCCCCATCCCATCAGAGATGCAGCTTTTCACCTGTCCACTGATAACAAGCTGGATGGATCTGGCTTCTTCTCTGCATGATTGAGCTTTAACCTGCATTTGTTGATTTCAGAGTGAACTGTGTTCACAGATTCCTGGAAGTCTTCCTGAGTTCATGCAGTGGTTTCCAGTAGAGACTCATGTCTGATTTTAATGCAGAAGATCACCAGCATCCAGCCTTGTCCCATGAGTGCAGAGATTCCTCCTGATTCTCTGAATCTGTAAAGATTATACACTGTAAATGGTGGCTCTTCAAATTCTTGAAACATTCTTCCACATTGTTCCACAATTTTTACACCCAGTTAGTCTCAGATTAGTGAACTTCTGTCCATCTTTTCATCTGAGAGACTCTGCCTCTCCAAAGTGCTCCTTTTATACCAGTCCTGTTACTGACCTGTCGCCAATTAACCTGATTAGTATTAAATGCTCCTCCAGGTGTTTCTGATTTGTACCAGTTACTTTTCCAGCCTTTTGTTGCTCCTGTAAACAAACTCCATCAGTGTCAGGAATCTCTTTGGAAACAAAGCTTTCCCAGAGTTTACCATGTTTAATGGGATTATTTTCAATTATGTCTCATGGTTGGATCCAGTAGCCAAAACCTCAGGATCTCTGAGCTCAGAAAATTCCTGTTTGTGGCTGCATGGTGGCGGTGCAGCTCTGTCCTTGGGGTGGGCGTGACTTGTAGAATGTGAATGAGTGTAAAACAAGATGGAGGAGGGTGAGGCTGAGGCTTTTTGTACATTCCACTGCAACAAAACACAAGCTGTGCATTCCTGAATTCCTCCGGTCAAATATGTCGCCACCGAGCGAAGATGAAGAGGTTAGCCAGAGGTTAATACCAGAACGGGAAGGCCACCCCTGAGAATGAGACGTCTCTCAGTCTCTTCATCATCCTTCAATCATCATCATCCATTATCCTGCACCACCTCCTCACTCTTCCCTTCAATTCACACTTTCCCATCATTCCTGTGTCCAGCCTCCATTCCTGTTGGGTTGAACAGGTCTTCCTGATGGAACCTGGGTGTGTCATCACAGGTGAGAAGCTGAGTGTGAAACACGGCTCAAACTGTGAAAATGCTTCCAGATGAGCAGCAACCGGTCATGTGATGAGGCTCTTTGTTTAAGTCCAGAATCTGAATCTGGTTGCAGGTTTTGTGTCGAGTCCCATGAGCCGTTAATTGAGACAGGTTAGCGTCTTATCAGAGAGACGGGGCCCCAGCGGGGACCACTGATGAGGGGTGGATGCCGACAGTGCATGCCTCTGTGAGGAGAGAAAGGAGGGGAGTGCAGATTAAAAGCGGACATTTGTTTTGTGTATGTGCTGTGCTGCCAAAACGCAGCAATTTTCTCTGAATGTAAAACAGCTTTCCTGGCTCAGACCCCGCGGCCCGCTCGCTGCCAGGAAAGACTTCTTTCTTCTACCTGTTTACGTGCAGGTAAAGTGGCTTTCAGATGGCTGGAAGCTGGTGCAAGCTTTCCTTTCCACACCAGCGAGCTGCCTCGGGATGAGGACAGGTCACGTTTCCTGTCGTGGATCTTTGTCCTCCTGGACGTTCTGTTCCTGAATCCCCTCCAACCAGAGGAGCTCATAAACTGGAAGGAACTCGACTAATTTGCAGACAAACTGGAGGGGGAAACAAGTCCCATGATCTTCTCTGGCACTAATCATTCACCATGAAAACATTGAAGTTTTTAAGGCACTGAATGATGACCTGGAAGGAACAATGGGTTCTGTTTATAATCAGTAATGAATGAAGCGTGTTGCATCACAACATCCAGGCTTGATGTTGGCTGCCTGCACGTTTAACACATAATGTCTTCATTGTGTGCTTCTCAGGTTCCTACGGTGACCTTCACAGTCGTGCTGCTATTTCTGGGTAAAATCAAGGATGCATCGATGAACCACGGTCACAAAACCTTTCAGATAAATGAGTAAATGAAAAACTGTTTCCAACCTGTCAGCCATTAGAGCTGCAACAGGGAAGCCCTGATAAATATACCTGCAAACTGCACGTAGGATCCCTGACCCCCTCCCCCCAGCACAGCCCATCTGAAACCCCAGGAGGCCGACGGTAGCGCTAGCTAAACATTTAGAGAGTGCACGGTGGGCTTTCATGCTGCTCTTTACACTCAGTGTGTCCACTCCGGCTAACCTGACCCCCCCTCATCAGCTGCTCTGATTAAAGCTCTCCCAGAATAAACTTTGGTCCAGCCCTTTAAAGGAAAACTGCCGGCAGGACTCTGGTGGGGTCCGTGTTTATGTCCAGAGATACACAACGATGAATTTAAACAGGTTTTAAAGATGCAGCTGAAAAAACGTGGACACAGACACGTTTTCATGTCAACCTGCTAAAAAAGGCAGAAAAAAGAGCCGCCCCCCCACCTGGAGGTGAAGACAGATTCATAGACATTGCTGGAGAGTTGGAGCTTAGACAGGGGACAGGGGACGTATCTTAGATTACATGCAAGGATTTAAGGGGGGTCACATGCAACACCATCATGTGGATGCAAACAAATGTGTCCACAGTCAACACTGCTAAAGTATCACAAAGAGTTTTATTCACCTTTAAGAACACTGTGACCAATCAGCGAGTTTCCTCTAAAGTTTTTAACTATAAATAACAATTAGAAATATCTAATACATCTACATTGCCTTCATAAAACAACTTTTCTTATTTATTTCTCTTTTTTGGCCAAAGATTACATAAAGTCTGGACCTAAATATGCAGAAGCATTCAATGCACTTTCAGAGTGGTGATCAAAGATAACTGCTGACCAACTGGTATTTCTTTCTGTTCAATGTTTGTCCCTTTATACAGCAGTAAATACATGTTCTATTCTCCATTCTATTCTACAGTCATTTAGCAGACGCTTTTATCCAAAGCAACTTACATCTGAGAGTAAGAACAACACAAGCAAAAATTCAAACAAGATGGAACGTCATAATTAAGTGCTAGTCAGACTGCTGTGAGTCCAGTTGGATGAACACAAAACCTAGTTGACCCTAACAGCCACGCTTTCTGCCCTCCAGCAGCAGTTTTGCACATGCACGAGTGATGTTTGCATAAATTAGGAAGCGGGTGTATTATGCTCTGGATGGAGCTGGCTGAGAACATGCGGTTGAAAAGCAGGAATATTCTTAGCGATGCATCTATCTTTTAGTCCTGAAACCTTTCTAATCTGACTTTGTTTTTATTTGAGCGGGTCACTGTTTTAATGACCCATTATCTGTTAGTGGGAGCATCAAATGGTGTTCCTCCTGCTTTAGTTCTGAAATATAAAAACATTCACCTTAGGTCTGCTGTTTCAGACGCCGGTATTCACATGGAGCTTGGAAAAACTTGCAAAATGATGCATAGAATATGTGAAATGTTGCTGCCTCATGCTTGAGTAAACATCTTTTCCCACCACAGAGATTTCCTCCGTGATAGCGCCTCGGAGCTGCAGCTCACTCACAGATCTGCTGCTAATTGTGGGAGGCGACAGCTGGAACACATTTCTGATGTTTCAACACATGTCGGGTCAGGACTCTCTGGAGGGGAATGGCGCTGCTGCCCGCAGTGTTTGTCTGACTTACTGTTGTTTGCTCTCCGGAGCTAAGAGAAGACCTCCACATGTGGGGGTTAGCTTAGGAAACATCATTCTCATTCTTCAGGGCTGGGACTTTTAGCTGATTCTTCCAGTTATTTAAGGAACTTACGCATTATATTGTTAATATAACTGAACTGTATCTGGAAGGTTATCACCAATGGGAGGTTGTTTTCCTGATCCCAGGAACCAACATTTACATTATATGTGTTTACGTGACGTGTCTGTTTGCAACCGTTTAAGGAGAGAAACAAGTAAATGAAACCACTTCCAGATGTTTGCTGATCAGAAATCCCTCAGGCCTGTTAATCACGTCCATGGTGCTGATTGGCCCATGTCAGACCAACAACAGCGCCACCATCAAAGTCACTTAAATCCCCTTTCTTCCTAATTTTGATGCTCAGTGTGAACTTCAGCAAGTCGTCTTCATCATGTCTACATGACTACATGCTGTCACGTGAATGGCTGGTTAGGTATTGGTGTTGAACAGGTAGAGCTGATGAAGTGGAGGGTGGGTGTTTGTATCTGGTGTTAAAAAAAAACAAGCAAACTTTCAGATTTACCTTTAATTTACCTAAAGAGGATGCTTTACTGTGTCTTTGCCGTCACATAAGAGCAGTGACGGCACTGATGGTGTAAAGCTGTTTGATCCTCAGAAACCAGGAATGTTTCCAGAGTCGCATTTAACCCGATTCAGCTTGATCAGTCTGAGTCCCAAACTCGAGTCCCATCTCTGGTTGGCAGATCTTATTTAAAAGATGTTTGTGGTGGAGAACCACCAGGAAGTGACAATGTTAAAAAAAATAATAATAATAAAAAAAAATTTGCCAAATTTTTTTAAAAAAAGACAATCAGTGTCTTTTTCTCAAACATCTCTAAACACCATTTAAATTAAAAAGCTGAAATCATTGCAGTAAAATCTGAGAGCTGAAATCCAAACTGGACCAGATTCCAGCTTTAAAACGGAATCCTGGAGCAGCCTTTCCAATGGAAGGTTTCTCCCAGCAACAGGAATTCAATTCAATTTAATTCAATTCAATTCAATTCAATTCAATTCAGTTCAATTCAATTCAATTCAATTCAATTCAATTCAATTCAATTCAATTCAATTTATTTGTCCCCAAGGGGCAGTTTTTAAAGGCATAGCAGTAGCTTATGCTTCCCTGGGTCGGGAAGTTTCCTACCTGTTTCATCCCGGGATAGGGAGGCATTGTCTGGGGATCAGTAGCCGTCATCACTCAGCATAACTCGGCTTTGTATTTCTGTGGTTCTGCTCAGCATCTCTGCACATCCTCGTCTAGCTGTTATTTCAGGCTCAAACTGCCAGACTCCATTAGACTTACATGTCCTTCTCATAGCCTGAAGCCACCTGTTGTACCTGAACCGGCCTACCGGACTCTTCAGGTCAGTAATGAGTAGATAAAGACCCATGGTCATGGCTGACTCAGTCCACATCCTCCATCGCTGCAGATTCCTGCCGTCACAACTGCATCAGTTTCGTCTATAAACACACGTCAGACCTGCAGCCATTTAAACATCAGGACAACTTTCCAGAAAATGGACATTTTGGTGAACAGGGGAGAAGTGGAGCAGCTTTCCTTCATCACATGTGACAGTAAATTAAACATGCTGAGCTGCTGGACCGCTGGCCTGAGAAAATGTTTGTGCTCATGGTGGAGAATAAACCCCCAAAGCCCCCTGAAGAAAAACAGCATACTGAAACTGTGTTAACATCCATAAGGATCAGAAATACAACCGGTCTTTGAGTTTCCATCTGTGACATGAACAAAAACCACCCCAAAGATGAATGTGATGCTGCAACGTCATCGTCACGGCAGCAGGCTGGCTGGAAACAGGTTCAGTCTTTCTGGAGTTACTGGAGAAACAAAATTAAATCAAGCTAAATAAAAGCAAAAAGTTTATTCTGAATTTATTCTAAGATAAATCATAACAACAGAGAAATAAGGTGATCACATGACCTCTGGGAACACAAGGATGGCTTGTGGAAATAAACTCTTTGAGTACAGGAAAATTAGAATATGGGGAAGGTTTAAATTGGAGTACAGCTCTGAACTTTATCCGCTGGGACTGATGTTACTGGCTTGAGTTTAATGTTCTGACGGCCTGCGGAAAAAAGCTGTTTTTTACTCTGTTTTGGACTTTAAGCTCCTGTATCTTCCTCCAGAGGGCAGTAGGCTGAGCAAGTGGTGTCCAGGGTGGTGTTCAGGATGCTGGTGTCCAGGGTGGTGGTGTTCAGGATGCTGGTGTCCAGGGTGGTGGTGTTCAGGATGCTCGTGCCCAGGATGGTGATGAGTCATCTAGTGAGGGTAATGGACAGCTATTGTCTTTTCAGCTGAGCCATCGCCCTTTTTCTTGTCAGCCACCATGCAGCCGGCATACCACACAGTGATAGTGCTGATGTACTCCATCAGCTCCACAGTGGCACCCCTCAGTGGTTCAGGTCTTATCTCTCGGAGAGGCTGGGAAACTCCTCCTCATCTACAGCACCATGGCCCTGTGGAATCCAACAAGGCTCAATTCTTGGCTCAATCTTAATCTCATTGTATATTCTTCCATTTAATAAAATCTTTAGAATATTAGGTATTTCTCACCACTTTTATGCAGCTGATACTTAAATTTAAGTGTGCATTTTTTCTCTAAAATCTTGAGATTGGTCTGTGACTGCATTAAAGAGAAGAATCCAGATTTGCCTTGTAGTTAGTGGTAGTTAGTGGGTGTAACTCAGTAAGTTAACTAAGTAAGTTGACAGGGATGAAAAGATGAACAGACTCAGATCAATACCTGGTTTTAACGTTGGTATGTAAACTCTTCGTTAGCCCAATTCTATCCAGCTGAATCACGTTTTACCACCTTTGACGGGTGTGAAGACCAGATAAAACTCTGATCCAGGTCATCTGGATCTTAAAAGAAAGCAAGGTTGGATGGATGTTGAGGTGGAAGCTGCTGAGACAAACAAGTCACAGCACATGATTAAGAACTGAGTGATGAGTCTGAGAAAGTATTTGACAAAGGAGTCGCCATGGCAATGTCATCAAACTGCAGTGGTTGGTGAATAATCAGCTGTTATCAGCAGTGGGAGGATGGAAAGTTTATAATCACGTGTTGTTTTTTACAAAAAGGAATTTTTCCCAGAACTGTTGCTAAACTTTGTCAAATAGACTAACTCCGCAGTTTTTTGTGGATCTGAAATGATTGTGATGCTGTGGTTTCCTTTATATTCCAATAACGCTGCAATATCCTTTACATATCGATTCAACAGTAGCCAAACAGCTGCCGTAACTTATATGCCTGCTAGTGTTTGTGTTTGTTTGTTTGTGGGTGGATAGTCATTTTCCACCAGGTGTCTTTTTACTGCAGCAGAGTGTGACTGCCATGCTCTAAGCCCCGCCCACTTCTCTGAACCTCAACCTCTTCATAATAATTTAGTTACCAGGAAATAATTTAATGATGTCGGTGTTTTTAACTAACTCTGGATCCAATCAGTCACTTTTGAATTTCAGTAAATCTAATGCAAAGTTGTGGGAGGAGCCTAATCAGGCCACTGGATCTGACCAATCAGAGCAGACTAGGTGGTTTGAGTAGTCAAAGGAAAACTATCAGTAACTCCACCCCCTGTAAAAGATGCAGTAGGCCAAGCGAGGCTGGGTTGTAGGCACCGCTGTAAAGTTAGCATTAGCATTAGCATCAGGGTAAACATAATATTACATTGCAGACTTATCGTCATAAGATCAGATTAAGTTTGGAGAGTTTGGAACAGCGGAAAGAGTGAGTTGACAAAAAACACATTTTAACTTCCATGTTGGAAAAATTCATTAAAAGTTTTTAATAAAATGTATAAATTAATTTTCTGTGTCGCAGTCCTGAGACCATCCTGCCACTGAGCTAATAAAAAACAGTTATGAAAAAAAAACAGCCGGATATTACTTCTACAAGCATAAATCCAAAGTTAAAAAGAAAATTAACTTTTTAAAAAAGTAAAAGGAAATTTAAAAAAATATCAATTATAACAGCACTACAGGTGGTTTTCATAACAATATGTTGTTTACAGCTTAAAAAAATGTGACTAGAAGCAAACAGTACTAAGAAGCTGAATGTGGACTATGTTATCAGTATATTCAAATATTTGACTGAGAATAGTTATCTTAAAAAACATTTAAAGGTGTGACTTCATGGAAAGATTTTATCTTTTTTCAATGCCACTATTTTTTCTCCTGAAAGCCAAGACTTGAGAGAATGATGTGCAGATGAGGAAAGGCTTGGTCACTGTTGATCTGTGTGTTATTTCTACTGGAGTTTTTGGAGTTTTAAAAGCTAATTATCTTGTCTTGAATATCAGTCTCAAAACCAGATCTGACTGATCTTTCTGGCTGTTAAATGTTCAATGTTCAAGACCTGTTAAATGTGTAATGTTGGCAGTCTTCAGACTGATGCTGAGCCTCTTATCTTTGGTGAAAAGAAATCTTTGAATCAGATCATAAAACCGGTCTCACAGAGACAATGCTGAGTTTAAAGGTGGGTTTGCTTAGTTCTGAACTCTGCAGCTTCCTGAGGAGTCTGTGCAGCTGCAGCGCCCCCGTCCTGCAGCTTCCTCCTCCTCTACCCTGTGAGGTGGAGGCCCTCCTCTTTGTTAACAAGTCCTCCCCTTCCCTTTGCCTGCGACCTGCTGCAGCTCTCAGCAGCATGCAGCGAACACTCCCATCAGATGGACCTTCAGCAGCAGCAGCAGCGTCTCACCTTCATCAGCTGGACGCCTGCAGGACTTCAGGAGCTGCAGCTGCACAGAGTCTCTGAGGAAGTTTTAATCTGACGAGCCAGAAGATCAGCTCTGGACAGCTTGTTGTTTTGTCTCTAAAGGTGTCATCACCTGGACTTTCTGACATCTCTCGTTCCCATTGCTGGAAAGTTTGAGAGCGGACATAATTTGTGTTTATCTTTCCGTGTGGGACAGACACGGCTGTGGGAAAGTGAGTTTCCCTCAACTCCCTGCTGCTTTTTTTCCTTTCAGCTTTGTGTTGCAGCACTTTCAGCTTTCTCATGTTCTTCCCTGCTTCTTTCCAGAAACCATGTTCTTGTCCAGGAGAGTCCTGCAGCAGTGGTGTCTCGCTGTGTTCCTGCTCTGCTCCCCGGTGCCGCACCACGGACGGCCGCTCGATGCCCTGAGCAGCAGAATGTAAGTCGGTTTCTTCCAGCTGTTTCTCCTCTAAATGATCCGTCTGTGTCCCAGAAACTAGAGCGGACTTGGCTCCGAAGTCGGTTTGGTCAAAGTGTTTTTTGAAAGCAGAGAGCCTCTCAGGCTGGTAAAGTCCTGCTGGTACCCAGACCGGAACCAAACCTGCTGAGCTTTTTCCACATGGGACCGACCCTGGATGTGATGGCTCGTAATGAATCGGTGTGAAGATGCTTGGCTTGAGTCTTTAACCAGACCAGGTCCAGGCTTCTGGTGTGTTTTGGTGTGCTGACCTCTGACCTCCGACCTGCCCGGGTCGTAACTCCGACCAACAGCAGGAAAACTTTTGGCTGATTTGTTGTTTCCAGGTTCTGAAACGGGTTTTGTTGTGTTTTCCATCAGAAACTAGAAAAGCTTTGAGGGTTCAATCCCTCTTGTCATTTGTTAGGAACTTCAGTATTTTATTTATTGATTGATTTTGTTTTTACGTTTATAGTTTAATTCATGTGTTTTTTTCTTTTCTTTTTCTGATTTTTGTTTAACTTTTTATTCTTAATAGAATTCAGAAATCTGTTCTGGTTGACCCAGAAAAGCGGTTCTGTGCTCAGACAGAAACGTTTTCCTTCTTTTTGATGGTGAAAACGGATCCGGGTCGGCTTTCAAAGACGATTTACGGGAAATATCTGTATGCATATAAACAAAATCTGCTCCCAGGAGCTCGTTCTGCCTTCTGAGGTCGATACTCAGCAGAATAAGAAACAGAGCTCCTACCCGCGGAGCTGCATCAGGGAGGAGGAGGAGGAGGAGGAGGAAGCCCGGCTGTTTGTGTGTTCAGACACCTTTAGTGTTGCTGCTCGCTGCTTCCCAGGCTTCAGGACCTGTTTTTCAAAGAGTTCAGACTCTGCGTAACGCGACACCGCAGCAAAGCAAAGCTCTGAAAGATAACAGCTGGTCCAGCGGGTCAGAACCAGAGCTCCTCTCTCTGATGAGTCAGCTCCTTCATGCCTAAAACAAGCAGATTCCTTCATGATCATCACTTAAGAGGGACATCTCCAAAACCTGAGTCAGTTTGGTGGAAGTTTAGCTGAGGCGGCGGGTTTCTGTGCAGATGGTGCCATCATGTGGCCACTTTGTGCATCTTCATCTTCACCGTCATCATCTAGTCCCCTGCAGGCTGTAATTCAGGACCAGACATCACAGCTTCCTCCAGGTTCACCTGGGCGTGGATTCATGGAGAGAGGCTTTAGTTTTAGAGCTGAGAGCCACCGTGTGAATATTTGATCTTTATTTTACCTTATAGACAGGCAGAAAGGAGGCCTTACACTCCATTCAACCTTCATCTTTCACTTGCACAGGTTTCCACCAAATCTCTCACTAATCAGGTTAACTGGTAACAGCTCAGTAACATGACTGGTATAAAAGGAGCATTTCAGAGAGGCAGGGTCTCTCAGATGGAAAGATGGACAGAGCTTCACCAATCCGAGGCAAACTGGCTATAAAAACTGGAACAATTTTAGAAAATGTTTCTCAAGAGTTTGAAGCCCCACCACCCACCATGTAGAACAGTGACAGCTTGTGGTGACACTGAGTGGGTGGGCCAACACAGACATTATAGAAGCCAGTTGATCAAATTTTAACATTAAAGGCATCACAATATGCAAGATTTAAGCTATCACAACAGCATTATGTGCCTTTATGACAAAACAACTATACTGACAGAAATTACTGCAACGTGTCGTCTTTTCTGACACAAGTTACACAAAATCTTGTTTCTTGACGCTTGTCTTTCTGTGTGATTTTTCTTTCCTTTGGATGGTGTTCCTCCAGTTTTTCCTTTAAGGACATTAACGAAAACTGATCTGAATCCACCTCGTTCTCACAGATTTCTGCCATTACCACAAGTTTTGCTACACACACACACACACACACACACACACACACTGGCACAACTCGTTCTCTCACGTCAAGCCATCTGTCATTGGTCCAAATCCACCGGCTTTGGGCTGTACAGATTTAGCCCAGATGAGCGGCAGATGAAGGGGCGTGTAGATCATGAGCCCCTTTTGACAGATTTACTGTTTTTTAGTGCAGATTTTGCTCTGTAGCTGCTACTAGCTGATCGAGAATTGAAACAATCTGTGTAAAGATTTTATCGAATTAATGAATTTATTATTTTCTTGTCATTGTTTTCATAAAATCAAGGGAGGGTAAACCCAGACATCCCTGATGTAGAACATCAATAGATTGATAGAATCAGGAGGAATCTCTGTGTGGAGCCTTGTGTTGCTCCAACTTTTTCTGTGCTGCTGCATCAGATTAACTATCAGCTTATTTTGTTTTCATGAAATGATAAAATGTCTCAGTTTCATCATCTGACATGTTGTTTATGTTCTACTGGGAATAAGATGTGAGTGGATAAGCTTTGGTTTCATTAGGTTTTTAGTAAAAGTCTGAGTCTAATCTGAAGAAATCTTTGTGTTTCTGCAGGAAACGCTCGGTGACTCACACTCAGCTGATGCACGACAAAAGCCGGACGCTGCAGGATTTCAGACGTCGCTTGTGGCTGCAGGAGCTCCTGGATGTCGTCCACACGGCCGAGATTCGTGAACCCCCGGTTCGGACCACCGGGACAGGCGGCAGCAGCAGCGGCGCCGGCGTCGGGCTGCCGGGGGTCGGGCTGAGCATCAACCTCAGCACCACCGGCAGCACCCTGCACTCCAAACCCCCCGGAGGAACCAAAAACCTGCCCATCAGCTTCCAGGTGGACGAGGAGGAGGGCACCAACCTGCCGCAGGAGACCAACAAGTCACAGACGTACAAAGATGGCGTCCTGAAGGTGCCCGGCAAGAGGAAGAAAAAAGGGAGGTCTGGGAAGAAGAGGGAAGGGGAGAAGAGGAAGAGGAGGGCACGCTCGTTGGCATGGAGACTGGAAGATGAAGCTGGGAGCGGACTCCACCTGGAGTGGAAGTCCCTGCTCGGCCTGCAGAGGCCGAAGCATTGAAACGCCGTCAGTCTCTGACGAAGGTGAGACACCTGCTCAACGACACCTTTTAAAGGTTTTAAAGAGTCCAAACAGTTCAGATGTTTTCATAGTTTGAAACTGGAAACTTGCAGCAGTCCGATAACAACCGGGCTGACCTCAGAATAAAAAAATGGTGGAAAAGTGAAATGAAAATTTATGTCCTGCTTCACAAACCAACCTCTGAGGATGTCAGTGCAGCCATTACAAGAAAGATATGAGCTAAACTGAATTAGCTACAAGTTTTCTTCATATTTAAAGTCAGATTTACTCATTTCAGTGGGATATTCCTGACTTGACGATAACTATAACTATTTCAAAAACCACACCATGCACCACTAAAAGATTGATTCAAAACAAACAGCTGTCGGGGAGTATTTTTAGAATAACTTCAGAAATACTTTATTAAAACATTGAGATTTTATAAGTAGTGCAGCATTCAGTCTTACCTAATAGATAGATAGCTAGAGAGATAGATGACATAATAATGAAATGAAAAGAGATAGGAAGTAAATTTGACCTAAAAAAAATTTAAATCTCATATTCTACATGTATTTGTTTATCTAATTTGGCCCAGTCGATATACCATACATTAGGGTTCTAATGGACTTATCGGCTCCCCTTCAGGCAGCTGGAGGGAACACATCGGGGTCATGCCAGTGTGTTTTGGTTTTATTAGGGACCAGGAACTAGGTTTATTGGTCCAACCAGGACTCATGGAACAGGTTCTGGTTCTGTGCTCATGACACTGACAATGTTTACTGGTGTTTGTGGTTAAAAACGATGAAGAACTGACCCGATTCTTCCTCTGTGTGTTTGTTTTGCAGAAACCTTCGGACAGTTGTGGTGGACTCCTAAATACTCACAATGCAGCCGTTTGTAATTGTGATTGTTTGGAAAGAAATTGGAAAATATTTATTGTGTGTAAATATTCTAAATATAACAGAATAGATAGCAGAATATGGTAAAAAAAAAAAAAAGAAAGAAAGAAAGAAAAACTTGTTTGTGAATCCTTGCTTTTTCCTTTTTTTAACTCCAGTTATGTCTGATTTTTTTTCTTGCTGTAATTTATTTTGTCTGGATGGTGTATTTATTTTGTAAATGTATCGAGGTGCTGCTGACCTTCTATATTTTTGTACCATAATGCACTTTAGATATATAAATATAAATATATATACCATTGATTTTGTTCATGGACTTGTTTTTGTGGTGGACTGAAATGAAGAAAAGACGGCACTCTGTGTGCTCTTCATCTTGTTCTCGGGATGTTTTTCTGCCTTCGTTGAAGCCATTGTCGTCTTGGGTCCTCCTGATGCATCCAGTGTCTGTTTGCTCCACGATCTGCTCAGCTTCTCAATGCCAAAGTTCAGATTTGTACATAAACCAAACACAGCTCCACACCAATGTTTTTGGCACTTGCACTGAAACACTCTGTACTGAATGGATTAAACATTTGACAGTATCCTCTTCTCTGACTCTGTCTTTGTTGTCTGAGATGATTTTCACTCAATTCTGCAGCTGATGAAGAAGATGAGATACCTTTATTCGTCCCAAGTGGGAAAACTTCATTGCAACAGCTGCAAAACAGTTGTTCAAAATTAGTAAAGCCATAACAAGGACCAAATTAAATAAATAAAATGTATTTAAAAACAGTAGGAAAATTGCAGCGTGTTTATGGTCTACTGGGAGCAGTGCTGGTTTCCAGTCTAAGAATCTGCCATAGCGCTGCTTTACAAACGTGAAGAAGTTTGTCTCTGAAGGAGCTCTGCAGGGCTGATATAGAGTTCATGAGGGGATGGGACAACAGCTATACCCATCATCTTCCTTTCTCACATCACCAAGTCCTGGGACAATCTGGGCAGGAGTCATAAACTCACCAGACCACCCAAACTCATGAACTCATGAATGATACATTTGCTAACACTCATGTAAGTTTATACACACATATAATCACCACACATACAATCACCACGTATATAATCACCACACATACAATCACCACAAATATAGCCACCACACATACAATCACCACGTATATAACCACCACACATACAATCACCACGTATATAACCACCACACATACAATCACTACATATATAACCACCACACATAGAATCACCACGTATATAACCACTACACATACAATCACCACATATAGAACCACCACACATACAATCACCACATATATA
>JBAFTC010000026.1:2009103-2019632 GCA_037177435.1 Melanotaenia nigrans | reverse complement strand
TCCAACAGAGCCTTGTTCTCGCCTCTCGTCCATTTCCGTCTTGTTCCAGTAGCCCACTTCTCGTCAGGGTGCCCTGGTTCCCCAGCACCTGACGCAGACCTTGTTTGACCGGGTGACGAATATATATATATATATATATATATACATATTGGTTAACACTTGCCTTTTCCCACTGTAGTTTTGGACAAATGAACTGTCCAATCAGGGCAGATTTAAAAGAAACTACAAAGTGCATAATTTTTTTTTTTTTTTTTTTTTTGAAAAAAATTCTTTTTTAATTAGTGTGAATAAAATACCTATTTTTCTTGACCATCCTTGTTATGCTCATTGTATGTAGTGTATGATATCTAACTGTTTTATTGATGCCATTTCTCAATAAATTATTGATAATAAACAGTAATGTGGCTTTATATTGATATGCTTATTAGCCACATGCTAATATTTTTATATTATGCTGACTTAAAGCAACAGATCAGGTGCGAGAGAAGGAGACTGTGATCTGTGTCTGGATAACGTGTTTTAAGATCAAAACTTTGTGTATCTGAAGGTGCCAGATGCAACATGGCCGTGTTCAACTCCATCAAAGCACCTGGTGATGATAACTGCATCCTGTTCCACTGTCAGAACGAGCAGGACTGTCCTCTAATGAAGGCTCAGGACGGCATCAACACCTACGACATCTACAAAGGTGAAGATTTTGAGAACACATAAAATCTGTTTTCCTGCTCTGGTGAGCTCAGTCTGATGGCTTTCCGCTTTTGGTCAGTCCAGAATTTTCTTCTGGTACGTGATGACATCACTGTGAAACACACTGGCATAGTGCCTTTCAATTGGTTAACACTTGCTGCTTCTCATTGTAGTTTTGGACAAATTAACTGTCCAATCAGGGCAGGGCATGCAGTTTTTTAAAGAAACAGGCACTAAAAGCATATGGAGAGCCGTTTTATTCATAATTAAATTAATAAATAATTATAAATAATAAGTTATAAATGATAATAAATAATAACAATTTTAGTCCAAGTCCAGATGGAGTCTGAGCCTAGGACATGAGTGGGACACACTCACCAAGACCCTCTACGGTAAGGGTCGCTATTGCACAAGAGAGGTCAGGCCACACCTCTGCCCCAACACCACCAGGGTTGAGCACAGTGAAAAGCCAAAGCTTGATTCATAAGCTGGAAGTTCAGCTGTTCATTGTTATGGTTCTTTACGTTCATCCCTAGCAAATTTTAAATTGCACATTTTTTATAAGACATGCAGAATTTTAGATACTTCCTTTTTTATTTTTGTCCTTTTCTAACAAACATATCTAGACACAGATACTAAACTACACATTACAAGTAAAATGGATTTCCTAAATATTAATATTTATAATGTTAAAGAAATTAATAACCCTTTTAAAAGCAAAGAAATTCCATCCATCCATCCATTTTCTGCTGCTTATCCGGAGTCGGGTTGCAGGGGCAGCTGCCTAAGCAGGGAAACCCAGACTTCCCTCTCCTCAGCCACATTCACCAGCTCATCTGGAGGGATCCCGAGGCGTTTCCAGGCCAGCCGAGAGATGTAGTCCATCCAGCATCTTCCCCGGGGCCTCTTTCCGGTGGGACGTGCCTGGAACACATCACCAGGGAGGCGTCCAGGAGGCATCCTAGCCAGATGCCCGAGCCACCTCATCTGGCTCCTCTCCATGTGGAGGAGCAGCGGCTCTACTCTGAGCCCCTCCCAGAGCTTCTCACCTTATCTCTAAGGGAGAGCCCGGCCACCCTGCAGAGAAAACTCATTTCGGCCGCTTGTACTCATGATCTTGTTCTTTCAGTCACTACCCACAGCTCATGACCATAGGTGAAAAAAATAAATTCTAAGCCAATTAAAAATGTTGAAATGCGCTATAGCTCTCATCCAAAAAAGGCATTTATCTGTAACTAAACAGTTAAAGCTGAAGAGAAAGTAGGTCACCAGGTTTATAGGGCAAGCTACAGTAATGGAAAGAAGAGAGGAGTTACTATTCTGTTCAAGTCTGTACCTTTTAATAATGAGAAAACATTAGAAGACAAAGAAGGCTGCTAAATGATGGTGATTAGTCCAGCTAAAGGCATAAAACTGACCATCTTAAATGTGTACACCCCCAATGAAGACCACCCTACGCTCAGAAAGAATATCGCAGCACTAGTGACTGAAAAGGGAGAAGTAATAATCCCGATAGGAGGAGACTTTAACTGTATACTAAATAATAAAATTCACAGAATGCTGTCAAATACCAGACATTTCTCTAAAAAGGCCAGAGCCTTGTCAAATATGATAAAGGAGATGGGTCTGGTAGAAGTCTGGCGATCTCTGCACCCAAATGATAAAGACTTCACTTTTTGGTGACAAGTACATGAAAGCTACACACGAATTGATCTTACCTGAATACCAAAAAAAAAAAGATTTATTCAGGGTAAAAGAATGCAGGATTGACCTGATTACCATCTCAGACCATAGCCATAGGATTGGAGACACACTTTAGACACTGGAGACTTAATGTCTCCCTTCTAACAGATCCTTCCAATAAACAAGATGATATAAATGATGATGGAAATATTTCCCCTCTAATGTTATGTGAGGACAGCAAAGCTACAATCTGAAGTAAATTCATTTCAATTAGATCCAACTTAAAGAAACAAAGACATGCAAAACAAATAGATTTGGAACAGGAAATTAAAAGAGCGACCACAAAAAATGTGTAAATGATGAAACTTTTAAGTAAACTACAAGAAACCAAGAAACAGTTAGATGAGCTATTAACATACAAAGCAGAAGGAGCTCTCAGATTTGCAAGCAGAACATTTTAGGAAATGTGTAACAAAGTGAGCAAGCTGTTGGCTTTTCAACTACAAAAACTTCAATCAAGCCAAATCAGACACCCAGACTCCAACCAGATAAAAACACAACCTAAAGAAATCTCAGAGGCATTTGCAACATATTATGGACAGTTATACAAGAGCCAAGAAAATGGATAAAAAAAAGCTTATGGAAGGGAATTCTTAGAAACCTCAGAACCTTAGAAAAAACTAACAGAAGACGAAGCTTACAAAATAATACAACTGGAAATTAATAACCAGATATTTCAACACTCCTCTGATTGTCTCCACGCAGTGGAAACACCCTCACTACAATGCTGCTGTAGTGGGAAGACTGGAAACCTTACACACATTCTCTGGGACTGCCCCCTGATCCAGGACTACTGGAAAAGTGTTAAAGTAGAAATAGAGAGGACTTTACTAATAGATATTCCCTTTGACCCACTAATGACATAGCATAACATAATAAAAAAAATAATTAACTGCAAAGGGAGGAGGCACCAACCAGGACACCGTGGTTTCAAAAACCTCAACAGGTCTACATAATGAAACTAATGAAAGCAAACCTGATCTAAAGATGGACTTGTGTCACCCAATATCTTGCAGATTAAATAGGCTGTAATGATGTTTGGAAAGATGTCTTGTCTACAAATATAGCTTTGCTTCCATTTTATTTTACTTAGCTCGTTTGTTTGCCTTTTTTTCATTAACTTGTTTATTCGTTTTAATTAATATCATTATTTATTGCGTTACTGTTCCTAAATGTGTAAATATCTCTGTCCTGCATTCCCAACTCTTTTCATGTATCACTGTGCCACCGAGGAAAGTTCCCTATGTTGTTAACTGTAAAAATTAATGAAAGGAAAGTTTTGTTTTAAAAATTAATTAATAAATTAATACTAAAATGAATTAATATCCCATAAAATAAATAAAAATAAATTAATAAAATATAAAATTTTAATG
The DNA here is from genome assembly GCA_037177435.1 of Melanotaenia nigrans. Classification (NCBI taxonomy): domain Eukaryota; kingdom Metazoa; phylum Chordata; class Actinopteri; order Atheriniformes; family Melanotaeniidae; genus Melanotaenia; species Melanotaenia nigrans. Next base: position 2,015,829 of record JBAFTC010000026.1, on the reverse strand, counting down.
AGTATTTATTTAATATTTAATTTAATTTAGTTAATATATTTTATTCATTCATTTATCCATCCATCCATTTTATTTTATAGTGGTATTTCCTTTAATTTAATTTAGCTCTTTTTATTTCGGGTTCTTATATTCAGATGAAGGGGCGTGGTTATCTGCAACCATTGTTTCCCTCACCTGCCTGCTTCTTCTTCCCAGTCTACCACATTCCCCAGTGCTCAGCAAAAAGTTGGGGATCTTGCATAAAATAGTATTTCTATTTCTGCTTGTTTCTCATTTGTAAGTTTTCCTCATTTGTAAGGACGAGTACAATATGTAATTAATTAACCCGGCAATTACTGAACCACCAGAGGTCATGACAGGGCCGGCTGACCAACTGTGGTGTGTCTTTCCTGGCGACATCTTCCAGCTCTGCTCTGGAGATTTTTCCTCATCCCACCAATGTTGTCCAGTGTACGTTGACATACCAATCTGCATCATTAACTACACACACATTTGTTATGTACATATGTTTTATCCACCTCAAGGTCACGGAGTAATAACTAATTACTACAGTTTCTGAGGGGATGATGCTTCAAGATCAGTGACGCCAGGCACTGGGGATCTGGTGAACTGTGAAGAAGAGGCAGGCAGGAAGGTTATCTGTGGGCTTCAGTGAACGTTACCAGAACATTTAGAGATCTTTCCATTTCGTTATTCCAGTAAAGTTGACTGAGTGTCGCTCAGCTGTGTGAGAGTTTACCAATGTCCTCCTGTCCCACTAAACACTTTGATGTCCCTCAGGAACCTGGGTGATTCCTGACATGACACTGAACGGAGCCTAGTGGGAAAACACTTGGCTATGATTGGTCACTCGGGTTTGAGAATTCCTAACACACCCTCACAGATAACCACGTCCTTTCATTCAAATATAAGAACCTGAAACAAAAATGTCGAATAAAAAAGTTCCACATCAAATGTAACACCATTATGAAATATAAGTGGTAGGCAGGCAGGTAGAAATAAAAAAAAGTATATATAAAGAAATTGAATATTATTGACAAATTAATTAATAAATTAATTAATAAGGACTTAATAAGTGCTATTAAATAAATTTTTAAACATTTGTATTGTATTAATTTATTATGTATGTATTTTTATGGGATATATACTTATTTAATTATTAGGGAAATGACTCTCCATAAAAGCTGGTAAAACATCATCTTGTCGTGTCTTGTTATTTCTCTTCTCTGCAGGTTTAAGTCATCCTCCCATCCTGAGACCTGTCAGCACCACCACCACACCGGCGTTCACCACGCCAACAACACCACCACCATCCACCACCACATCAACCACAACAACTGTAACTCCAACCACCACACAGGCCCCGCCCACTACAGAACCTCCTCCCATTATCATCATTGCCACGATGCCTGTGGCAACTGCTCCACCCACCACTGCTGTCACAACAACAACAACAACTACACCGTCTCCCACCATCACCTCAAGAAAACCAAATAAAACCAGCAAAAAGCAAAACAAAACCACCAAGAAAGGAAAATCCCATCCCGTCAGCACCGTCACCACCACCCAGCCCCCTCTGAGCTCTACCACATTACTTCCTGTTGCAAAAGCGAGCAAAGATGCGGAGCTTAGAACTACAGTAACACCTCAAACTATAACCACAACTACAACCACTTCCAGAACCACCCCCACCTGCCTTTCTACTACTACACCTACTACCACCACTATCACACCCACCACCACTACCAGCACCACCACAACAGAGCCAACCACCACCAGGAAGATTTCAGCAACAAGCCTCATCATTGTACCCAAAGACGCTTTCCAATCAGACCACGTCCACCAACCTCACCCCACCCTCCAATCAGACCACATCCCCCAACCTCACCCCACCCTCCAATCAGACCGCATCCCCCAACCTCACCCCACCCTCCAATCAGACCCCATCCCCCAACCTCACCCCACCCTCCAATCAGACCACATCCTCCAACCTCACCCCACCCTCCAGTTAGACCAAGTCCCCCGACCTGACCCCACCTTCCAGTCAGACCGCGTCTCCCGACCCGACCCCGCCCTCCAGTCAGACCACGTCTCCCAACCTGACCCCACCCTACAATCAGACCACGTCCCCCGACCTGACCCCACCCTCCAATCAGACCACGTCCCCCGACCTGACCTCGCCCTTCAGTCGGACCACGTCTCCCGACCTGACCCCACCTTCCAATCGGACCATGCCACTCAGCTTGACCACGCCTCCCAGAGTCCAAGCTCCAGCCGGGGGAAGGCGGTGGCTGCCCAGGGGGCATTGAAGAGTGGCGTGGTGGCGTTCATGGTGCTGGGACTTGCTGTGCTTACTTTGGCCCTGGCTATCGGTGGACGGAAGGCGATGGAGTCTTTTGACCGACGCCATTACACGAGACTGGAGCTGAACGACCTTCATTATGAGGTGTGAGGACACGGAAATGAGCTGGCATGTTTCAGGACGTTCATCACATTAAATAATTAGTTTAGCAGTATTTTCTCTTTTTTATAATCCTGGACTGTGATTGGTCAGTGTGAAGGAGTTACTTCATTAGACAGTAAATGTGATGTTAAAAAAACGAAATATTAATATTATGTTAATAATATGCTCATCATCATCTTAATTTAAACCATATATAAAAGATGTTTTTCTTTTGTGCACTTTTTAAAGTTCCTTACTTAATACCTTGATTAGAATTCACTACCAAAAGAAAAAGTCTAAATACAAAAGTGAAGTGATATTGATAGCAATATATATTTTTTCAGGTTTTCTACAAACATCACAATAATGATATAATGTGAAAGTTTTTGGCCACATTAAACAGATGTCAGCCCAGGTTTCAACAACAGACATTATTTATGTTTAAAGGGGTAGTGCTCCAAAAAATGTGTTTTTTGAGCTGCGAACAACACAGAACTACTTAATTGTGGTGAAAACTACATACTGTTGATAAAATTTGTATTTTTTTTTATTTATTTTAAAAATTTTGTGGGTAAATAATGGCTCCACTTATCTCTACATGGTAAAACCAGGTTATGTTTTTCATGACATAGAGAGGTTATCTACGTCACAAGAAAAATTTAAAACCCCACAGCCCCTCCCTCCAGATGCAGGTAGGCGGGTCCTCTCCTTGCAGGCATAGAAAACCACACCCACCAACTAATATGAGGGGATGTGAACTTATCTGGTGTAGATCTGCTAGTTTCAGACTTCTATTCTTTTACAGTTTCAGCAATGGGTCGGATTTGTGCTTTTGAGGGATGTTAAAGTAACACCAGACTTTATTCTTTATCTGCTGATCCTCATCTGGTGACAGACAGCAGTTCAAATCGTAGCAGCAGCAACTTCCTGCCGCTGCCACAACCTGCCGCGAGTCTCCACAGCTATCCAGAGGCGCTGGAGCTGCTGACAGGCAGCTAACAGCTAACAGCGCTAACGCCTCAGACTGATACGCTTCAGGTTCATGTGTAGCTGAGGAGATTCAGGAGGGGGAAGTCTTCCACCTCAAAGGGCGCTCTGTGGTTTAGCTGAGCAGCTGTCTGTCAATCCCTTCTGCCTGCGCATCCCCTCCTGCCTATGCTCCGCCCCCTGATCGCCCCACACCTCCCACCCCAACCCTTGTAGTTTCAGGCATTTTTCAAATTTGTCAGTGTGAGGGGTTACACAGAACGTAGGGGGTGGAGCTACACCTTCAATTTCTTATGAATGAGCAGCTTCTCTGCTCTGATTGGTCAGCTCTGAATCGTCGCCTTTCCACATTCATTTGCTCGATTATCCAAATTCATGTCAGTTAATTTGATTGGATGCAGAGTTAGGACCGTGCAGGATGAGTCATCAAATTTTTAAAAATCATTCCAGGAAACAAAAAACTTAAATAGTCTGTTTTACATGTAGAAAACAAACATTTTCAAACAACAACAAAAGCGCTAAAATCTTTATTTGACCGAATTTATTTTTTAATTCTGTGAAAATTTACAGAAATATTTTGGCCATATTCATTTTTTAGATTCTTTTTGCCTTGTATTTTGTTTTCTGAAAAATTTGTAAGCTCATCTGTTCCTGTTTGAGGAGAAACTCGTTCATAAAAGAAATCAATCATTTCGATCAGAATCTGATCTGAATCGCTCTCTTTATCTACAAGTTTAACACAGAAAAAAAAACAAAAAAATTTTTCTTTTGTTTTTTTGGACAACAATCATTAGAAAGACAGTTAATAATATAGTAACAGTAATTAAATGGCCAGAATTGGTAAGAGTAATGAGATTACATGCCATCATAAACCCAAACCAAGGGGTAGAGATTACTCATGCAGATTTATTTCCACAAAATTTGAATGAAATTTATTATATTCACTGACAAATTATGCTGTTAATGACAAATAAAACACAAATTGCCGCCTTGTTGGAGGGAAAAGTGAAGATGTCCCGTTAGTCTCCATGTTGGGATTATTTTCTGTCTCTTTATTGCAGCTTTGAGTTTGGTGATCATTTTGTAGTTTTATTCTTCAGACTCTGAATCAAACTTCAGACTTTGGGCGAAGAGACTGTGCTCAGCCTCCAGGTTTGAGGGTTGATGCTCTGTACAGACTCCCTTCTTCTCTCCTGGCTGACTGGGGAGGAAACTCCAGCTGGCGAAAGAACGAAGAACAAACAGCAATACCGACTTTAACTCCTCCAAACTCAGGAAGCCTGTGAAGTGTGGAATGTCAGGACTGCGTTTCCTCTTCGTCGGGCGGCTCGTGAGCTCGTTGTGTATACACCTGCATGTCTTCACACCATGTCAGTGTAGATCTCACTCTGCTACTGTGCTGTTTTTCTATTTTCTTCACCAGGATTCCAATGAGGGGGGCAATCCTCTGAAAATGATGCACTGTTGTATTCTGTGGGGTTTTGATAAATATAATCAGCTTCTTTTGAGATATTTGATGGTTTTTCTTAGCTGAGAAGACACTGGCTGCGCACTATTTTCCTATAATAAGCACATTTGTATTGGACGCAGAGTGAAGCGGCTGCTGTAGCATCAGCTGACCAGCAGGTGGCAGCAGCAGCCTGAACAGCTGATGCCGCACCGACTGCTTCTTTGATTTTTACTCTGATTACTTTCATGGATGGTGATATTTTGGTCTTGTTTTGTGAAGTGATGCTTTTTGCATAAGTTTGGAATTTGATGTTTGTTGTAAAGATTAAAAACGTGATTTTTGAGCACATGCAGCTTGCGAGTGTCTCCTGTAGAAGAAGAAGGGTTATTCATCTAAGGAATTTAATCTCAGAGTGAACGTTTGCTTCTGATTTACAGCTGAGAACATAAAAAAGCAAACATGTTGATTTAGAAAAATTAAATCAAAAGTGGAGGATGAGAGAGGATTTATTTTCCTGCAGGAAAAACTACCGAATAAAATGAATGAAAATGTTAAAAAGATTAAAGTGGAGATAAAAGTGGAATTACAACCATAGTTACTAAAACATTCGGAGGCTGTGTAAAATATGAATAAATACATTGCATGCAATGATTTCAAGAAGAAAGTTCAAGAAAACCTTATTAATTGTACCATTTGTACCAGACACAAATAATAGAATAATCATTCAATATAAAAATATATAATGTGAATTGCCATTTCCAACGTCACAAACAAACCTATTTACAGAATATTTTACAAGATATGAACTTTTTACAAACATTTGAGGAAACATCTGAGGAAAGAAAGGGATATATTGCTTACAAAAAGACCAATGATCCACCAACCCACACTAGTTCAGCTGTTCTTAGAGCTGCTGGAGTCTACTGGCTGAAGTCTGGATCATTTTTTTTGGGCTAGCAGAGGGTTACCCACCAAATACTCAAACCCCACCTCAGTCCCATGTTCCACACACCAGTAAGCCACCAATATGATGTTAGCTCTATTACACAAACACATCTAAACCGTTGGTTGTCACCTTCTGTCTTTAGATCAGATTTAAACACAGATTTAGATTTAATAATAATATGAAACTCAACTTCTCTTTATAGGGGATTTTATGAAATTGTTCCATCATTTTTAGAGCCAGTTAGTCTAAGATATGTGAAGCTCTGTCCATCTTTCCATCTGAGTGACTCTGCCTCTCTGAAATGCTCCTTTTATACCAGTCATGTTACTGACCTGTTGCTGGTTAGTTGTCAAATGCTCCTCCAGGTGTTTCTGATTTGCAGTCATTACTTTTCCAGCCTTTTGTTACTTCTGTTTCAACTTTTTCCGGACATATTGCTGCATCAGATTCACAATCAGCTTATATTTATGTCTCAGTTTCAACATGTTTATGTTCTACTGGGAATGAAATATGAGCTGATGAGATTCTGCTGTATGTACATTTTACACAGAGACACAAGTTTTATTTGGCATTATATAAAGATTAATACATTATTTAATACATTTCGAAATATAATTGGCTGTTATATTATCGTGTGTGTTAAAATTAAATGTGAGTTTAGATTAAAATCAGAATTAATTGGATTGTTTGATCAGAAATTAATATTGGATTATTTTACCATTTAACACTGCTTATCGAAAAGATGTGGGAATATATATATGAACAATAGAAATAAAAATTATATATATATCCATCCATCCATTATCTTGACCGCTTATTCTTAGTCGCAGGTGAGCTGGAGCCTATCCCAGCATTTTAACAGGTGAGAGGCAGGGTACACCCTGGACAGGTCACCAGTCT
>JBAFTC010000026.1:1857935-1876376 GCA_037177435.1 Melanotaenia nigrans | reverse complement strand
AATGCTCCTCTATGGCTGGAATAAAGCCAAGAAGACGTTTCTGATGCACGGTGGCGCCACAAAGCAGCTGAGCTGGATTTGACTTAGTGAGGATAGCAGGTAAATAGTAGCAGGAATAACTGGAAGTGAGGGGACAAAAAAAACAGCTATCCGTCACCATGTACTCCACAGAGTTACACACTACTGTTCCTGAGACACTGGTGAGAGAAGAGATAGAGCTCGGGAAGCTCTGGTGGAGTTTGAAGGGTAAATGTATACGTAGTTTCGTACAGAGGAGAAAAATCTGGTTTTAAAAAAACAACCTGAAAGTCAAACTATGAAAAATGGATAAGAAAATAACATTTATTGAACCAGAAGTTAATGCTTAAAATGAAGGATTTCATTGGGCTTAAACCGGAGCCCTGAGGTGCTCCACATCTGGTGGACCATGATGTCATCCAGACACCTGCTAATGGATCGATTATTAAATCTGGAAATGTCCAGCCTCTTAGTTTTTGGTGTTTTCTGTTAGGTTTGTGTTTTTGTTGAGTAAACGGAATTAAAGGCGCGGTGTTTCCATTAGGCGACTCTGATCCACGCTGACATTGAGAGTGCCATCATCGATGCCAAAGGAGGAAAAGTGAAGAAACGTCCAGAGGCTCTGAAGTAAGAACACTTTCTCCGATGCTTCACTTAGTGCTTCCTCACCCTGGCAGCTGATTGGCTGATCGTGTCTGCAGGATGATCCTGAAGAGTGACGGCATGATCCCGCCTCCCCCCACAGCCCCTGCCCCTGAACCGCCCACATTGGATAATCAGGTGGATCTTAAGGACCGAGCGACAGCCTTGTCAGTCTGGGCCAATGAGCAGCAAGACTGTGAGTAATGTTACAGACGGGGGGGGGGCTGTGGAGTGGCTAGGATCACTGGTTGTGGATGTTTGAAGCCAGCTGGTGGCCAGAGAGGGAAACACTCCTTCCTGTTGTTCCAAGTTTGATTAAAACTAATTTGAACTGTTTGTCTGGTTTCTGCTGAAATGTGATTTGTTTTTGTTTATTGAGAAGGTGAAGATGTTTTTAATGACCCTTAAACAAAAATGTTTCATGTTGTTTTACCTCTCAGCGCCTGTTGCCACAAATTCATGTTAAACTTCTTCTGGTGTTGCTGAATCAAATGTAGACAAAAAACAGATGAAAAATCTGTTTTCACTTTGATGCCAGGAAAACACCTGAAATAAAAATAGTTAATTTAACACTGGTTCTGGGATCACAGTGTTCTTATCAGTTTTCTGGTTTTAAAACAATTAAATGGTCATTTTTAATGAGAAAATCGATCTAATTTCTTTTCTTTGACACTAAACAGAGACAACAACAAAAAAGAAAATGATAAACAAAAATAAAATCTATATTTCTATATAATTAATTTCCTGTAGGTCCACTCAGAGCTTCCGTACAGATGTTTCCTTTAGTGATAAGTTAAATCAAAATGAATTATCTTAAACTTTACAAACTTGCTGGAAACCAACTGAAATTAAAGATAATTTAACGAATGATCTCTTTTGCTAGACGGTGACTGAAGTTAAGTTTCAGCAGAAATAATCCAATAAAAAGCCGAATCTGGCTTCACAGCTGCAGCTCGTATCAGGGTTCAGATCATTTCTTCCTCATCCAGGTGTCTGACTTCATGTTGTCTGGTTCCTCGGTTTCTGATGTCGAGACTTTTGAGTGTTTCTGGTTTGTGTTGCAGACGAGCGGCAGCTCTTGCAGGACAACGTGGACGTGACGGCAGTGCAAGTGGACCGAGACGTGGTGAGTGACAGCTGATCTCAGAACAGCTGGTTGTTGATCCTGTTCACCACACAATAGATGAGAGATTTAAGCTGATTGAGCGGCGCAGTTTGATTTAAACATAATCAGAGTTTGGAGGCTTTGGAGGAAAATCTGCTTACGTAAAGAACTGGACTCTGCTCTGTTAGTTCAGGTTTAATCATTTAGAATGTCTGTTGATGATTTTGCAGCAAATCCTGAACCACATCCTGGACGACATCGAGTTCTTTGTCACCAAACTTCAAAAAGCTGCCGAGGCGTTTAACGAGCTCTCCAAGAGGAAGAAAGCCAAGAAAGGAAAGAAGAAAGGACCAGGAGGTGAGCAGCATCTCCATCTTTATTGCTGCACGAGTACGGAGGAACAACACAGAAAAAAATTATTACGTTAAATTAATAAAAATTAGAAAAATGAAAAAAAACAATGAGATTGATTCAAATTATGCTTAAAATAATGTGTGAAAAATTCCTAAAAGGAAAGTCCACAAAGAAACTTTTAAATTTATTTACTTTTCCTTCACACATGTAAACTATATGAATACATCAATAAAGAAATAAATAAAATATTTTTTTGAGAATTAGATCTACATATTTATGTATTTACACAATTAATTAATTTAATTTAATTTAGATTTTTTATTTGTTTTTGGAAAATGGCATAAAATAAATAAAAATCAGAGCAATAAACAACAATAACTATATGATAAAAGAAAAAATATGAAAACTAAATTGGAAAAGCAACAGAGAAATAAAAGGACAAACGTGCGTAATTTAAACAAGTCTAAATAAATACATTTTTAAAAATACTAAACCAGGCAGCCTGATAGAGAAGCAAACATTATTTTAACATGTCTATGAATAAATATGAAACGAATATGAAACTAAATCAAATTTCTCTTAGCATTTTTCATATTGATTATTTTATATTCAACCTTTTCTGAATTAAAAATAAATAAAGAATAAATTATTAATAATAAATATACCAATCCGTAAGAAATGAAAAAGTTGAGTAATCCAAGATTAAAATGAAAATAGTGTGTATTTACGATTTAAACATTTGTATTTGATTTATCTTTGTATTTATAAAGTGACTTATTCACAGTGTGGCTAAGGTGGTAGAGGTGGTCCAATAATTGGAAGGTTCCCATTCCCCCAGTCATCTGTTGTTGTGTTTTTGAGCAAGACACTTCACCCTCCTTGCTTCCAGTGTCTGCATCGCTGGTGTACAAATGTGGATGAATGTTTGATGGTGGTCGGAGAGACCTTTGGCGTGGATTAGCTGCGGCGTTTCTGTCAGTCTGCTCCAGGGCAGCTGTTGCTACACGTGTAGCTTACCATCACCAAGTATGAATGAGATGTGAAGGAATAATGGCTACAATGTAAAGTGCTTTGACTTATTATTGTGTCATTTCTACCATTCCATACATTACTTCCATTCATGTTTCTGTTTGTCTGGGATCAACTTCCTGTTTGTATTTTATTAAATTCAATCAGTTTTTTCTTGACTGAGCTCATCTTCATCATCACCATCTTCTTTTTGTGTGCTCCTGGTTAAAGTTTGTTGTGGTTTGTGTCCACCAGAGGGTGTCCTGACTCTGAGATCCAAACCTCCCAGTGAGGACGAGTTTATCGACTGTCTGCAGAAGTTTAAGTTCGCCTTCAACCAACTGGTACCTGCAAATCTATCAGACGTTCAGGTTTCTGCTGCTCAGCCAGGAAAAATCTGCTCACAGTGTTTGTTCTGACCCGCAGGGGAAACTGAAGGACCAGATCCAGAACCCAAGTGCTGTGGATCTGGTTCACTTCCTGTTTACTCCTCTCCGGATGGTGAGTCCACCAAGGAAACCTTTGGATGGAGAACATCAAATCTGCAGAGAAGAAGAACATCGTTGTTGACAAAGTTCTAATCAGATCCTCCCCTGTTTCTCCAGGTGATCCAGGCGTCCGGCAGTCCGGATCTGGCTCGGAGCGTTGTGGTTCCTCTGCTCACCAGAGATGCCATCGACTTCCTCCACGCCGCAGGGACGGCGGAGGAGCGCCACATGTGGGTAACGCTGGGAGATGGATGGACCAAAAGCAGGTGACAAGAAGAGACCACGTTCTGTTCTCATGTTCTCATGTTCTCATCGTGTTTTTTTTTTTTTTTCCTGTTCTTGATTTACTCCAGTCACGTTCTCATCATGTTGGATCTTCATCATGTTCTCATCATGTTGGATCTGCATCATGTTCTCATCATGTTGGATCTTTATCATGTTCTCATCATTTTAGATCTGCATCATGTTCTAATCATGTTGGATCTGCATCATGTTCTCATCATGTTGGATCTTAATCATGTTCTCATCATGTTGGATCTGCATCATATTCTCATCATGTTAGATCTGCATCATGTTCTCATTTGGATCTGCATCATGTTCTCATCATGTTGGATCTGCATCATGTTCTCATCATGTTGGATCTGCATCATTTTCTCATGTTGGATCTGCATCATGTTCTCATGTTGGATCTGCATCATGTTCTCATATTGGATCTGCATCATGGTCTCATGTTGGATCTGCATCATGTTCTCATGTTGGATCTGCATCATGTTCTCATCATGTTGGATCTGCATCATGTTCTCATATTGGATCTGCATCATGTTCTCATCATGTTAGATCTGCATCATGTTCTCATATTGGATCTGCATCACGTTCTCATGTTAGCTCTGCATCATGTTCTCATGTTGGATCTTCATCATGTTCTCATCATGTTGGATCTTCATCATGTTCTCATATTGGATCTGCATCATGTTCTCATGTTAGATCTGCATCATGTTCTCATCATGCTGGATCTGCATCATGTCCTCATCATGTTAGATAATCATGTTATTGTTCTCCTCTTGTTATTATTGTTTTTTTGTCATTGTGCTCTCCAGATTGGAGTGGCCGAAGGACCAGTACTTTCCTCCGTGTGAGCTGCGATTCCGTGATGGGTGGGAACCTCCCGTGTTGAGGGACGCACCTGAAAGGCGAGAACTGGACCTGATGCAGCTCGCTGAGAGTCTCGCCAGTGCGGACCTCCAGAGACGGGACGATCTAAGGCTGCTTGCGGCTCAGGAGGTCTGCAAACAGCTCCACCATGATTAAACATGTGGAGATGTTGTGCTGTTAACCCGTGATCCGTGTTCTGTGTCTGCAGCAGACTGCAGTCCAGATGTTCCCTCCTGCTGATGGGTACGCCTTCTCCAACTCCTACAAACGCTTGCAGATCCTGGATCAGGACACGGCCATGGCTGCTCTAAAACACGCCGTCAGCCGCCGTGTAGACCGGTAACTCCCAGGTCACATGACGCCCTGGAGAACTGATCCCACCCTCTAAGCTGCATCAGTGGCAGGAAGCTGGAGAACGACCGTTTTTTTCTATTAGAAAACAAAATGTGAAACATAGTTTCTAAATACATGCAAAACAAAAACATAAAATCTGTAATAGAATTTACATATCTTGGGTTGGTCCTTGACCCCCAACTGAAATTAGATAAACACATTAAGAAAATCTCAAAAACAATAAAAAACTATTTAAATTATTTTAAACCAATCAGGGACGATATGCCAGACAAGGCTGCCCTTTATATGCGTGCTATGATATTCTCACATATATTGCATGACAACATGGGGCCAGGCCACTCCCTCAGCCACAAAGTGTATTGGCTCATTGTACAATCAAGCAATAAAACTTGTGAACAAAAAGCCAATCTGCTACCACCATTGTAAAATTCTTGAGAAATATAAATTGCTAAGCTTTGCAAGTTTTAGTAACTTGTGCTTGTGCAATCTAATATTCAGATGTATCAAGAATTTAGCACCAGAGCCACTTAGTTCATTTGTTCAGAGACAGAACAGCAATAGAGTCACCAGCGGTTCCACCAACTAGAACCTGAAGCTCCCAGACTGCAGAACTTCGTTTGGTCCGTCGGCCTTTTCTTATAAAAGTGCAAAGCTGTGGAATTCATTACCAACTGAACTCAAGACAGTATCTGAGTTTAAAACCATCACTAGGCTTAAATTTTGACTAAAAACAAACCAAAACTGTAACCGCTTGTAAATAGTACTGTATGTGTGTGTGTGAATGAATTATAGATTTTGTATTGTGTGTTTAGGTGAGTTTTATATTGGTTTTTAATACATTATTGTATTTTAATGTAGTGTAGAAAGGCCCGACCCGGGACAAGAGATGAGAACTAGCTTTGGCTGAAAACTCTGCATGGCATCAGCTACAAAATTGTGGCTATGTACAAATACAATGTCTCTGTCAAATAATTCAAATAAATAAATAATCAATTTATAGCACTTTAATAACTAACTTAATTATTATAATAGAACAAGGAATTTAAATAAAAATAAATGAATGAAATAAATCAAATACCTTTATAAATTTATTTATACAGTTATTTTTCTAATAGCTTTTGACAAAATAAATTAAACTAATATTATATTTAAATGGTAATAAACTGATTACATTTCAAATAAAATAATGTAAAAGTTTTTTTTTAATTATTTTAATCTGGAACATTTATTTCTGGACAACTTAATTATTTAATTATTTAATTTAATAGAAATAAAACAGGAAAAAAATAATTAAATTGAAGTTTTAAAATATTTTTTATTGAATTAATAAATAATGTTTCTTTCATCTCAGCAGTATTTAACCGTTTCTGTTCAGGCTGATGAACAGGCGTCCCTCTGCCTCCTGTAGAAGCATCTTTCACTTCCTGCTGATTATTTCTTCTTCTGTGGTCTTTTCTGTGTCTGATTTGTTTATTAAATCTTAAATCTGACTTTCCTCCTGATTGGGATCCTCTCCTCCGCCTCCTCGACTCTGCAGATCTTAAATGGAGGGATGTTTTAAATCTGGTTTCCTCTCAGCAGTCGGATCATTTCTCCACGGCTGGAAATGTGTTTGAAACTGCAGGATTATTTCTACTGATGGAAATCACCACTTTCCTCACGTAGAACTCATTGTAATGCATTTAGAGTCCTAACGTTTCTGGCAACAGTTCAGATTTAAATGGAAAGAAGTCCTGTTGAATTTCTGTTAGATTAACTGTATTTGTGTCCTCCGATGTCCTCCTGCTCGTATTTCAGAGGGTTTGATGCCGAAAGAATCCAACAAAACCTGTTTGCCAAATCCAAATACGACTTTGTGGCGAGAAACAACACGGAGCTGTCTTTGCTCAAAGACGAGGTCGTCGAGGTAAAAATCGATTTATGGCTTTAAAACAAAGTGGACAAATTCTGGTTGTTGTGCCTTCAGGATTATACATTCACATTAATGAATGTTTAGTTTAGAATGATAATTAATCAGTAATTTAAAGGTGGTGTGATGGAGATAATACATGGTTACATGCTAATGAAATTTACACATGCTGAAATTTTTACACAATAACTAATGATTATGATGTGATCACAAAATAATAAAAAAAAAATAAAAAGAGAAGGGACAAGTTGTGATTATGACAAATATGTAATTAAGTTTATTTATATCACAACAACAAAGTAATTTTATAGCGATGAATCATTAGCAAATGGTAAAACAAACAATAAAAATAATAGAAACAATAATAAGTGATAAAGACAAGATAATGGAAAAATGTACAATAGTTGTTGTGAATTATAATTATTATTTAAATAAAAATAGTAAGAAAAAAATAAAATAATATGATATGAAATAGTAATGAATGAGAATGATAAGATTAATTTTGGTTACAACTTAAGAATGTATGTAGTTCATAATAATAGTAATAATAGCCTAGTGGTTACAGAGGTGGGCTTTGGTCTGGAGAACCTGGGTTCAAGTCCCTGGGCTGCCACCTAGGGTATAAACCAAAAACTGTGGGTCCCTGAGCAAGGTCCTTAACCCCCAACTTCTTCCCGGTCCCTGTTGGGGGCAACCCACTGAAAGCTGCACATTTCCCCACTGTGGGACTAATAAGGGATTATTATTATTTTATAATTATTATTATATGTAATCTGGTGAGTTGTAACAGCAAAACCATTTAGTGATTAGTCATTAGCATGTAGTAATCATTATAATAATAGTAAGAGTTAATTAAAGAATAATATTAAAATAATAAAAGTAATTTTAATAACAGTAATAAAAGTACAGACAAATGGTAATAAAAAAATAAACATTTGTTGATTATGGTTACAACTTGAGAATGTACAAATTATGAAGATGATGATGAAGATGTTTTGTGTCAGAAACATTATTTCTATGAAACGTCAGATTTCTGTGTTGATGATGTAACTGTTGCTGCTGTAATGTTCTGCTAAACCCTGAGCTTTGCCTGTCAGGTTCTGGACGACAGGAAGCAGTGGTGGAAGGTCCGTAACGGCTGCGGGATGTCCGGCTACGTGCCAAACAACATCCTGGAGATTACCAAAGCAGTGGACATGAACAGCCGAGGAGATCCCATCTACAGCCACACCATCCAGGTAACAACTGCTGACTGCCATTTCTCATCCTCCATCCTTCCACCTTCCTCCATCCTTCCACTGTTATCTTCATACTTCCACCATCATCTCATCTTCATCTTTTATTTTTCGTCATTAAAGCTCATGATGCCAAAGAAGGAGTTTGAGCTGTTTAAGGTAGGCCGGACTGAGCTGTGTGTCCAGTTGCTTTCTTATTTGCTTTGCTGTGATTCACCTTAAAGGAACAGTCCCAACATTTTGGGGGATAAGCGGCATCGCTTTCAGAGGATTGAATGACGTTTGCTCTGATTTCAACTAAATGTTCATCACCAAGTCCACATGCTGGATGTTAGAAGGTGGGTTCAGGTCTGCAGTGGAGTCGGAAATTTCATCAACTTTTAAATCAAGTTAAAGATTTCAAGTCAGTTACAGCTGATGTTTACAACACGGTCGGTTTTTCAACATTATGATGTCTGGAAATGTTTTTCTGATTTGTATTGGGCATGATCCAGGAAATTAGGTTTTATTTAGAATATTTTAATTAAATTTAGTAAATAGATCAATAGATGAATAGGAGTACTAAAATATTAGATGAAAATAATTAATAAAGTGATTAAATCCTATTTTTGTTGCTCTGTGTTTAGCACTCTGCTGACTGAATGTGGGACTGTTCGTTTAACGGTAGTTTAACAGTGATCGTGTAGTTTGTAGTTGTAATAAAACTTGTTGCTCCATCTCATATCCATCTTCATGTTCCATTTTTACATCAGCAGCAGTTACTGGGAGAGTTAAATGAGGTAAACACCAAACATTGGAAATAAGTTTTGTTCATGTCTACATGTGTGAACGAACATGTTTTTTGTTTTGGTTTGTCTTTATTCTGACATGATGAAACTTTTTTCATCGCATCCACACGAAACATGCTGTGCAACATGCTAATGTTAGCATCTGAGTATTTTCTAAAGACTCTGCTCTTTCTATGTCTTCTTGCTCTTCCTGCTCCTCAGTTCATTTGTTTAGAATCGCCATCTCTTAAACCACTTTAAAAAAAAAAAAAAAAAAAACTCCCTTTGTTCTGATTGGCCGGTTTGTGGAAGCCTGCAGCGTCTGCACCAGTCAGTTATCCTCCCTGTACTGTATGTCAGTCTGCTTTCATCAGATCAAGATTTGAAATTGTCTGAAGTTTTCTCCTGCAGGAAATGAAACATTCAGACTGGTCCCACAAACCAAAATATTTACGTTGTTCGATGAATTGTTCTGATTTTTTCGTCACAGTTGTAGCCATATATTTCTGTTTTATTTGTCCATTGACCGGGTGGGGTTCAGTCAACATCCTAACTTGGAAACAGTTAGCATGATAATGTTTGAATATTTTAGCATGCTAACGTGAAAATTTTAATATGCTCAAGTTTAAAGAGTTAACATACATGCAAACAGTTAACATGCTAACTAACATGCTAATGGACGAACAACATATTAATGTGCAAACGGCGTTTCTTCTTTCCAACTTTAAATAACTTTAAATAGTTTTAAAATTCAGAAAATAAATTCTAATATCAGAAATTTAATGCAGCCGGTTATTTGCAAAGTTAGCAAATATGATTACCAAATTGTTTTATAGTTCAAAGTTTTTGTAGAAACGGGGGTTTTCTTTTGTCTGCAGCATTCTAAATGTGTGCAGAGGATTGTGGGTGATTTTGAGAATGCAAAGGATGCACCAAAATATCCTTGAAATTAAAACTTTAAAAGGGTCTTTGACATTGGATCTGTTTGCAGAATTTTAATAATGGCGTCCTAAATACAGCAGTTATTTAGGAATTTCATTGACTTTAAGAAGCAGCCTCTCTCTGTTTAAAGAGTTTAAACTGATCAGTATGAAAAGCACTTGTTAGCACGCTAACATGTTGTTAGCATTCCAGCTTTAATACACCTACCTACAATAAAACTAAAATGTTTTGTAAAATTATATTAAAAGGGGAATGTTGTTGTCTTGTATTTTGGAGACCTGCATTCAGTTTGTGATATTTGGTTTTAAAATTGAAGAATAAAGTATGAATAAAGTTGTAAATTCAGAAAGTATTAAGGAACTATTACTTCATATTTATTGTCCTTTAGTGTGAGGTGTTGTCTTCACGACATTTGGGATATGGGATATGTCTTCACGACCTGAGATATGGTGGGAAAATGAGTGTTAATGTGCTGACTGAACATGTGTTAGCATGTTGTTTGGTTTGTGTCTGCATGTGAATGTGCATCCTGTAGTCATGAAAACTATTTAAAGGTAGGGTAGGAGATCCTGAAAAAAACACACAATTCAAAAGTCCAAACCCTTTTCTTTAGACTTCCCCTGCAGCATTAATTTGCTAACCTTTGCTAACATTAAGACATAATGTTATCTTACCTATCAAGAGGAAGTAGGGCCATCATGGCATCACTTTACAGCCCTTTCTGTTGCTTTAGTTGACACCACCACTCAAATGCCACACTGATACAACTCTGCTCTTGCTCCACCCTCCTTCAGGTTTTTCTTGGAAGTAACCTTCTACAAAACTTCTCTTTTCTCACTCGATTTAAGCATATATATATAGCATATAAGCTAGCCAAGCTCTGGCTCTCGCTGTGTTGGAATTTTAAACAATACAATAAAAATGCTCCTGGAAAACGTCTCCTACCCTACCTTTAACTTCCTGCATCAGAGGAAATATCTC
Source organism: Melanotaenia nigrans (assembly GCA_037177435.1). NCBI lineage: Eukaryota > Metazoa > Chordata > Actinopteri > Atheriniformes > Melanotaeniidae > Melanotaenia > Melanotaenia nigrans. The sequence goes on along the minus strand of JBAFTC010000026.1, from coordinate 1,865,421 downwards.
TGTTCAGGATTAACCAGATAATAAAAACTACTTCTGTCCTCCAGAAGCAGACCATCAAGACCGACCCCCTCCCCAGTAAACCTGCAGCTGCTTCAATACCCCTGGCCCCCACGCCACCGCCTCCTGCCCCCGTCAGGCTCCCCACACCACCGCTGCCTCCTCCGGCCACAGAGCCCTCCAAGCCAGCCGGCGGCAGCACGATCAACCGGCATAACAGCAACACGTCCAGCAACGCTGGCAGCGCCGCCATGAAGGAGCAGAGCATCCAGAAACCTGCAGCTGGCGGCCGTGAGTCTGTTAATAAGAAAACTAACGTCTGTTAACTTGAGATTCTGTAAACTCAACCGTCTGGAAACATGTTTCAGTCAATCAGCTATTTATTCTTATTATTTTATCACTCATTCTTGTTCATGAAAATGTGTGAAAAGTTAACGTAACTTTTTAGCAGTTAACATCCTAATGTGAACGGGTACAATGAAAACAATTTTGCATAGGATGTGAAAAGTTAACATCCTATTGTCTTATCAGTTAATACCCTAGCATGTTAACTGTTTGTACATTAGTCCGTTATCATGCTAATAAATGAAGTTATTCTAATTCTAACATGCTAACATGTTAACAGTTAACGTACTAACATGTGAACACTTAGCATGATGACGTATAAACAACTTAGCATGCTATCATGAAAAGTTAAGATGCCAACTAAGCGGCAACCCCTGCCTGTAAAATGTGAAGCCTATGAAAAATTGCAGTTCACCCCTCGTCCACTAGGGGCTCCAAAACAGAGCAAATCCCCAAAGACTCCCATGTTAAAAAGACCAACTTCACAGCAGAAATAAACATGTTTAAAGCCTGGTACAAACATCCATTTTAGGATTAGGTCAAGTTTACCTTCATGAAAACTGTGAGGGGGTGAATTTTTTTCTTACTCATCTGTTTGGATGTTATTAATCTTGAAATTCGGCATAAATAGGGGCGTGTCCTTTTGAGGCATCCGATATTCTCAGCAAGAAGGGAGAGTGCAGCACAACTGCGGTTTTTAGCCGACTAACAGCTTTAGTCCGCCTACCTTCATTAGCTGGTTAGCTCACGTTAGATCCAAGTTGGCTCTGTTAGCTTGTAGCTACAGGCAGCTCAGAGGTTGATGGGTGTCAAACATCCATGCCAACCTTCACAGCCCCCCCTCTCAGCTCAACTTCTTTGGCCATTTTTGGATTTTCCGGGAGCGACAGCAGGTGTGACGCCGCCAAGATGGCGATGGTAGGAACTGGCTGCCTTTCCTGCTGCTCATACTGGAAAGATTATGGTGAAACTATATTAGGTTTTAACTCCTATATTTATTGGTTCTCTGTTGTTTTCTTGTGGTGAACAAGCAGATTTCGGTCCTGGACAATCAGTGAGCTGGATTTTCTTTTTCTTTCTTGTTGGTCAGCGGTGATTTCAGAGAATATTGCCCCATAGTGAGCAGTTGTTACTGCATGACTTTGTTCAGGTTGTTTGGTTCACTTGTGTAAAGAACAGCGTGTAAGCAAACTTAGCCAAAAGAAGGTGCTAGATTTCTGGGAAGTGCCCACCCAATCGAAACAAGTTCCTTGGACTATGCTTCTGTGAAAGTGCCTGAAGTGTAAAAGCAATCTTGTACCATAACAGCATCCAACAGAGCCGAGTCCCCTGTTGTGCCGAGTCTTGTGGACTATGAGGTGTGAATGCACCCCCAAAAAGCTGAAGGAAGAAAAGGACCTGGACAAGAGCCACACTGTATGCAAGGTGTGTTACACTACACCAATATGAGAAACTTGGGTACTTAAGTATCAGCAGCCAAGTCGTCACACACGGAAAAGAAGCCTCAATAATAGGGCGGGGCGATTAATCGATAAAATCAATAAATCGTGAAGTGACCCTTCACTCATGCCTGGGATTTAGCTGTGCGAATAACTGAAGTCAGAAAGGCTGCTCTCTGCGATATGCAGAACTCAACTTTAGCCCACAAACTCTAGTTAAGAGACAACCTTCATCAGGGGAATTATTTCTGCAGTGGATCCTGTACGATAAGGATTCAGATGGAAAGAGATCACGGATGCATTGTGTTGCATATTTCTATGTAAGATATGAAATTGTTTATATGGTAGAAAGGTTATGACATAATATGCTTAATTTTTGCTGGTATTCATTTATATAAATAAATTAATAAATGTTTTTAATAAGTTTATTTATGTTGTAAAAGAAAAGAAAAAAATCGATTAAAATCGGATTCGGTTATAAAAAATCTGAGATTTTATTTTTAGGCCATATCGCCCAACCCTGCTCAATAATTGCTGTATATCACGTCATAGCCATCTGAACCATAATCAGCTTGTGATGTGGCTAAAGATTCCCACCTATTTTCTACGTGTCCTTTTTACAACAGCAGGTATCCTGGATGGTGGTTCAGATCCTGCGTAGAAGGACTTACTGCCTTCTGCTGCACCATGTTGTGCAGAGCAGACATCGTTGGTACGTCCTACCTGGCAGTGGGACGTAGTTTCTGCAGCGTATTTGAGCCGGCATTGTGAGGAGACCCAGCAGGAAGCCCTTTCTGTCGCTGCTGGTTCAGTTTAGTGTGTCAGAGCCCAAAAAAAAAAAAAAGCTGTTGTGGATAAAGTTTTTCTCAAAAACCAATGAGCTCTTGAGTGCATGCCATCACTCGGTTGTCATTTGAAAATGTCTCAGTTTAATGGGGCCTTGGGGGAAAATTTCCTCCATCGGTTGAAATCTAAAAGCTAAATTGAAAATTGGACCTCACTTGGAGGCTTTTAGCAATGAAGTCTTCGCTTTGGCTTTTACCTAACCAGAAGCAGAGCTGCTGTCACACTGATCAATGCAGAGATTTTAGACTCACTGTGAGGCAGATTGTTAGCATTAGCTGCTTAAATATTTCCTAGATTTTGGGCTTGTTCTGAGGTAGAATGCAGTGGTGCAAACTAGGGCTGGGCAATATATCGAGATTTTTAAATATATCGAGACTTTATCAGACGCAGTATAGAAGGAAGCAATATCGTTTATATCGAGATAGCTTGTTTTGAGTTAAAAGCATCTTTCCTTTCCATTTTGCACAGCTGTATTTTTGTTATGGTCATTGAAAAGTAAATTTAATTTATTTTATTTTAGGAGCATTTAATTTAATATAGAGGTACTGTAATTTCAGTCAGCAGTTTTAATGCACAATGGCTGCTGATCCTTAATAAAAGTATATTTGGCACTAAAGGCTGTAAATTAGAACTGTCATTTTGGTTACTTGACAAAAAAAAATTAATCGCAATATATATCGTATATCGTGATTCAGGTAAAAAATATCGAGATATAAGATTTGGTTCATATCGCCGTGTCATATTTGATAAATACAGTTCCTGAGACCTTTTGCATCATTTTATGGTAAAAATCTGATACATTTCTTCTCAATAATAACACAGTAATGCACTGCAATAATTTTGACATATCACACAGTAATAAACAGTAAATATACAAACATTATTTTTTGTTCTTAATTTTTTTCTCATTTTTTAGACTTTTCTCCTCATTTTTTCTTGGTTTGGGCTTTAAAGGGTTAAAGGGCAGAAATAATCAACCGATGACAAATGTCCTTGATTTTGATACTATTGGCCGGGCATGATTACTTCAGATATTTCCATTCCTGCAAAATATTTTGGAAAACAAAATTATTTTGGACAAAGTGCATGTATGCAGAAACAACTGTGAGGTGTTTGAATAGAAGCCTTAATAAGAATTGATGGTTTCATCATGATCATCATCTGCAGATAAAAGCGTTTTTTAGTTCTGCCATTAAGTTATAGTTTATCCTGTGATATGTGAAATGCAGATACAACACACTTTAGAGATTATTCACAAATTAGGCATTTCTAATATCCAGAAAGGAAATTGATCTTAATTTTTTTCTGACTGATTCAATCTCAATAAAATATGCATCTACAGAAAATGAATGTTCAGCTCATTCAACCCATTTTCAGCATCTCTCATTGTGCTTTCAGTAATTAATCCATTTCTCAGTGCTTGGCTTATAGTGCTCTCGGCTTTTACTCCATCATTTCATCTCAGAGACTCATCAAGAGGCAGAGAGCTTTATTTGATGTACTAAAGTAATTTAAGCCACAATTTAATACAATTTAATCCAAATACAGAAGTCAAATCTCATAACTCCAATCCTAAACTGTTTTGGCTGCAGTTAAAAAATGGATTGTCAGTATAAACTTACATCTGTTAGAATTTTTTTTTTGTATCTTTCAATATTAAACAACATCTCTTCTAACTGCGTCTTACTTTTTGTTTATGTTTTGATTCAGGATCACAACGACAGCAGCCTGCATGATGGATCTGAGGCGGTACCCGCTGGACGAGCAAAACTGCACCCTGGAAATTGAAAGTTGTAAGTTTAAGCTCCACATTTGGTGCTTAGCTTAGAAATACAGCCATACTTTTTCATCACTTAAAAATATGAACAGCAGTTCCTCATAAAAAGGAAACAAGTTCTCACACCCCTCCCTTTGTGGAGACAGAAACTGCACCGACTGCTGTATTGCTCTGGATTTATTAACCTGTCGTATCTCAGGAAGATTGCTCCCTGCATCATCTGCAGCTAAAACAACTTTGTCCACACAGAAGAGTTTTAAGCAGACAGTGATTTGCTTAGTAGAGCTCAGTAACGATCAGTCCAGCATCATCCATCATGATGGCATGTTTGACCATATGAGCTGCCATCAGACTATTGACAGTTATAGATTGCATCCATGTGGTAAAAGTCTGTCTTCCGGCAGTAACATATATTCCCACAAAGATTTACATCTCTTGCAATCAGCAGTTCATAGCACCCCAATGTAAATCAGCCATAGATTAAGTATGGCCAAACGGCAAGAAGAGACAGCCACGCACTTTTCAGGCCATTTCTGCTCATAAGAATCACACCTCTTGCCTCATTTTCTCCCAGATGGTTACACAACAGACGATATCGAGTTCTACTGGAAAGGAGGAGAGACTGCTGTGACCGGGGTGACACGCATCGAACTCCCTCAATTCTCCATAGTTGACTACAAACTGGTCTCCAGAAATGTGGTCTTTTCCACAGGTGAGTATAGACAGACTCAATAACGGTGTTCAAGTGATGCAGAAATGGTTAAATTATATATGTGAATTAACATTCTGTGGGGCATCTTTCTCCTTTCTGTGTCCAGTTTCATGCCCTGTCCAAGAACAAATACATGGACTGTGTATGCACAGGGTAACATTTATAATAACAATCATTTTGTCACTTTTAAACAATGCTGCAAAATATTTAACTGCAGCAAAGACTTAAAATACAGTAAAACAACTTAAGATAACAACAACATGAAATGGAATGAAATTCATTGTATTTCAGAAAAAAGTACCAAAGAAACAAACTCTGGTCCGCTTGAAATTGGGGGTCTTGATTTATTTGCAAGTGAACCCTGGTGCCGTTTGTTTGCAGTGTGAAAGCAGCAGTGTGAAGGGATGTAGAGCAACGTGGTGGAAAGCTCACTGCCTCTCCTGCTACTCATACTGGAAAAGTCTTGTGAAAACTGTCTTAGGTTAAAACACCAAAGTAAAAACCAGACTTGCAGTGAATGAGCCGTTTTCGGTTCTGGCCAGGAAATGAGCCAGATTTTCTTCTTTTTTCTTCTTGGTCAGTGGTAGTTTTAGATAGTATCGCCCCTTATCAAACAACTAATGTGACTGCGTGACGTTTTCTAGGTGATTCAGTGTGCTGAGTAAAGGCCTGCATGAATGCAAACCAAACAAAGCAAAGGAGTGAAAATGTTGGAATTCCCCATCCAATCAAACTAAGTTCTCTGCATCATCCTGGTGTGAAAGCACCCTTTAGCTGTTTTGCTGCAAACAAGTGGAACAAACTGCCAGTGGAGATTAAGCTTTCACCAAATGTAGACATTTTTAAATCCAGGTTAAAAACATTTCTTTTCGCATGCGCGTATGCATGAAATCCAAATACAAGTAAACTGCCTTGCCTTAAAGTTTTGGTAATACTATCTGAAAGCTTGCAGATAACAGAACTGAGAGATGTCTGGAAACCAAACAGAAAGACCTCTGATTTTTGTTATTGAATTCAAGAAAATGAATTTAATGGATTTAATGACAGAAAGATTAGCTGTGAGACTCACAAGGCTGCTGGGATTGGTGGGTTTTCATCAGTATGCACAACTGAGTGTCATCAGCATAATAAAGGTCATTTACAGTATGTGATGTAGTACAGGGTGTGGTTGTTCAGGTCTGACAGAGACCATCAATCCTTTAAACACCATAAAAGTTTGATTAAAATATTGTTCAATTATACATGATTTTTTTAAACATATTTCATTCTTAATAATTGTTGTTTTTAATACCAAAACTTCATTAACTTCAGTCATAATGCTGCTGCAACAGTTACTGTAGGCTCACACGTTTAGATGACTCAGTAATTAATTGATCTGAACCAAAGTTAAAGATCAACAAATAATCATGATACATTTTTTCTTTTTTTTTTAATGTATGGGCTTTGTAGAGTTTCACAGATATAGAGTAAGGTTGTTCCCTGTTTTAGTTTTCTCTATCTTTCTTAATGACTGTTTGCACCTCATATCAGAACTGGGAGTAACATTAGAGAAGCAACTACTACTTCGTTTCTTCAAGCTCGTGATGAATAATAAAGGATGTACAGTAACATAATGTATTCCTGTGGCAGTGTGCAGATAGCATGAATTATTCTCTTATAATATGAAAAAACAATGATTATTTTCACTGCTGAATTAATGGCATGTAGGATGGATACTGTTCTAACATTGAGCACATGAAACAAAGATGGCTGTTAGAGCTCATTAGGATCAGAGCTTGATGGAATACAGTCTGAAGAGCATCTACTGATGCTTTTAATGTGTTCATTGAGGCTTTGTTTAATTTTTAAGACATTGTGTACATATTTACAGCCAATTTTACTCAGCCAAGTTTATTTATTCCCAAAGCAGTTGTTAGATGTATTGTTTGTGTATATATTCTCAGACATGTTTATACAACCCCATTTCCAAAAATAAAATATATATTGTGATATAAAATGTAAATTAAAACAGAACGCAATTATCTGCAAATCTCATAAACCCTTATTTTATTCTCAATGGAACATAAACAACATGCTGGATGTTGAAACTGAGACATTTTACCACTTCATGGAAAACATGAGCTCATTGTGAATCTGATGGCAGCAGCACATCTTTCCAGGGGGATGTTCAGCATCGTGTAGCATCCCCTCTTCTTTTAACATCTGTCTGATGTAGGATTCTAGCTGCTCTACAGTCCTGGACCTTCATTGCTGGATTTTTGCTTTCATGATGCTCCAGATGTGAAAGGTCTGGACTGCAGGCAGGCCAGTTCAGCAGCCAGACTCTTCTCATGTGAAGCCATGCTGTTGTGATGGATGCAGGATGTGGTT
>JBAFTC010000026.1:1811191-1821510 GCA_037177435.1 Melanotaenia nigrans | reverse complement strand
CTTTGCGTGAAAAGAGGCGTACGCCAGTTTCAGGCCCCATTTTGTGCGTACGCAACGGTTATAAATGAGACCCCTGGACATCTTACCTGATTGTAGTCACAGCATCTTGAACTACATTTAGCTGCAGTTTCATCTCACCTGTTCCATCAGGACTGGCAGTGCTGCCACCTACTGGTCAGGAGGTCTCTGTTCTCATTGTCTGTTATCACCACTGTTGTTCCCTACCTTAGTTTCACAGAGCTTCCCTCCTCCTGGGTCTCCAGTGCAGGTCATACCTCAGTCCATACGCACCCCACCCTCAGACAAGACCAGGAGAGCCCCCCCTCCAACACCTCCCAAACCCAGGCGACCAAGTTAGTAGAAGCCCGGGATGGGGGTGTGACTGGAGCCCACCTCGGCCTGTCTGGATGGGTCTTCACAGCATGCACCAGCACCGCTTCGTCCTCAGCAGCTCTTTCTTCTTCTACAGAAACAGAGTGAATGTGGGTGTGTTTGGGCCTCTCTGGATGATTTCAGCTGCAGCTTCTCTTTACAGCCCTCCAAATACATTTTATAATAAAGGTGCACATGGGAAAAACATACTGGCTCCAAAAATAATTTAGGATAAAATGTTAACCCTAATTTCTTTCAGATAAAATGGTATAAAAATCTTCTAAATAATAAAAACTTCATAAAAAACTGTTTTATTTTTCAGTTTCCAAGTCTGGTTTGGTTTTTGAATAGTTCTGGGCACTGATTGAAGTTAATTGTAGAAAATCATGTGATTAATCACATGAATTTTATTGTAGAAAATAATGTCATTAATCACATGATTTTCTATGATTAATCACAATTAAAGCCCTGGCATTGCTGCAGTCTTGCAGGAACACCCATTGAAATGCCAAGGGGTTAATTGGGTGATTTTCTATGATTAATCAAAATGATTACCCACGATTAAACGCAATCCATCCTGTCAATCATTTCCAGCTCAGTCCAGCTTCTTTTTCCAGTTTCCTGGTTAATCCAACCGGCAGAGACTCGGCCTCAGCCAGAAATGGTGAAGCTAACTACTTCCACCATGATTACTTCAAACACTAACTACATTGGATCACATTGATTTCCTTTTTTATGATTGAGGCTGAAAGATGTTGAAACAGATGAGTTGCAAATAAATTTTGGCATAAACATAGAAATGAAAATAATTTAGTCTGTTTGAATTTATTTACAGTTACATGGGGATAAAGTATTTTAACTTTCATATAATTCCAGGATAAAATTGCCATGTAGGTGCAGAGTTAACATCCAGAGGGGGCATGTTGTGTCTCAGACATTCAAGTTATCAATTACACTGATTTATCATATCTGAAGCAACCAAAATTATTGATCCTCACAAACAGGTGGAACAAGCTGGAAAAAGTTTCTCTTCAAACTGAAGCCTGACCAGTGAGGCGCTCAGAACACACAACTGTTCTGATAACAGCTGATTAAAAGAACACACCAACCAATCTTCACACCTCATCCTCCGCCTCCTCCCATCCTCTCCGAGCTTCGCCCCTGGATGCTTGGTCTAACATTTTTTCTGTTCAGCAGAAGCTCTGAACTCAGTTTTCTTCATCTCTGCTGCTTTTCTTCTCCATCTTCAGCAAACCGCTTCATTTAGTGCTGATCAGCTAATAATAGACTAATAGAAGCTCTTGCAGCTTTCTGTGCGTGTATTTGTGTTGGATGAAGGTGAATCCCCAGTCTGACCAGTACATCTGCATCTCTGACAGCCTGCAACCCTAATGCCTGCCGAGCATCAGGCCGAGGTCTGCAGCAGAAAGGCCTGAGAGTGAAGGAGGTGGCCGACTTTAAAGTGTTCACCAGAGGAGGCGGCAGCGGAGAGCTCAAAGTAACCGTAAAGGGACCAAGTAAGATTTCCTGGGGTGTTTGTCAAAATTAGGTTGTTATAAAAATAATACATAAATAATATCATATTTGTTTCTGTTATGGTACCTCCTAAAAATCATTTGTTTATATTTTTGACTTAATACTTTGTTTTCTTTACCAGAGGGTCTGGAGGAGCCGGTGAAGGTGCTCGAGATGGAAAACGGCGTGTTTGAATGTAATTATTACCCCATAATGACCGGAAAATACATTGTAAACATCAGCTGGGGAGGACACAGCATCCCACGCAGGTGAGACGGATGAAACCAGCAAATATTTATTCATTTATGAGAACTGTGTGAAAACTTTTAGACTTTTAGCCCTAAAAACCAGAAGTCCTGAGAAGCCCTGAGAACCACCACAGATTTGTATTTTTGTTTTTTGAGAAATTATGAAAACTTCATTTCCTATGTGTGTTGGTGTATTTTCAGCCCATTTGAGGTACATGTGAGCGAGGAGGCCGGGTCTCAGAAGGTCAGGGCATGGGGTCCAGGTTTGGAGACGGGCATGGTGGGAAAAAGCGCCGACTTTGTGGTGGAAGCCATCGGCACAGAAGTGGGAACTCTGGGTATGTTCCGGGTTCTACGTTAGTCTGTGTGGTAGGTTCTCAGCTGGCTTGTACCTGTGTTGCACGGTTCAGGTGGAGGTGGACTTCATCAGCTCACACCTAAGTCTGATGCTAATGCTGACGCTAACGCTAATAAACACACTGCTCAGTCCAGTTGGGATAGAACCCGCCCAGACCGATCTAGTTCAAGTCTTGAGTTTTTTGTGTTTGCATGCAGGTTTCTCTATTGAGGGCCCATCTCAGGCCAAGATCGAGTGTGACGATAAGGGCGACGGATCATGTGATGTCCGATACTGGCCGACTGAACCAGGCGACTATGCTGTCCATGTCATCTGTGATGATGAGGACATCAAGGACAGTCCCTTCATGGCTCACATCCTCCCCGCTGCCAATGATGTCATCCCTGAGAAGGTCTGAGAAGAACCATGGTTGGTTTATTTATTCTTTCCCAGATTCCATATGTGCATATAATCCTCTGCCTCCTCAGGTGACATGTTCTGGACCCGGTCTGGACCCTCTGGGCTGCATTGTCAACAAACCGGCTGATTTCAGCATCGACACCCATGGGGCTGGTAGAGGCGAGCTCAAGCTCTACGCTCAGGATTCAGATGGCTTCCCCATCGACATCCAGATCACAGATAACGGAGACAGCACCTTTTTCTGTGTTTACATTCCCACCAAACCCATCAAGCACACCATCATCATCACCTGGGGTGAAGTTGACATCCCCAACAGCCCCTTCAGGGTATGAAAGCTTTAACTCTGACAGTGAAGAAGAACAGCTTTAAAGGGACAGTTTGCCAACATTCAGACATATTTGTCCTCTGGTCTAAGCTGTTGTTTATTTATCAGGATTTTTAATATAGTGTGAAATGGTCATTTTAGTTTCCAGGTAGAAATGATGCCATGAAGGTGTTCCTTCTTTTACTTGGTATTAAGGGACTGTAGTGTGTTGTATACAGAAACTCATCTGAACTAGATTCAACAAGAGCAGGAACATGACTCAAATGTCTAATTTTCTGCAGGTCCAAGTCTCTTTTATGTATTTAATATTTAGTTATAATCTGCCATCTGGTTTGATTAGAACATCATGATACCCAGGAATATAAAATCCATCCTTCCTCTTATCTGCCAGAATTTTACAACTTCTTTGATCTTTAGCTTAAACTAACATATGGTTTGTCTCTCTCCAATGAACCGTTGCAGAAACATTGCTGTTGAAACATTCTGAGATTAGCAAAAACAGAAAAACAGACTTAATTCTACATGAATGAATGTAGAAATCTGCTGATAAATTTATTTTGAATCAAATGTCTCCAACCATCAGGCCACAAAGCATGTGTTACCAGCCCATTGGTTGACCTGCAGAACAATAAATAAATAAACCATGTCCCACTGATTCATTCAGAACAATAAAACAACTTGTCATCAGTATATAACATATTGCTCTGAAGCATAAATGCAGAATTCAAAGGGACCGATTTTAGAGCCCTGAGGTTCTCCATTCTGGTGCAGAATTTTAGTTGTTTCTGTACAGAAATGTTTTCATTTCAAGATAATTCTAGTTAATTTAGTATCAAGATAAAAAAATCAGAAATGTATGCTGACACTTTTTTGTTTGTGACATGAGAAATCATCCCAGTTTTAACTTAAGCGACTGTGAAATAATCAACAGGACGTAAAACTTTGATCAGCAAGTGTTTCAATTTTTAGTCTGTAACATTTAGTTTTTGTCCAGATTCAGGTTCATTATGTGTCTGAATGGTTGATTAGGTGATGATTGGAGAGGGGAGCCATCCAGAGAACGTGAAGGTTTACGGTCCAGGTGTGGAGAAGACGGGACTGAAAGCCAACGAACCCACGTACTTTACCGTGGACTGCAGTGAGGCAGGACAGGGTGAGACACGGTCCAGAATCTCATCACGGTGTCTTGGACATCATGTCTTTCTACATACTTTGGAAACATTGTCGAAGGAACGCAGATTCCTCGGATGCCAGATGGAGGAAACTGGAGCTGACCTCTGCTTTTCCTCCAGGTGATGTAAGCATCGGGATCAAGTGCGCTCCCAGTGTAGTCGGACCCATGGAGGCCGACATAGACTTTGACATCATTAAGAACGACAACGACACGTTTACGGTGAAGTACACTCCTCCAGGTCCGGGTCAGTACACCATTATGGTGCTGTTTGCTGATCAGGTGAGATGCAACAGGTGAGACACCTCCTTAGATGTCTCCTCTGAATGCTAATACTTTCTCCTCTGACATGGAAAACAGGAAATTCCTATCAGCCCCTTCAGGATAAAGGTGGATCCGTCCCACGATGCAGCAAAGGTCAGAGCAGAAGGACCTGGACTCAACCGGACAGGTAAGTCGGTTTAATCAACCCAGCTGGAAGAAAGACCTCCTCCTCTGCATCTTTCTGTGTGGTCTCTCCTCACTTGTGCAGGTGTGGAAATGGGCAAACCCACTCACTTCACCATTTACACCAAGGGAGCCGGAAAAGCTAAACCTGAGGTTCATTTCACCGGAGCAGCAAAAGGCGAAGCTGTCCGAGACTTCGAGATCATCGATAACCATGACTATTCGTACACAGTCCGCTACACGGCGGTGCAGCAGGTAAGGCAGCACCTCCACACCTGTCCAGGTCAGCCAGCCCATAGACACCACTAACCTGCAGTTGGTGTCTCTCTCAGGGAAACATGTCCATTACTGTGTGTCACGGAGGAGACCCCATCCCAAAAAGTCCCTTCAACATTAGTGTGGCCCCCCCGCTGGACCTCAGCAAGGTCAAAGTTCAGGGACTAAACAACAGTAAGTCTGGGAGGAAATATTTAAACCAAACTTGTTTCACAAATACAGCAACAAAAGAGTTGGTATGCAGTGTAAAATGTAAATAAGAACAAAAAACCATTTTCTACCCAGTAGGATATAAACCACTATAGCAGTGCATGTGGACGCAGCGACCTCTCTCTGTTTTTTCATCCTGTTTCTTGCATGAAAGTTTTAAGTGTTTTTCTCAGTTATGTGTGTCTGAAAACAAGTACAGTCGGCAGGTTTTATTAGACATTGACAGACGTACGCTGGACAACCCTTTGTCCAACACCTCAGTGGGAGCTACGAGGGAGCTAGGATTACACCCGGACCTGCAGCTACATTGGACCCAACCACTGACCCACTGCTGGAAAAGAGACGCCGAAAGCTGTGTGAGAAGAAGCAGATGAGAGGCAAGAAAGGAGGTGTCGGTGCTAGGGTAGCTGCAAACCCAAACTGCCCAGCCATCCTGCGATTTTCTTGGCAAATGTATGATCCCTGATCACATATGATTGCTGAGGTCTGCCCAGCATGAGGTGAGGGACTGCTATGTTTTTGTTTTTATGGCAACATGGCTGAATGACAACGTCCCAGACTCTGGGCAGCTGGAGCGACTGGCGTGCTACTGAGCTGACAGAGCCCACAAGAGAAAATCCCACAGCAGTGGAGTATGTGTTTACATCAACAATCCTTGCAGTTGGGACTTTGTTGTTGTATGTAGACACAGTTCACCCCTGGTGGAGTATGATCATAAAGTGCTGTCCTTTCTACTTGCAAAGGGAACATACAGTGATTTTGCTGACTACAGCCCACCCAGAAGATCCTTTCTTATGCTTGCTGGTAATTTAAATCATGCAGACCTTAAGACTATCCTCCCACATTTACATCATGTTGATTTCCCAACTAGACCAACCAACATCTTGGACTTAGTCTACACAACTCAGAAAAGAGCATACAAGGCTTCTCCCCTCTCCCACACTGGACTCTCTGACCGCATCACCATCCTGCTAAGACCAGCATACAGGCCCAGGGTGAAGACAACCAAACCCTTCCTGAAGCAGGTGTGTATGTGACCAGAGGGGCTTCTTCTGCACTCCAACACTGCTTTGACTCTACTGACTGGGAATCTTCAAGGAAGCAGCCACACACAACAGCCACACAGACATTGAGGAGTACACAGACAGTGTCACTTCCTACATCAGGAAATGCATGGATGATGTAACCCACACACAGACCATCATCACCAGAGCTAACCTGAAGCCTTGGCTGACAGGAGAGGTCTGCAGGCTGCTGAGGGCCGAGAATCCTGCCTTCAGATCTGGGGATGCAAAAGGCCTGAGAACACCAAGAACCAACCGTTCCAGAAGCATCCAGAAAGCTAAACAGGACTACACAGAGAGGATACCCTGACACTTTAAAGACAGCATAGATTCATGGATCATGTGGCAGGGTATATAGTCAATCACAGACTACAAACCCTCACCACAGGTTTGTTAAAGGGAACACCCCTGTGCTGAACAACCTCAACGGCTTCTTTCCCTCCCCCACCTCACGACCAGACTGTGTGTCTGTCTGCAGCCAATGTGAAGAGGACACTCTCCACCATCAACACCCACAAAGCTCCAGGTCCAGACAACATTCCTGCACATGTGCTGAAGGACTGTGCAGAGGGGTTCAAAGACGGCTTCACGGACATCTGTAACTGTATACTTCAAAATCACCACCATCATACCCGTGACAAAGAAGCCTACTCCTTTAATAACTATCGCCCTGTAACACTCACCCCCATCATAATGAAGTGCTTTGATGTCTCACATTAAATCCACCCTCCCCTCCACCCTGGACCCATTCCAGTTTGCATACCGAGCTAACCGGTCAACCGAGGATGCAATCTGGTCTGCTCTCCATCCTGATCTCACCCGCCTGGACACTAAGGATACATATGTATGAATGTTGTTCATGGACTTCAGCTCAGCAACATTATCATCCCATAACAGCTCAACGTTAAAGTAGACCATCTAGGACTCAACACCACTCTGGCCACGGTTACAATGTTTTTTAATTCAGAATTAATTACTCAGAATTAAATAATTCTAAATTAAAGTACTCTCCTTTGTGTTTACATGGAAATAGTAATTCCAAATTGAAGTTTACATGGAAAACACATTTAATTGCTTTTATTCAATTCCGCTTTAGATCTGGGGTTTGGAATGGGTTCTGATTGGACAGGGGACATACATGACATATTTACGTCTACTGGAAAAGAACAAGGTCCAGTTCCTGCTTCTTTTCATTTAGTCTACAACATGGAAGACCACATAATAAGAACCATTTTCGCTTTGATTTTGATTATAGTTTTGAAGCAGCATCTCAACGCTAGCATACAACTTCACGTTGGTCAGGTGAGGAGGAGAAGGGAGGTAGAGGACCGTACTGTCATGACGACAGGACAAAGGAGCCATGTACAGAACGACCAGCATTAATTTAAAGAGGAATGAACATATACATGGTCGAGGAATTATTCAATTAAGATTTAAAATCTGAGCCAACCGGCCACTTAATCCGAATTTAAGTTTATTTCGGAATTATCATTTTCATTTGGAATTAGGTGTTTACAAGGTAACTTTAAAGTGGATTTTTATTCTGAATTAAAGGAGAATTAAAACTCATGTAAATGTGGCCACTGTGCAACTGGTTGCTGGACTTCCTCAGTGAGAGGCCACAAGCAGTACGGGTCGGCAATAACACCTTGACCACCATTGCACTGAGCACAGGAGTCCCGCAGGGACGTGTGCTTTTCACCCTGCTGACCAATGACTGCACACCAACATTCAGCACCAACCACATAATAAAGTTTGCAGACGATACGACTGTAGTGGATCTTATCTCAAACAACGATGAGACAAACTACAGGAAGGAGGTCAGCCACCTGTCCATGTGGTGCAGCAAAAACAATTTCCTTTTAAATCTGGACAATACAAAGGAGATTGTTCTGGACTTCAGAGGAGGCCACACCAACCACCCCCCACTGACCATCAATGGTGCGGCTGTGGAGGGTGAGCAACACCAATATCCTGGAGGTGAAGATCTGTCCTCACAGATGTGCAACTGCACATCACTGGTGAAGACAGCCCAGTGGCACCTCTAAAGGCAGATTTATACTTGCTCGGCGTCTGTGTGCAGTCGGTTATGGTGTAGTTGATGCTGGTGAGTTTGCTCTTGCACTCTTGCAATTTGCACTGTTGCAGTTTCTCCTCCTAATCTGAAGGTGGCTGCAGGGGTGGTATCTGTCAGTAAACTCATCAGGTCGGAGCTCTTTTGATGGTTCACTTCAGTTAGGTAGTATTTTCTGTTTTAAAACAACAATGGCGTCCAGTATGGTTCAGTGTCTTGTGGACAAAAACAAAGAAAAACTTCGATCAGCTTTTCATCATCTTGATCCATTGGGTGTTGTTTTAAAAATAGTGGCACAAATTCAGCAAGAAGATCCAAAAAATCTGGAAGCTCATAATTCCAAACTGACCAATAAGAACTGTAACCGTCTGTGTAGCAGAAGAGGTGCACGTCAGAGATTTGCAGCGCCTACGGCGGTGACTTTGATGCCATGCAAGTATGAATCCGCCTCAAGTCCTCCACAGACTGAAGAGAGGGAGAGCCCCTCCACCCATCATGTGCACCTTTTGCCAAGGCAGCATTGAAAGCATCCTGACCAGCTGTGTCACTGTGTGGTTTGGAAGCTGCACAGAACAAAAAACCACTGCCGCTCGTTGTGAACACAGTGGGGAAGATCGTTGATGTCTCACTTACCTCTCTCCTGGACATTTATAACACCTGCCTCACCTGCAAAGCAGTCAGCATTGTGAGGGTCTCCAGCCACCTCTTGCATAACCTGTTTAGCCTCCTGCCTTCTTGAAGAAGGTACCAAAGCCTCCAGTCCTGCCCTAGTAGACTTCAGCCCCTAAACCCTGAATGGACACAGAAACTGCGCTACAAAAAAAAAAAGAAAAAAAAAAAAAAAAAATGGTGCTGCTGTTGCTACAGAATCACCTGGTTCTGTATTTTGCACTGTAGGTTTGCATGTGTATATGGTTTATAGGTGTATAGGGTGCATGTGTATAAAAATATATATAGAGGTGCTCGTCATAAAATTAGAATATCATGAAAAAGTTGATTTATTTTAGTAATTCCATTCAAAAAGTGAAAATTGTTTAATGTAGACATTCATTCCTCACAGACTGACATATTTCAAATGTTTATTTCTTTTAATTTTGATGATTATAACTGACAATTAATGAAAACCCCAAACTGAGTATCTCAGAAAATTAGAATATTGTGAATAGGTTCAACACTGAAGACACCTGGTACCACACCCTAATCAGATAATCAGATAATGGTCTCTCAGTCTAACTCTGTTGGCTACACAATCATGGAGAAGACTGCTGACCTGACAGCTTGCACATGGAGGGCATAACACAAGGTCAATACTAAAGAGGCTGGATGTTCACAAAACTCTGTGTCCAAGCACATTAATAGAGAGATGAAGGGAAGGAAAAGATATGGTAGAAAAAAGTGTACAAGCAATAGGGATAACCATACCATGGAGAGGATTGTGAAATGAAACCCATTCAAAAATGTGGGCGAGATTCACAAAGAGTGGACTGCAGCTGGATTCAGAGCTTCAGGAACCACCAGCACAGACATATGAAAGACATGTTTCAGCTGTCGCTTTCCTTGTGTCAAGCCACTCTGGAACAAGAGACGGCGTAAAAAGCGTCTCGCCTGGGCTAAAGACAAAAAGGACTGGACTGCTGCTGAGTGGTCCAAAGTTATGTTCGCTGATGAAAGGAAATGTTGATGTTCTTTGGAAATCAAGGTCCCAGAGTCTGGAGGAAGAGAGGAGTTCACGTTGCTTGAGGTGGAGGGTAAAGTTTTCAGTCAGTGATGGTTTGGGTACCAGGTCATCTGCTGGTGTTGGTCCACTGTGTTTTCTTAGGTCCACGGTCAACGCAGCCGTCTACCAGGAAGTTTTAGAGC
>JBAFTC010000026.1:1771046-1783642 GCA_037177435.1 Melanotaenia nigrans | reverse complement strand
CCGCACCCAATGGCAAAAAATGGTGATGAAACCCACCCCCCAAAAAGAGAGGACCGTGGTTTACCCCTTGAAAAGGGGGGCTTTTTTCCTCAAGGCAGGAAGAGACCTGGAAAAAACACTCCACCTCGGTGATCCAGAAGGGGCTGAGAGTAGAGTCACTGCTCCTTTGCATAGAAAGACGCCAGATGAGGTGGCTCAGGCATTTGGTCAGGATGCCTCCTCGAGGCCTCTGTGGTGAAGTGTTCCTGGCACGTCCCACTGGGAGGAAACTCAGATGAAAACCCAGGACCTGCTGGAGGGACTACATCTCTCAGGCTGGCCTGGGAACACCTCGCGATCCTCCTGGACGAGCTGGTGAATGTGGCCGGGGAGAGGGAAGAAAATGAATGGATCGACAGTTATAAATAAATACAGAAATTAATAATGTAATAAATGAAGTGTGATGATTTAATTAACATGGTAAATTTGAATTAAATAAATTTCATACATTTAATAAATGTGATAAATTAAACCTTTTAGTTCATTTAATGACCTTTTGTTCTCTTTTTTCTTTATCAAATTAGTTTATTTTATTTGTTTTTAGACATGCTTATTTATGTATTTATTTTCTACTATTAACGCTTTTATCCTCATTTCTATATTTATTTCATGTTGTATTTTGTTATATTTTTTTCTTCCTGATTTTTTACTTGTTTTATGTAATTGTCAATAAATTCAGGCATTAAGGGGTTCAGTAAATATTGAATAATAATCAAAATAAGAATGAGAATCATATAAATGTGAACACTTAAATAAACATGATGAAATAAATAAATATGATCAATTTAAATTAAATAATTTCTGAAGTAAACAAAGCTGTTGTGGATGTAAATATTTCAGATTTCTGTGCGTCTGTGGAGACATTCAGGTGTTAAAGGTTTTTAGTTTCAGGTCAGGGTGAAGTTAACCACCTGTTTGTTTGTTTGTTTGTTTGCTTGTTTGTTTGTTTGCTTGTGTCTGCACTCTAACCTTTGCACCTTGTTCCTGCCAGGCGACCGAAACCATCCCAATTATAGAGGAACCATGTGACAAGCTTCAGTTACAGCCGCCCTATGTGGGCTTCTCACCTCTCTGGGTATCAGCTTCACTTCCTGTCAGACGTGATCAATAACAACCCACATTCGCTTATTGATCATGTGTCTGCTCAGCATGTTCAGTCTGCATGTTTCAGTCACAGCAGCTGGAGCTAACATTGTGTTTCATTAATCTTGACTTTTTAAGAATTTTCTGTAGCTTTTCTCTTTGTAAAATTGTTCCATTTGGCCACATTTTTTCCAGATTTATTTATGCATTTTTTACATTTTAACTTATTTTATTATATATTTCAGTCATAATTTTTCATGCCTTTTTTCTTTTAAAACAGCTCTAAATCTTATTTTCTTGAGATAATTTTCCCAGAATTGCAGCACGCTGCAGCTTGACTTTACTAGTTTCAGACCAGTTTAAACCTGAACTGGTCTGTATGATGATGGACTGGTTCAGTCTCTGTCAGCATCTCTACAACCCCACTGTGCGTCTTCCTCCTCCTCTCTGGACCAGATCCCAGAGCTCCCAGTATGTTGTCAGTGATCCTCCTCCTCTCTGGTTCTACTTCAGGCCACAGAAGATCCCATCAGCCCCATGGACGGGATGGAGCCCATGCTGCGGCCCTTCAGTCTGGTCATTCCCTTCACGGTGCAGAAAGGAGAAATCACAGGTGTGACTAGAAGAAAAATGGAAATGATTTAGTGGTGTGTGAAATGAGAGATACAGTTCCTTCCTCATTTTCTGGAAGCCAACAATTCTGCCTCAGTTACTTCCTTCCTCTCCTTTTCGGATATGTAGTTTCAGTTATGGTTGCTTTATTCTTCTTCTTCTTCTTCTTCTTATCATTATTATTATTATTATTAATGTCTGTTCATTATGTATAATTATTACATGAAAACTGATGTTGAAGTTTTTCTAAATCGTGTTCTGGTAAAAGGCTGATCTGGTTCCTGTTTAATATTTTGAACTGTTAAAATTTAGCTTAGATTTTTAAATGACACCAGGATTTCTGGATTGATCTGCTGATTTTACCATTGCTGACTGAAGCTGTACACTAATCTTTTGATGCTCAAATTTGGTTCAAGATACAATTATTTCAGATTTAGTTTTATTTAGCTGAAAAATTCTCTGGAATATCCATGTATTGATTTGACTGAGATACAAACTGAGGCTTTGTCTGGGACCAGAGTCCCCTGGTAATACATGAGATGAGTGTCATCAACATAATTGTGATCAGTTACTTGGTTTGTTTACATGATCTGAGCTTGTGGGAGCATGTAGATGCTGAACAATAGTGGGCCAAGTATGGAGCCTTGGTGAACTCCACATGTAGATTGTTGCTATCTATGAAGTACTCTCTGTCTTTATGTAAGATTCAAGTTAATTTAGAACCAGACCAGATCCTGACAGTCTAACAGGATGTTCTGGTCAACTGCAATCCAACAGAACTAGAACCAAACGTCTGCTGCTGTCTGTGTTTAGATTGATATCAAGCAAGACTCAGATGAAGACAGTTTCAGTTCTTTGGTCCAAATTCTGACTGAAAGTCAACAAAATAACTGTCAAGTGGCAAGAATGTGTAAAGCTGTTGATGAACAGCTTTTTCTGTTATTTCATTTAAAAATCGGAGAGTTGTTACCTGTAGTTGTTCATGAAAGACGCAGTAAGGAACTTTAGCAGATTTTCTCAGTGATGTGCCCCCTATCGACGACTAATCCAGTATTCATCTCCATCCTACCGGCACTGTGAGATCTCTCCAGTCAATAAAAGAGTCTTATCTTGACTCTTATCTCTTGTTCTGTCTCTGTCTCTATCTTTTCTTCCTTCAGTAACGTCTTCTTGTGTTTCTTTGCAGAAGCAGCCATGGTGTGCGTTCATTACGGCTGGCCTGTTTATATTCATTTGCTAGTGTGTATGTAAAACAAAACTCGGCACGCGGCATCCCAGACTTTTAGTTGCCCACTTTAACACAAAATGTGATTGCTAACTGGTAGGAGCCAACATCTATCCAGCCTGTTAACGATTCAGAGGGTTTCGTGTAGATTCTGGTCCATCATCTGGCGGCTCAGGAGGGGGAAGCAGTGCTCCATTAACAGTGGGGATGGGGGTGCTGCTGACTTTGACTCGGGATGTTGTGGGTCGGTGGAGGAAATACTTTGAAGACCTCAGTCCCATGGGACTCTGGCATGGACTCTCCTATCTTTGGGGCTGAGGTCGCTGAGGTGGTTAAAAAGCTCCTTGGTGGCAGGGTCCCAGGGTGGATGAGATTTGCCCGGAGCTCCTTACGGCTCTGGATTCTGCAGGGCTGTCTTGGTTTACACGCCTTCAGCATCACTTCGACAACGGGAACAGTTCCCCTGGACTGGCATACTGGGGTGGTGGTCCCCCTCTTCAAAAAGAGAGATTGGAGGGTCTGCTCAAACTACATGGGGATCACACTCCTACCAGCATCCCTGGTAAGGTCTGTTCAGGGGTGTTGGAGACAAGGGTCCATCGGATAGTCGAATCACGGATTGAGGAAGAGCATTGTGGTTTTCGTCCCGGTCGTGGAACAGTGGACCAGCTCTTCACCCTCTTTAGAGTCTTGGAGGGGGCATGGGAATTTACTGAACCAGTCTACATGTTCTTTGTTATATATTTGTCAATTTGGGTTTACAGAATATTGTCAGACATCATTAATTACTTTATTTTATCAGTTGATATAAAATAGATATATTAGGTTGATCACATGGTTTATGTTTTCCTGTGCAGGTGAAGTCCGAATGCCGTCCGGTCGAGCAGCTCGTCCTCACATCACCGACAACAAGGATGGAACGGTCACGGTGAAGTATTCCCCAACTGAACGAGGTCTGCACGAAATGGACATCAAGTACGACGGCAGTCACATCCCAGGTGAAGCTAGAAGAGTCTGTAATCATCAGCAAACACGTTGACTTCACACAGAAACACAGGGTAAATGTCTTCCTGTTTCTTCGGTTACAGGAAGTCCCCTCCAGTTCTACGTTGACGCCATCAACAGTGGTCATGTGACTGCGTACGGTCCCGGTTTGAGTCATGGCACAGCGAACAGACCAGCCACTTTTACCATCGTCACTAAGGATGCAGGAGAAGGTACTGACCCGATAAGTCAACCAGACCATTATGCTGTTCTTATCTGGAGAATAAGTTTAATGTGGAAACGGATCAAACCTGGGTAAAAAAAAACCTGGAGATTCTTACTTTGACCTTTAGTTTTTAGTTTACTGGGTTTAAAATGTCTGGAGTAAAATAATAATTAGAGTTAATATAAAAATTACTGTTTTTCTTTTGGAAAACCACAGGTGATGTGGTAGAACAGCTTGGAGGCAAAAATGTCTCTGGACACCAACTTGATGAATAATAAAGGTTTATCACAAAAAAGTCTGGCATCTAAAACAGATCTGCAGAATCTGTGAGGTTTCTAAGCCCATGTTGAGGATCCTTGTGATTGTGCATACCCATGGTCTTACACAGGGTTTGCAAACAAAGAACATTCCTACTTGTACATAGAAACATAAGATGCTATGGACATCTTCAAAAAACCTATAACCTATCCATATATGGACCCTAGAATTAGCTGATTCTTGGCAAATGGCAAACTGCTACAATGGCAACCATAGTCATAACCAATTCAATGCTAAGGATCAGACACTTCACTTTCTTTGTTTAGTATTTTCACATTGAATTCGGTTTACCTCTTATATTCTAAAAATTCATTTCAAGAAACTTTTAAACTCATTAGAGTCCAATTATAATCCAGTAAAACAATTATATAATCAACATTAGTCCAGTTTGTAATAACTCTGTTGACCTGCTGATAACAAAATTGTAGCTGAATGAAACTGTGTATTTAGTACAATAAATTTTCATGGAAACAAAATAAAATGAGCGACTACAGCTGGCTTTACACTTGCTCAGTGTCTGCATATGGTCGGTTATGACATCACTGTCGTAAGCTCTGCGTAGGCTCAACATGCACCTCTCCAGACCTGACGTGCACCCCTGTTTGCAGCCTCCCTTGTGAATGGTCTGTTTGTAATTACTAACTTCTGGATTTCCGGAGTTTCTTGCTGACTTTATGTGGTTACCACGGTAAAACAACTGCAACATAAAACCATAACCATACACTTGAGTGCAAGGGCATCAGGTGCGCCGTACACAGACGCTGCGCGATTTTAAATCCAGCTTTACATAGTGTCAGATACAGAATTTACAAGAAAGTGAAAAAGAAGTACAAAATATGTTAATGGGAACGTTTCGTGAAATCATTTAGGAAATATGAATGCGTGTTCACGTGCTTTACGTATGAAACAAGTGTGAAGCACATGTAAATGTTCCAAAAACCACATTTTTAATGTGAAGTACATATTTTCCCATGTGATTCACATATGCCTTATTTGTGATTGACATGTAGATGACAAATGTGAATGTTCCAAAACCATGTTCCCCCGTGTAATTCACATATGGAGCACATGTGGAAACATACGGTTTTAGAAGATTTTTATCTTAGAACATGTAAAATTCATCTGAAGCACATAATAATGTTCTTACATGTGATTCCCATGTACATCATATGTGTATGTGTATGTATAAATAAGGGTATGTTCATGAGGGGAGAAAACAGGGTTTTACTATTTTTTTAGGAAGTCTTTTCTCCTCCATTCAGCACAAACACATATGAGTTGAAAGTTTTGCTTTCTGATAAACACAATTTGGCACCACATGACACGGCATCAGTATCAGTCGCGTGATTTTTCTTAGTGATATACCCACCACTTTATTCAGCTGGTGCCTGCTTTCCAAAAGTCATAACCTCTTTTCTTAAGTGCAGTTAATGACATCATACTCCCTTAAAGCCAAACGAACGATAAAAAGAGCAATACCAGTTAAAGTATTTCTATTTTTAAATATTTAACAAAGAAATAATATTAAAGAAAATTAAAGTAAAACCAATTAGAATATCATTAAATAAAGATGTAGTGTCGCTCCATGTTCCTTCCTACTCTCTGCAGGCGGCTTGTCTCTGGCAGTTGAAGGTCCGTCCAAAGCGGATATCAGCTGTAAAGATAACAAAGATGGGACCTGCACAGTGTCCTACCTCCCCACTGCACCTGGAGACTACAACATCATCGTTAAGTTTGATGACAAACACATCCCGGGCAGCCCCTTCACTGCCAAGATCACCGGTAACCGAGCAAAAAGACACAACACATTTTCTTGCTCTTACTCATTGGATCTCTTCCCTGCTGTATTACAATATTTTTAACAAAAACTTTCAACTGACCTGAAAAAGCTGTAGATAATTCAGTGTTCTGTGTTAAAAAGTGACTCCCTTATAGTGGAATTTTGTTTTTAAATAACCTTTTGCAGATTTTCCCAAAATGCAACAAGTAATCATTCTTCTCAATCAGCAGAAGACAGACAAAAAATCCTTGAGTTAAAACAATATTTTAATCAGCATCCTAAATTTTTGCATCGCTTCTTCCTGGTCTCAACAAACATCTTCTGGACTGTAGGATCTGCTGCTGCCTCCTGTGGGATCCAGTCTAGAAGAGGTTAAAAAAAATGTAACGTCAGAACTTATACTGAAAGACTTTAAACAATTTGAAATACCTGACCTGACATGTTATGTCCATCTTGTTTTGTGTGGTCTCCAGGTGACGATTCCATGAGGACATCCCAGCTCAACGTTGGCACGGCAACAGATGTTTCCTTAAAGATCACAGAAACAGACCTGAGTAGCCTGATGGCGACTATCAGAGCACCATCTGGACATGAAGAACCATGCCTACTGAAGCGGCTGCCTAACAGACACATCGGTTGGGTTTTTCTCTCCGCAACTTTTCAGGATTTATTTTGTCTCAAACTGAGTCAAATATCACTGCAGACCCACTACATGATTAAAGTGTGTGGTTAAACTTACTTTGGGAAAGTTCCTTCAAGATTTGAGGTGGAACAAAGAATGTCACAATCAAAAATTAAAAAATGTTTTTTACAGTTTTAAACAGAATCATATCGTTAATAACCCCAAGATGCATCAAAGGTTTAGTCATTTTCCAATATATATATGTAACCAGATCCATGGGCTGTTTCTCACTCGTCCATGGACAATGATACTAACTTTAAGTTGTCCTCTTCTGTCTTCATCAGAGGAATCTTTGTTTATTTTAAAGTAGAAGCAACCAAACAAGACGGGAAAATGAATCTTCCATCTCTTACCTGCAGGAATCTCCTTCACACCAAAGGAAGTGGGTGAACACGTGGTGAGTGTGAAGAAAAGCGGGAAACATGTGACCAACAGTCCATTTAAGATCATGGTGGGTCAGTCGGAGATCGGAGACGCCAGCAAGGTGAAAGTTTTCGGTCAGGGGTTGGTGGAGGGGCACACCTTCGAGGTGTCTGAGTTCATCGTGGACACCAGGAATGCAGGTACAAATTTAGACCTGAGTCCTGCCGGCTGGACGCATCAGGATTTTTCACACTCATCATGTCTGTGTTTGGCAGGTTATGGAGGTCTGGGTCTGTCCATTGAGGGTCCCAGCAAAGTGGACATTAACTGTGAAGACGTGGAAGATGGGACGTGTAAAGTCACCTATTGTCCAACTGAACCCGGAAACTACATCATCAACATCAAGTTTGCCGACCAACATGTTCCAGGTACAGTTAAGTGCTATGTCTCTGCAGACCCAGAGAGCTATAGTACTGGACCTGCACTTCAAATGTTATTATGTAAAATTATGTTAAACTAACAAAGCTAATAATTACAATAAGTAATAACAATAATAATAATAAATCTCACTTAGTGTAGGTGGAGGACTGTGATCTTGTCATTTTGGGGGTTGGTAAATGGCCGGGAATGACTGGTGGTTGCGGGTTCTTTGTGGTTTCCTGTGGTGTGGGACTGGGCTGCTCTGCGGTGGGGGCGGCTCTGGGTCCAGCCCTGTTGGGGGTTGTGAGGGCCAGCGGTTGGGGTTGCCTTGTGATGGGGGGTGAGGCCACTGGTGGTGCCTGGATTTGTGGGCGTCGGCCCTGGGCCGGGCCGCCGGGCTATTCTGGGGCAGGCTGGGCGGGGGTTCTGGTGCCTGGGGGTGGTCCCCCCTCCCTCCAGGATGGTGGGGTCCGTATGTGCCGGGGGTCTGGGCTTGCCTGGATGTGCTACCATGGTGTGTGTTAATGCATGCCCTGGTGTCTGGTTGCCGCCCTGGGACCCGGGGTATGGCCCGGGGGCAGGAGTGGTGTAGGTGTTTGAAGGAGAGCTGAGTGGTATTCGGGGGATAATAGGGGGAGGTGCTGGGGTGTGAGACAGGGATGTTTGTATGTTTTGTGTGTGTCTATGCTGTGGATGATGTGTGTGTTAGGGTATGTTTGTGTGTGTGCGTATGCATGTGCTAGGAAGAGTGGGAGTGTGCAAGATCATAGATGAGTAGATGGGGTGTGGAGGGATGACATGACCCCGTGGGGGGGGGGCTGGGTGGGCCTGGGGGTGGTGGACCACGGATCTGGGCTCTCCCGCTATTCTCCTTCTGCTCCTCTACTTCCCCGCTGGGTGTCTGGTGGTTGGGTGGTTTCTGGGGTAGGTGGTGGCTCATTGGCTGTAGTCGCTGCGTGGCCTAGTCGTTGGGGGCAGCTGCCTCTAGCCTGTCTTGCCCTGGGTGCCCTCCTGGGGAGCGGGGGTACCTAGTGCTGTCAGCAGCTCACCATCCGGAGAGAGGTTCTCTTCCCTTCTGACTTACATCCCTGGACCCCTCTTCTTCTCCGCTCTCTATCTCTCTTACATACATACATAGACATATACACACACACATACATACACACACATAGGGATTTTGGAGGCGTACACATCATGCGGGGTGTTGCCGGGGGACCAACCAAGTGGCTTCCTTAGCTGCACCCTGTGGCAACCTTCTGGGGATGTGGCGGTTCATTGGCTGCGGTCCCTGTATGGCCCAGTCGTAGGGGGCGGCCTCTCCTGGCCTGTCTTGCCCTGGGGGACCTCCCGGGGAGCAGGGTTGCCTAATGCCACTAGAGCTTGAACATCCTGAGGAAAGTTTGCTGTTTAAAAACTCTTAATTACTAGCTGCTGTTTTTTTTGTAAAAGTTGTAACACTTTGTTGTCTGGTGATAGTGGGGATTGAAGGGTTGTTGCCTTCTGTCTGTGATGTTTTTTGTCCCCTTTCTTCGTTTCCTTTTAGCTTCTATTTGGTATTTTTCATCTGGACCTCCAGTCAGGTCCAGCAAGATTACATAGATTCTGTGATTCAAAGTAAATAAATAAATAAATGAATCGGATTATCAAGAGGAGCCTTACCCATAGGCCTCCCCTTTGCAGAGCGAATTTGATCAGCATGATACAGCAACCAGATTATCATTTTGTTTGCTATGATACTGGACAGGACAAGTTAAAAAAAAAAAAAAAAAGTTAAATTTATTTTCCCGCTAACTATGAAAATAAGCACTTTCATTGTAACTACGAATCGTGTATAAGAGCAACATGTCTGATTTTTGCAAAGAAAAATTCCTGGAAAATTGATTGAGAACGCAATGAGTTTTGGTCATTTTTATTCCTTTTAAACAGGTGAGAAGGCAGAGCTGACGACAGGTCACACGTTTTATCAGTCCCTTTTTATCCCGTTTTATCAGACTTAGAAGCAGTCAATGTGGCTTCTACTCTTTATATGTTTGTATATGCTTCTCAGTTATGATGAAAGACTCCAGGAACAGGAAGTCTTTTACAGGCAGGGACAGGAAGTAAAGAAACTCTGACATCTACATGTAGGGTTCAGAGCGTTTAGGGGCAAATTCAAACCAAGACTTTTGTGAAGTTTACTTTCTGTGATGTTTGTGTGTAAACAGGAAGTCCATTCACAGTGAAGATATTTGGTGAGGGCCGGATGAAGGAGAGCATCACCAGAAAGCGTCAGGCTCCCTCCATCGCAACAGTTGGCAGCACCTGTGATCTCAACTTGAAGATACCAGGTGAGCTGTCTCATTGGTGTCTCCTTCCTGTCTGCGCCTATCCTCCTTGCTTCCTCCTCTTCACCTCTTCACCTCTTGCCTGCCTGCTTCTCCTGTGGACTGTAGGAAACTGGTTTCAGATGGTTTCAGCTCAGGAACGTCTGACCCGGACATTTACCCGCAGCAGCCACACCTACACTCGGACCGAGCGGACTGAGATCAGCAAAACTCGAGCAGGAGAGACCAAGAGGGAAGTCCGGGTAGAGGAGAGTACCCAGGTCGGGGGGGATCCCTTCAGAGACGTGTTTGGAGATTTTCTGGGAAGAGAAAGTCTGAGTGGGTTCAGTGGGATGCCGGCAGGCAGCCGACCGCCTCTGCAGGACGGTGTGTTTGGATTTGTGTGGACTTTCTAACTGCTTCTGCTTCAAACTGTTTGTCTTTAACCATCTTCTGCTGTCATTAATCGTATTATAATATTTAACAGGTCTCCAATAACTCCAGTGTGAAAGCATCAAAAACAGCTGTGTTGTAATTCACAGTTTGATTTGATGGTGGCTGTGTTCTCTCTTTGCGTAACTACGCATACATGTTGATTACATCTCTGCAGATGAAGATGCATATGAGGTTTTAAAAGAACGAGAACATAACATTTACAAAAATGAAAATCTGTCAGGTTAATTTCTTAACCATCCAGGGTCGATGGACTGACAGCCTTGTCCAAATCATATAACCGATAAAAGACAATGAAGCAGCAAGACGCAGCCACGCAGTCTCCGTTTCAACTTCTGTCCAATGCAGACTTCAAACCAGTTAATAAATTCTGTTGATAAATCAGTAAAACTAGAGTTGATCGGAAATGTACAACATACTTTTTACATTTATATAACGGTCACGTTTGGTGCATGAAGACACTAAAAAATGGCAGATTCTAAGCAAAGTCCTCAAAAGTCTCAAAAAAATCCATAACACTTCTTTTCCTATTGGTGGAAAAATGCGTCACACCAACCAATAAAAGCGTTCTCAGGGGCAGTCGCAAGAAAGCCCAGACATCTCGTCTCCCCAGCCACATCAGCTTGTTCCCAGGCCAGCTGAGAGATGCAGTCCCTCTAGCGTGTCCTGGGTCTTTCCCACGGTCTCCTCTCGGTGGAGTGTGCCTGGAATACCTCTACAGTGAGGCATCCAGGAAACATCCTGATCAAAATGTAGACCAAGCTTTGGCACCAGTCGTACAGGGACCAAACAGCTCGTACTAGAGGGTCTGGTACTCCATACACCTGGAGCGCCACCCTACAAGAGTACTCAGAGGACATGGTAGAACAAGTCCACAAAGCACTTGTAGACAGGTTGAGCAAATTCCCATGCCCCTCCAAGACCCTGAAGAGGGTGTAGAGCCAGTACACTGTTCCACAACCGGGACGAAAACCACACTGCTCTTCCTCAATCTGAGGTTCGACTGTCCGACAGACCCTCCTTTCCTGGACCTCTTAATAGACTTTACAAGGGAGACTGAAGAGTGTGATCCCCCTGTAGTTGGAGCACGCCCTCCAGTACCCCTTCCTAAAGAGGAGGACCACCACCATAGTCTGCCAGTCCAGAGACACTGGTGTCAACCAAGACAGCGGCAGAGTATCCAGAGCCTTAATTAAATTTGGGCAGATCCCATCTACCCCTGGGTCCCTGCCACCAAAGAGCTTTTTAACCTCCTCAGAGACCTCAGCCCCAGAGTTATGAGACCCTGCCCTGTGTCCCCCGACTCCACTTCCTTATTGGAGAATGTGTTGGTGGAATTGAGGAGGTCTTCAAAGAATTCCTTCCACTGACCTGCAACATTCCAAGTCAATGTCAACAGTTCTCCCATGCCCACTATACACAGTATTAATGGTGCACTGTATCCACTGGATGGTGGACCAGAATCTTCTTGAAGCCATCTGGAAGTCATTCTCCATGGGCTCTCTGAATTCCTCCCATGCCTGTCATGCTTGAATTTTTGCCTCAGCAACCACCAAATCTGTGCTCCGCTTAGCCTGCCCATACCTGTCAGCTGCACAGAAGTCCAATAATGAAACACTACTAGGATTCAGTTCAGGGGGGCCATTTCTCCCAATCACAGTCCCCTCCTGGTCTCACTGCCATTGCCAACGTGAGCATTGATGTCCCTCAACAGAATGAGGGAGTCCCCAAAATGAGTGGTCACCAATACCATATCCAAGGACACCAAATAGGGTGGGTACTTTGAAGTGCTGTTCTGTACATAAGCACAAACAACAGTCAGAACCCATTCCCCCTCCCGAAGGCAGAGGGAGGCTACCCTCGTTCACCGGGAGAAAACCCATTGTAAAGCCACCGAGTCAGGAGCCAACAAGTATGTCCACACCCACTAGCCGCCTCTCACTGGGAGCAACTCCAGAATAGAAGATAGTCCAGCCCTTCTCAAGGACACTAGTTTCAGACACAAAGTCGTGCATCAAGATGAGTCCAACTATACAACCCCTGGCAAAAAGTATGGAATCACCAGTCTTGGAAGAGCACTCATGCAGTTGTTTTGTTGTGTAGAACAA
>JBAFTC010000026.1:1748658-1759529 GCA_037177435.1 Melanotaenia nigrans | reverse complement strand
TCATAGAGGTTCTGAATTTCGGCTTGAATAGCTGGTTCTCACAATCAGAGACGGTTTGATTATTTTGTATTGTTGTGTTCCTTTGGATATAGTCTCTCACTTGTAAGTACCGAAAAAAATCATGTCTATGAATGTCATATTTATTAAGTAACTGTTCAAAAGACATCAGATTAGGTCCGTCCATTAAGTCAGAAAGGGTGGAGATCCCTTTTGCTGCCCAAACTCGAAAACCGGAGTCAGTAGTCCCAGGCAGAAAAAGGGGGTTATCACACAGTGGAGTGAAAAGAGATGTTAATTGAGACCTGCCTTCAAGCTTTTGGACTATTTGCCAAGCTCTTACAGTAGATAATGTTAATGGGTTACTACAGGACATCTTTAAGGTTTTGAGTTTTTTCACAAAAAGCAGGTTTTTTAAGGGGAAATTGGACATGGCGCTCTCTATATCAAGCCAGAGAGAAGCAGGTTCTTGCACCCAGTCGGCAGCTACACGCATGTGGGCACTAAGCTGATATTTCCTTATGTCTGGGAGGTCAAGGCCCCCCTTTGATGATGGAAGACATAACGTAGCTATTTTAAGACGAGGTTTCCTCCCTGCCCAAATAAACGAACTAAACCAGCCGTTCAGAGTTTTAATAGTTTTGTGCGAAAAAAGAGTCGGAACCATCTGTATTGGATATAGTAGCCTGGGTAGGACATTCATTTTCAGAAGAGCAACACGGCCAATCCACGACAGGGGTAAGGTTTTCCATCTCTCTAAATCCAATTTTACACGCTCAAATAAAGGAGTGAAGTTACTTTTATACATCTGATCAAAAGCGGGCGTAACCTTGATCCCCAAATACACAAATCCCTCTGGTGACCAATTAAAGGGAAATGGAGAAGGAGTCTGAGGTTTTTGTGTTAAGGCACCCAGTGGCATCACTTCTGATTTATTGAAATTGATTTTATAACCTGAAATGTCACCGAATTTATTAATAATTTCAATTAGAGAAGGGATTGATGTTTCAGGCTGGGTCAACACAACCAGAACATCATCCGCATACAAAGTAATCTTATGTTGTCTTTGTCCTATGGTTAGACCGTGTATGTCCTCCCGAGATCGAACCGCCTCTGCCAGTGGCTCCACAGCCAAAGCAAAAAGCAGAGGGGAGAGTGGACAGCCCTGTCTGGTCCCTCTCAGAACCGGAAAGTTAGGTGATCGCAACCCATTTGTAAGAACTGAAGAACAAGGATCAGTATACAAAATCTTAATCCAATTTATAAAATTTTCACTTAAACCAAATTGACATAATGTATAAAACAAGTAAGGCCATTCGACGCGGTCAAATGCCTTTTCGGCATCAAGAGAGACCACTACGCCAGGCACTGAGTTTTGTTTGAAGAACTGGATTGTATTCAACAACCTGCGCACATTGTTATATGAGTTGCGACCCCTAATGAAACCCGTCTGGTCTTCATTAATTAACAGGGGGAGTAAGCGTTCTAGGCGTTTAGCAAGTATTTTGGAAAGGAGTTTCAAATCCACGTTCAATAGAGAAATCGGCCTATAAGAGGCACAGTCTTCAGGTAATTTACCTTTTTTTAATATAAGAGAAATATTTGCCTCCCTTAAAGAATTGGGTAAAAGACCTTTTCTAAAGGAGTCATTATACATTTGTAGCAACGGGTCGACCAATATTTCTCGAAATTCTTTATAAAACTCAGCACAAAGTCCGTCAGGCCCAGCTACTTTACCTGACTGTAACTCTTTAATGGCATCTAACACCTCTTTCTTTGATGTGGGGGAATCAAGATTCAATTTTTGGGCTTCGGTCAGCCTGGGAAGATTGAGAGAAGAGAAGAAAGAATCCATTAAACCTGGAGCATTTGTATGTGTTTGTGATTTATACAGGTTTTCATAGAATTTTGTAAATATCTCATTAATAGTGGCAGTATCAAAAAACTGTTTTCCATTTGTGTCTTTAATTGAAGAAATATTTTGGGAGTCTGACTTCTTCTTCGTCAAATACGCTAAATATTTCCCAGGTTTGTCGCCATGTTCGTATAACCTTTGCCTTGCAAATCTAATTTTAGTCTCTGCCTCTTTTGTCAGAAGACAATCTAATGATGAACGGAGAGCAAAAATTTCCTTAAGTTTACCAGTAGACGATTTTCTCAGATAATCTTCTTCAGCACGCTTTAATTTGGATTCTAAAATCTTTCTCTGTTCCGCTTGTCTACGCCTTTTACTTTTTGTATAGGAAGTGATGAGGCCTCTTGAATAAGCTTTCGATGTCTCCCATAGTAATGAAGGGTTATCTGTAGAGGGTGTGTTAATTAACAGAAACTGTCTAAATTCCTCTGTAAAATAGTCTATAAATTTTTGATCATAAAGAATGGAGGAGTCAAAATACCAACGTCTAGTTTGTGGGGCCGGGTTTCCAACACTGCAATGAAGGAAGACCGCAGCATGGTCAGACACTACTATGTTACCAATTGAGCTGGACATAACTGATGGTAGTATATGGTTTGGGACAAAAAAATAATCTATTCTCGTATAACATGTATGCACTTTGGAAAAGAACGTAAATTCTTTGTCTGCCAAATGTTGTGCCCTCCACACGTCCACATAGTCCAACTCTTCACATAAGGTAGTAAGAGTTTTGGCCTGAGGTAGGAGAAACAATTTACCTTGAGGAGATTTATCCATAATTGGGTTTAAGTGACAATTGAAATCCCCCCCAACAAAGGAATTCCTGACATTTAGATCTACAAATTTTGTAAAGGCGGTGACTAGAAAGTCTACTGGATGGCCAGGAGGGTAATACATATTCATAATTGCAATTTCCTCTCCATATAAAACACCTCTCACAATCACATAACGGCCACCCGTATCCTTTATACAGTCAAGAAATTTGAATGGTAGATTTTTACTGATTAGAATAGCTGTACCTCTACTCCTTGATGTAAACGAAGAGAAAAAGACATGTCCAAACCCCCCCTGCGCTAGTTTAGAATGTTCTATAGAGTCCAAATGAGTCTCCTGTAGTAGTGCTATGTGAACCTGTTCTCTCTTGAGATAATTCAAGACCTTTCTCCGCTTAACAGGTGTATGGATGCCATTTACATTCCAAGTGCATATATTCAATTTAGACATATTTTTATTATATTATGTAGGTAAAGCATGGTGTCTTCTGAGCCCCTTTCCACATTTGGATAAAAATAGCAAGAATAGTAAACATAAAAAAGAGCTGGGGCAGCACAACAGGTGAACAAACAAACAATAACAAAACAAACAATGCCTAACATCGGCAAAAGAGAAAACACTGTCCTTCTCCTAATATAAAGGAGCTCGAGTGTAAAGGTTTCTAGCCGCAGAAGATAACTTCTTACTCAAAAAAAAGAACTAAAAAAGGGTAGCAGCAACGCCCATAGTGTATCACAAACAATCAACATAACATTGCTTGACAAAAACAAAAAAATTGTGGCAGTAAATGCAATTTTAGCAGGGCAGTACTCAATAAAATGAAATAAAATAAAAAAAAAGTAGACTGCAAGCAGCAGACATTTACTCACGGTATAGAAGAAATCTCAACTAAAACCAGAAGAGCGAATACAGTCCGCCGATCACTCGCCATCAACAGCAGGGGTTGAGACCAAAGACTCAATAAAGTCTTTCACCTCGGTGGCATCCTTGAAAATCTTAGTAGATCCGCAGTGGGTCAGTTTCAGCAAAGCGGGGTAGATCTGTCTGTAGTCAGCTCCAATGGACCTAAGGCGTTTCTTAACTTCGTCAAAACTTTTCCGTTTACGCACAACAGCAGCCGAGTAATCCTGAAAGATCATCACCGTGGCGTTCTCATACTTCAAGGGCTGGTTATTCCTGCTCATTTCCCACGCTGCGTTCATAATCCGCTGTTTACCTGCTTGTGTTTTACTTGGTATCAGATTGAACAGGAAATGAGTGATATCGCACATCATAATTAAGATCAAACTAACAACATCTGACTTCAGAGTTGGTGTCAAAAAACCTGCCATGAGCTAAAACTTGCAGCCAGAAAGTGTTTCTACACCCACACAGTCCAGGTTCTGGCCCAATAAGAACCAGTTCTACAGTGATCCGGTTCAGGGAAAAGCTGAGCATGTGGGTGGGAATCAGACATTTTGCTGTGGGGATCATTTCATCTTAGCAGGTGTCTTTTTAAATCCTCCTGCAGGTCCTCGTCTGTCCGGCGGCCACAATCTGCACGAGACATCGTCCGTCCTTGTGGAAACCGTCACCAAGACATCAGCAATGGGCGGAGCCTTTGCCTCTCTGCCCATGTTCTCATCAGATGCCAGTGAGGTCATCTCCCGCGGCGCCGGCCTGTCCAAGGCCTTCATCGGCCAGAAGAACACGTTCACAGTGGACTGCAGCAAAGCAGGTAAGGATAATTTGTTCTTTGACGTCTCACAAAAGTAAAGATTGACTTCTTCCTCCTGATGTCCTCGTTTTTGCTCCTCAGGCACCAACATGTTGATGGTCGGCGTCCACGGGCCGAAGACGCCCTGCGAGGAGGTCTATGTCAAACACATGGGCAACAGGATGTACAACGTCACCTACACCGTCAAAGAACAGGGCAGCTACATCCTCATCGTCAAGTGGGGGGACGAGAACGTCCCCGGCAGTCCCTTCCACGTCACTGTCCCTTAAACTGAACTCTTCTTCTTCCTCATGCAGCCGCTCCTCCTCCTCTTCCTCTGTGATTTTTACCTCCCGAGTTTTAATGTTTGTTTTCCTCTGTGCTGATCTTCTGCTGTTCATCCTTCAGAACATCTAACAGTTGTTCTATCTCTCCTCACCAGGTCTCAGTCAGTAGATTTTAATCATCTCATTTGCTCACGTTAAGCTGTCTTATTGGTCACAACATGCGTGACATCACAGAGCATCACGGCCTGAAAGGATGCTCAGAGAAACCTGGAACAGCTGATAAAGGAGGCTGCAGAACGTCATCCTCTCTATCTGCTGCAGATCCTGAGGGCCTGTAGGCAGAGATGGACCTGATCTGAGTTCAGCAGCTCGAGATGTTTGACTTTCTGGAGCATCTCCGACCTGCACCTGCAGACCATGATGTTCTCACAAGTTGATTCGGAGTTAAAGAGCAACTTCCAGGTTGGTGATGAATTCTGCAGAAACTAGTTCTGTTTGTCTGGGTATGAACTTTTTTTGAGGTTTTAGATCCACCTCAAAGGCTACAGTCACTCTGCAGGTCTGGGGTTTTTCGTGGTTCTCATTGTAATTCCAACGCCGCCTCCATCAGACTCCAGTGGTTTACAGCAGAAGAAGGCACTCCTCTGGCTCAAGGTGTAAGAGTTGGATGAAATGTAATGCAACCGTTCAAACTGGAGTCACTTTGGAAAACATCAGAAATGGGTCTGATTCAGGAGAGAGAGTTCCCAGATAGTCAAAATCATTTGGACCTGACCCAGTCCAGAGTTCTGGCCAAGATCCATATAACAGATCCCAGCTGGTGCCTTTTGGCTCAATGGGCCATTACTGGTATGGATCCGTTCTTCCAAATCCGGCTCAGAACAGGACTGGATCCAGGCCAGATGTGAATTCTTAACCTCTTAACTGCCTTATCCATCGTTACATGGAGTAGATTTTTCAGACTATTGAATCTTAAGTTTGTGGAAATTAAACTGCCCAAGCTATCTCCACCACTTGGTTTAGGAATATAATACCTAATAGCATTTATTATTTATTTCTAATTTTATTGTCCAAAGGAAAAGAAAAAATCACATAAAATTTATTCTCTTATCTTTTCTTAGTAAACTTTAAACAGTTAAGGGGTGATTAATCCCTAGATCAGGCCCAGATACAAGCCAGATCTGGCTCAGATCAGACTTAGATCCAGCCCAGATCTGCTCTGAATCTTCTGACTATACGTGTTCCTACCCACTGAATCCTGGACACGGCAAAGGTCTGTGCTTGTGGTCTTGATTTGGATCCGGATCAGAGTCAGGTGCTGTCTGATCAGACTTTTCTGTTCAGACTAAACAATAAAAACATCAGAATTGGCTCACATTTAGACAAAACAATTTGGACCAGACTGAAGTCCCATTTATGTGTTTACGTACCTGGTCCGTTTCACCATCACTGCTCTCATACTTCATTCGTCCTTTATGTGTTCATGGTTGTTACCCAAACATCCACCAGAGGGCAGTGCAGAGTTCACCTCCAAGATCTAACATCAGTTTCAGACAATAACAAACATGGAGACGATGGAGGATCATGTTGTTCAGTAGACGAAGGTGGTCTGAGAAGACATGAAATGCATCACAGCTTCTTCTTTTTTGTTCCTTTTGTGGTCATCAGCTCTACTGCTCAGAACTGCCCCCGATGGTTTCCGGTGGTACCGCTCTGTTTGCTGCAGACTAAATTTCACCCATAAAGGACACAAAATGCTCCATCTTTATCTTAGAGCGGGGATCTCCAGCTCCGATGCTCAAGGCTCACTATCCTGCAGACTTTTTGTTTCCCTACTGCAACACACCTGACTCCAATTAATGGCTCATTAGCAGACTGGCTCATTAGCAGCTTGTCAGAAATCCATTTAATTTGAATCAGGTGTGTTGCAGTAGGTAAACATCTAATACCTGCAGGAAAGTGGGCCTTGAGGACCAGGGTTGGGGAGCATAAATGGGCCTTCAGATGGACTCTGATCTTTAAAGAAGCAGCTGTGATACCAATGAAGATTGAAGAAGTGAAGAGACAAGATCTTCTTGATCCTTCAGGCTCCGAACTGTCCATTTGTTTCTGAAACTCCAGTCGGGACCAGTCCATCTGGTGTCTTCAGGTGGTTTTTAGTGGTTCTGATGTGAAGCTATGGCTGGATGACTGAGCTGAACGGGTTGCTGACTCAGAACCTGATTTAGAACCAACAGCTTGTGAGACCATCTGAAACCACTTCAGATGAACCCTTTAAATCCTACTACGTCGCCGGGGACAGATGGTGACACGCATAAGTCAAATTACTGTGATTCCTTTAACCGTTCACGCTAACAAAGTAGCACTACAGGATTTGTGGTGGGATTACCTGAGGGGGGGGGGGGGGGTAGCAGAACAGGTAAGCAGCCACGGGCTTCTGTTAACATAATAAATATTCCTGATAAATATTCAGACTCTGGAGACAGATCCAACCTGAAAGTTTTTCTTTAAACTGTTTAAGTACAGAATGAGTCGGTTTGTCTGCAGAGAACAGGTGTTGGCCTCAGCTGACAGACAATCAGAACCAAGCCTCTTCTGGAAGCTTCTCCAGGTTCTGATGGGTGGATGTAGAAGACGTTTGCTGTGTGACGGTGTTTCTGCTCACAGGATCAGGACAAACTGTGACTTTTTATTTATTTTTTCTCTTGTTTTTATTTTCTTTGACAGAAAATGGTCTTACTGTTGGGAGGAGCCCCACATGAGTTTGATCCAGTTTAGATTTTCTCTTTTTTTGTACAACAGGGAGGAAGTTCAGTGAAGCAACCGTTTATTTTGTGAATGTTGAGAAAAGCTGATTTTACAAAGACACGATATTACAGAGTGACATTTTATAGTGTTTTGTATGTATCCAAATGGATGAGTGACAAAGTGTGTTTGATATGTAACCTTCAGTATGGCAACATTGTGCAGGCATAATAAAACTTTATTTGCAAACTGGCTGCCGTTCGTCTGTTTTAAAGGCTTCATTCATCATTCAGTTACGATGGACGTCTGTGCATCAGGAAAATACAGCTAAAGGAGGAAAATGTAAGTAAACACATACATTTTATTAATGGAACAGAAACATGTCAGATGTTGAAACTGAGGCGTTTTTCGTTTTTGTGGAAATTATTAGCTCATTTTAAGATTACTAGCCTCCTTTCCTCCCCCCTTCTCCACTCCTCATTGCTCTCCACTCCTCCTCCTCCTCTCTACTCTTCTTCCAATCCGTTCCTCCTCTTCTCCTCCTCCTCTACTTCTCCACTCTTCTTTTATTCCTCCTCTTTTCCTCCTCCTCAAGTTCTTTGCAGCCTGTTAAGGAGCCATTCATTTCATTCAGGTCTGTTAAAGCAGGGTTGCCTGTAAAACATGCAGGGCAGTGGGTTCTACGGACCTGGGTGGGGTCCAGGATGTAGACGGTGAGAAATGGTAGAGATGATGTAGACCAGGGGTGCCTGAGTCCAGTCCTCCAGATCTACTATCCTGCAGCTTTTAGATGCATTCCTTCTCCACCTCAGCTGAATCTAACGAATGGCTGGTTGCAGCCTGTGGATGAAAGGATTTAGCCATTTGACTCTGGTGTGTTGGAGAAGGATACATCTAAAAGCGGCAGGATCACGTTTGACGTTAACCCAACTGAGGCTTCGTTAACACTAAATATTTCTTAGGATTTGACTGAGTATGAGAGTCGGGTTCAGTCTGACCTTCAGCTGTACCTGCTGGGACTTCCACATATGGAAGATGATTCCAGCTGTTTGGAACGTTTTCCCCCATGAATAATCATTCTGTTTGTGTAATGATAGACAAATAGTTTAGAAATAACAGTTTCTGTTGGGTGAATAATGACCCAGTTGGATCTGTTGGTTGGAGGTTTTGAACTGTAACATCTGATGAGAAACAGATGATTGTTCTTATTTTAAAAATCAGATAGATACAAATTTAGATTTAAATGAGGATGGCTTTTCTGTGTCACATAACCATCTCCATTTCCACCTGGCAGAACCAAGTGTGTTTGTTGTGTGCAGGTGTAAAAAGTAATTCAGGTCTTTAAGACACAGTTTCTTTCATTAAAAAAGTGGAAATTATTTAAACTTTTCCACTAAAATACTCAGATGTGAGTTTATTCTGTGTTCAAAAAATCACCTCTACATGTACAAGGAAATTACCTTGCAGAAAAAAATAAATAAAGAAAGAAAAAATCAGGCCTTACTGAATTGAACTGATATGGGTAGCAGGGCTGCACGGTGGTGTGGTGGTTAGCACTGCAGCCTCACAGCAAGAAGGTCGCCGGTTCGAATCTCGGCTGGGGGGGGGTTTCGAACCTTGGGGGTGGTGGCCTTTCTGTGTGGAGTTTGCATGTTCTCACCGTGTATGCGTGGGTTCTTCCTCCCACCGTCCAAAGACATGTATGATAGGATAATTGGTTATTCTAAATTCTCCCTAGGAGTGTGTGTGTGAATGGTTGTTTGTCTATGTGTGTTGGCCCTGCGACAGACTGGTGACCTGTCCAAGGTGTACCCTGCCTCTCACCTGTGAAAATGCTGGGATAGCTCACCCGTGACCCGTATGGAATAAGCGGTCAAGATAATGGATGGACAGGTAGCAGGGTGTTTGGTTCTGCAGCGGACCACCAGGAGGCAGCAGAGACTCGCCAACGGACCTCAGACAGGAACACATGGATGTGAATTTAAAATTTAATCTTTAAAAATTTAAACTAATGTAAAATATCTGAGTTGTTTCAAAAGACTTAAATCTGATGTTTAGTTTCTGTACGATTTGAATTTGATAAAAAAATTTTTTTTTACCATATCTGTTGCATTAAGTCAGGGAACATTTTTAGTAAAGGTACACTCAGCATTTATTTTATATCTTCAAACTATAATAACTTTAATTACTAAAACAGACTTTATTCAGAATAAAAACAAATGTTTTATTTTTGCATATTTTCTTTGCTCCACGGACATTTTTTCTGAAACTAACTTGTCAGGTTTCAACAGCAAAGTAGATTTAAATGTTTAAATGTAAAGATCATTAGTAATACAAATGCTTGTATTTTATTTTATCAAATTTATGCATCTGATGAAATGGAATATATTCTATTTATCCCAGAGTGAAATTACAGTTCTGTAGTTATTTTTTTTAATTTCTGCTTTTACTTTATAATAAGATGTTAGTCATAACATAACCACCAAAAGACCTGCTGACCCTTCTGACAGCACTGATACTAATTTCATGCCAAGGACCCCACTCGGACAAGCTATCTCTAGGGAAGAGGATGAAATGGAAGACAGAGAAGAGGATTCTCCAGGGACTTCATGTTATCAACATAAATGTTCCCATTTAGTTATGGTGTGGCAGAGGTGAGGACCCAATAGTAGACTGAAGAGGCAGGAGGCAGAAACAAGTTTTAATGGCAAGACCAAATGCATGGGAGACACGACAAGGATCTGAGCAAGGAAAACTTTGGAAGAGCTATAAGTACACTGAGGAACTAGGAAGGAACAGTTGAAGTGAACAAGAAAATCAAACCTGTTGAGCTGATGAACAGGAAGCAAAACAGAATACAATACACAAGTTTTAGGTTTAGGTTTTGTGTGCATATAGAGACATGGAGCAGAGACACACGAAAAGAGAGAAAGATGAAGGTTTCATTGTTGAAAACTAAAGCAATATATATACAAAGAGTATGTATAATTAAATAATAACAATAAATAACACAGCATAAAAAAATTCAAAGGGACATTCAAAAAGGACCTCAAAAACAAAATAAAAACAAACCCCAAAAAACCCCCACTACAATACAATATATAAATGCTCCTTAAACAGCTGAGTCTTTAGCTTGCTTTTAAAAGTGGATAAGGACTCTGCGGATCTGACGGAGTTTGGTAGATCGTTCCACCACCGGGGCCAACAGAGGAGGAGAGTCTAGCTACTGATTTTGCACCAATGGTGGGAACACTCAGCATTTTTCACTGGCAGAGTATAACTGTGGAGAGGGAGTGTAGCTCTGGATTAAGGAGTGAAGGTAGACAGGAGTCGTTTAAATTAATGTTTTGTAAACCAGAAGCAGAGCTTTGAATCTGATTTGCTGCAACTGGAAGCCAGTGGAGAGCGATTAGCAGCGGAGTGACATGAGCTCTTTTGGGCTGGTTGAAGACCAGAC
>JBAFTC010000026.1:1693815-1708867 GCA_037177435.1 Melanotaenia nigrans | reverse complement strand
CCCTCGTGTACCAGGACCAGAGCGGCCGCCCTGATCCGACCCTCGTGTACCAGGACCAGAGCGGCCGCCCTGATCCGGCCCTCGTTCACCAGGACCAGAGCGGCCACCCTGATCCGACCCTCGTGTACCAGGACCAGAGCGGCCGCCCTGATCCGACCCTCGTGTACCAGGACCAGAGCGGCCGCCCTGATCCGACCCTCGTTTAAAGTTTTTTTTTCATAAAATGGAAGCTGGAGATTTTTCTTTTCTTTGTAAATAAATCTTATAAGTCCAGAACA
Source organism: Melanotaenia nigrans (assembly GCA_037177435.1). NCBI lineage: Eukaryota > Metazoa > Chordata > Actinopteri > Atheriniformes > Melanotaeniidae > Melanotaenia > Melanotaenia nigrans. The sequence goes on along the minus strand of JBAFTC010000026.1, from coordinate 1,708,589 downwards.
TGAGCTCTAGTACATATTATATGGAACTCATTTTGTTTGGGTTTTTTCACATAAACAGTAAAACCATGTGGTTGAACTGGAATTTAAAGGGTTAAAATAATTCAGATTATTACATATCTGGTAGTTTTGATCAGATCACCAGAAAAACATTTAAAATGATATCGACCTGAAATGTTTTCTTAATGTTTCTGGACTTCTTGTCCTCTAATGACTGGAAGTGGTGAATTTGTCCCTGGTGTCCAGAGAAACGTTTTCTTACGAAACATCCTCCCACACGGAGAGACGAGCAGAATGAAGGAGAGAAAGGTCGAGTTAAGGTTTCCCCAGATAAAGAGACGAAGGCTGGACTTCATCCAGATGTTCCAGCGCTTTAACCAGCTGCTCTTGTTTTCCAGGCGTTTACTGTCGGCCGTGTTTCCACAGTTTGGGAAACACGTGTGTGGTCTGCATGCGACCTCTGACCTTCCAGGAAGACAGCGAGGAGGAGCTGTGAGTGAGAACAGGGAGCACAGCCTGCTGCCCGAGTTACTGTTGTTATGTTTGAAAATGGAGGAAGTTTCAGAAAAACCTGAAAGTTTTTCGCAGCGTTTCCTTCGGGTTTGAAGGCGGCGACGAGGTGAGTTTTATCTGCTCGTTTCTCTCAGCGACTCATCTGATGACGAGCCGCTGAGTCTTTGGTCTGCAGCCCTGAACTCCACACGCATCGTCGACTGCTGCGCCAGGAGGCTGATGAAGAGGAGGATCTCCACGGCAACACGCCGCAGACCAAAGGGGCGCCCCAACGGTGGAGGCGATGAGGATCAGAGCGACAGCAGCGTTCACTCTGACTCTGAGCTCAGGTGGGACAGTGAACACCTCCTCACAGCTTTACCTGCTCTGGAAGCTTTACCCTCTTCATTGTGTCTTTACCCACTCTGGCTGCGGTCAGTGAAGCAGACATGACGTACCAGGACCGACCCGGGTCAGACGAGTCCGACAGCGATGCTTCTTTTCACAGCATCGGCTCAGGCGGCTTCAGTCCCCAGAACCAGACTCTCCACACAGTCTGCATTCACTCACCAGCATCATCCTGAAAACCACCAGGACCATCCAGGATCCTCCAGGCCTGGCTTCCAGGATCCTCCAGGCCCTGTCGACTCTAGCCTGAAGCAGAAGAGCTCCTTGTTTGTGATTAAAGTTATTAAAGCATAAAAATGAAGCTGTGAAATGGAATTTGTCTGCAGCAAACTGACTTCCTGTCTGTTACCTGATCTCCTGGAGAACATCTGGATTTTAGATTTTCAGGATTTCTGAGAGAAAAAGAGCAACAGATTTTAAATCTTATAAAGATCAGTTAGAAAAAAAACTGCTGTAAGAAGAGATTAAAAATTACCTGTAAGTACACAAAGAGACAAAAACAAGAAGAAAGACTGAGGTTGCTGGTCTGTGAGGACTTTTGAACTTTTCTTCTTCTCTGTTTCTGTGAATGTGAGACTCCGTCTGCTTTGGCTTCAGTGTGAGTTCAGATTTATAGCTGAGAGCAAACTGATCCAGCTGATGCTGGAAAAGGTTTCAGGTTCTGCTGTTTGAGGTCGGCACACATCAAGCCCTCGTCTTCATTTTGTAAAGAGGTCTTCGTCATGAGTTCTCCAGCCGCTGAGGCTCTGACCAGGATGTTTTAAGTGGTTGACAGATAACACTAGTTAAATCCATTCCTGCTGCCTCTGTCCTACGCTGCATGCACGTGTATGAGCTTCACTAATATCAGACATTAAATATCAGGTTGGTTACAGGTTTAAGCTAATTTATGGCTTAAACCTGTAACCAACGCTTTTCTACACTTTTGTACCCATCACAGATATTTCAAATAAAATCGTAAAATTAAGCTGGTTAACGTGTGACGTCTGAATTTTCTACCCCAGTGAGATTAGGATCTATAAATAAGACACTGGTATGATGTAAGCCAACTACAAACGATGCAAACGACTGGGCACGTCACATTTACAGCCTAGAAGATGATCCACCACTAATGAAAGTGCTGAGGTGGTCTTGGGGGGACTTGGGGCCCCATAAAGACTCAGGCAGGCCCTGCATGTTAGGGAAAACATTTCTGTCCTCCAATGACCTGGAAATCACCTGAGGTGGTAACCGAGTTGTCCAGTTAGATTTCAAAGGTGTCCTTTGTCACCCTGCCCCCTCTAGCTCCTCCCCTTTTGGAGGAAATTTCTAGAATAAGAGAACTGAAGGCTCAGCCGGACCTCCAGAGACTCCTTCCTTTGTTCTGGAGGGGAGTTTTTGGGTTTTTTTTTTTTTTTTTTTTTTGTCTCTAAAACACCAGCAGGCTGTTTGTGTGTTTGAGAACAGAGAAGGAAGTTGGGAAGAGAGAAGAGTTGGTGTGTTTTCAGTGTGTGTGTGTTGGGTGTGTGTGTCAGCCTGCTGGTGTGTGCGCGTAGGTGATAGTGGGAGGATTCAGTGCCTTCCAGCAGGAAACGGTGTGAACTCTCCGTCTCTGTCCGCGCGCCGCGTCCCGGTTTTGGAGGATTTTCGTGGATTGTGATCCAACCTGTAGAGATGGAGACAAAGGTAAGACGATCAGCTGTATTGATTAGATCGATCTGATCAGAAACGAGGCGTCCTGTTGTCAGACTCCTCGGCTCATCAGAGATTTAAAGGGTCACACCTTCCTCCGTTTTATTAATTCCGGTGCTTTAAATAAAGTTTAACCCCTCTGACCGGAGCTAGATGGCAGGGTCGTGTCCACGCTGGTGTCCACGCAGCTTCCAGCCACACAGTTCATTTCTGGCGTCAGGAAACGGTCAAGTTTCTAAAGGGAATGACACCAAATCTTCCCTCACAGCATTTATTGTGTTCATTCAGCCACTTTTATTCATCTCTTTGTTATTTATTGTTCGTTTTTTAATGAAATGGACAGAAACGTCTGAAGAGCTGAAATTTTAAGCATGAAGACATTCAGTGAATCCACAGATGTCATCAATACTCATTTTAGAGTTTTAAGGTTTGATTTCATTTGACTTCAGTCTCTTGAAACATGAACTTTTGATTCGGCTTGTTGGGTTAACTACAGATTAACCCCTAACCCAACAGAAAATACAAATAACATGTAAAAATGTAAAAGCTGAAACCTGGTAAATCCGTAAGGTTCTAGCCGTACATGAAGTTTCCAGGAGGAAATTTTAACCAGGGACACTTTCCTAAGTTGGATTTCCAAGTTGAAATTAACTAGCGATGGGAAGTCCAGCTCTTCAGAAAGATTTGGCTCTTTTGGCTCAGCTCCTTTAGAAGAGCCGACTCCCAAACGTTCTTCATTTAGCATCATTTAGAGCTTCTACTTTAACTTTTGGTTTTGGTCTCGTCTCTACCTGACCTGTACCTCTGCATTCGCTGTGCTAGAGACGTAGTGTTCATGGATGAATCAGTTCTTTTGAACAGCTTTTTCAAACAAACGATGGAAACTGAGTCGCGGCTGTGACGCGTGCCATCAGTCTGTCCATCACGTGATGCATCTACGGGCAGAAAGATTCTTCTGAAACGAATGCCCTGAGTTCTGTTCGAAACTGAAGATTTATTCTAACTTTAACTTTTATTTTCCTATATGTTTATTTTATCTTGTAAAGTAAATTTGATATAGGTGCATACTTTTTTATTATTTATTATATATTGTTTTTTATTTATTAAACTGTTCATATGAGGGAACATTTGGAGTAAAGTGAGACTTAAGTGTTGCCTGCTTAGTTTCATTTTACCACAAAGTTTACTGGTGAAGTGAAAAATGGTAATCTTAGTTTCAAAGCAGGGGGATATGGAGCCGCCTCATGGATTGGTTACTATGGAAACACAAGCCAAATGAAATCATGACCAGTATTTCAGAATAATTCACACCAACCGAGAATATGTTGGTGGGGTGTGTAAATCTGAATTATCACAACATACTTACGAGAATCCATGTCCAGGCTGGCCGCTGACGTGTGGCCCACATCTGGCCCACACCTGGCCCACACAATGCTTCCCAGTGCCGTAGCTGAGCCATATGTGACAAAAGTATCCCGGATTTGGCCCAAAGATGTCTGCTGTCTGGGAAGGTCCCAGCAAGGTAGGATGGGTCAGATCGGACGTTCTGGCTCCCTCCCAGTTTTTACCCGTGGAAACACAAACAAAATGCTCACTGGAAACGGGGCTTTACCAGTCTTATCCTAGGGGGTGGAGCTTGACATGGTGCACTCCGCTGGTTGGTGGAAAGAAGCATCGCTTCCTGTGTGACTCACCAATCGAAACAAAGCAGTAGCAGCTCCACGTTTAAACATACGGTGGATTTATTGTTGTTTGAAGCACATGACAAGAAGAAAGAAGAAAACCTGCTGGATGTCCACCGTCCTCCGTAGTTTCTCTGTAGCCTAAAGTCACCCATTACACATCTGTCGCTGCCGCTTATGGTGCCTACCAGCTACGGATACGGTTGCTATGGAGATCAGGGTTTACTGAACCAGACGGACGTCTTGGTGGAATCTGGTGAACATCAGTTACAAAATGAAGTGAATGCTGGAAGGTTTGTGTTTGGTTTACAAAGATTTCTTCAGGCAGCCGGAGGAACCCAGAGAAGTTTTTACATTTAAGATGAAAATTTTAATCTGATTGGAATTTGTGTAAATGTTGGAGTAAACCAGCATGTGGGAGGATATGAGCCTCCCAACGGGCCAAGACCTTTCAACAGAGATGCTATTTAGCTTTTAGGAGGGATTTTCTGGAGCAACGGCAGAAAATAAAGTCAACCTTGACTGAGCTGTAAGCCACAGCTGGAGGAAACTGTTTTCAGGTTTGATTTCTTTTCTCTGAAAATTCATCTGGAAACAGGGAAAAAAAAGTGGCTTTCTGAGCAGATATTTTGGGATGAGGCCAATTTCTGCAGCCGCCGCCCTCTTTCACAAACAGCCTTCAGTCCCTCAGAGAGCAGCTTGGTCTGATCTCACTCAGCTGTTTAACCGTTTCTTTATCAGCTTGAGGCGAAACAAAGCCAAACAGCTGGAAGTAGGGCCCCTCACACACCCGAGACCTCATTCCAGTCAGTCATAGTTTCAGCATTTACAGAGAAACTCCCTGATTCTGTCACACTGATCTGCTCCATGTTTGTTGGTCATTTGATAGCATGAGGGAGAAACCTCCGTCTGAGGCCTGAGGCCTCAAACTGACTCCAAGGAAACGCTCGGAGCTGTAGGAGCTTACGGTCTGATTTATTGTGATGTGCACGTTTATCATTTTAAAGCTTCAAACATTTATCATCGATATTCTGAGCAGTTTATAAGAACTGTATGGATCTGGAATTTTCTGTCTTCCTGTTACTGTAAATGAATGCAGAGTGAGACGTCTTCTGTTTCCTGCTTAAAAAACAAAAAACAAAACATCGATCTGTGATGATGTAATAAATTCCTGAGATTCCAGCTTCACAGCAACACACACATTATAATTTAGCTGTGGACTGAACACATGCAGGAATGTCTCTGCTGCACAAACCCCAGTCCGTAAAAGTTTGGACGCTCCCTGAAATGTAAAATAAAAAATTCTCATGAGGTCATATTTTATTCCCAGTAGAAGATAATGAAAGATGATGAAACGGAGACGTTTCACCATGAGATGAAAACATGAGCTGATAGTGAATCTGATGCAGCAACACGTCTGGAAAAAGCTGGAACAGGAGCAACAAAAGGCTGGAAAAGTACCTGGTACAAACCAGAAACACCTGGAGGAGCATTTGATAACTTATAAGGTTACCTGGTAACAGGTCAGTAACATGACTGGTATAAAAGGAGCACTTTAGAGAGGCAGAGTCTCTCAGATGGAAAGATGGACAGGGGTTCACCAGAGGTTCTCGGCAGTCTCAGCATACGGCGTCGGCAGAATAACCGACAGATCTCGATTTAAAAGGTAGTTTAAAGTTGAGTTTAGTTCAGAATCAGTTTATTTCTGAAGTTTAACATCAGAATGAAAGACATTTATGGAAAAAACCCTTAAATGGAAATAAAAATGATTTTCTTTCTTTCTGCTTTTTATTTCGAACATGTGCAAGTAAGAAAAAGAGTAAACCAAATTTAAATAAAATAAAATCTAGGATAGAAAATCCATCCAGATTTCACATGTGGGAAATTTTTTTCTTTAACTTCTCAGAATTTTTCTAAATGAAGATAATGGTTCCAGCTTGGGTTCCGGTTGTGGTTCCAGATCTAGTTCCAGCTCTGGATCCTGTTCAGACTGTGGTTCTGACTAGTTGTTCTTTACTGTCTCTCTGCAGACGTCTGTCGGCTTCCAGACTTGCTTCTCCAGAAGGTTCCTTCGGATCGGGAGCTGTCCAGGCTGGCTTCCTGCCTCGGTTCTGACTGGGAGGCGGTTCTGATGGATCTGGGTCTGTCAGCAGAGGCTGTATTTCGGTGCCGGTCTGATCACAGTCTCAGCACGCAGGCGGCCGCACTGGCCGGCCTGGTGCAGTGGAGGCAGTCTGAAGGCAGGAGGGCGACGGTGGAGCGGCTGATGCAGAGTCTGCGGGCCGCCGGCGCCGATCCGAATGTCATGGAGGACGCTCTGGCCCGACCTTCATGAGACGTCATCGGATCGTCCTACAGGTCAAAGCAGGTGAAACAGACAGATCGAGCTGAGCTCTGAAGTCCAGTTCTGGTTGATGAAGGTTTCAGACCTGAGAGCAGATTGTTGGACTCGCAACCAATTTTAATTGGAGGTCCAAGTTCTGAAGATCCCGGACCAGAACCGGCAGTTTGGGACCTTTTATCTGCCGCAGAGGTCAAAGGTCAAACCCGTTAACCTCTTCATGATGAGGTCTGTTTCCTGCCTCCTGTCCGAGATGAAAACCCAGAATAAATCTTCACAGCTGCAAGCTCGGGTTGTATGTATAAACGTCGTCTATACAGAAAGCCGAGACATGTCAGATTACTACAGACGTGTCAGAACCAACATGTGTTACTGTGTCACAGTAAATTCACCTGAAACACACTAGAAAATGTCCATGTTTCTCCTCCTAAAAGAAAACCACATTACTGTCAGTGGAAACCAGAGGACAGCAGCCCAGTTCATCCAAATAATGTAATCCCAGTTCCTAGAAAACTAGACTGGTTAGAAACGGGTGGATAAGTTATTTGTGTCGGCTGGAAGTGGGAACATTCAGAGAATGCTGATGTTGAGCATTTTCATCAATAAAACAATAAAAACAAACATTTCATTAATGACATTGTTTGGCTTCCTCTGAGCATCTGGGTGATGGAGGGAATTCTGATTCTCGGTAACTTCAGGAATCTTCAAGAAACCGGGTTGAGGTAACCTCAGTTCAGTTCGGCTTTAGACGCGTCTGTTCAGTTCTTAAGCCTTTAAGTGTCCCTCCTCCTTCTCTTCTTCCTCACGTGTTTATTCATTATCTGAGCAGCTTCATGCATTTTCCTGGAAGGCGACCCAGATTTGTTTCTCCAGAACAGATTAGTTTGTGTCAGAAAACCCTCTTTGTTCCGGCACACACATGCACACACACACACACAGGAACACGTTGTTGCACGTGGGAATCAAACCTCAGCACTTAATGAATTCCTGAACAGCCTCAGAGCTGAACAACTGGATCAGTTTTCTGTGTTCCGCCTGGTTTTAAGGTGGACTGATGAGTTCCACAACACAAACAGAGAAGCTGTGATTTACCTCTAAGAGGTGAACCTGAACGCCTCACCACGTTCACACAGCAAATAGAAACTTTAACAAAAACGCCTTTAAAACCTGAAACAACTTTGATCTAAGAAGAATCATCGTCCCAACAGTTCACCGATGAGCCAGAAACACTTGAAATTTATCAAATGATGAATTCCAGGATTCTCACAAAGTTATAAATTAAAGGAAACATGTAAATTAAAAGTAATGGTAAAAATAAAATGAAAAAATGTAAGTTACTTCCAAAACTTTAAACATTTAAGGTAAAAATGATAAACGCAATTAAACAGGAAAAAATGATATTTGAAAAAGAAAAATGAAAAATAATTATTTATTTGTAGAAATGAAAAAAGATCACATTTTATGGGAAAAAAATAATTAAAAAATAATAATAATTAAAAAAAAAAATTGAAATCCAACTTTACTTATTTAGTTATGAGTCTAACACCAGTGTGTGTGTGTGTGTGTGTGTGTGTGTGTGTGTGTCGGCTACATATGGGATTTACAAAGTAGACATTCCAGCTTTAGAGATTCTAAGAACTGGTTTAAGTAAAACTGGCCAGCTCAGACAGACAGACGGCCAGTTTAAGCTGACCAGCAATCGTTCCCACACCAAAAGTCATGACTGAGGGTGGAGGTGCTTCATGGGCAGGGATGTGTCTGAAAGAGCCGGAGAACAGACTCAACTGCAACATTTTATTTACGTCCAACACACACATTACACGTCTGTGGCCGTGATCCCAGTCGGATCACGCTTCAAATTGTAAGTGACACGATGCACAAGATGGCACGAACGACTTCCACCGGACACACACCAAGAAGAGAAAAAACCAGAAAAGTCCGCATTGCTGAGCCTTCTCAGAAGTCTGTTTCACACCAGTTCCTTTCTGACAGACCACCGTGGTCTCACCGTGGACAGGACCGTCCTCCGCGGGACGGGTCCTCCGCGGGACGGGTCCTTGGTTTAAACTCCTGGCTCAGAATAGTGATTCACATTTACAACAAGTTTAAAAAAGAACAATGTAAAGCAAGATTTCCACTAGAATTACCTGGTAATGACGAGTAGAAATGCAGTAAGCAGTAGTAGTACGTACGTACGTATAATACAGCAGATATCTTCATGTGAAATGTTCCTACTTCAGGCGACCAAACCCACGATCCAAACCTCAGGAGATCCGGGACCTCTGGAACCAGGAGGCCACCATGATTCATCCTTTATTACTAAACTCCAGAGAGCAGCTTGTTTTCTTCCCTCCAACAAAACCAGGCTAAAATAACGTTTTTCATCATTTATTTCTAAACCAACTCCTGCTGAAGTTTGAACTTTATAAAAATATTGTGACAATCTGATTTAATATAAAACAGATTTATTCAGGTTTTATTTGTCAGCCTAGAGAACTGATCCATATTCTAGTAATGCTGAGCTAAAAATATCGCTTTTAATAACTGATTATTTAACCGTTTTATATTTGTTTTGGAATAAGTTTGCAAACATGAACATTGAATTAATATAAAATATTTTAAATCAAACTTTAACTTAATTTAAACTCTTTTTCTTAAAATCACTTTTACAGGTTAAGTTTGTTTTTTCTTCTTTCTTGAAGACAAAGTTGGTGAAAACGAATCCGGAGGTTAATTCCTGCGAAGTCGGCGTCTCGGCTCCGGTTTGGACGTCGGCGAGGTCGCCCGCTCATCTCCTGCCTACAACAAGCAACAAGAAACGTGGGTTTTGTTCCTGTTCGATTCAGACGATGAAAGTAAAACCTCTGAGGAGAAGCTGACACGGCTGCAGATGAAGAGCCCGAAGCGCTCGTCTTTACATCTGCACTGATTTTAACGTCTAAAAGCCTCTTTGTGACTTTGTGTGCTGGAAAAAAAACAGGTTGAAATAGAAAATCTGGAGGATAAAAATCAGAAATGGTCAAATTAAAAATATATAAAAACTATTATGAACATGAAAAATTTAATTATGACTTTAAATATATAAAAAAAAATTCAGATCAAATTAAAGTTTAATTCCTTCTATTTTATTTCTTGTTATTTATGTATTTATCTTTATTGTTATTGGTGGTCTTTTTTTATTTTTCCAGATTTTTTTCCATACTTATTCAGTTTTTATATCATTCTAAATAAATCCAGGCGTTGATGGGTTAAACTGGAGTTTAACAGCTCCGTTTCTCCGTTTGCCCGTCCTCGCTGCAGTCGACCTACAGCTTGATAACGTCACCTGGTAACGTGTAACGTGTGCTTTGGTGCATGCCTGTGTCATTTCTGCCTGCATGTTTGGTTGTAGTCTTTATTTGTTGTCTCGTTTTGTGGCCTTGTCTCTACTGTGTGTCTCAGCTTTATGACTTTTTGATCAGTTTTAGCTGATTTTTAGTTTTCGGATGGATCTTTGTGTTCCTGATTCCTGGGATAACAAATCTGACATTTACAGGAGTAATTACATTATTTTGTTAAATGCTATTATTTTATTAGATTTAAAATTGCTAAAATGACAGCATTATAGGCTGTTTTTACATGATAATAACAGCTGGATTGGAGGCCCGACGAGTCCTTTACAAGCAGACCGGGGACAGATGGAGCAACACAGCTATGAACCTGCAATATTCACTCTGGTTCGGAGTCTGTCGGTGGATCGGAGGAGTGAACAGCGGCTTCCTCCTCCTCCTTCTCCGAGCTGATCCCGGTTCAGGTGGGTAGAGGTCTGGACTTCTAGTAGGTCTTCCATACCTCCCATGATCCTGGATCTGTAGGGGAGAGTTATGTATCACCTCTGGATCCAGAACCTCGTTCTGAAGTGTGTGTCCATCAGTCAGACATGTGGGACTGGAACACACCTGAACCTCAGAACCAGAGTGAGTATTATTGTTTACGTCATATAATTTGGGTGTTGATGATAAAATCAGTGCAGTGTCGACATGGTTTGGTTTTAACGTGAATAAACATTTTCTGTGTGGTGACTGGGTGGGGTTTAATATTTCTGTGGGGTCCAGAACAGCTGGATGTGTTCCAGTTGTTTCCCGACTGCAGCAGCCTGACGGGGATCTGGTTTCTGGAGATTTTGCAAAGTAGGGGTGGAGGCCCTGGTTACGATTCCCGACACAAGCAGCAGGAAGTCTTCCCTTCATGTCCAGCAGCTCCGGGTCCTCAGTGCAAATTCAAAGTCCAGCTTTCTGTCTCCAGGTCGAGACCGACCACCCTGAGGGCAGCGTGAGGCCCCCCCGCCTCCACCAACCCAGCAAACATTCCCACCCTGAGACCGGATCCCACGGACAAGACGTGCGGAACCAGCTAGATCCTGAAATCTGAAACTGAAGCTGAGAAGCAGATGATGAAGGCCCAATGATGTCCGAAAAGCCGGATCCGGCTCCAGGTTTGGGTCTGCTGAATGTTGGCTGGGCTGTTTCCGGTCCGTGTGGCAGTGATGAAGATGCGAGGAGGAGGAGGCGAAGGCCGGTGTGCTTGCTGGTTTTTCTCCTGAGATTAGAAAATAAAAACAATGAGAAACAGCTGACTGGGTCCGATCAGCTCCTCCAGCCCACGCTGGCAGGATCTGTCTGGTTCTGGGTCCTGGAGAACAGGTTGGGACGCAAGTGACGCTCCTTAAGGCAAAAGTCTGTCCCACGTTGAGCAGATGAAAGACGGATGGACGGATCTGTCCTGCTGCTGCGGTGGATTCTGATGATGAAGCGGGTCTTCTGCAGAGGATGGAGGTCGGCATGTTCTCCGCCTGCAACACAACCACAAGGTCTACATCAGCCAATCAGCAGGCTGACACAGACATGCTGAGCCAATCACAAACCTTCTGCTCCGGTTTGAATCCCACTGAAAATAAAGCTCCTTGTTTGCATGAATCATTAAAACTCAGACATGTTTCTCACACACGTAGTTTTTCACTTCTACGGACTTTACTTTTGATCCGATATAACTTTATTCACCCGGGACTTTGCTCAACATGGACGAGTCCAGATCAGTTTACATGTTTTAAAACTAATTTCTTCCAGCTGCAGCTTTAAATTCAGATCAGATTTATTTCTCCACTAATCTGGTTAGGATTTAATCCACTTCACCGTAATCCCTCATAATCCCGTTTAAATGATCCAGAATAATCCAGTTTAATATAATGAAAGACTGGATTTATTCTGTTGTAGTTGTTAGATGAAGAACCAGAACAGGTCCTGGAAGGTGTTGACTTTCTTACCTGGTCTTAGCAGGACCAGATCAAAGGTAAACACTGACCTTCGTCACATAAACAATTATTTTATTTTTATTTATTTTACTGATGTTTTAATTTAAGCTCAGTCATTTTTTTCTTCTTTTCTGGTCTTTTTCTCCAGATCTGGTTCAGATTTTGGTTCCTGGAGATTTTTAATGTTGAACCAGGACCAAGACCGGAAACCAGAAACAGGACAAGGACCAGCGTGAGGATCTGGACTCACGCGTGGAGACGTGTCTTTATGTCTTGCTGGCGTTCTCGTAGACGACGTCGGAGGTGATGGATTGTTTCTTTTTCTGCCACATCAGCAGGACGCACTGATGGATGAAGACAAACTGCTCCTGCACACACACACACACACACAAACACACACACACAGAGATGTGAGTTTCATCCTGTCATCATTTGTTTGGAAAAAAATTTATTCTGAACTTTATTTTTTTTTTAATTATTTAATCATTAACATTATAATTACATCTATTATTGATAGAAAATGTTTTTTGCTTTTTTATCTGTCGAATTGGTTAAATGATTAAACATAAACTTCAATAAAATCAGAATTTGGTTTTTATGGTTTTATTTTTCTGTTTTTCTTTATTTTCTTTGTCAAACATCTTTGAATACCAATTAATTAATTCTTATAATTGTTTGAAAATTTAAAGAAAATAAATCAAAATTAAGACTTTTGCAGATTATTTTATTTCTTTACTACGGATTAGATGAAAAAGATGTTACTTTGATATTATTAAATTATTTTTATCCAGTTATTCGTTTATATTTATTTATTTTGAAGATGAAAAAATGATTAATTAAAATTAATTAAAATATTAGAAGAACTATTGTGTGCAGATAAAACAACCTAAATTCTTATTTAATTAGAAGACTATATAAATCTGTAATTTGGTTTGTTTTAACTCTAATCTATTCATGATTTAAAATGTCTTTAAAAATTAAAAAAAAAATTTAAATAAAAATAAAGATTTCAATTAAATCTCAAATACTGACTTTAACATATACAACAGATTTATTCATTTAATTTTCTGAAATCGCAAAGTGATTTAAAAACTAAAAAGTTAAGTAGAAAATTTTAAAATAAATTATTTTACAGAAATTTGATTTTATTTTTTACAAGAAAAAGTTGGTATAAATTGATGATCTGCCTTATAAAACAGTCGACTTCAATAAATAAACGGTCTCATCAGGTGATTTTCAGGTGTTTCTCAGACCTCGGTCTGGACCATCGACAGGCGGTGCGACCTCATCTCGGACACCATCCCCAGGATGTCGACGAACTCGTGCTCTCTGATGTGCTGCATGAGGCGATCCAGGGCGATGAAGGTCCCGGTCCTGCCGACCCCGGCACTGCAGTACACAGAAATTTCTGTTTACCCGACCACCCATAAACACCACATCATGTATGACATAGGAGAACACATTTGCAGAGGTTTTCAAAAGTAAGACATGGTTTCTGACTGCCAGCTTCAGAGTCTCTGTCCCACAGTGAGACAGACGTCTTTGTAACCAGCAGAGTCTCTGCTGTCATGTGACTACTCGTTTGTGTGGTTTGCTTGAAGTGGTGCAATTAGCAGAAGGTCTAAAGTGGACAGAGATGTTCCCCTTGGTTTTCTTACATTCCTATGAAATTGTCTTTGGTTTGGATGCTAATGCTTGGTAGCGTCTCTTAGCTGAGTTTCTCGACATGTTGCTATGCTACATGTTAGCATAGCTGCTTTCTGGAGTCTTCGAACAGCTTATGGACCGTAGTATGTCATACTGCCTTCTGTACTTTTTAAGTTTTTCACCGTCTGGTGAGGAGATTAATAAATAATAAAATATTTCCTTATCATTAAAGCTGGTAATTGAGACACTGATGTTGTATGTCCTGTTCTCCCCTGCAGCAACTTCAGAAATAAACTGTACATTAGATGGAAATGAAAATCATTCTGGATCTTCCAGAAGGAAACATGGTGTTTTACGGACCTGCAGTGGACGATGATGGGGTCTTTGGTCCTGTTGGCCTGTTGGCGGACGATGTGGACAAACTGCAGGATGCTCTCGATGGCGTTGACGGTGGGGACACCGTGATCAGGCCACGAGGTGTAGTTCAGATGCAGGACGTCCTGAGTCTCATCAGCCTGCGACAATGACATCACTTCATGTTAAACCAGTGAGAGGTTTCAACTTCAGGTCCAGCTGTCGTCAGGAAACTCACATATCCGAGCCGAAACTTCCGGATGATCCACTCTGGAGACTCGGTCTCAGACAGCATCTCCACGCTGATCTCGCCGTACATCACAGGTTCGTCTGTAAATGGCCAGTAGTGGTCACACTTCACCTGAAAACACATGGAACAGCAGAGCTGCAGTAACCACAATGACCAGCAGGGGGCACTAAAATGAAGTGTTTGTGTATTGTCTGGGCCAGAGGCAGAGCTAGACTTTGGGGATCCAGACTTTAATAGGGGGGGTGATCTAGTAATAAAATAAATGATTGTGTTCCTCTATCACTGCTGTGATAACTAGGAGTGTTGCAATTAATCGTTTCTACGATGCATGGTGATGCAGGCATGAACGATTCGATTTGTTAATAGACAAATGTTTACCTTAACAATATTCTCTGTGCTCAGATACAAATTGACTAGAAAACTTACAGTAATACACTACAGAGGGTGGGACAAAACACACTGCTTCACTCCACATCAGCAGCCTTGCTAGCCTCCTGTTGAAATGGTCTGTATTTATATAGTGCTTCTACTCAAAGCTACCATGCCATGCACTAACCACGACCCATCTGGAGCTGCAAGTGTGTCTCTGGACCTTCTACAATGCCTCTAAATACGTGGCTAAAATATTTCTTTTAAATCTAT
>JBAFTC010000026.1:1592491-1603959 GCA_037177435.1 Melanotaenia nigrans | reverse complement strand
TGAATGAATGAATGAATGAATGAATGAATGAATGAATGAATGAATGAATGAATGAATGAATGAATGAATGAATAAATTAATAAATAAAAGTAATACAGTTGTGTGAAATTAAAATAAAATAACATGAAATAAAATAAAAAAATAAATTAAGATAACAGAAATGTCTGTCTTGAGGACATTTGAACTCCCAGAAAAAGCCCACCAGCTCATGTTATCCTCCAAGTTATTGATCTTGAGTAGCTGGATGAGGGGTCGGGGTCAGCAACGTCGGCTGAGACATATCCGACTGGTTTAGCATTTAAAATCCCCTCATCTTCAACGAGAGCGGTGTACAGAACCAGACTGCTCTCTACAGGCGAATTTATGGTTGCGTGGTGTCTGCATAACCACCGCAGGCTCGGCGTAGCTCCGCAAACGTTCGACGCACACCTCTTCTAGACCTGATGTGCACCCCTGCCTCGCAGACGTTTACAACGAAGCACTCCCTTGTGATTGGTCAGTTTGGGATCACGTGTTGGTGGATATCTGGATCTTCTCACTAATTTTGTGTGGTGACCGCCGCTTTTAAAACAATAACCAGTGGATCAAGTGGATGAGAGGCTGATTGAATTATTTCATTGTTATCTTCCACAAGCTAATAAAGATACTGGACGTCATTGTTGTTTTAAAACAGAAAATACCTACCGAACTAAAGTGAACCATTAAAACAACTCTGACCTGGTGAGTTTACCGGCCGATACCACCCCTGCTGCCACCTTCAGATTAGGAGGAAAAACTGCAGCACAACACCAAAACTACGTTTACCCCGTACACTCGAGTGCAAAAACAAACTCACCAGCATCAGCTACGCCATAAATGACCGCACTCAGACATCACACGAGCATAAATCCGCCTTAAGGATGGCCCTGAGTGCTGCCTTTACAGATTGAACCTCCTGTTACCAGGCCCTGCCGAAATGTGGAGCACTTGTGGGATTAAACTGGAAAGAGAGCTTCTGTCATGCCAGCTGATTTCGCAGCTTCAGTGACAATGAAGTCAGATGGAATGAGTCAGCTGGCCTTGAGAGCCTTTAACTCACCAGGGAAAGATTCCTGCTGAGCCTGAGCCAAAAGTAACTTCTCTTGTCAGTCTGAAAATTGCTGGAGGCAGTTGCCCCATGGAGGGAAATGACGTAGCATGGACTAGATCCTTCCAGGTGTGGAACTGAGTCGATAGGTCTGGATTCTGAACCTCTGATGTAATACCAGCGAGGGTGGACATCCTGAGTTCATCACAATCGAGTTCATCTTCTGCTACTGTAGGCATAGTCAGCCACTGATGCTGATGGAGGAAATCCGGACCACTGATCCATTGGTGTGGATGCACCAAATTTGCTAATGTGCCAACGAAGGCCTTGTAACAGCACGACTGATCTTAGCCAATGCAGCACCATAGTGGAGTCTGACTAGAGGAAAGTCTGTTGGATGGGTAGGGTCAGCTCTGTCTGGATAAGCTTGGTGACCTGAGCGCCAGTGAGTGCTGCACTAAATTCCAGACGTGGCATGCTTAGGTGTTTCTTAGGTGCCACTCTTGATCTGGCTAGCGCGAAGGAGCTGTAGACATGACCATTATCATCGACTGTACATAGGTAGGCCTCAGATGTATCACAGAAAATGTGGAGCTCCCTGGATACAGTAGGTTTGTAAGCACACAATGGTGCGTAGGTCTGTGAGAATTCAAGGTGAATAAGATCAGGGAGCTCATTCACCCAAGCCGTTCACTGCTCTCTCAGAGACTGGGGTTCAATAAGCTCATCCAATCAGACGTCATGCTTCCAAATATCCTCAAAGCTCAGTGGATCATACTGACTCGCTAGGGCTTTATAAAGATTCCTCAGGGTTGGCTCAAGGTGGTCTGCTGGACAGAGCTTAAAGCCTAGAGAGTCGATGAGACAGTTCCACTGGAGACCCAAGACTCTTGCAGGTTGTTACTGCCCTTAGACAGCCAAAGCTCACAGCGCTCCAATTTGGCTTCTGGGGGAAAATGTTGGATCACTGCTGGCACATTACTCACCCAGTGCCTGAGACTGAATCCTCCTTCCAGGAGTAGTAGGTAGGCATAGGTCATCAATGAGAGCTTTGGCTTCAGCAGTAGTGCGGGTGCTATGTAGACAATTGTCCACGTAAAAAGAGTGCTCCACTATCTCAACCAAGTTGGACTTGCCGCCACAGTTGTTACCATCCTTGAGCCACTTGAATGGTCTTGTATCCCTCACAGGAACTAAGGTAGTGGTCGTGACTATCACAATATGGACAGAAGGGTTTTGTCTTGGGTTTGGTCTTTGCCCGTGTAGGCTCTGCTCCAGCTGTCTGTTCCCTGGTTACCTTCTCAGCCACACTGAAGCACACAGTCGTTGGTTTCTCTTTGGCTTGTGTGTTTCACTGATCCTTCACAGCAGCAAGACCGGATTATCCAATGGGCATTAAAGGCACAGGCCCAGGGGCCCACATGGGGCCCACATGAGCAGTTTTAAGAAGAAAAAAAAAGGCTTTAAGTTTTAGATATGGGAGTCGATAATCAATAAGAAGCACATCTATACAATTTTTAACCTTAACAGAATTATTTGATTGGTGGGGTGCAGCTGTGGAAACCATGATAACCTGCCCCTATCCATCATGTTTAGCGTTGAACTGGCCGAACTGTGGGAGTAGTAGGCAGTGAGAATGAGCTAAAGTAAGATAAGTGGTTGTTTTTAAATGGAAACGAAAGCAAGGAAAGGAGGAGAGGGAGAAGTGTACCTTCTATAGACACTGTATTCATCAAATTGAGGGAGGAAAATGAAGATGAAGTAATAGAAGATGTGGAAGATAAGCCGGCGGGTCCGAACTGAGGGAGGCTACCGTTAGCCCTACGACAGAGCCTGAGGCTAGCTGCAGCAACGGTGACTCGCAGCGGATTTATCAAGTCTGTGACCCGGCGTTGTGGGAGTTACTCAATGAAAATGCTTGCGCTGTCCTTATTGATTGTGCTGCCTTTCACAACAGGGCAAGCAAATATCTCGCTTCAACCCGTAATGGGGCCTTGGGTGGTAAAGTGCGCTCCCTCACACATGATCTAATGTGCTGTCATCGTCCACTTATTCACCATCTACAGGTAACAATTTTTGCTTCCCTTGCATGTTATATGCATCAAAGAAAAACCACTTCATTAGTGGAAACATTCAGAACGTGTACATGACCACGAGAAAAGCTCGGAGCACTGCAACAGTATGGGAGTGTTATTTAGGCGCTCATCAGCCACTGGGAGCGGGAATGTGAACGCCAAACTGGCACAACAGCTGGAAGGAGAGAGGCAGTAAATGCGGGAGGGGCTCAGATGGTTGTTGCTACAGAGCTGCCAACTCTCAGCATTGGCTGTGAGACTCATGCATTTAAATGACTTCTCACGCTAAACCTCCGATTTCTCACACTGAAATACACATCAAGAGCAATGCCGGCTAATTGGGAGGTTCAGGAGTATTCTCTGTGGCCCTTTACTCTTGGGCCGGTCTCCCAAGAGAGGCCCCTTGGACACTCTGTACTAAGGGATATTATCCCCTTATTATATTAAGAGTATTATCCAATTTGTTATAATTTTGTTTTGATTATAATTTAAGAGATTTGTGTCATTTTCCACAATTTGTATTATTATTATTATTACTGTCATGAGTTGTAAACATTTATCTTGGTCTACCTTGAGACTGCCACATTACTAATGACGCTATTAAGGCTTCTGATTACAATGGTGTAGCTGTAACCTTTTAGTTTATGGATGCAGAATAGTTCAGCCTTCTTAACACACCAATGATGAATTAAATTGATCATACAAACTTTTTTTACCTATTTGCCAGCTGCCAGAGCCTGCTGGGGCTGATGGAGGCTGCTGTTGATGGTGGAGGCTGCTGTTAGTGGTGGAGCCTGGCATTTGGAAGAAAATGTGGCTGCTGGAAGCTGTTGGTCAGTTGTTGGACAGAGACTACAGGACACTGATGGTATGGAAAAACCAAGTACATCCATGATAACAGGCAGTGTAGTTGGCAGTGGTCTAGCTGTTGTGGCCTTAGGTGTGAAAGTGGTCTTGGTCTTCTTTGTCTTTTTAGTTTGACTCTTGCTGCCCAGGTGGCCTTTATTTTTGATGCTTTCTTTCTTTATTCCCTGATGCACTTTGCTGCAATCCTCAACCTCAGCCTCACATGTCTGGTAACATTTTTTTTCCAGGTCATGGCAGGAGGAAAGGTTACTGTCGATCACCTCCAGGAACCATGATGTTGGTAAAACACAAGGTACTTTAGAGCAGCACTTGTTGCTTTACCAAAAAAGAGTCATTGCTAAGCTGACCTTCATTTTTTTCAAAATGGCTTGTCTCAAATGTGCCACTGCTGCAGACACATGTTTCCTGGTAGGTGACCAGGCCCTTCAGTGGATAGCAAGAGATGGTACCAGAAGGCAGCTGCTCCCTTTCCACTACATCCTGGGGAAGAGTGATTACGTCTCTGCGAACAATGGGAGTCCTAATGTGGGGAATATCTAGCATGGAATAGAGATGCTACTGTGCCTCCACTGGGTGTGCTATCCATGGTTTTTCCTCTGTCACCCCGAAATACCTCCTCATGGCTCTGTTTGGATTACCCATGTCACATGTAACAGATTCCACATAAAGTCAAGCAGAGACTGCCACCTCCACAATGGAAATGATGATAGGCTGATAGGCACTGCCATTTGTGGAGTTTCCAGTGTAATGGTAGGCAACTATCTGCTTCCATCTTGTGGCTATGTCGGCCAGCATAAACACAGGCATGGGCAGCCTCCCTGGAGAGAGAGTGCAGATTTGGACTTTTAAATACAAACCATTGAAATGCAGCTGAGAGGCAGAGTCCTGTCTGAAGGGGATCTTTGGTGTTGTCTGCATTGTGTCTTTGAATTTAAGTACTGTCCATACTGCTGGGACATTACATGCTACCACACGGATGGCTTTAATAATTAGATGAAAGTAAGCCGTATCAACCTGATCCCCTTACAAAAGTGAATTGTAAGGATGTAAGATGTAAGAAATAAAGAGGCTAATGAGGACCATCATGTCTGATCTTTAACAAATGCTAGCTTGTTGGTTGAGATGAATATTTCCCTCCAGAAATGTATGAAACTATTGTGCTGGTTACACTAATTTAATCTATTGTCAAACATGACTTGATCATCACTTAAATCGACATTAACATAATAATGCTTTCAGTGACAAACGTGTATGTGCAGCAATAATATGTTTATTTAGTTTTCACCCTCAGTAATCCGATCACTGCTGTCTGTTCTGTGGTGGAGTCTAGCAGCGCGGCTTGTTTGGGACTATTGGAGGCTCCATGACCCACATGACTGCTCTTACAGCCAAGTCAACGGATGTCGCAACTCTGAGTATATCGAAGGCTCTGGATAACATAGCAAAAAAAAAAAATGTCACTGTCTTTCACACACAGTCTCACGTGCACACATGCATACTACCCAACCAGAATGTCACACTCCAATAAAGACTGATGGCCCATGATGCCGGTTTAAACGTTTATTATGTACACAAAGTACTGAGGCACATCTTAAGAGCTGAAAGCAAAATAAAACACAGTTACAACTCATATACATTTCATATAACCATGCTTTTACTGATTAATAATCTGTATATACTAGCTAGCATTAGCTGTTTGGATAGCGCAGCACAAAATATAAACTCAAAATACACACTCATACAAAAAACATACCTCTGCACCTTACAGTAGGGTGTTATGAAACAAGCTGAACAGGTTTCTTAAATTTCTTGGCACAAACAAACTGTATTGTTTTAATTTTGTTTTTGTTTTTTTATCTTCCTCCTTTTAATTTTTTCACCTCTAGCACATGCCTAATAACCAAGCGGAGTTCGAGATCACAAATCACAAATTGATAAAACAAAAGCACCATATTGTAAATGCTCTTTTTATCTCACATTTGCCATTTATCTCTAAGATTTTAGAAAAACGTGTTGCTAAGCAGCAATAAACTGCTTTAGCGACACACCATATCCTGGATCATTTCCAGTCTAGCTTTCGCAGGGCTCACGCCACTGACACAGCCCTGCTCAGAGTCACCAATGACATCCTGATGCAGAGCGATGCTGGTCATTGCTCTGTTATTATTAATCGACTTGACCTCAGCTTTTGACGCTGTAGATCATCATGTCTTGCCGGACATGTGCTGGTCTCTCTGGAGTAAAGAGTGGACCAGGAAGTTGAGCACTGGCTCCCTTGATGGAGTGGTCATAGAGTGTATTTGAAGGGAGCTGACGAGTTGGGAGAGTCACCTGGAAGACGTCAAGGTAGTGTGTCTGACGAACATCACGACGAGGACGAGCCTTTGTTACTCTGAGGAATGTGATGATCCGGCTCAAAGGACCATGTAAAGGAGGTGTTGGTATATGAACCAAACTTGTGACCTCTAAAGGACTGTACAGGAAGCTGATTTAAATTCTCTATCTCCCCAGGTTGTCCGGCCAGAACAAATGATGGTAGACGTCAGTTACACTCAAGTCACTCTTTATTGTTGATTTAGATGAGGTTTATGTTTATAGACGCATAAACACTTCTGAAATGAAAACCTGAGTGTCCAAATGACCAGAATGGGACTAATGACGGGAGAAGTCACTGTCCTTCCATGGCTGCTACCTGTTGACTGATGAGGGCGGTGGTCGAACAGAGAGGAGAGCCGTTGACTGGTTGAACAGAATTTAGTAAAGCCCAATAGGTAAGGAAATTAGTATTATGGGATAGAGAGTGTAAAAAACAAGCAGCAAATTAGAAAAATGTTTCATTTACAAAACCTGATTAAGTTGTACTTCATGCTAGGCTTTACCATGGTCAGATTCGGCCATAAACCAGAGAGGACTTAGGTTTTATATATGTAAAAACTGAAGTCCTTGGTTCTGCACGCAGTTTCGTTTTGTGTTTCGCCTAAAAAAAAACAAAACAAATTAGCCTAAGTTGCATGCAAGGTCTGCATTTTTTTTTTTTTTTTTTTTATTTATTTACTTTTTTGAATAATTAAAATTTTCTTGGGTTTATATGTCTGTAAAAGTCAGACTTTACAAGAAACTTTCTCCTTTTTTCCACTCCCATGACACCCAGCAACTTTCCCCAGACTGAAACTTCCCTGCAACGGAAGTTTACATGTTCAGTAGCACCTTTCAGCGGTTTCTCTTTGTCTCTCTCTCTCTCTCTCTCTCTCTCTCTCTCTCTCTTTTTTAATCAAAGCTTTTCAATTACATTTTTAACAAACTTACAAAGTCAAATACAACAGATGCATAAGGGACACGAGAAATATACAAGGTATGGATAGATTAAAAGAAAGGGGGAAAAAGAAAAAAGAGAGAGCAGGTATTTCTAAACATATGTATTCTGCTCTTATTGTCTTATTGTAGTCTCACAGCAATCTTTCCTTTCATGTGATTTAGAGAAGAGAAAAACTGGTTTAACTGTTTTGTGAAAAACGTATTGTAACAGTTATTTTAACAATAAAACCAAATAAGACATTTTCTTTTTCTTAGATCAGGAACCAGCAGCTCTTCCCGTCACTTAAAGCCCCCTCCCTCTCACCTCCACCCATACTTGGTTTTGGCTGCAGCTTGAAACGACTGAAACTCTTGAACGTTGTTATTCTGTCGGGATCTTTGGTTGTTTAGGTTGTTAGTCTCAGAAGAGAAAAACATGGCTCAGATCAACAACTGCCTCAAATTCATCTTTATCGTCTTCAACTTCTTCTTCGCGGTGAGTCAGCGCCGTTAAAAGCCGTTAAATCTTTTCACTCATTTATTGTAATCAGAGGTTTACTAACTCTTAAAAAGCATCTTTCACAAGTGGGTGGATGAATCAGTGTGTTCAGTGTATAAGCTGCTGTTAAAATCTTTTAAAACCTTTTTATCTTTACCTTATAAAATTTACATTATAAACTGCATGGATATAAATATTGTTAACGGCCTGCTGAAAAGCTGCCGTTTTCTTTTACCTCTGGTTGGTTTGTGTTCAGCAGCTGATGAGAACATCTGCATGATGCTCAGCGTGTTCTGAGTTGTTGAGCAGCTGGTAAAAGAAAACAAACAAAAAAGTTTTTTCTAGTTTTTATTAACAGTAATTCTTTATTTGTTTGTAGTTTATTAACTTAATGTCATAGATATATTTGGCTTTTCTTGAATTAGTTCCATCCTACTTGTCGTCTAAAAAATCAATAAACATGATTATGGCTTAAACGTTAATGAGATTTACTATCTGAATGTTCCCAGAGTCCAGGCTGAAGTGGGGAAATAAACTTTTAGCTGAGCCGAACAAACTGAGCTGAACTTGTTAAGTTTTCCTTCTTTTTTTCTGAACAGGCCAGATTTAAATTTCTGCTCAACTCGGTTTATTAAAGTTACATAAAGGGTTAATGAAAATTTAATTAGATTTGTTAATATATCACATCAGTTAAAGGAAATTTATTTTAAGTTGGAGTCATTAAAGGAACAAATAAACATTATATACTTTTAGAGGGATGTTCATACACTGAGTAATATCTACAACAGTGTATGACAGTGACATTATGTTTTTTATTAGTATAGTTAATTTATTTTGTTTGGACCAAAACAAAGACAATACGGCTTGAACTACCCAAAAATACTGTAGTTTTTCTTCCCCTGAGAAAATAAAATTGATTTAAGTCCAGTTTAAATACATTTTATTTAATCTACTTTTTCCTAACTTTCAACCGCCTCCTTCATGTTAAATTGTTCAGGCACCGACGGCAGGCGCGTCCAGGACTTTACGCCTTTTTATTACAGAAGAAATCAGTAAATAAAATCATAAAACTTCCATCTAATACATTGTTGTTTTGGTAGAAGAGATAAAACTTCTGATAATAACTTGGCAGGTTTTTCTCAGCCTGAGTTAAATTCACCAGTTTTTATTCCAGATTGTGGGTGGAGTCGTCATCGGCCTCGCTGTGCTGTCTCAGATTTTTGCCAATGATGAGGTAGAATGCTCTTATTAAACATATTAAACACAAATAAAATCCAAAAATGTATAACCTGCCTCCAACCTGTTGTTCCAGCAGCTGGAGGACCACACCGCCGGTGTCATTGTGCTCTATGCCATTGGCATCACCACCATGGTGATTGCGATCGTAGGAGCCTACGGGGCTCACAAGGAGAACAAAGTCTGTCTGGTTGTGGTGAGTATGTGTCAGAACCACTGGCAGGAAGTTCTTGAGGTTTTTTCTGCTCAGTTTTCAGAATCACTGATTTAATTTCTAAAGACACACCTGATTCTCACGGGAATGAACACATTTCTAGGTCAACTTCATGTTTGTATAAGCTCGACCTTTATTCTTCCCACAAGGTGAACTTTCAGACGCTACAGCAGCAACAGGAGCAATAAGCAGCACAGAGCGATTAAACATTTTAATAAAAAATAAATTACAACAGAAGTGTTTAAACATGATCATCACTTTGTTCTGTTTTAGTCTCAAACTATGGAAGACTCATCTGGAAATTGTAATTTGCTGTTCAACGGGAAATAGAGGATTTGTAAAATAAAGGTTTATTTTTGGTTCATGTTGGACGTCAGTCCTGTTGAGCTGTGGCAAAATATATTTAACTTAACGAAAGGGGAAAAAAACAAGATGTTCTAGTTTCAGTCTGAGTGTCCCAGAAACCACGTGTGGTTGTGAATTTGTGGTCAGGATGGAAACTCAACACCTGAGGTGTTTTCTCTCTCTCTCTCTCTCTGCAGTTCCAAACATTTATGGTCACCGGAGGTTTGATAATGTTCCGAATTGCAATCCCAGAAGCCATCAACCGTCCCAAGGTCACATTCTGATGTTCTACTGTTGGTTCTACTGTTGGTTCTAATGTTGGTTTTAATGTTGGTTCTACTTTTGATTCTGCTCCAGACAGGAAAGAAGATTTAGTTTCATTTACATAAGTCTGTTCCAGACTCCTTCAGAAACTTTGTTCGTGGTCTCGAGGCTGCAAGAATAAGAGAGAAAGTATTGGTCCAATCATTCCACGCGAAGCTTCGGGGGGGAGGTGGGGTGGTGGTGGTGGTGTCATTGAGTATCAGGGATACTCCGCTTCCATTCGGAGGAGTGGTAAGTCATACTATGGTATGGACCAGAGAAGTGAACTCTGGTCCGCTAGAAAACCAGGACGTGCAGGAGAACCCTGGTGCAGTTCGCTTGCAGTGTGAAAGCAAACAGACCATCCAGTGAATCAAAGGCAGGAAGTGACGTAGGACGCATCGTAGTGAAACGTGGTGGATAACTCGGCCTCTCCTGCTGCTCATATTGGACAGTTTCTGCTGAAAACCGCTTCAGGTTTGACCACCAACGTAAAACCAGAAACCCAAAGACTGCAGAAACCTGGTACTGCTCCATAGGTAACTTGCGGTGAATTAGCCGTTTTCAGTCCTGGCCAGTCAACAAGCTGCTGTTGCTTCAGGGAATATCGTCCGTAGCGAGCAGCTTTTGTAACTGCACGTCGTTGTCGGGGCGGTTTGGTCGAGTGTGAAATAAAACCAAACAAGTGGTGCAAAATTTATTTAATTAGATTAAATAATCAGGTAATAATCAGCTGATTCTGCTGACTGCATCGTTTCTACAGCGTCGGCTTGACTCATTTGTGTGTGTTTGCTTGTAGATGGATGCCATGCTGGAGACGGAGCTCCGTAAAATGCTTCCTCTGAACAGAGCGGAGAAGAAGATAAGGAACATGTTGGACCTCCTGCAGACTCATGTGAGAAGTCTTTCTTCTTTACTTCCTTCTCTAAATGAAGTGTCAGAGGATCTATAAGCACTTAATCTCTTGTTGACACATTTAAAATGTTTAATGTTTAAATGTTTAAACCAGGAAAACAAAATTGTTTAAATGTTCAAGTCTGAGGAAATTTTGTAACTTTTTTTCTCTTTTTGGAAAAATGATCAAACTGAATCTGAAACAGTAAAATTTCCTCCAGCTGGTTCAGTTTATCTGAGAAATGTTGGTTTCACCGAGCAGCAGAACTTCATGTTAAGGTGAGAAGGGAAATGTGAGGACATGGCGTTTACCAAATGTGGAGCTTTCAAAAGTAAAAAATAAAACCATTTATGAATGGAAAGCAACAGTATTGAGGAATCTTTATGATTAATTAATGGTGCCATTTATTACTGCAGTTAGTTTAAATAGAAGCGTTGCTTATTGTAGACCGCATCACACTAGGTCCTGTATAAGATTAGTGCACACAGATTGAGAACTGTTGCCACCTACTGACCTGGTTTTATTTTTTTAAAGCTTTGCTAAACTTGCAGTCTATTCTCCGATCCATAATTTAAAAAAAGTGGGGGGGGGGGGGGGGGTGTATTTTTTGCCAAATTGCCCAGTCCTAGTTTCAATGCAGCCATTCTTTTCGTTAAGAAGTGATGGACAGAAAC
>JBAFTC010000026.1:1549494-1563807 GCA_037177435.1 Melanotaenia nigrans | reverse complement strand
TAAGCAAGGCGAGTTTATTTGTATAGAACATTTTTTCATGTACAAGACAATAAAGATGCTTTACATAAAACATTAAAAGCATTACAGCAGGTGCAGGAAGCATTAAAAACAAACTTAAAAAAATTAAGAATTAAATAAAACCAGAAAAAGCTCAAATGAAATTAATAAAACGCAAGAAATAAAATGTTTTAGTGTGAGGAATTAACAAATGTTTGATGTTTGATAAAAATGTGGCAAATAGAAAAGTTTTTAACCCTGAATTAAAACTGCTGAGTCAGCAGACCTACAGTTTTCTGGGAGTTTGTTCCACATGTGAGGAGCATAAAAGCTACACCTGGCCTGACCCTGATGACCGGAGGGATCTGGTTGGGTCAAAGCGAACCAGAAGATCCTGAATGGATTCTGGTCCCAAACCATTCAGTGCTTTGTAATCTAACTGTTAATTCTTTCACAAACAGGAAGCCAGTGTAAAACTGACGACTGAAGTTATTAATAAAATGTTATTAATTTGTTAAACATTAATAAATAAATATAAAAAATATCCCCACTTCCTAAATTTCCCCCTACCTGTAAAACTGTCTCAACTAAAGCCAAAATCAAAGGAACAAAATCACTTCTTTCTAGAAATGTCCACTTTTTCTGAAATGTACTTTCTAAAAATGTTTCAATGCCCTCAAGTCAGAGTTTATTTCTGTACAACATTAAACCAAACTGTTTTTCAAGTTCTACCGACATTAAAATGATCAACAGTCTATAAATCAGTAATAAAACATTAAATTAATTTAAAATTTAAAGACCTGCTTGCACAATATAAGCCAACAGGCCTAAAATCCTTTTTGTAGAAACATGTGAAAAAGTCCTGCCTTCGTAAACTGTCCCCAACAAGTTTCAACTTTCAGACATTTTCTCTAAAACCTTTATCAGATAAAACAGAAAGAGAAGTTTGTCTAAGAGAGTTTAGGCTGTGCTGAAGAATAAAGCTGCTCAGACCAAATATTCCCTTTCAAGCTGCTTAGGAATGAAAAAAACTCTGTTTTTGCCTCATTAAATGTATTTATATTTATGTTTCAGTAAATCACTGCAGCTGTTTCCTAAAAAAATATAGGAAAATTTATATAAAAAAAAATAGATACCTAAAAGAGCTGGTCTGTGTGATATCATAGATGCTTTTGTATAATTCAAGAAAAAAATCTCAGCTTTGAATTGTAGAAATATCCAACAGTTCAGGTCCTGGAACAATCTGCTGCTTCAACCCAGCTTCCGAAGCTGATAAAAACATGGACAGTCCTGGAAGTCTAGACCGTCCTGGTGTGTGAATGGTGAAAGCAGCTGGGATTAAGACCCTTCATGACTAATCCTGCAGTGTTTTTGCTCCTGGAAGAACACATTGTGGTGTTTTTAAAGCACCGCTGAGCCCATTCAAATACACACCTAAAACCTAAAACATTGTCTGTTTTTTGGAGTTATGTGGTAACTCAAGTGATCATGTAGACAGCATAACCAGATATCCTTTATCAGATAATCGCAGCCATCTGATTATGAGAAATCTGATTAACACATCTCATCAGATTATTACAATAATTATTTACTTATCAGATTTTGATGGCCATTTAAATGTGTTCATTGCAAGATGTGTTCGGTAGAAATAAACCACAAAAGACTGTTTCACTCTATCGTAGTCTAGATTCTTCATAGGAGTCCAGTCTATGTCGTCTTTGTCAGAAAGAGGACATTCTGGTGGATGAAGCAAAAACTTTAGTTCATGTATTGACCTTTTGCTTAGCAACTGCAATCTTGACGAGTCAATCCAGAAAGCAGCTACGGCTTTAAGCGCCAGCATATCAGCTAATAGAGAAGGGTCCTAAACAGCTGAAGTAAAATTATTTCCAGACCTTTCACTTAGTGATCACTGCAGACTGACATGATTTAACTCAGTTCCTTTTGATCCCAGCCAAAGGTTCTCCATTTTTCTCTTCATAAAACCCTCAAAACACTCTCTTTTCACAACCTCATGAGGATACCAGAAGTAACCAAGGTCAGTTCCACAAGATTGGAACAACCAAAATGAACACAAACCTGAACATATCAAGAACATGTTTGCCACTAACACTGATATGGAGTTTCTGCTTTACTGGGGGCTACAGTTTCAGGACCTTCCATATAATGAATATACATTTTAAACGGTTTCTGTGTCATTTCACGTTGTTTCATGCAAACATGCTTAAGATTTACAGTACAGGGCAGGACCATTCTGTCACAGTACACAGACTAAACAATTTGTTACTCTGCTTATTCGTTCTCCTAGAAAGCAGTTATTATGGAAAATAAAAGTCATGATACTACAATCCCAGCTGCAGCTGTTCACCATGCATGGAGGGTTCTACCCAAAATCCAGTGTCCAGAGGTTATGCGCTAAGCACAAAGAGGGAGGCCAAGTACTATTGAGCATCAGGGCCACTATCCAAGATGAAACATCCAAGCTCCATGAATGCATCAGGAAGATGGCCCCAAGGGAGGAAGCACTGAGTGAATGCCTCAGGCAATAGAACCTGGAGGAGAATGAAATGGAGGAACCATCATGGCACTGGAGGTTGTGTCCCCCACACCGGAGAAATGGCTTCAACAGATACCTGGAAAACCATCAGACATCTCCATCCAGAAGAACGCAGTTGTAAGAATAGTTAAGATATTGCATAGGACCCTCAAGCTCCCAGGACTCTGGTAAAGGACTAAAGACTGAGATGCACAGCCACCCAGCCTACCCTACCCAGTATTGTTTAGATAAGCTTCTGCAAAGTCCCAAGATGTTTTTATCTTGTATAATCTTGTACTGATGATGGAGGAGTCTGACTACTGTTTAAGCCTTCTCCAGCACATCCCAAAGATTCTCAATGGAGGTTCAGGTCTGGACTCTGTGGTGGCTGGTCCATGTGTAAAATTATCATGCAAGTTATCATGTATTCCAATTGTCCTCAGAACTCGGAATCCTGAGGAATTTTTGACAAATGAGTAAGTGATGAACAACCCCAAAATATATAAACTCCTCCATTTGGGGCAGGACCCTATTGCAGACCCAAAGAGAGCACTCCACCCTTTCCAGCTAAGGACCATGGTCTCGAACTTGGAAGTGTTGATTCTCATCCCAGCCCCTTTACTCGGCTGTGAATCGCTCCAGTGAGAGCTGAAGATCACGGCCCGATGAAGCCAACAGAACCACATCATCTGCAAAGAGCAGAGACCCAATCCTGAGGCCACCGAACCGGATCCCCTCAACACCTCGGCTGTGCGTAGAAATTCTGTTTATAAAAGTTATTAACAGAATTGGTGACCACTAAATACTTATATTACAATTATTTTAAAAATTCTAGAAAAATTTAAATGCATTCAAATTTAGAGAAATACTCACACAATTATCACACTGTTTTTACTTGTGGATTAGAGTAAGATGTTCAAAGTATGTCGTTAGAAACATAAATTATGTACTTTTTAACCACAGCATCAATGGGCTCCTACTCACTGAAATTATGAAAAGCAACTAAATTTGATATCATGATGTTGATGACACACAACTCTTCATAACCATCTTACAAAGAGACTGTGGAAAGTGGATCCTAGAACTCCAGTCCTCAGATCTTTGAACTGGCTTCCTGTCTATCACAGAACTGACTTCAAAATCCTGCTGCTAGTTTACAAAGACCTGAATGGTTTAGGACCAGAATTCATTCAGGATTTTCCAGTTCGTTAAAAATCAACCAGATCCCTCAGGTCATCAGGGTCAGGCCTACTTTCTGTTCCCAGAGTCAGAACTAAACATGGAGAGGCAGCGTTCAGCTTTTATCTTTCTCAGATGTGGAACAAACTCCCAGAAAACTGCAGGTCTGCTGAAACTTTCAGCTGCTTTAAATCAAGTTTAGAAACTTTCTTTGCTGCCTTTTATCAAAATAGCTCTTTATTCCTCACTCTGTAACTTTTATTTATTGAATTCTATTTTATTCAAATTTAGCCCTTTTAGTCTTCAATTAATTAATTTAATTTCTTTTAAAAGTTTTTATTTAATGTACTTTGTCTTGCCTTCCATTGGGATTGTCTGAAAACGGCCTTCAGAAGTTGCAGCAGAGTGAGATGTCTTTACTGAGGACTCGTCTCTGCAGCGTCACATGACGTGTTACGTCAGCGCCGCTGGAGTTTCTCACGTTGGCTCATCGAGCAACAAACAGGATGGAAAAAGGTAAGTCGCGTTTCTCACGAAAAAGTGCGCGGAAGTGAAGACCAGCGCGTGTGAATGAATTCAATACCAGGAATTTTCCACCGACGTAGAAATATACGAATTAATCTGCCCCCTCGTCTCTTCTCCGGACCATTACAGACAAACACAACTAATAAAAAAGTACATTTTAGATTAAAAGGAGAGGAACGAAATGAATGGACAATACTTACTTGTTTTTTATTAAATAACAAAATAATAAATTCACATGTGTTTCCTAATTATTTCTGTCTAAATCTAAATGATATATTTAGATAAATATTTAAGTGAATGAAAATGGATAAAAAATCAATTAAAGTATTATTTGTATTTGTAGTTCATTATTAATCAGTAACATTGTCTTTTTTTCTCGTTTCATTTCTCTGCACACATTTCCTTGTGTTTATTTTCAGATTTCTGTGACACTCCAATTTTTCCTTTAATTATATCAGATTTTGCTTTAAAGGTGGAAAACCCAGCCTATTACTACTAGAAACAAGAATCTTGTCCGTTTTGAACATTATTATTATGTAGTAAAGATTAGGATTTTAAAATTTCACAATAACATTTTTAGATAAACAACAACAAAAACATCTAAACGGTAATGTGAACGGTTACAATGTTGAAGAATAAATAATCATATTGTAAACATCTGAGCAAAAATTAACCCAAGTTGCAAAAAGAAAAGAGCAAAAATGACCATTTGAAATAAAAAGGGCATTTATTCACTTTTTATGGCCAAAGAAAGTAATTACCTAACATTAAATTTATGATAAAGATACAAAAACAGAAATCTCAGACAAACAGAACATGCAACACGTGAAGTAAGAAGAGAAATAAAAGCCTTCATGCTCCTCTCTTTATGACATGCCGTGATGCTTCATGGTGAACTTTGTTCTAATAAAATGTGAATCTGGATTGTTATCTGTTTTAATCTCTGTATCACAGAAGGTCATTCTTGTACTTTTATATCATCTGTAAACTTTGAATTACATTTAAAGACTTGGATGTTCATTTAATCTGGCTTCTTAAAGAATATTTAGATCAGAAACTCCTGGAAACATAAAATTCCTGCTGGTATCTTTCTTATTTTTCTTTTATTGTTTTTATTTTTCTGTGGATGTAATACAACAATTTGGCCACCGGAGGTCACTGTCGTATCGGAAATAAACCCCTTTAAGGAAACGCGCGTCAGATAATAATGATGATGTTTATGGTGCACAATTCTGTATTTTTCAACAGTGGATTACTTTAAGCTGAACCAGTTTAATTCAATAATCTAAGATTTTATTGTATTGTTATTATTATTGTTATTTTAGTTTTTTGGTGCTTTCCAATAGTTTTTATTTTTTTGTAGATCTGTCTGTATTTCTTACTATTGTTTAAGTATGAAACAAAAAAGTTTGGCTCAGCAAAGTGGTTCAAAGTAACTGAATATTTTTACTCACCTGCGAAGATTCATTTGAAGTCTTGAGGTGGGTTATTTGTTCTCTTTTTCAAAACAGAAATAACAACAAAGAGACAAAAAGATTATATAGGTCTTTAAATGACTAAATCTCCAAACTAATGAGAAAAACACAAACAGACAAAATTACAGCAATAAGATACAAAACAAAAATGGAATGACACAAAATCCAATTCAGTTCAAGGTATTTACTGTCATAGCAGAATTTTGAGGAGTGATGAAACAAATGAAGAAAAGATCAAAAGGAGATGCAAAGACAGAGAAAACAAAAGAAAGATAAAAGAAAGAACATGACCAAATGTCCAAAAGAGATGAAGATCAATGATTAGCACACGTGCAAATATTCACAAAACATGAACAAAATTATAGAAGAAGAAGAAGAAGAAGAACGGCGGGTTAAAAAAAAAGCATGAAACAACCTGAAAAAGACTCAAACAGTGTTTATAGCTGCTTTTACTTTCAGTGTTTTGCTGCTCTGTTTGACTCCACATCTCACGACCCTTCTGGATCATTCGGTGTCCCTTAGGAGGACCCTGACCCTTGGATTTGCAGCCACTTAATTCACCACAGTATTTATTTGATCCATCACATGGAGCTAAAGGAGACGTAGCTCATTCACCTCCATGTTTACTTTAGTTGTTTTTTAACTTGATCTCGTTTAGTTGTTGCTTTAACTGGAACTCGTCACTCAGGTGACGCGACTCACCTGGAGCAGCTTTAAAACTTTTATTTTTTATATAAAATTCAAAAACACACAAAGAAAGACGACTTATGTTGAGCTATTTCTTTAAATAAACACAGAGGCAGATAATTGTCCTGGTTTTACACAGACATGTTGCATCACTGCCTCCGTGTGTGTGTGTGTGTGTGTGTGTGCGCGTGAGATAACCATCACCATATCTCATCTTCGCTCCGCCCCTCAACACACATCTCTATAATATAAAAACACAGTGTCTTATTTCCATGAAGTCCCACAGGAAGTCTGCAGTGTAATCATTAACCTGGACTCTGTTTCTGGTTTTCACTCTTTATGAGGACCAGAGTCTCAGAGTTTCACAGCTTGTGAGGACATCAGCTCAGTTTTAAGTTAAGTTGCAGCTGGATCACCAGGGGGCGCCAGAGGAAGGACCATTTTATTTAATTTGACTCAGGTAGCATCATTTATTTGGTCATCTATATTTTGGCTCTAAAACAAGGTTTACATGTGTTACAAAGAACACACTGTACACATGGAAATGTGTTACATATACGAGTTACTGGCTGATTACAAATGCAGAACAATAAGGAAAAGGTTAGGCAGTAAGAAGAAATGCAAAGTTTCTACAAATATATAAACCAATGATGAGACATGAGATGAGATGTGCCAACATTTAAAATGTCTCACAATGAAAGTTTTACATCAACAAAGTAGAGTAACAGACTGTAAATAGCAGAAAAACAACAACCTGCAAATAAGCCCAAACAGCTGGAAAACTGCATTAAAAAGACATAAAACTGCAACAAGAAGGCAAACGGTGCACAAAGCCATGCCAGCGAAAGCTCCATGAAAGGAAAAAACCACAACACACACTGCGCAAAACCCATCAGGATGGAAACGGACAAAAACCAGCCAGAGTACCGTCACCTTAAACCAACACAAAGAGCAGGCATCTGCTGAAAAGCTGCTTGTTTATTGTGGATATGTGAGATAGTTGTCAGGGTTGCGTGGCGGGAAGGTGTGGACCCAGGCGCGACGAGGCAGGCCGCTGCAGGAGTTAAAGGTTTTTATAACATCAACTGAAAACAAACTAGTGGAGAAACCACGGCAACATGACGTGAAGACTACAAGGTGAGAAGGAAACCAAGCGGTATTTTTACACAGGTGAGGAACAGGTGAAGTAAAGGAACAAATCAAACCAGGTGAACAGGAAACAGAACTAAACCGGACTACGAAAACCTAAATCAGAACCTACAGATCATGAAAATAATGGACACAGTTTTTCACACACTCAATGACTGCAAGGTGTCCAGGTCCAGATCATCATCCCACCACCCCCGTGCTTGATAGCTGGTCTGACCAAACAAGTCCACCTCGGTCTGGTCTGTCCAGAGGACCTTGTTCCAGAGTTCTGAGCTGTGCTGCCAAGCTCTTTTTTCTCCTGCAACTCTTCCATGCAAACCATGCTGGTTCAGTCTTTTTCTGTCATGAACTTTAACACTTAACCTGCTGACTGAGGCCTGGAGAGTCTGAGATGTGGATCTGGTGGTTTGAACTTGCTGGGACATCCACTCCCGGGAGGACTGACAGCCGTCCTGAATGTTTTCTGCTTGTGAACAACCTTTCTCTCAGTAGAACGACGGACTCCAGACAGTACTGACCTTATAACCCTTCACAGATTGACATCGGCTTCTAAGATCCTTGCTGATGTCTTTCCTCCTTGGCATTGTGTTAAAAATGCAACAAACTGATGATGAGCTGCTGCTGATCCTCGATTTTACCTGTGGAACCGTCACCGTGGGCTTAGTTTTTCTCACAGTGCTTTTATATTTAATCTTTATCTGTGTTTGTTAAATAAATATAGGTCATTTGTGTTCTTCATTTTAAGAACTGGTTAAAACAAAATGATTGTTTTAATAAAACAATAACATCTCAGAGACGAAGATAAAAAAAGACCCAACTTATGCAAAGATCTGAACAAGAAGTAAATCTGGAAACAACCGGATCACAAAGATGTAAAAAGAAAACAAAGAAGTAGCAAAAGATGTTTTCAGCTCATCTCCGTGTTAAAAGCATTTATTATCTTCTTCAAACAAGACGAGTCGGAACCAAACTGCACCGACGGTGAGGAAGAAACTAGTTTTCTCACTGATGTCAGAAAATCTGTAAAACCCTCACATGCAAACTTATTTCCATATTTCATTTTCATCATGTTTTACTGGTGACCAGAACTACGGATTTTATTACTCAATTATCATCATTATAATTATAATTACATTAGTCCATCATTTTGTGTTTAACTATTTATCTTCCTATTATGAAAAATAAAAGTAATCTATGAATTTTCAATAACTTTTCACTCAGAAAATAAAAAATACATGAATAAAACATGAAAGAAAGAAATGGCTTATAATTTGGTTAAAACCTTTAAAAAACAGAAAGTATGTAAAATGAACAGGTATGATAATTAAATAATTAAAAAATTCTGTTGACATAATTTCTTTACAAAGGTATTTAAATATGAGAAAATCTCAGGATGTGTGTAACC
Source organism: Melanotaenia nigrans (assembly GCA_037177435.1). NCBI lineage: Eukaryota > Metazoa > Chordata > Actinopteri > Atheriniformes > Melanotaeniidae > Melanotaenia > Melanotaenia nigrans. The sequence goes on along the minus strand of JBAFTC010000026.1, from coordinate 1,554,854 downwards.
CGTCCCCTCTGGTTCATCAGGGGTTAATTCTGCCAAAATCCCAGAAAAAAATCATGTTAACTTTGTGAAGGATGGCTGAGTTTTGTCAAGTTTAAACGTCATGAAAAGAAAGTTTTACAGATGGAAATCAGCTGCAGAACCCACGCGGATCGATATGTGACGTGAAATCAAATCTGACATAAAAGCTCCCCAAACGTTTGCTCTCCTGATACACGCAGTATAAAAGTGGACGGGGTTTACACGCTGCTGTAGTGTGAGTGGAGGGACTCTAGCACACACTCACACACACACTTTCACACGCGCTCTGCAGCTCCACGCGTGCAGCCTGGAAAGCAACCAACAGCAGACTTGAGCTCAGACAACCTGCGCTTTTATGAAGCTCTGAAGGCTTCCCTCCAGTCCGGATCAGGGGGACTTGTGCGTGATCCAGTCCAGCGGCTGCAGTTTTATTTCCCACTGATCGCCATCTCTGAGTGGGCTGCAGCTGGACCTGAAACTTTCACCCTCCAGGGAGAACCCGTGCAGAACATGCGGGGGTTTGTGGCAGTGCTGGCGGCGTTTGCAGTCCTCTCGGCCGGATTAAGGAGCTCCGCGGCTGGGGTGGAGATGCACAACTACTTGGCCGCAAGCGAGAGCTCGATCGCCGGCTTGCAGAGGGCTGCAGCTGCGGTCAACAGCTCCGCGCTCGTCCGGGCGGAGAGCTCCGCGGACGGGGACAGAGCAGCGGGGCGCACCACCTGCCCCAGCCGCTGCCGGTGCGAGGTGGACGGGCTGCTGCACAGGGTGGACTGCTCGGACCTGGGGCTCCGGGAGATACCGAGCAACCTGAGCGTCTTCACATCCTACCTGTAAGTTAACACCGAGGGCTCACGCGCCTCTTCTATTCAGTTTCACCAACCTGTTGCTCTCAGTCTGTGCTAAGGTATTCAGATATTCTGTGTCTGCACGCATGCATGCGTGCGCGTGCACAGATGTTACGTAGTAGTGAGAATCGGAGCACCTGTCAGCTCTGCCTCTGTTTATGTCATGTCACGTAGTTTTGGCGGTTAAAGTGGCCTAAAATGATCATTTACACCTGAAATCACCACAAAAAGGGTTTAAATGTTCGTGTGTGTCTTTTTAAAGACAATTTTAGAGGTGCCAGTAATTCCTAATGTTTAAGTGTCCAGGGTTTACAAATGTTCCAGTATTTTTTACAACATCTCGGATGAGAGGTTCAAAGATTATCCTTCTGAATGGAACTACAAGTGCTTTTTCATCCTCAAGTGGTTGTTCAGGTTCAGGTGCTCTTGGAGAGGTTTGGTTCGGTCCACAGAAGCTTTTCTCAAGAGTACGAAGAGGTTCTTGAAGAGATTAAAAAGATTACTTGAAACGTTCTTCTTAAAAAGCTTTAAATTCCAGGATTTCTTCAACGTCCTTGGTTCAAGTTCAAGGATATCTATTAAATTGTAAGTTCCCTGCAGATGTACAAGTTCTACAGTTTCTACAGACTTTGATATTCCAGCATTTTTGCCCATTTCCTGCAGGTGATGAGTTCAAGTGGCCTGAAGGATCATTCATGGTACTGTATGTAGTCACAACGGACAATTAACCAGGACATATTTTCTTTATGCCTTTGTCATTTTAGAAGTTCTAGTCTTGGTTCCTATTAAATTATTTTAGTGATCTCAGACTGGGAAATTAGGAGTTGTTAGCAAGAGTTGAGGCAAACAACCAAGCATGCAAATAAACAGAATGTAAAAATCTATTTACAAATCAGCCAGATAAAAAGGACTACGCATAATAAATAAGACCGTATGAAATATGCAGAGGTGTGTGTGGAAAAACATGAAGAGATTAAAGAACCCCAAACAGAATAAAATCAGATACAACAAAATAACAACGAAGTTGAAAATGATGCTAAAATCAGCAAGTAAAGCCTTTTTTTTTTCATTTTTATCCAAGCATTGTTAAAGAGGATCAAAGATTTTCTCCCAAAGTTCTTGAGGCCTTAAGGACCCTAAAACAGTTCATGGTGAGACCAGTTCACTTCAAGTGGTTCTGTTAGCTCCACCAACAAAGTTTTGAATGACATTTATGGATTATTAATTATGTTGTAGTGGTTAATTAAGCTTGAAATTCCAGCTGATCTTAAGTTTCATCATCAATTTAGTTTCAGGAAAGAATCATTGTTCAGAATTCCAGCATTTTCAGACATGAGGAAGTTGGAATTTTGTTTGCCTGTGATGAATAAATGCGGTTGTTAGAGTGCATAACTAAACCAAGAACAAAAAACAAGAGAAGAGGAAGAACGAGCTGGACTGGCGCCAGATCGTTCCCGTGGAAGCGTCAGAGAACCTCGAGCTGTGAGAAGTTTCTTTAAAACGTTTTTGAGGTCATTTACGTGTTTCCTGTGGTTCTTGATGAAGGTGTTCAAGTTCGTTAGTTAAGAAAAACTCCACAATTTAAGGATGTTAGATGTTTCAGACTTGTGCAGAGCTTGATGTCAAGCAGTGACCCTTGTGAAGTTTCAGGAAGCCTGAAAATCTTCTGTGTACACTTAGAAGCGTCGGTGGTTCTGAAAGATATTTGAGGTCTTGAGTGGTCCCTAAGTGTTGGGGTTAGGGTTTCCCAAAGCGCTGTAATGGGTTTCCAAGGTGTCAGATGTCCTCAGGATGGGATTTTGAGGGCTCTGAAGGAGGCTCCACAGGCTGCTGTGGCCCTTTGACAACGGTTTAAATAAAGTTTTAGTGTTTCTACTTTTGCTTCTACTCCTGTTTAAACAAGACAAAAAATTTAATTTAAATCCATTTCATCCCACAGCAGGTGACTGGCTTTAATTCAAGACGTGTCTCAGCTCCGGCACAAGCATTACATCACTGTATAATGTGTGTGTTTGTGTGTGTGTTTGTATAGAAGGAAAACCTGCTTTTGGCTGCAGTCTGAAAGCAGCACAATGTCCAGGATTTAAATTTCACTCTCATTAAAGAAAACTCACTTCTATTCAGAGCTGCAGTGTGTATGTGTGACTGGCAGATGGACACACACACACACACACACACACACACACAGAAAGAGCGACAGCCGATCAAAGGCTCTTTGTGTCGTTATTAAAGCTCCAATCAGGAATCGAATCCAAGCAAACATCAAGGAGTTTCTGTGTGTGGGTTTTAGGGTTTGTTTCTGCATCTTCTGCAGGAGCCAAGATGTTCCAGGGGATGCAGGAATGCACTTTTTTTTTAATGAATAAATTAGATATTAATCGGCTGTTGTGTGGTTGGGTTTGGAGGCAGATGTAGTTTTTAGCAGAATTTCAGCAACACGTGTTAAGAGAAGGAAAACAGGATGTTGGGTTTTGGGGCTTCACATAGTTTTTGTTATTATTAAGATTTCTTCCTGCAGCACAGTGAAAGTTTTTTACAAGTGAAACTTCAGCTGATTTAACATATAAATGCTTTTTGCTGGACAGTTGGATGTATATGACTGCATCCAGAACCATCACCAGCTGATAGAACCACATGAACAAGGATTACCATGGTAACCTTCATCAAGCTCTACAATATAGAATTACATTTACAGATGTCACTTCAGACTTTTCTGAGGAGAAAAGAAGCTGCATGTTAACCTGGTCCTGAGTTCCAGAGGCAGTGTCCTCTTCTCTGGACTCGGAGGCATCTTGGATGGATCATCACACAGTGGAAACCTGGATGGTGCTCAGTAATCCAGATCCCTACCTGTCCCCTCAGACATGTTTACAGGACTGAAACTCTCCCTCACTTGATGCCAGAATACCTTGACAGTTTTGTGGGAAGGAATGGAAACAAAGCAGAGTGGGAAAAGTTTCCTGTCCCAGCTTTGTTAGGAACGTGCTGCAGGTCTGAGATGTACAAATAGATGAATATTAACTAATGAGAAGGAGTTGACGAGACAAAACATGAAGCTTTTGGCTTCTTTTGTCTGTTAATTCTGCCTTATAGTTTACAGAAACGAGTTTATTTAGCCTCCCCGTCAGGTCTCCTGCAGCTCTGTTTTCACTGAGGTCTGAGCAAGGTGACGTGCTGACAGATACCTTCTCAGGGTTTGTGATTTTTTAGGTCTTCACACCATCCTTCATCCCAACCAGAAGTCAGACTTTTCATCCACAATGAAGCAAACAATCCATCCTCTCATCATCGACTGCTTCAGCTTTGTTGTAGCTACTTTTATAGGACATGAACTGATCTCAGAGCAGCCAACATCAGACTTCAGCATCTCCTGTGTGTGCGTGAACACGCGCTGCATGCCTAAGCAGCGCTGCCTGCAGCATGAATGGGCCTGTACGTCTCCATTCTGCCTCTGACTGACAGCAGCAGCACAGGAATGCCTTCAGCCTCAATGTGATGAATGAACTGATGTGCAAATGAAGGATTCAGAGGCCACGCCCCCCTCTGGCAGCCATATTGGACTCCCTGAGCCCTGACCATTTAGTTTTGCTTCATTTGCCTCCTTGGCTATTGACACTTCACAGTGAAAAAACTCTGACATGAGTCTGCAGCAGACAGAAGACAGGTGACCTTCCAGGTGTGTGTCTGACCTCTCTCACCGCCTCGCAGGACAGGAAGTCCATCCTGGATGTTTGGATGGCCTCTAAGCTTTAAGACACCATGGTCCAGCACACAGTCACTCAGGTATTTCGAACATGACATCACAGACAGGTAAACCTGTCTTCCTCTGAGGTTGTGAGAGAGGTCAGGCAGACAATGGGGAGTGATACTGAAGTAGCCTCAAGCCTGAGGCTAATTTTTTTCAACTTCCAGCTGAAAAAACACCATCATTGATCAGTTTCAGCCCCTCAACTGTGAGGACAAACTAAACAGGGCTGGACTCTGCGGAGGACAGGAGATTTATTTAAAGCAACTCATCCATGTGTTTTCCTCGGCAGGCTGCAGACAGATGGGTGAAACTAAAGCAAAGTCTGTCATTTTAGTCTTCATATTGGTCCTAAGTTGCTGGATTTGACACCTTTTACATGGACAAATATTTCTTCTATGTCATTTAAATCCATGTGATTAGAATTTATGACATGTTTACATATACGCTAGTGATCCGATCGCTTGTGTCCACATGATGGGCAGATTTTAAATGATCGTAACGCTTTTAACGTGCACAATGTGGCCTGATTTAAAAGATTCGAAGATGATGATGAAAATGTGTTCGCTAGAGGAGGAGAGTGGATCAAGAAGAGAAGACACACAACTAAGTAGATAACTAGTTTGCCGTTTGGTTATGTTCACCATTGTTGGGTTAATAGTAACGTGTTGCTGTTAACACAGTTACTTTTATTAGTAACTAATACTCTAATGCATTACTCTTTAAACAAAGTAACTCAGACACTTCTTCGG
>JBAFTC010000026.1:1512128-1522925 GCA_037177435.1 Melanotaenia nigrans | reverse complement strand
ATAAACCACCCATTGAAACATATATAAGTATGTATATATGTATACACACACACACACACACACACACACACATATATATATATATACATGTACACACACAAGGTCTGCAAAGTTTTTTTTAGTAAGCTCTACAAAGGGATTTAGGGGGAGTGAACTCTGCTTCTGGTTTACATTAAAATAAAAATAAAACTCAATAGCATCTAATGCTAATAAACATAAAACAATGAATGATTAGGCTGTGAAACAACTTCACACTACAGTCAACCAGTAAAGGCTCCAATCACATTACAGGAGCCTGAATAGCACATCTCAGTATTCTTACGCAGAAGGTAGTTGATTGATCCGCTAATCCGGTCACCATCACCTTTTAGTTTCTGGTGTTCTTCTGCGGTAATTCTTCAGGCAGTGCGCCGCAGCTACACCAGAAAAGCTGGTTTCTACATCAAGAGGAGTCAAGCTTCCGAGATTTGGCCTCATATTTATTTAAACTTGATTCTGTAATGTTGGTTCAGCATGAATTACTCAGGTAAAAATTGAGTTGTAAAGTTAAAGTTAAAAAAACACAAAGTAACGATGTACATGTTACAAACATGTTTTCCTTTAGTAAAAACTACATGATGAATGGAGAAATATGAACGAACAGGCAGATTCCTTGTTTTTCGTGTAGCACGTTCTCCACCACGCAACCATTTTAAAAAGAGGCTTTTGCTCTGCTGCTTTTGAGGGTGGTAGCATGCACTGTGAGGACTGGATGAAATGAAAAGCTAGTAAAAAGCTCAAGAAGATGACAGTTGGGAGACAAAAGAGAGGAAAACTCCCTGTTAGATACAACAAAGCCTTCAGGACTAAGTCCTTGAAGCATCTTTGACATGGGAACAGTCCTTCGGCAGGATTAGAAGTGGCATCCCAGAAACAGCTGCTGTTGGAGATCCTTCTAAGTGCAGCCAAAGGCCAGGGGGTTTCCATTGTTGGCACCATCCAGCAAAGATGTCCTGCGAGTATCCTGGACTGGTTTGCAGCTGGGTTTGGAACCGTAGAAATGAGAATCAGGGCCTGGTTGTTCAAACATTGCTATAGAATAGGATCAAATCTTGAAAATGGGTTGTTCAAAAGCGAAATCCGGATTCTGAAATCAGCTTGAATCACGTAATCCCTTCCTGGTTGTTATCCAGATAAAACCTTCACTTTGGGTTGTTCAAAGCTTCTGAGTAGGATCCAGATAACTTTTATCCAAGAAAACAGGATTATCCTGATCCCAACAGAGGGCAGGATGACAAGGTGGATTTCAGGAGGAAACTGCGGTAAAACCTCAGATTTGAACAAGTATCTTTTTAGTCGGTGCATATGCTAATATTTATATGCTGCACCTGACTTACAGGGATAAAGTGTTTAAAATAGGCATCGGCTACCTGTTAAGCCTTTCAGCATAGTAAAGCAAGAATAAAACATAACATCATCATGTCCCCATGAAATACACCCCCAAAGAAATTCTAGAACAAACACACACAAAATAATTGACCTTCCTGTCAATCATCGCTGTATAATCAGAAAAGAACCTGTCAGAAATAATGTCTAACGATTGCATCCCTGACTACACGTCTCGTCCGTCCCTCCTTCGGACAGAAAGCCGGAGGCTGGGCCGCTACCTCTACACGGGGCTGCGGTGCGTAACTAACACTGTCATAGAGAAGGACGCGGCACCTTCGTGAAGACATTTCCAGAATATCCACGATGTAGTTGTTAACGGATTTGTTTTATATTTGTTGTGGCTTTGATGGGAAATCATACTATTAAACAAAGAAGTGGATGTTCGTGATTGCTGTGTGTTGTCGCCAAGTGAAACTTACTTAAAGTGACCCGTATCAGGGGTCTACCTGTTGTTCTTCACATAGCCGGAAGCCCACGTTGTTTTAAAGGCTGGAAATCCAAATTTTGTGATCAGGGTGATCCAATCCAATGTTGCTTTGAACAACCGGGATAAAAGTAAGCTGGATTAGATGATCCTCCATCCTGAAATACAGATAGCTTTTATCCAATTAAATGTTTTTAAAAACAGGCCCCAGAGCATCAACTCACCAGGGAGCGCTTCTACAGCCATATGTCCATTTTTTTTCCTCAGGGATTTGAATTACAACAGCCTGGTGGAGTTTCCTACGGCCATCCGCTCACTCAGCCACCTCAAGGAGCTGTAAGTCCCAACTGGCTCATAAACATATCTGGATACTTTGAAGGAACATGTAAAAGAATAAATTATGTTATGTTATCTTTCTCTTCAGCGGTTTCCATAGCAACAACATCCAGTCTATTCCAGAGCACGCCTTCACTGGGAACCCTTCACTAATCACCATGTAATTACCTCCATATTCTACAATTAATAATGAGGCTTAGGTTCTTTAAATCTTCTTTTTTACGATCGTACTTCCACCTGATTTTATGTTTGTCCTTTTCAGTGCTTCGAAACTTTCCAGTATTTGTTGCTTAAAAGTTGTAATCTTCGAAATTAGCATCCAGGATAAACCCTTAACCCAACACAATGGCATCAAAGTGGGCGACAATGTTTATCGCTGTCTTTTGTGTTTCCGTGTAAGAGAGAAAACATGTTTCTGTTTGTGTTTTGCAGATTTTTCTACGATAATCCCATCCAGTCTGTTGGACGTTCAGCCTTTCAGAACCTGCCGGAGCTTCGAACTCTGTGAGAAACAAACACGTTAAGCTCACACACGAGTGGATGAAGAGTTGTTCAGACTCACTAAGCTCTACTCTGTTTTTTAGTTTTACTTGGGCAATTGTGTCCAGGCTGGGAAATTTTCTGAAAACATTATAATGAATATAAATGTCTTGATATAATAAACAAACAATGAAACACAGCCTAGGTTTGGACCAGGAACCTTCTCCCGACAACAATGCTAGCTTTCACACCTCCGCGAATCACCAAAAATTTGAGTTTTATTCGTATTGATTAAGAATAGAAAACTATAACAGGGAATTTATGGTTAAGACCAACTCTAGTTCGTAGAGGTGCATCCCCGTCTGTCTTGGAAATGGAACTGCCATGTTGTAGCTTTAAACCTTTCAGCACTTCTGTCGCTGCTTAAAGAAGCATTTGATTAGTTTCTGCGTGTGCATATGATATATATATATTCTGATATATGACTCGGTGCTTTGTTTTAGCTCACCTTCCAACCAAAAATGAATGCATGTAAAACATTTAGTAAAAACTAACACGGTTAAAAAGATGTTATACAAGTGTGATTGAGAACTGCAGGAAGTATTCTTGTTCCTGATTTATTCTCTAATGCGTAACAAAATTAATATTATGCTGTATTAAGTAAGATGTAAAAATTATAAAATAATTAAGAAAATGTTCTCTTAGGTCATAAATCATGTGAAAGATTCCTGTTTTTCCTTTAACAACCACAAAACTTACTACAACTGTCGCCCCCTGTTGGCCACCAGCTAGAATGCAAGCATCAAAAGTTGATCCATCTCCTTTAAACTTTGTACAAACATTAGAGCAGTCCTAATGGCCTGGCCCAGGAGGTATGAAATTCCTTTTGTGGCATGTATGGATATTACAGTTAGAGTGATACGGTACATTTTCATGAAGCAGCATTCCTTTCTAGCCGGTCTCAGCATCCATTTTTCAGATGCTTTCACTCCCTGAAAGAAACCAAAGGTCAGTTCCAGGTGACTCAGCATTTAGCCTGATCCTTATTAAATCAGGTGCTAATTACACAAAGAATGTCACACTCAAACTGAACAGCAGCCAGGATATTCTCAATTTCCTCCACACAAATGTGCTTTTCTCAGCTTGAAGTCCGCCTTGTTTTTGTCAGATCTCTGAATGGAGCTGCAGAACTCACCGAGTTTCCAGATCTAACAGGAACCAAAAGTCTGGAGAGCCTGTAAGACACACACACACACACACACAGAGGAATGCTTCATATCTGAATGTGTTTGCTGTTGTAGCCGACATCACTGTGTGTTTTGAGAGCTGAGCCTTAAATCAGACTGCTGTTATTAATACGCTGCAGTTATTATTCTATCTGACGGGCTGTAACTTTATTTTTCTGCAGCTCAGCCTGAAATTAAAACCCTTTCTTTCTCCTTGTTGTGACCCAGATTTCCATGTCATAATAAACACCTTCTCTGTGTTTATTTTCTTGTATTTTTCCATTTAAACTAATTTCTGAAGATGGTGTGTGTTCAACAGTAACCTTACGCTGAACCAGAAGGTGGAAATAAAACTCCAACCAAACAAACCATCCCACATTCTTCCACTTGCTGCTTTTGGACTGACCCTTCCCAGTGTTAAGCCCTCCGTCTTTCATCAAATGACCTCAAGTTCTGCACATAACTGCTGTGGTTTATTCACACGTTCACATATTAATGCTTTATGCTGTTTTAGGTCTTTGTTTGAATGAGTTGTTTCACCTGAATCATCTTAAAATGACCAGAACAACATGTAGAACATGTACAATCCAATATGCCTTTGGTGCACCTGAATGCACCACTGAGCTGTCTACCATCTTTCATGCATGTTTAATGTTAAGTAAAACACATATGACGTACCACAGGCTAACATGACTGGGACACAGTGTAAAAATATAAATAAAAACAGAATGCAATGGTTTGCAAATCTCATAAACTTATATCTTATTCCCAACAGAACATAAACAACATATTAGATGAAACATTTTAATATTAAATGGTTAAATGAGCTCGATTTGTGCAGCAGCACATCTGTAAAGAAAGTTGGAACAAAAGGCTGGAAAAGTAGCTGGAACAAATCAGAAACAGCTGGTGGAGCATCTGACAGCTAATTAGGTTAATTGGCAACAGGTCAGTAACACATATAAAAGGAGCATTTCGGAGAGGCAGTCTCTCAGTAGATTTTGTATCCGATACTAAGTAAATAAAGGGCTTATATCGTCAATACAGATACCAATATGTCTTACAAGGACTGTCAAAATTAAAGTGTTAAAGCAGAGAGATTGATCTGTAGAATTAATGCATTTTTATGCAATAATCCAGAAACAGCAAAGTTATGACTCATAACATAAAAATACAAATTTTGCATTATCCTGGTCGGAGAAACTGATTTTGACTGTGGAGGTGCCTTGTGACAGCAGTGAGCTGAATCCATTAAAACCATTTTATCATCCTTATTTATGAAGATTGTGACAGTTTTCCAGCCTTACATTAAAGTATCGGTGTTAGCACACCGGAATCGATTAATACCAAATGTGGTTTTTGCTATTTGTTGCTGCCTTGTGCAACTTTCTTTGTGCTTTCTTTGCACATCATGTAATGCTTTTAATACTTTCTGTAAAGTACTTTGAATTGCCTTGTACATGAAATGTGCTATATTAATGTTTTCAGGAGTGTGAACTGTTCTTCCAGGTTCAGGTGGAAACACCTGCAGCGCTGCAGACTGGTGCAGGTCTAACATGTTCCTTCTGTATGTGTGTTTAGGACCATCACCGGAGCTCGGATCACCTCTCTTCCCAGTTCCGTGTGTGAGCAGCTTCCACACCTCCAGCTTCTGTGAGTTCAAACATTAAGTGGGTCATGTGACCCAGCTCGTCTCATTCATCAAAATCTTCTCTTGTTGAAGTAGAAACTTATTTTCTGTCACATCTGTGAGCTTTTATAGACTTGCTGCAACATGATGCATTCAGGGTGCATAGGACCTGACTGTGCTGATAATTAAAACTTCATTTGTGTCTGCAGCGATCTCTCCTTTAATCAGATCCAGACACTCCCCAGCTTTTCTGACTGTGAGAGCATCCAGAAGATGTGAGTTTTACCTTCATGTTACATTTCATTAACATTTATATATTTTAAAAACTCTCCATTTCTTTAGGTTTGTTCCAAATATTTCCAACCTGTGAGGCCTGTACAACAGTGATCCTAATTACCATAGCAACCAATAAAATAGATCCAGCTGTGCATCATGGGAATAATTAGCACGGTTGTAGAAGATTCATGACCAATCAGATCTCGCAGAGCAAACTTTCTTTAAAACAGAATTGATTAAAGTGATGTACCGGAGACAGCATGGCTATTCTGTGTCTTCCAGTGATCTGCACCATAACGAGATAGAGGAACTGAAGGAGAACACCTTCACCGGCCTGATGTCACTGCGCTCGCTGTAAGCACACACACACACACACACACACACACACACACACACAGACTCAGCAAGTTTAATTACCCTGCAGATCCTGAGCAGTGATCCAAACTTGCCCTCTTAAAGCATTTCCAAATGGATGCGCTCTCACTGGTCCAGGTGGTCTGTTTGTTGATGGGACAGGTATGATGCCATAGCTTGGCACAAAATAATGCATTCCTTCTGCTCCTGATACTTTTTAGGAAACTTTTATTACTCCTTTGATGCACCTGAACGCACCATTTTGGATACAGCAGTTTAAAACGCTGATTGCACGCAAGGCTGCTCCTAGCGCCCCCTAGAGAGCAGCATTATGGCTGGTTTTATTATCATCGTAAGTGTTAAACACACACTTTCTTTTCATCCTGGGATTAGAAACAAAGAGTGGCTGTTACTCGAGGCCCCGTGGTGCTTTAATCCAAACTAACAAGCCGTCAACAGCAGAAATTAGGTCGAGAGATTAGGCGGGTTAAAACATCCCTTGATGAAATACTGGGAAAAAGTTTATTCCTGAAAACATCATTCCCACTCAGTTATAAGACTTTATGGGCCTGGGAAAGTTAAAAAATAGATAAATTTATTATGATGAAAGATAGCTCTTGAAGAGGACCGAATTTATCTGGTTTATGAAGTTTTTGTAATGAAATGTATGAATAAATAACAAGTATTACATCCTGGTCAGAGTTCAAAGCACACACACAAAAAAATGAATGAAGTGAAGAATAAACATGTTTGACAACTTCTCCAAGCAAGATAAAGAACAAACATAAAACTGATTGTGCATGATGTCAAGAGCAGAAAATCTTCCAGACGAACTATTTGATCATTTTCTGTTGTTCATCAGTTAAAAACTGTAGTTGTGAGGACAAGAACCAGGGGAGAAAAGTCTGGACGTTGATAAGGAATGTGGAGAAACCACCAGACAGACTGGGAGCAATCAGGACTGCTGGTTTCAGCTCATCATACCTCACACTGAGCCGCTCACATGAACACCGTCACTGGAAGAGCCGCTCAAAATGACTGAACTAGTCTGAAAATCTTTTCAAGATAAGCCGCAGTTTTTCTGGGATGTTTTTTTGACAAATCAGAAACCAGAGAAAATGTCTTAGATTAGTTTGTTAGAATAGAAAATAAGAATAACCCCCCCCACAGTAAGACACGGTGGAGGTTGTATGATGATTTGGAGATGGTTTGTTGTTGACATTAAATTTTTAAAAGAAGAAATTAAATTAGAACATTAATGAGGCATTTTAGGGCGAAATGTTTTAACCAGTGTTAGAAAACAAGGTTAGACGTTTTTGGCTCTTAAAGCAGGAAAACAAGCTGAAATACGAAGCAGCAACAGAAACAACCACTGAAAAGGGAAAGAAAACAGCAACCTGACAGAACCTGGACTTGTAGCGATGGAAGTTTAAGTTCCAGTTTATTTATATAACACATTTACAACAACCCTCTTTCCTCAAAGTGCCGTACAGTAAAAATAAAACAATAAAAACAATTCCTTATGAATGAGGGCCGCGGTCTGTTCAATACCGTTTCCTCTTTCTGTCTTGTAGGGATTTATCCTGGAACAGGTTGTCATCTGTGAAGACGAACTCATTCTCGGCTTTGCCGGCTCTTTCTAAAATGTGAGTTTTTGTTTATCTGAAATTTGTCACTAAAACATCTGTTTAATCTTTTAATTGAGAGACCCAAACAAAAGATTTGGCCTTCTCAGGTTGAAATGGCCCTTCCAATCAGGCTGCTAATGCTGAAAATACTCATGAATAGTGTATTTATGCAACTCATACATGTAAATAACCAAAAGCCACACCCCTTTCTGTTTCTACAGTGACCTGTCATCCAATCAGCTGTTGTCTCTCTCTTTGATTGGTCTGCAAAGTTTGACTCATATTCGATTGGTTGGAAATGATCAGCTGACGGAGTTGATACCCCGAGAGGATCTGCCGCGAGTCAGGTGAGTGAAGAAGTTTATCTGTGACTCTCTTTCCATCATTTCTGAGCTGTTTGGACAAAGAGACATTACAGCATGGAAGAAGATGTTTACTATGCTTCGTGTATGTCTTCTCAGGGTGATGGAGCTTCCTTACGCCTTCCAGTGCTGCGCCTTTGTCTCCTGTGACAGGAGAGGTGGAGGAGGAGATTTGTCCTGGGAGACAGATGAGGCTCCAGATTCAACTGGGAGGGAAGTCCCAGCCCTCTCCAGTCAAGGTGAATCCTGAAACCAGTAGTTTCCATCAGAGGACCCAGTACTGTTTTTTTTTACCCTCTGAAAATGATTTTTCCCAGAGTTTGTTCTGCTTCGACAACAAAAGAAATCTTCAGATTAATGCACTGATTGTCTATGTATTAAATTGTGGCATGTAAAAACGATCTTCAAAAACATTCAAATGTACTTTGACTGGACCTTTTAGTTCTTTTTGAAAGTTCTCTGAACATTTGCTAGTGGTGGTGAAATTAACCTTTTACATCTAGGAGGCCATAACACAGTTTTCTATTAACTAACATGAACTCGTGTCTCTGCAGCAGACCAGGACTTCGAGGATTTTATCATGGAGTTAAAGGATGAACCTGAACCTCAACACTTTGTCCACTGCAGCCCAGCACCAGGTACAGATGTAGGAAACAGCTACAGAAGAACAGATATATAATTAGTTTGATTACATTAGACGAAGGCTGACTACAAATCCGAGCTCTGGCTGGTCCCACCTCGATCCACTTCACTGTCATCCATTTAAAGGGGTCATTAAATTTTTAAGTTGAACTTTTCTTGTGTTGTAGAACATGTTGAGCAGATTTACAAGTTGAAAGCATCAAAAATCCAAAGTGCATTAAAAAGGGTTATTTTCTCACATACGCTCCAAAAATTGTTTATAGTTCAGACAAACAAGTTCTTCTGTTACTCGGTGACATCACCATGTGTCAGATTTGCGTAATCTCTGCTTTGGTTGTGTTCAGACTGCCCACTTGCCCACTCACTCACCAACTTTATATTGTTTACAATACAGAAGACGTGCTAGTGCATGAGATAAGCCAGCTACTGATGCAGCTGTACTTCATAATTATGAGCAAGATAGTCACAATTATTTATCATGTTTTTGGTATTTTTTACAACATGTAATCAATACCACTAACATAAACAGAAATAAATCCATATGTTCTTATTATGTTGTTTTGCTTTATCTACCTACACGAGCACTGCATGACGATGTTATAATCTTCTGTATAATAATAAATGTGCCAGAGCAAAACAGTTGTTGGTAAACAGCTGGCTTTAAAGCTAACTGCCCCATTACTATAGTTTACATAATTTCTTTTTTTTTATATGAGCTACATTAACCACTTCTCCAAACATAGTCACAGTTTAGACTGAACAAACTTAGGTTTAAAAATGTGGTTCCTGTACATATTTCACTACTCATTTTTTAAATTCTGGGTCTTTTGCAAAAAGGAACACTGGACACTTAGATTAGCAAGAGACTCTGTCTTAAAAAGACAGAAGTTAAAACGTAGCAAATTAAAAAAGGAGGTGATAAAATACTTCAGAAACATACTCAATGAAAATTATGTGAAAAGTACCTTTTCCGGTAGATTCTTTAATTCAAATTAGACTGTAAACAAGCATGTTATTGGATCCAAAAACAAAAGAATTTTGGAACATTTCTAAGATCACCTCATTTATTATTTAGAGGTGATCAACTTTAATCTCCAGCTTCAAGCCAAGCCAACTTTCTTTATAAAACACTTTAAAAACAGTATACTGACCAAAGTGCTGAACAGTAGGAAAACATATACTATTTAAAGGGCATAAAATAAATTTAAGAACATAATAAAAAATGGCCAGTGAGAAGACCTGTCTAGCATGCAGTGGCTGCGAGCAAAATTTTTTTTTTGTTGATGAAATATATAGGGGATTAGAAGTAGAATGAATAAAATATCGTTACGACCCACTTTAAGGGTTTGGTTGGGTGCAACAAAAAATAGACGTTGGGGACAGATGTAAAATAATAATCAGCACATTTTATTAAACACCCGTGAAATGACGAAAAATATCTGTAACGAAAATACACAAAATAAACAAGTGTTGGGGTTCAAGGACCTGCTGAAAGAAATCTATAAAACATATACCAAAACCCACTGAGTGCAAACGAAGAAACTAAAACCAAACAAAAGAGCAGCAGATCCATAACTAATGTTACCGTCGTCACAACAAAAGAAAAAAAAACTAATCTATCCCAACACTAAAACGAAACACAAAACACCCACTATGACAGAACAAATAAAGTTGTAATGAAACTGAGTGTAAAATGGTGAATCCAACTTAAACAGAACCACGACTAAGTCCTCCCACAGGACAGCACAAAATGGTCTGCAACCAAATGGATCACCCATACAAAGCACAGCAAACACCCAGTTAGCCATACTACCGAAATTCTGTCAAAGTCAGGACGAGGCCACCTGCGCCAACCAGTCTCGCCCTGATATCACAAATACACACACCCGGCGCACAAAGTGGGGGGAAGAGGCCTGAGCCATTCCGGATTCCCCCTAGTGATGTGTCGGTCACGAACGATTCGTTCAGTTTGAACTAATCCTTTATATGACTCGGGAGTAACGGGTCCTCT
>JBAFTC010000026.1:1466868-1487933 GCA_037177435.1 Melanotaenia nigrans | reverse complement strand
TCAGCAGCGATCTGGGACATTAGCAGCGATCCGGGACATCAGGAGTGACCCGGGCCATCAGCAGCGATCTGGGACATTAGCAGCGACCCAGGACATCAGCAGTGACCTGGGCCATCAGCAGCGATCTGGGACATTAGCAGCGATCCGGGACATCAGGAGTGACCCGGGCCATCAGCAGCGATCTGGGACATCAGGAGCAACCCGGGCCATCAGCAGCAACCCGGGCCATCAGCAGCAACCTGGGACATCAGCAGCGACCCAGGATATCAGGAGCGATCCTGCAGACACAGACACAGGCCCCAGCGGGCCAAGATTGGCAGCCACTGACCCCACCATGTGCTGGCCAGAGCGAAGGGCCCCAAGCCCCAAGAGCCCAGAGGCAACTAAATCCCCTGCCAGGAGGACCAGCCCCCCCAGAGAGCCACCCGCCGTGGGTCAGTACCCACTCCAATATTCCAACCTCACACCCGGTCACCAGGGCCCCATCGACCACTCCCCCCATCCTCCTCCCATCCCCCACCCACCCATGCCGTACCTGCGAACACTCACTTTCACACACACACATCACACTTAACCTTCCCACCGCGTCCTGTGGAAGACATCCCCGGTGGATCAGAGGACAGTGATGCTTTAATTATTCACATAGATTTTTATACCTGTCTTTTTTCTGAATGGAAGTACTGGTGATGGATGGAAGACACTGGCCCTTAGACATTGCCTGAATGAGGTAACGTATTGAGTCCTGTGAAACCACAGCTTGGACAGATCTTAACAAACCCACTGCTGTTTAGAACACCTGCTGAGGTGTCTCTGTGGGTTCAGTCTGTTGAAAGGTTAAATGGAGACACAATGAAAACGGTCTTAGTTATGACTGCACAGGTAGGATTTTAATTATAGATTCGTGACACTTTTTGTTTTTAACATTAGATCAGACGTTTTCAACTTTGAGCTCTGCATCATAAATCTGAAATGATCTCAGATAATCTCAACATTCTTCTGGACTTTTTATGTAAAAAATAAATTCTTCCAAACCCTATTGGCTGCAAATGAAACATGAAAACATTTATTTTAAACTTCTCTCTTTGTGTTTTTGTGTTTTCAGTCTCAGTATTTCTGATTCCTCCAGCTGTGGTCCATCTGCCGCGGCGCCCCCTGCTGGGCAGCATGGAGCCTGGAGCGAACCAGCTGCCGGTCCAGGTCCTGGGAGAGAACGAGGCGCTGCAGCAGTTCTTCAACGGTGAGACATGAACTGTTACAGCACGGCTGGGTGACTGCAGATACTAGAGAACCTGTTATAGAGCGAACTTTAAAAGATGTTCATGGGTGTTTCAGGATGGTTTTGTGACTTTTAAAGTTGAGGTGAGGAGGACCCAGGGGTCTGTGAAGCAGCTGACATGGTCCTAGATGCTAATCCTGGGTTATTTGAAGAGTTAAAGTATTTTTTAAGAGATTCTGGAGGAATAATTGGAGCAGATCTCTGTAAGTGGTAGGTGTTGACAAGAAGAAGGTTCTAAAAGCTTTCTTTATGTTTGAGACTTTCTGCAGTCTTTGAGGAGGTCGCAGAGGTTCATGAGGAGATCCCAGGAGTTGTTAAAGGAACTGAAGATGTCTTTTATGAGAATCCTGGTGCTCTAGAAGAGTGAAGTGATTTTCAGTGGTCATTTTTAGAGTGGCTGAACTAGACTGGAAGTTCTGGATTTCTAGATACAACAGTTATCTTACAAAGTCATGTGAGGGCTCTCTTTCTCAGAGATGTTGTGGCAGATATTGAAGGATCAATAAAGAGGTCCAAGGTGTCCTTGAAGATTCTAAAGTGATGTTTAAAGAATACCATTCTTATTTGAAGTTGTTTTATTGGTCTTTCAGGTTACTGCAGGGATGTTTGAAGAGGTCCATAAAGTCCATAAGAAGTTGAAGTGTTTTCATGGTCCAAGTGAAGGTTAAAATAGAGGCATATCAAGTTTCTGTGTGGTCCATGGAGTGGTTCCAGTAGTCCCTGAACTGATTTTGGTCCTTTAGAAGGATTAGTGTTAAATCCAGGTAAGTACATGGAGAGGGGGTGTTTTCATAGAGGTTCAGTCTTTAAGGAGACTCCAGAGATCATAAAGGAGGTTTTTATCTTCCTTCAATGTTCACTGAGGGTGTTCCACTGGTATGAAGAGGTTCAGTGGTCCATGAGCGTTGTCAGCTCATCTTTAAAGCAGCGGCAACATATTTTGGAAAGACTTGTTGGCTGGGAGGCGTTCTGTGTGGACGATGAAGGTGAAGTAACTTTGAGAAGTTCCTTAAGGGTGCAGCGTACATCATTAAAAACTGTGTCTCGAATCACTTTAGTGAAATAATTTATGTTTTTATTCTCTTTGAATGAGTTATTTATATCTACTAGGGTCCACATACTGTGAAGCTTTAAAACTATGGTACCAGCTTTGTTTGATAGGTGCTAGAACATGATTTGGGATAAGCAACACCTTAAAATGACCATAGAAGAAGACAGTACACAAGTAAACAATGTTGGAGTACTTACCTGTCATTACGCAGTCATTGCTGCACCTGAGGCCTCTGGACCCACTCACACATGAAAACTTGTTCATATATGGAAGACTTTTGGCCACTGACAGCCACTGTACATTCACAACTGTGAATCTAAAAATATTTTCATGCTTACATTCACCATTAGGTGTCAGCAGTTTGTATGCACTGTACCTTTAAGAATGTTGAAGGCAGGGGTGTCCAAAGTCGGTCCTTGAGGGCTGCTGTCCTGCAGGATTTGGATGTTTCCTGCTGCAGCAGCTGAATCAGATTGATGGGTCAACATGATTGGGCAGAACTTAACAAGTTGTTGAAGAAAACCATTTAATTTGAATCAGGTGTGTTGGAGCAAGAAAACATCCTACAACCTACAGGGATGCAGCCCGGAGATGGTGATCCCTGTTATAAGGGATTTCAGGATGATTTCATGGTCTTGGAAGAACTTCCATGACTTTCGGGGAAGGTTCAGATGTTTCTAGCTGGTCTTGAAGACAACGTTCTTGGTGTCTGAAAGGAAATCTCATTTTATGAAATAGTTCTGAAACCTTTGACTTGAAAATACAAACTTTCTCATTCCTAGCAGGTCAACAGGTCACATTGCTCATGATTTAAACAAGACAAAGTTTATGAAATGATGATGGAAATTAATAACTTAATGTGTGTTTATGTCTCTGTGTGCAGGTCAGGATGTTCGTGGAGTGTTGGACAGTTCTGTCGCCGTAGATACGAGCATCCTGGAGCATTACCTCAGTAACGACATGGACCCCAGCAGCTTGTATGATTCACACAAACACATTAAAACACACCACTCACTACTGTTCTCCACTGACTGTCAACACAGGTGAAACAAGATGATGAGCAACAGAAAAATGATAAATACAGCTGCGATACTGGATACTTAGACTGGAAAACTGTAATTCAGAGCCTGGGCAAGAGACCCAAAAGCAGGATGTCTGACACAGGCTAAGGTTATTAGTCAGAACATGAAACGACGATCTGGCAACAGGACAAGGGAAAACGCAGCCTGTATGGACACAGGAGGAAATGGGTCACAGGTGGAATCAATCGGGGCGGGGCAGGCACTCACAGCGGGAGACACAAAGGTTGGAAGGAAAAGGTACCTGAAACGGGAGGAGAGATTTCAAAATAAAAGAGACAAGCCAGAACAGGAAACAGACGAGACAAACATGACGAGACACAACAAAAATAACATGAATGATTTTTATTTTTTTTAATTCCTGAGTTATATGAACGGAGAACTCATCACCCTTCATTCTTCTGGTTCAGTTGCTTCTAAGATAATTAAAATGTTCATTACTGACAAACCAAACTGAAACATGATTTGTAATCAAACTATTTACATAAAGTTTGTAATTTCAAACATTTGTTTCCTCATATTGTGTCCTGTTGCTCCTTATCAAGAATGACATAAAGTCTTAAGTTAGTACATCACCACAATAAGACAATCAAGTAATACTTCTTCCTGTTCTGAGGCATAAAACTGGGCCTGCTGTTATCGTAGTTCATAAAGTTATATAACATCCATAAATTCAACAACAGCCCAGTTGGTGTCAGTGAAGGATGGAAACACAAACAGAAATTTGCCTGCAGAGTCAACATGTTGGTACACTAAATTTTTTAAAATCTAAATCCATCACGTCAGGGTGTTATTGTTCTTTCTTTCTTTTCCCAGCATACTTCCTGAGTCTCCGCCTGATTCCAGCTCAGAGGCTTGTTCACCTCGACAGATACCAGGTACCTTTGACCCAGAATCATCCAGCATGAAAAGGAAAGTAACAGCTGTTCTGGAAATAGCTTGAAGTAATGTTTTTTCAGAGGACTTTTGCTCTAGTCTTCAGAGGTGTGCAGGTTTGTTGTAGCACAACTCTCTTAAGGGTCCCAACACAGTATTTCAACCAGAGGTCTGGACTTTGGATTCTTTGTTTTTGAATTTCTGATGTAGATCTGCTGCTGTGTTCAGGATCATTGTCCCTTCACATGAGACAGTTTCAGCCAAGCTTTAGCTGTCAGACAGATGGACTCCAGAAGAGTTCATGGTAATCTAGATGACTGCCATGTGTCCAGGTCCTTTGGCTGCAGAGCAAACCCAGATCGTTTAGATTGATCCCACAGGGCAGGTTCCAGCTTACCCATATTCACATCGCACATCAAACAAGGGCCTATGTTAGCATCTTTTGTCCAAACAGACATAAAGGTCATACAAGAATTAACTGAAAAAGAAATACTTACTCAGTAACACAGTAAAATTATAATAAATCCAAGAAAAAAGGATAAAAATCCAAGTTAAAATATCAGTTCATTAAAAGACTCTTCTGAAGGAATGACTGACTTGGAAAAATGGGTTGTTTTACCGGTGGGAGCGCAGTAGCTGCGACTAGAATGCATCATCACAAACTCAGCAGCCACAATATGGCGGGGGTAGCTGATGATGGTGATGGCCTTCCTGTAACCTGAGACTCCCAGAGTGAACTCACATCTGTCTGTTTGACTTATCTTAGAACCTGAATATTTTTCAGGGTGTTCCTGTCCTTTAAAAGACTAAATTAAAAGACTTTCAGTAAATAAACAATATAAAAGTGTCATTTACTCTAACATTTAACATGCTAACGGAGGCCTGGAGAGTCTGAGATGTGGATCTGATGGTCTGACTTTGGCCTGAACTTGCTGGGACGTCCACTCCTAGGAAGCTGTATCAAATGTTTTCCAATAATCTTTCTCTCAGTCAAATTATGGACCCCTGATAGTTTAGAAATAACCTTAGAATGCTTCCCAGATTGATAAGCAGCAAGCAGCTTCTCTCTCGCTTCATTGCTGATGTCTTTCCTCCTTGGCATTGTGTTACCACACCTGAATTCTGCATTAATGAAGGAGCTCAGATAGATGATGATGAATAAATCAGATACATTTAATCAGAATCACCTGGCTGTTACTGGACCTTTTCAATCTTATAGAAGTGTTGTTCATCTGAGGTTGCATTTACCTGGTAACTAGCAAATTGGTTTTATTATGTTTCTTTGTAAGCCTTAGATTTGACAGGGTTTACTTTTGTTTTCACACCTGTACATTTCATGACATGATTTTTATTAACTTAAAACAGGATTTTCTTTCTTTTATAAAATGATGCTGTCTTCCAATATCTATTATGTTTTCCACAGTTTAGATGAGCCATTTTATTCAGGCCACTGGGTCAGTGCACAACAAACAATTTCATTGTTTGTTTGTTTTTTTTAAAGGAGGATAAGCCATTCTATACTTAACCTTTTACAATCTGAGGCCCCGTGTTGCAGGACTTTTAGAACAGATGATACCAAACTGTGCCAAAATGGCCATTTTTGGAGACTTTTCCTGACGCCTGTATTTTGTTCTGCTTTACTCTGAATCACAGTTGGCCTTTGTAGAGATGATGTTGTGATATGATGTGATAGAGGTTTATGGCTGCAGCTGCATCATTCTGAAGAGACATTTTATTTAGAGGCCTAAAGAGAGAGGTACAGGGCAAGGCAAAGGGGTGATGGGTTCACCACATATAACTGCTGATATTCAGGAAACAAAGATTCCCAGTGTTATTTTTTTCTAATTGACAGATCTTCACTATGAACAGTCCTATTGGTCGACCCAGCAGGAAGGCCCATCCTCGTCCTGTCGCTTTAAGGATCGGGGCTCCACCCCTTCAGACTCTCACTTATTGACTGGATCATCATCTTGTCGGCTTAATGATGGTGGCTCAGCCCCCTCCCACACTAACCTGCTGACTCATGATCAGCTCCGTGGTTTGGGCCTTACAAATACTTATATTAAAGCTGGGACTCCACCTGCCCCCCAAAACCAGCACACGCACAGCTCATCTGAGCACTACTTTCCAGGGCGGTGTTTACAAGGTTACACCCCACCCACGCCTCCCTCACGACCTCTACCTCCGTCCCATAGCTACGTTCCACCCATTACTGATCAAGGCATGGTCCTAACTGTCCCCCCACCCTCTTCAGACTGTCCTCTGGGCCCTGTCTCCACACCACACACCTGGTAAGACAGCTTTAGATCAGCTGATGACAAGTTATTTTACATAAATAATATCATGTGATTTAAATCAAATTTATAAGGATGGATTTTTCCATTTGTGCTTTAACCTGTCTCTCTTCTATCTGTAGTCTTCCAGACAGTAAAAAGAGAAGAAGATCTGAGTCTGGGGAACCAATTGCAGGAGCTGATTCGTCCTGCTATGAAGGTGATGGGACTCGTGGTAGTAGCGTGGGGAACCGTGATAGTGGACTAGGTCTAGCACCCTCCCAGCTGCTGACTTGGGAGCATTACAGTCCAGGGCAATGGAGCTCTTTATACGACAGCAGCTACCAAACACTGTGAGTACACCACCAGCTGAATCTGTGTTTTTCAGTGTGTCAAGTTGCTATGGAGATGGCATAAGGAGCTACAGTATCCACTATGAGGCACCTGCACAAAGGACTTGTTTTGTGTTGTAGGTCTCCTCTTGCCTACCGTGTTGATACAGATAAAGGCTTCAACTACTCTCCAACTGATGAGGCCTTTGTTTGCCAGAAGAAGAACCACTTTCAGATCACCGTCCATATTGGTGTGACTGGAGAGCCACATTATGTCAAAACAGGCAGTGGACTGCAAGAAGTGGACCACTTTGAGATAAATGTGTTTGGGGTTAAGGTGGGTATCCCACAGGATTTTCAAATTTTCTGTCTGGAACTAGTAGCTTGAGCAGACTCAGCTTAAAAACTGAAGGCAAAGGGAAGCTGTTGTTTGCTCTGACCAGAAACAGCTGGATGCAGTCAGTTCTGTAAAAAAGCCTTGACCTTATTTTGGGTCAGATTTGAGCTCCATCCAGTCCAGCAACTAGGTCTGACCCTACATTTTTTTATGTGATGAACTACAGCTAATAATGGAAATATAAAACATTTGATAATAATATTTCTAATAGTCCAGTGTGCCTCCTTACAGCTGGAAAGTCCCAGCCGTCTGGTGACCATTGAGCAGTCTCAACCAGACCGCAGCAAGAAGTCCTTCCACCCTGTCAGGTATGTGTCCCGGCCCGTTTCTCCAGCTGTTATGAAGTAATAGAATCAGATGACAGCAGGAAGAGGCCTCTTAACCAAACAAAGTTAAGTTATAAAACCTTACATTTACTCTCTACTACCACTGATTATTACTCAGTGTTACTAACTTTGCAAAACTATCTAATATTACATGAAATCTGCAGGATTTGCACAAAAAACCATCCATCCTTACAAGTTATACCTGATTGTAAAGGTGATTAATCAGTAGGCCTGAGTGATATAGAAAAAAATCTTATATTGATTATTCGGACATGTTTTCAGATTTAATTCTATAATAATAATAATGTTGCAATAGATTTATATTGAGTTTTATTTCTGACGGCACCCAAAGCGCTTACACTGGATCCATTATTCATCCACTCATTCATACTCGCTGATGGTGAAATACAGGTGTAGCCACAGGTGTCCTGGGGCAGACTGACATAAACATGGCAGCCAAAGTAAGCTAACAGCCTCTATTCAGTTCCAGCTCTGATTCAGCGTACATAGGAAATAGTATTTATAAATGAGATGGAGGATTACAGCAAGATGACCTCTAAATATTAACTGCTCTATTTCTAACAAGGAAGCAAAGTTGAGACATGAACGGCTTCACTACAAGATGCAACCTGTGGCCAAAACATGGAAGTTTCCTCTAGAACAGGTTTCTACTCTGTCCAAAACAGTCTGACCACAGAAAGACAGATGGACAAATAGATGGAGAGACAGATAGATGGAGAGACAGATAGATGGAGAGGCAGATAGATGGAGAGACAGACAGATGGACGGACAAATAGATGGAGAGACAGATAGATGGAGAGACAGATAGATGGAGAGGCAGATAGATGGAGAGGCAGATAGATGGAGAGGCAGGTAGATGGAGAGACAGATAGATGGAGAGACAGATAGATGGAGAGGCAGATAGATGGAGAGACAGATAGATGGAGAGACAGATAGATGGAGAGGCAGATAGATGGAGAGGCAGATAGATGGAGAGACAGACAGATGGACGAACAAATAGATGGAGAGACAGATAGATGGAGAGGCAGATAGATGGAGAGACAGATAGATGGAGAGACAGATAGATGGAGAGACAGATAGATGATAGACAGATATATGGATAGACAGATATATGGATAGACAGATGGATGGATAGACAGATGGATGGATAGACAGTAGATCTTTACCCATCTTACATTTATGGAGTTATGACTTCAGACTTGTGTGAGGACTTTCCTCCTGACTCAACTTTTTGTTATTGACGTTATAACGAAAGGCCCCATTTACAAAATAAAATATAAAACATATTGCAACGCAGAGTCCAAATTCAACTGTGACGCTATCTCACATTCGTGTCTCGCAGTGTGTCATGCTGGAAAAGCCTGTGTATGGCTGGAGAATCCGACTGACTGCTTAACAGTATTGTTGGAAGAGCTGTTGATCAGGACATAACATGTTTTTTCCAGTTCTGAAATGTTCTCTCTCCACATCAATCTCTGTGTATTAATTCAGCCTTTAAACCTCTGGACTTGTGCTGGTACGGACAACCTATGTCTGACAGCTGCTCCAGGTGGGAGGAGACAGGTAGAAACTTCACTTCACTAAGTCAGTTACCATGGTAACAGACTCTGGATAAGGCTTACCTCTCTTTCTGGAACGGAAAAGCAGTTTACCTCAACTCAGCGTTAACACGGAGAGCTTCAAAATAACCTGCTTTCTAGAACAGGACTTTAAAAAGATTTAGAGCAGCTCCTCTCAGTAAAACCGTCTTTATTCACTTCATCATAGACATTTCAGAAGACTGACTTTTTTCTGTCTTCTGTGTTTTTGGTCTCAAAATTTATGGAAAATTAGTCCGTGATGTTGGTAAAGACGTGACTTCTCGGCTGAGTGTAGCTGTCACATGATGTTGACCGTTGAAAGGAATAGTGCAGGAGTGGATTTGTAAAACGTGGACGTTTGAAACCCGGATCAGGTTTTAAACGTGCTGCACACAGCCTCAATAACTGAACAGGCTTTCCAGCCATGTTTAACACACTGAATGGTTTTCTTAAAGGGGAGAAATAATCAGCCAAACACAATTTTCCTTACTTTTTGCATCAAATGTATTATATTTTCAGTTACATATCAGTAAAATTGTGAAGCTTAAAGAAATTTATATGTAATCTAAAAACAATGAATTGTGATTAACCAGGGTCAGTCTTCCGGGTGGCAAAATAACCAAAGTAACACTGGGTAGACTGCACTTCACCGAGACAACAGCAAACAACATGAGGAAGAAAGGCAAACCCAACCCTGATCAGAGGTATGAATGAATGAATGAATGAATGGATGGATGGATGGATGGATGAATGAATGAATGGATGGATGAATGAATGAATCAATGGATGGATGGATGGATGGATGGATGGATGGATGGATGGATGGATGGATGAATGGATGGATGAATGGATGAATGGACGTATGGACGGATGGACGGATGGATGGATGGACGGATGGACGGATGGATGGATGGATGGATGGATGGATGGATGGATGGATGGATGAATGGATGAATGGATGGATGGATGGATGGAAGGATGAACGGACGGACGGACGGACGGACGGGCGGACGAATGAACGATCGATCAGGGTGCATTACATCGGTGTGGCTGATTGGTCTACCTGGGACTAAATCATTTGTCGGTAGTATTTATTTTTAATGATCAGCACACAGAGGCGGAACAGCTGAGATCCAGAGAAACGTGTGGCGAAATGGACTCGGAATAAAAGAAGAAAAAGGGAAAACAGATGAGGAGGAAGCAGCAGGTGTATTACACCCTGGTACTACTACTGTATTAATGACCCTGGTACTACTGCTGTAATATTGATCCTGGTACTACTGTTGTAATATTGATCCTGGTACTACTGTTGTAATATTGATCCTGGTACTACTGTTGTAATATTAATCCTGGTACTACTGTTGTAATAAGTATCTTGGTACTACTGCTGTAATAATGACCCTGGTACTATTTGTTGTCTGAACTTGTCGAAACTTTGTGACTTTCATCAGTGTGTTTATGTTGTTTGCTTGTTTTACTGCATGAAATATGTGGTAGGTCCTGCTGGACCAAACGTAGCTCTACAGGTGGGTTACAGGTAGGCTGCTGCATGGAAAAGTTGGGGAAGCCCTCTGAAGGTTGGAGTGTTTCTCATCTGTCTAAGACGAGTTGACTTTTGTTTTCACTCTTGCAGAGAATTTTAATGTTAACATATTATATTATGTGTGTGTGCGCGCACATGCATGCATGTGAGCATATGTGTGCGGTATTTATGAAATGGGGTGGCCTGACTGAGTTTTTGTCCCACTCCAGCCCTGCATGGGACACATATCTTGACAGGCTTATTCCTGCACTGACATTTAGTTGTTAACTCGCTGTGTTAAATCTGCCTTGTGTGTCAATTACCTGCGTCATCAGAAACACTTCACCACACTTACCACATGATACACGTGACAGACTACATATTGTCACTAGATTATTTTGATTTTACAATTCGATTTTTTTCATAAAAAATATGGAACTATTTTTCTTTACAGCATTAGTAAGTCTTGTGTGATCATTATAATATAGTTATTGTACATAATTTATTCAGACACATTTAGATTTACAAAAACAAACACCAAATACATAAAATCTAGATGAATAGATTTAACAGTCCTGCTCTAACGAAGGCTGAACCCAGATTCTTAGCCTTTGTGTTTAATCTTTTTATGACAACTAATCAGAAAAAATGTTGCTTATTATTTACAGAAGCTGTCAATCTAAAAACTAGAATATTAAAATATTAAAAGACTGATATAAACCATTTCTCCCTCCCAATAATCCCCAAATGAGCTGATGTCCAATCACGTGTCACTGTTTCCTGATGCTTCAGGTTTTTGTCAACATGTTGCTTCAGTGTTGGTTTGTGACTGGAAAAATTGAAAATCCATAAATAATTACATGAGTAAAGGGTTCTATGAAGGAAAGCATCTGATTCTCGGGTGTGAATCTGGACGTGTCAGATGTTTTAACTTTATGGTCTCCTAGAGAACTGGGTCATTCCACATCCTGAGCCTCATGTGAGTCTCAGACAAACGCAACATGAACTTGTGCTCCAGTTCAACCACATGTGTCTGCTTTTTAAATACAATGAGATTTCTACTACATTACAAAACCTCTGGAGTTACCAGTAAATGTATTTAGCAAAACAAATGTCACAGTCAAAGTGATCAGTCAATCAATGAAAAACTTGTGACTCCAGTGAGATTCATTCATTTAGTCCAGTAACTGACAGACTTCTGTAATACTGTGTTTACAGTCAATATTTACATACAGCAGGTCTGTGAAGGTAGGGTTGTTGTGTGGAGGTTACACTCAGGATATGTCAGTCTCTCACTTCAGTAGAGTTTCATTCAAAGGAAACTCTGTATACTTGTTTCAGTCAGACAGAGGACAAGGTCAACAACTGACAGAGGACAAGGTCAACAACTGACAGAGGACAAGGTCAACAACTGACAAAGGACATGGTCAACAGCTGACAGAGGACAAGGTCAACAACTGACAGTGTTGACAGAGGACAAGGTCAACAACTGACAAAGGACACAGTCAACAACTGACAAAGGACACAGTCAACAACTGACAAAGGACACAGTCAACAGCTGACAGAGGACAAGGTCAACAACTGACAAAGGACATGGTCAACAACTGACAGAGGACACAGTCAACAACTGACAAAGGACACAGTCAACAACTGACAAAGGACATGGTCAACAACTGACAAAGGACACAGTCAACAGCTGACAGAGGACAAGGTCAACAACTGACAGAGGACACAGTCAAGAACTGACAGATGACAAAGTCACCAGCTGACAGAGGACACGGTCAACAACTGACAGAGGACACAGTCAAGAAATGACAGAGGACACAGTCAACAACTGACAAAGGACACAGTCAACAGCTGACAGATGACACAGTCAACAGCTGACAGAGGACACGGTCAACAACTGACAGAGGACACAGTCAAGAAATGACAGAGGACACAGTAAACAACTGACAAAGGACACAGTCAACAGCTGAGAGAGGACACAGTCAAGAGCTGACAGAGGACACTGTCAACAACTGACAGAGGACACAGTCAACAACTGACAGAGGACACAGTCAAGAGCTGACAGAGGACACGGTCAACAACTGACAGAGGACAAGGTCAACAACTGACAGAAGACACAGTCAACAACTGACAGAGGACAAGGTCAACAACTGACAAAGGACACAGTCAACAACTGACAAAGAACACAGTCAACAGCTTACAGAGGACATGGTCAACAACTGACAAAGGACACAGTCAACAGCTGACAAAGGACATGGTCAACAACTGACAAAGGACACAGTCAACAACTGACAGAGGACAAGGTCAACAGCTGACAGAGGACAAGGTCAACAACTGACAGAGGACACAGTCAACAACTGACAGAGGACACGGTCAACAACTGACAGAGGACACGGTCAACAACTGACAGAGGACACAGTCAACAACTGACAGAGGACACAGTCAACAACTGACAGAGGACACAGTCAACAACTGACAGAGGACACGGTCAACAACTGACAGAGGACAAGGTCAACAACTGACAGAGGACACATTCAACAGCTGACAGAGGACAAGGTCAACAACTGACAAAGGACACAGTCAACAGCTTACAGAGGACACAGTCAACAGCTGACAGAGGACACAGTCAACAGCTAACAGAGGACACGGTCAACAACTGGCAGAGGACACGGTCAACAACTGACAGAGGACACAGTCAACAGCTGACAGAGGACACAGTCAACAACTGACAGAGGACAAGGTCACCATCTAACAGGACACGGTCAACAGTTGATAGAGGACAAGGTCAACAACTGACAGAGGACACAGTCAACAACTGACAGAGGACACAGTTAACAACTGACAGAGGACACGGTCAACATCTTACAGGACACAGTCAACAGTTGATAGAGGACAAGGTCAACAACAAAGCACTTACGCCAGATAGCGGTATTTGAGGTGGAAGACTTTTTCCTCAGAACAAGGGGGTCCTGAAGCGTGTCAGACTGAGCTGTTAGCGTGTTAGCTGCCTGTCAGCAGCTCCAGCAGCTCTGGAAAGCTGTGGAGACTCGTGGCAGGTTGTGGCAGCTGCTGGAAGTTGCTGCTGCTACGATTTCAGCTGTTGTCTGTCACCAGATGAGGATCAGCAGGTAAAGAATAAAGTCTGGTGTTACTTTTACACCCTCAGAAGCACAAATCTGTCCCACTGCAGGAATATTTAATCGTAAACTGTGAAAGAATAGAAGTCTAAAACTAGCAAACACCATATAAGCTCACATCCCTTCATATGCGTAGGTGATTCGCATCTGGGGGAGGGGACAGTGACAGTGACATCTATTTTGTACCTATGGAGCTGCCGCTGCCCAGCAGTAGGGCTGCAACTAATGACTATTCTGATGATTGATTAGTCACTGACTAGTCGACCAATCGAATTATGTATCTAATAATTATTAAATGGCTCTTATTTCACTTTTAGCTTTGAAATCTTGCATGAGGTTGTTATGTTAGTCCGTTGTGCCTCCTCTTTAAATTCGAGCATTGCAGACGTACTTCCGTGGTACGCAAGGTCCACTTTACAAATCTCACATGTATTTAATTTATTTTGTAAGTTTAACGTGAAGTTATCCCAGACTTATGACGTCCTCTGCCACCGTTTTACTCCCTTGTCCGCCGCCATATTTTACCCCTGACAGACTTTATTGTGCATTTAGCAACTCTCAGCAGAGATAGGAAAAGAAGATGATGATTTTTTTTTTTGCGATCGTACGTTCGTTGTCGACTATTTTTATAGTCGACTATTGTAGACAACGTCGACTAATCATTGCAGCCCTACCCAGCAGTCTCCCAAGGCAGACAAACCAAACTATACAAGTTCTTCATCCAGGTAACGTAGCAGCAGAGTTTCGCTTTACGCACTGTGTCACACGCCAGCAAATGGATATAAACACACCAACCATTTTTTATTCATATAGTGGCCGATTCAGCAAAGACATGTAAGAAGACATTAGATGAGTCTTTCACTGGCTGGAAGGATCTCACAGTACAGGTACCTGTAGGATGCAAGATGGATGCCAAGTTAGCCATCGATAGGTGGCGTGACACTGAGGAAATTGCAAAAGTTCTGTACCTAGTCTTGAATAATAAAATCTGTGTCGTATCAGTCTTTTTCATCTTGAATGTTGCAGATGAGTCTCACAGATCCCTTCATGGTTGTTCAGCTGGCAGCAGCAGCGTAGATCTGCTCAGATGTGCATCTTATTGGCAGAAGGAGCTCTGCAGATCTGGACTGGTTTTAGGTTGAGGAACTTATTTAATCCTGAGTGGAACATAATTACAACAGTAGACTGTGTGACAGTGTGAATACAGAACTTGTGACTGTAAATGTTGACCACTGCAGCTATCGTTTCTGTGGGTCCCTCCGGCATAATTTAAGACACCTCATCTTTGTGCTGAACCCAGATCTATTTTCAGAAAGAAACTGTTACCTTGTACTCTGCCTTGTATTCACTCCATGGTGAACAAAGAAATAAAAGTTTCATTCCTGTCTGGACAGTTGTAACTTTTGTAGGGCGGTCATACACACACACACGCACACACACACACACACACACACACACACACACACACACACACACCCACACACACACAGTCTTAGGTAACCCCAGCAGGCCACCCTCAGCCATCGGACAGCTTCTGCTCGAACGCTTCTCATTCATAATGCACAAAGAGAGGAAACACTACGCCACCTCCTCCTGTCCCCATAACTTCGTATTCTCCTCCCACTCCCCTCCTCCTCTTACAGAGAAGGAACAGAAAGAGCAGCTCCTTTGGTCTAAAAAAGCATCCAGAGCACTTAAGGACTGTGTTTTTTATGTATAACTGTATGCATGACCTAGAGAGGCCATGCATACAGAGAACATACTCACATACACAAACACACTGTACTGACACACACTGTGTGTGCTCACAGGCTTCGTCTGGGCTCATTTATCTAGTGCCAAGATTGGGGATGAACCTTCACGATGATAGATCTCCCCACTCTCTCCCACACTCAATTGTCTGACTCCAATTGCTCACCAGCTCAATCAATATGCTACCCAGGTAAACTGCAACAGGAAACACACACACACACGGAGCCAGTAGTATGGAGAAGTCTTAGAGAACGGCTTGCCACTTGTCTCTGTTGTTCTTGGTTTGGAACATTTCTGGTAAAAAGATCTGTTTTAAAGACCGATGATTTGTTTTAACTTCCACTTCCAAACAAGTTAATGGATGTGAGGCTGATGTTCCCTGAAGTGATATTTTAGAAGTTCTCATCTAATTTACTTTCCTGTTGGATGGAAACAGACACTTAAAAATTCACTTTTTCTTTTCTTCATCTTCTCGCTGTCTGCTTCATTTACTTCCTCTCCTGTCGCTGCTCAGTCCGACTCCCCTCCTGTCACTCACAGGGTTTTAACTTTTTCTCTTTTGTCTTTTTGTCTCTTCGCCAGTCCACCAGAACAGAGCAGGCTCTGATCCAGATCACAGATCCGTTCATGTCACCGTTGTCAGTGTTGAGCTGCTGCTCTTCAACTCAATTCAACTTTATTTATGCAGCACCAATTCACAACAAAGTCATCTCAGGGCACTTTTACAAACATATATATATAAACACACTCAGAAATAATCGCATAGGAAACCAACTCAATCTTCAATTCAGTTCTCCGTCCTGAGCTGCATGGGGTAACTTCCAGCAGAACCAGAACCAGGAAGGACGGCCCTCTGCCTGGATGAGTTTGGGGTGGAGAGCACATGACAGAGGGGTCAGAAAGCAGAGACACCTGCTAAGAAAGAAGAATAGAAACATAAACTGTTGACAACAATAAAGTCATGTGCAGGTTATTATATGTATAGAGATATATAATCAGAAGCCACACTGATCGGCTGCGTCGTTGTAGCACTTAAGCTCGATACATGTTTATAATGCTCAATACATGGTGAAAGGCTAATGGAATCATGACAAACAAAAGATTAATCCTGTAAAACATTCATTTTAACAATCGAAATCCTGGCTTGTAAAGAAACACAGAGGGAATTCCATCTCTTAGGATCTTAGTGCACATATAATTTTTTCTGAACCGTTTTGCTAAGAGTAGGGCCAAGGTACATGGGAGATGTACTAATTGGGATATTATTAGCCAAATTGATATTTTGTTTACAGGGACAAGGGTAGATTTATTCCAGTTTATTTTAAAGCCGGCCTTCGCTCTGAAAAGACTTAAAACGTTTATGATGTATGGTAGCGTTGTCTGGATATTAGATAAAGTCAGAATATAGTGAAATATAATGTCTGGATTGATCTATAGTTATATGGGAATGTATGTCGCTCTCTGATGGATTGAGCCAGTGGTTCCAAAGATAGAGTGAAAAACAGGGGGAATGCCATGATTAAGGGGAACGGTTGTGTCTGACAGGTACCTGTACAAACTGATGCTGTTGAATAAGTACATAATGCTTGTATTATGGAAATGAATTTAGGCCCAAATCTAAATCTTTCCATAACTGACCAGAGGTAGCCTGAGCACTCCAGCGGGTCTTTGTCGTGTTTGTCCTGGTGTAATGATACTTGCTCAATAGCAAAATTTATAAAGCCGAGCTTACGAGATCCAACTTGATCCCTTAAGCCCAGATAAAGCTCTTGAGGCAGGCCATCAGGGCTTTTGCACTTCTGGGCAGCTTTAACTACTATCTCCAACTCTGCTAATGAGTAATAATAAGATTGGTTCTTCTAGTTTTAGACTTTCTGAATGGGATAAACTAGGCAGTGTCAGCCTCTGAAGAAAAGAAGTACATTGTGATATATCGGCACAAAATTCTGATATTTAAGGGTTTCTGTAGAAATTTCGAAAAAAATCATTAGTTGTGGGCTGCATGGTGGTGTGGTGGTGGGTGGGGGGAGGTTTGAACAGTGGCCGTCTATCCAGGTACTCCAGCTTCCTCCCACCGTCCAAAGGCATGCATGTTAACTGATCAATCTAAATTCTCTGTAGGAGTGAGTGTGAGTGTGAACGGCTGTTTGTTTCTCTGTGTTGGCCCTGCGATGGACTAGGGACCTGTCCAGGGTGTACAATGCCTCTCTATCTTCCTCGTGACCCTTCATTGGACAAAGCGGTATGGATAATGGATGGATGGATCATTACTTGTACTGGGGTTTGTGACAGCATCCTGTACTGTTTGAATGGCTAACAGTCTACTTGGTCAATCACCATCACAGTAGTATTATTTCTGGAAATGTATTTATGGATAGACTCTTATATTCTCCCCTTAGGGCGTTAAGTATATTGACATTGGCCTCTGTAGATGTGTTTTCCAGACTCAATTTTCACCTCAGTTTCAGAAGTTTTTTTTTCACCTCAGTTTGCATTCACTTTTCAACTTACAAGATAAGTAACTGTCTCTTAGCAGTTTTTCTATTAGATCATTTTTTAGTTAAGTCCCACCCTAGTTATTATACAAAGCCCTGTAGTACTGCCACTAAATCTGTTACTGAAAAGGTATCAGGATGCAGGATGAACATTAAGGTATAACTGACAAGTGCCTGGAACTTTAATAAATAAAAGGCGTTCATTCTGACTTATGAAAACTCATTCATAGTGATTGTCTTGGCCCTTTAGGCGCCAAAGTTGCAAAGTTGCAAAAAGCAGGCCATATCTCTTTCCAGACTCGCGTATCTTCAATGGTGAGGGGAGGTGAGCGAAGGGGCAGGGATCTGTTAAAAGTTTATGAGGAAATTGCATTTGAAAAACACCATACGGAGCTGATGAGGGCTCAAAATCTCCGTATAGAGTCCGATATACGTGATAGAGTGGATTACAGAGAAAACATGCAACATATTAAAAACCCTTTCTGGAGGAGCTTCATTAGGCCATGGTCTCCAACTTACATTGGAGCCAGAAAAAGGGGGGGTGTCCTCTCAAGGACATTCATAACTTTCCAGGACTAGTATGACAGCACTGTAGACGTACGAACCAGAGACCAATGTGGGGTCTCTGTATGTCAATGGCTATAGGTGGAGCAAAGAGAGAAAGGAGCAGGGAGGAACTCACAGTGCATCATGGGACATTACAGCTTTGATGTTTTCTTGTTTTATATCATGAAACAGGATTTATGGTGGACACTGGTTGGAAGTCAGGTTGAGATAAGGAGGTGACAGGTGGGGGCCTTGAGCTGAAATGCAACATTAAAGCTGTGTTGAAGCTGATCCGGACATCGTGGATGATCCCATGCACATCCAGTTAATTAATCTTTTCAGGCTGGAGGGCCTCTTTTCAACAGAACCCATGCATCTGTGCTGCACCTCTGAAAAGGGAACATGTTTGTGATGGTCAAATTAAGACGATTTAACTTTGTTTGAAGTAAATAAAGCCTAAAACTAATCTAAATTACAAAGAAAGTGCATAAAGGATCTTATAGTCCAAATCACATATGTTGTTCCTATTTTCATGTTTCTTATCGAAGCTCTTACATCTCAGCTCCTTTACTATAATAATGGGCATTATCTCAGAGCTGCAGTTGGGAGGCAGCTGTGTCAACACGGTACCTTATCTCAACTGTGTGAAAATCCGCCGCCTCCATTTAAAGAGCAGAGATGAGGTTACTGTGTATGTTGCATCTCATACATGACAAGCTGTGTCTTAATTTCCTCCTCAGCTGGGCTGCATCAGTGACACAAGGGTTGGTTTTATTGGCTCAGATGCTGGCTTCAAACAGGTGGTAAATCATTGACACAGAGCCTGCACATCAGTGTGCTTCTAAGATAAACTGTGTCAGAAAATACATGTAAACTGACTCTTGCCTCATTTTTTTAAAGTACAGAGTTGTCCTGTTAAAATGCAGAGTCCCTCAGGGATGTTCAGCCTCTGTACTCAGGAAACAGAGGTGTTATCATGGCTGTTCGTCATTCAGTAAATACCTGAAGAACGAAAAGTAGGAAAGGAGTGTTTGGAAGATTATTTCTCTGTTGTAAAGCTGCTTCTTGACTATAAATCTTGTGGGAAAGTCTTGTAAATGGAGCCACATTTGTAAGTAAAATGGATTTGTGGGATGAGCAGCAGTATGTGGCTTGTGGTCATGAAACAGCAGAATAAGCTGTTTGGTGCTGGCAGAGAAGATTGGGCAAATTTTTCAAGGATAAGCAGCAAAGCTCATCTTACAAATGCAGTTTCATTACAGACGTGTCTCCATCTAAAAGTTAAATAAACAGGCTTTACAACAGTATAAGATTCACTACCAAGAAGCTTTGTTACAACAACCCGCCAAACACTTATTTCCTTACTTTTTAGTTTTCTTGATCTAAACTCAATCATTCCTGTTAACTTATATTTAATAATTAGATACCAAACTCAAAAACTTCCTTCAGCTCTCTAAGGGCTGGGCTATACTTGTGTGTGTGTGTGTGTGTGTATCATGGCTGCCATGCGTTCCCAGCGTTCATTTGGCATGTAGACCGCTCACGTGAGGTAACGTGTCGCATGTGCAAGTTGCAGTTGACTTGAACTCTAGAGGCGCTCATGAGAACAAGAGCATGAATACGTCAGGTCCGAGGTAAACACAAGTATAGCATAGTTTTAAAGACCGCCTCTCGGACTATGTCCACAAATATCTGTTTGACTGTGTATGATTTTTCCTTCCTGTTGCACAGTGACAAACACTCGTGTCTCAATAGTTGACAACAAATTGGAAGTGTTTTGGGGGCTGATGACCCGGAAAGACTGAGCAGTGGATTGACCTTTTCACTATGTCAACGTGGTGGCCTCCAGTATTGAGCGTTTTGCTGTACCGTGCTTCCGTCATTTACTGCGAGTTTATCCAGAAATGCCGCGGAGCCTTGATGTGTACGCTTCCATTTACAGCAGCTATATCGAAGCCCTAATCCGCATCTTATTCTCTTTATGTGAGCGTATTGAGAAGATGTGATCTTTCATAACAACGCCTCCAAGCGTGAACAAGCTCATCAGGTTTGAAAGTCAAAGTCAACTCAGTGTGACTCCAGGAGGAGGAACAGAAATGTTGGAAATGTAAAATGATTTCTCAAGGATCCAGTATCATTAAGTTGCTCATTAAATGTCACGAGAGGCTCAGTTTGCTTCACATGAAGCAGCCAGAAAAGATTTGCCTCAAAAAACAAAAAAAAAGTATAATCAAGTTTTCATTTAACTAGTAAAGTTAAAATTCTAATTAAAACAAAGTAATTCAATAAACTAAGAGACTAATAAACTAACTGCTCTTATTAACACTAGAAAAACCAAGGCTCCGCCATTTGGAGATTCTACCTTCCATGCCCAGAGGGCAGCCAAATGGCGGGAT
>JBAFTC010000026.1:1440233-1452087 GCA_037177435.1 Melanotaenia nigrans | reverse complement strand
AGACAGACAGACAACTTTATTTATCCCCGAGGGGA
This sequence comes from Melanotaenia nigrans, assembly GCA_037177435.1. NCBI lineage: Eukaryota > Metazoa > Chordata > Actinopteri > Atheriniformes > Melanotaeniidae > Melanotaenia > Melanotaenia nigrans. The sequence continues at coordinate 1,452,052 of JBAFTC010000026.1, read as the reverse complement.
AATTGCATTGTTACAGTAGTCCAGTGGCATAAAGGAATAAAAAATAGAAGTAAACTATACAATACAAGTAAAGTGGAATAAAAATAGAAATAAAATAAAGTTCTGAACACCACAAAGAATATAAATGCCTGAAAAACTTCTGTAGATCACCTAAAAGATAAGCTATCCATCCCAATTTACCCCACAGAGCTACACACCACCGTTCCTGAGACACTGGGGATGGTAGACGAGGTGGACCTCAGGAACGCTTTTGTTTATTGTTCAGATTTTTAGGGGTTGAACCAAGCAACTTTTGCTCCAGAGGTACAGTAGCTCAGTTTTCTACTGCTGGTCAGGGTGATATGATCCCTACTTTTTCCAACTCCAGAGATCTTGTACAAGAAACTAAACCCTCGTGGGATTTACTGTATAAAGCTCTGTAGAGGTGCACGTGCTCCGAATGTTGCTTGCAGTGTGCTTTAGTTATTTAGTCATTTTAAGTTAATTAAAAAGTCCTGCGTAGATTAATTTTATTAAAACACCAAAAACCTTCCTCTACTGGATAACAGTCATGGACCGGCAGACTGCAGTACTTACTGTCAGTTTAAACTAATGGTAGGAATAGAAAAGTATATTTCTTTAAAACTTTTACACAATTAGTGACTTTCATTCACACTCTTGTTCCAGTAAACTGGGTCTTGGATTTAAATTAACCCAGCTTTCAGCACTGTTTCTTGTTTTGTCTCTCAGCTGAATTCTTGCTCACGCTGATGACTAATTCAGGTGGAGGAGGTGCAGCAGCAACACCAGACTCATTAGTTGTGTCAGGGAAACAGCTCCACTGCAGCGAGGAAGGTAAGGCTGCAGGACGGGAAACCCAACGTGGATCATGAGGCCAGAGATGGACAACGTGAGTATCTGCAGTCAGATGGTTAAAAAGTGGCTTTTTCTGAAATACTCTGAGATTTTCATTCATTACAAAAAGTAGTTTTGTTTAATTCCTCAGATGCAGAAGACAAAGTTTTTTTTACTTAAGATGGAACTTCAGACATTTTTATCAAGAGATTTTATTATTGATTCTGAAAAACACATTTTTATAAATAAAGGGAATTTTTTTTTATTGTAAAATTAGTTTTTGTTTTCAAACGCATCAGTTTTGTCCTACCACACTGTCATGTTTGGCTACTTACGTTCATGTTACTGTGTGAAGAATGTGTCTTTTTCTGTCTTCACACTTTTCACCATGAATCATTTGGTTTTCACGGGTTCCACAAACTGAACCTGAATCCAGTTTTTATCTCTTAAAGGAGCCAGTGGAGTTAACCCCCTCCCTGGATGATCACTAAGGACAGGATGTCCACCGCTGGTCCTCGAGAGCCGCTGTCCTGCAGGTTTCCAATGTGTCCCTGCTCCAACACGCCTGACTTGCATTAATGGATCCAACTGCCTATAGATTTCTGCACAATGACTCATTCATTTGAGTCAGGTGAGTTGGAGCAGGGTCGCATGGAAAAACTGCAGTCTTGTGGTCCTCTGGGACCAAAGCTGGACACCCCTGAGAGGAAAAACTGGACTCTATTGTTGCAGCTTCTTCTTGCAGGACTTTGATTTTTCTCTAATATTCTCCCGATCCTTTTTCCCGGTCCTCTTGACATCCATCAGACTCTTGTAATAAGGCTGTGGATGTTGATGCATTTCATTGTTGATCTCTTTAGCATCAGAACTCCTGTGTGGAATCATGATTTTTACCATTAAGCTCAACATGTGTGAAAGACATTAAAGAGACGTCCCAGCTTCTTCTTCTTTCATCCTTTGCTGGTTGCTGCGTGAGACTGCCCCCTGAGTTTCCAGTGGTACTGCTTTTATCTGGGCACATATCTGCAAGCTCTGTTGTATTTATTGTTTCAGCATGAGTTGCTGGAAATATGCTATAAAATTTCACCTTTGCTTCTAAGAACAGACTGAAATATTTCTGTAAAGAATGCAGAAGAGAGGCTCCATCCACGTAGAGCATAACTGAGGCTAAAGTGAGCAGTGATATGTGACTAAATCTGAGACAGATTTACTTATTTACATTCATAAAATGAGCATAATTAGGCCCTTTGCGTTGCTACTCTTCCTCATGCTGCATCACTGCTCAGCTGTTTTTTCTGTGTTTGTGCAAAACTTTGCTTCTAAAACTGGTCTAAATGTTATTTTATCACATTTTTGCAGTTTCTCCTGATACGTCTTTTTTTTGCTTCAATTGGTGGGATAGCTAACAAGCAAGTAGCATTTTAAATGCTATGCTTTACATTTCTGGATATGAAATATAATAAAAAAGACAAGCGACAGCATAGTGACCCAGGACCAATCTCTTTATAACTCTTTATTGTGAAGAATCTACTTTTGCCAGGATTGTGATATATTTTCATTGCACTAGTTAACCAGTGAAAATACAGTTATTGTCTAGGATGTTTTTAGACTTAAGAACAGTGATAGTTTTTCCAGAGCATTATGATGTTAACAGGGGAAAAAAAAAAAAAAAAAAAGTGCAGCTGATAGAGAATTTTAGAATAATTCCCATTTACATGTTCCTTAAAAGTGCCTTAAAATGTCTATACTGGTGCCATGCAAATTAAGTTAAACTGAAAATGTTTAGTTGATGTTTTTAAAACAAAACTTTCAGAAATGTTCACAAGATTTATCAACTCACTCGAGGAGTGAGCTCCTCTCAGTTTGGGCCCAATAAAGGATAGCGGGAGAAACTGAAACTTCCATCCTCAGACTTTAATCAACAACGCTGAAAAAAAAATCTGAGTTCATTTACTCCAGGATTCAAATAAAAAGGAATTCTCCACCTTTTACGACCCTCTGCTGTTACATATGGACTCACTAAGACAAGGGCAGGTTATCTATCTTTATTATTAAGACGGAACACAAGGTGAAGGTCTTACTTGGACTGGACTGAAGGAGGGTCAGGAACCAGGAACCAAGAAGGGGGTGAGTCCATGTAGTGTGCAGGTTTAGCTTGCTTGAATGAGGTCCGACAGGGAGTGACCGTGGTGCTGGAGTATATAAGGACTAGTGAGACAATGGGGAACAGGTGTGACAGGTTGGGTGGACTGGAGAGCTGGGATCAGGGACAGGTGTGGAGAATCAGGGGACTGCTGGAGGAGTGGCAGGACAGACTGTGACATCTGCAGCCTGACCAAAATTATTTAGATATATCTAAATGCAGCACAGTTCAAAACCCCATATTTTGGTCCAATATTTGACCAAAATTGATATAGCTACTGTTTGTCTAACGTATAACTAAATATTCAACTTGGCCTGTTTCTAATAAACGGGATCATTCAGAACTGATGGGTTTAATCACTTCTTACCTTCTCCAAAAGTTAATGAATAATTTTATGATTATGTAGGTGAGTTTTGTAGCTTCAGACTTGCCAATGAGACCTCCGGTAACAGAGTTGTTCTGTGCTCATTTACAGCTGGAGAGACCCCCATGTTTAGACTGATGAGGGAAGTACACTCCAACAAGAAAAGGCAAATTTATTTGTATGGCACATTTCATGCACAAGACAATTCAACATGGTTTACTTGAAACATTAAAAGCATCAGAGGTGGTGCAAAGAAGCATTAAAATGTGGTCAAAGGCAACAAATAGAAAAAGTAAAAATCATAAAAGAAATGAAAATGATTAAAAACATGATGAGTTGAAAGTTACCATGCAGATTTCATGCATAGGAGCATAAAAACAGAGAAGCTGGATTTAAACGCGTCTACATCTGCTGAAAGTTTCATCTCCAGGACACGAAATGCAAAACACAGGTGTAAAGTTGCTAAGCTGACACCGGTAACTAATCTCTACTCAGCTGTCGGGGCGTGTGTGTGTGTGTGTGTGTGTGTGTGTGTGTGTGTGGACTGAGCCTTGGTGTCATCTGTCAGCCCGGAGACTGATTGACAGATGTCTTCTGTCACCACGGTAACTGTTGTTAGGGAAACTGTCTCCTCTTCCAGGCTTCTGTCTGTCCTCTGTGAACATGTAATTAACTGACACTCTATCCGTCGTGTGTGTGTGTTTTTAGGGCAGGATGGGCGCTCGACATCTCTCTCAGATTCAGGAGGAGTCGGACAGCAGAGAGCACAGGTAACAGGACAGGTGATCTCTGTGGGTTAGACTATCTGATCCGGGACTTAACCCTAACCCTAACCCATCACTTCTTCCACTTACGGCTAAGGATTTATGACACTTTGAAGACGTGTGGGCTCGGTGCTGGGATTCAGATACCTTTGTGATGGAAATGTGACTATGTTTAAACCATTGTTCACCGTAAGATATAAATATTTTAGGTTTAATTATTTGTCCAAATGAGGCATGAACGTAAACGCTGCCACTGTCTGCAGAGGAGACGGAAACTCACTCCGGTCAGATGAATTTGATAAGTGAGTGAATGCAGGCGTGTGTGATACTCTCCAGTGAAGCGCGATCTTGGCGGAGGGATATGTTACCCTGATCAGACGCATCTGAAAACAAATCTGAATGGAAACTTGTTTACATAGAAGTGTTTGTCAGAGTGTCTCACCAGGGACGGGTTTTCTGTTTCATGCAGAGTGAAGACTTTTTTCATGGCTCAGACTTGGCTTTAGTGTCCATCTTAGAATGTGGTTTAGGAGGTGAAGGTGTTATATAAAACAAAGAGAGCTCTCTCTGTCTGTTAGTAGTGGTTTCCTGCATCCGGTCATCCAGCAGCAGCAAACAGGTGAAGCAGGTGTGGACAAGACAGAGAAACAGGAAGTGAGGGATCTTAGGGACCTGGCGTCTCCAGCTCCGTACGATCAGCAGAGGAAGCTGGAGGACAACAGAAGTCTACTGGAGGAGGTAATGTTGATTAAAATGACTACAAGTTCTAACAGAGCTATTTAACAGATTAACGGCGCTTCCCAGAGGTTGGAACGATACACAGCACCAACTACTATCAGTTGTACAATTTCAGTACAAAATCTATGATTTTGCTAAACATTCCTTTAGAATGTCAAATTTTGTAGATGTCTTATGATCCAAACATTAGGATATCTCCCTAAATTTAAATTTGCTGTTTTCTGGTCAAATATTTTTATTAGTGCTATGCTGATTAGCTTCTGTAAAGATAATATTCACACATTGTCCTATGATCTGATACAGGTTTTAGCATCTTTCCCAAAGTATATTCATTTTCAGCCTCATCCCTTGCCTGAAACTTTTTTCATTTGTGCTATGTGCCATCTTCATTTATTCTTCACCAGTAGCACCTTACCTTAATATGACTACAATTATTCAAGCAGACCTTGCTGTTGCAGAGACACACTCAATTCATTATGGGGACACAATTCTTAAGCAGAGGCCTAAAACACAAGATTGTGGTGTGGTTGTTGGTCTGAGCATTTACTGGGATGTTCACACAAAACCATCTCCAGGGTTTCCAGAGAACGATCTGAAGAAGAGAAAATATCCAGCGAGCAGCAGTTGTCTGGACCAGGATGTCTGGTTGATGTCCGAGGTCAGAGGAGAATGGACAGACTGGTTGGAGATGATAGAAAGACAACAAGTCCAGTCAGCACTGGTTCCAACCAAGGTCTGCAGAACAGCATCTCTGAACACACAACACGTCCACGGGCTACAGCAGCAGAAGACACACCGGGTTTCTAGTTTATTGTTTTAACTGGATCCCCATTAGCTACTGCAGAACTGCAGCTATTCTTCCTGGGGTCCGACAAATAAAACTTAGAACAATTTTAATTAAGCATAGAAACATAGCATTGAAAAAGAAACAAATAAAACACACAAAAATAAAATAAAATAAAAGGTAGTCCTTTTAAACATTCTACGATAATCAAAACAATACATATTCACACATTCTATCATATGGCATCAACAAAGTCATTGTATAATTACAACTCTAGCCAATGACCCATTTAACTAAAATATTTATATCATTTATATTGTTTGTTTATTAATGACTGCCAAACTGTTATATATACATCCATTTAAGAGATATTTTTTATTAACAGTTTAAATCCTTTACTGCTAGTATTTTGTGTTTTGGAAGTGTTTAGGAAGTGAGTTCCATGCCAACATCGCTCTGTAGATCACCGTTTTTTAATAGTTTGTATTTATGTTTGGCAGTGAAAAATGACCTCTGACAGCCGGTCTTTTGTTATAACTGTGGGTTTCTGAACTGACACAAAGTTCTTTGTATATAATGTGTGGGATCTTTGATGTGGATACATTTCTTATAAATATTAGTAATGAATAAAGTAATCTATCTCTTACCATTAACCAGCTGAGATCTTCATGCATTCAAGCTACATTTGTTCTAGAATGACAACCAAGAACAACGCGAGCTGCTCTATTTTGTACTCGTTTGGAGTTTATTGATCATGTCTGCTGAGACGTTCGACCAGACCACTGGGCAGTAGTCAAGATTTGACAAGATTAAAGTTTGTATTATTATTTTACTGATTTTAGTGACAAAGATGGTCTGCATCTTTTCATGACAGGGATGCCACTTCCCATTTTATTAACAATTTTATTTATATGTGTCTTCCATGAAAGTTTGTCATCTATGACGACTCCCAGCAGCTTGGTCTCTTGCACTTGGTTGATAAATACCTTCTCCATTTTCAGCTTTAGCTCAGGACATCTACTGATGTTGTGATGGGAACCAATCACCATGCAGTTGGTTTTAGAGACATTCAAAACATGTTTGTTGTGTTTTACCCAGTTTACAGCTGCTTTTAAATCTTCTTTTAAAACTGAATTCAACTCATCGATAGTCAGTGCAGATGTATATAAGGTTGAGTCATCAGCATACGTTCCTATGTTTGTATTTCTCAGAACAAGTGGAAGGTCATTAGCAAAAATGGTAAACAATAAAGGTCCCAAACAACTTCCCTGTGGTGCTCCACAAGACGCAGCAATCTCATCAGAAAAACACCCATTAAAAAAACTAATTGTGTTCTATCTGTTAGATAGTTCCTAAGAACATAACCCATAACATTCAAGTTTTTCCAACAATTAAATCAAATGCTGCAGAAAAATCCAACATAACAGCACCAACTATTTTCTTTTTATCTATTTGCCTTAGCCAGCCATCTGTCGTCTGAGTCAGAGCTGATGTTGTGGAGTGAATAAATCGGTTATTAAATCATTCGCAGAAAAGTAGTTTGTAATTTGTTCAAATATGACACATTCTATAACTTTACTTATTACATGTAAGAGGCTGATTGGATGGCTGTTTGCTCCTGAAAATGGCAATTTCTTGTTTTTCGCTATTGGAATTATCTTGAAACGCTTCCACTGTGGTGGACACAGACAGCTGGAAAAAACATTTTTATAATATGACAGATGGGTGGTGCAATTTCTTCTGTGACCATTTTTAGTAGCTTACCATCAAGATTATCAATGCCTGGAGGTTTATTTTTACAAGTTTATAATAAGTTTTCTACTGTCTTTATACTCACTTGCTATGACTGGATTACATTCTTTTAAAATTTCGCCTGGTGGCTGCTGCTGGATCCTGAGCCTGGTTGTTGAAGTATGCTGCTGCACCAGGTTCCTCCTGTCAGCTAAGAACAGGAAACTGAGGCTACAATTCAAACCCACTCACCAACACTGGACAATAGAAGATGGAGAAACGTTGCTGGTCTGATGAGTCTCCATTTCAGCTCCACATTCAGATACTAGGCTCAGAATTTGGTGGAAACATCATGAAAACATGGATCCTTCCTGCCCTGGATCACCTGATATTACTGACTGCAATGTTTTACTTTTTGTCAACAAAGTTGGAAGCTGCATTTTTCTGCTGTGCATCTGGGACATGAACTTATCTGCAGGCAGGTGTTTTTTTGTTTTGAAAGGTCTGTTTACTGAGTTTAACAATGGAAAATTTACATGAACACTTTGAAACTGACAGCCTTTCTATTTTTGTGATGCATGTTTTTCTTTTTCTCAGCTGACTCATATTGAGGCGGAGCTCCGCGAGTCGCTGCATCTGGACGAGGAACGACAACAGGAAGCTGAATTTCTCCGCCAGCAGGAAAACAAACTACTGTGGCAAAACCTGTGTTACCTGAGTCTCAGCCAGCGTATCGCCAAGTGAATAAGAACACAACCACACCAGAGTTCCCAATAAGTCAGGATATTTTTCCCAGCATGCAGACAACACGATGTTGCTAAATTCTTTGACCAAATCAAGACATAAGGACTTGGGGAAAATCTGAGGAATTCGACTGGCTTTTAACACACACATGTTGTTAACACACACGCATTTAAGCACATAAATGATGCTGTCACATTTCAGAAAGAAACAGCAGCAAATGAAAGGTTGCAGCTAATAAATAAGCAACGGGATACATCTAAATTAGGGATGCACCGATACCACAATTTGTCAGAGTACAAGTACTTGTTGATTCAAAGTACCAATATGAATAATAATAGATCCCATTACAATTCACTGGTAAGGAGTTTGGACCAGAACGTCTGATGTGGCAACTCAATGGTTAGTGGGTCATCCTCTAAACCAGGACTTTCCCTGCTCCAACACACCTGACAGTAATTAATGAGTCATTGTGCAGAACTTCATCTGCTACTGAATCTGTTGAGTAGACCTGCATGAATAAAACTCTCTTCATAAATGAGAATAATATGGGTTTTGGTACCGAGTACGAGTACAGACGCGTATAGTATTGGGCCGATGCCGGATGCTGGTATCAGTATTGGGGCATCCCTGATCTAAATAAACTAAAAATAAACTGGAAAAAAAGAGGTAAAGTGGGGGGAAAATTGTGACAGAAAAACGTTATGTAACTGGTCTCTCTTGTCATTTTCCACAGACCCTGGGTCAGCAGCTATTTCAGAAGTTTTCCCATGCACATCTACTGTCTACCCGTCCAAAATGTCAAACAAACCAGGAGGCGAGGCCAGAAGAAAAGAAGATGATGTATGAATCAGAGATACATTACATATGTGTATAAAGATCGGCATGCCGTGAACGTATGAAATAAATGTGGTACCTCCCCATGAATTTTCTCCTATATATAAGAAACAATGCAGGAAAAAGTCTGACAGAATGTCAACAAGAATCTTAACAGAATATTGATTTAGAATTATTATACTTCACACCTGACTACACAGAGATACAGAAAAAGAGAATTATATACATATATAATCCAACCTCTCCTTCTACCTCTCCTTTTAAATCTCAAGATTAAAATCTATGTTTTAAAGTTATCATGTATTTCACCTTCACCTGAAAACAATTTTGCACCTTAGAAGGAAAATGCTCCAATAAAGATGTTCATTAAGAAGAAGAAGAAGAAGAAGAAGAAGAAGAAGAAGAAGAAGAAGAAGAAGAAGAAGAAGAAGAAGAAATGAAAAACACTTTGTGGATTGAGATGACGTGAAGGGATATAAACTTTCCTGTAAAAGAAATCTTTAAAGAAATAGTCGAGTTCCTTTATCTTATTGCATGTGGCCAAACACTTTTGGGAGGATAAACCATGCATCATGTAGTAACACATTAAAAGAAATAAAAATAAACTTAGGGGAAAAAAAAAACAAATAAACGCATATTGAGCTATCCCTACACTTAATGCAACCCATATTTCACTTCCCGACTACTTTATACCGTATAGGGTTCTAAAATCAACATCCAGACTGATGGACAGTAGAAGTTGACACCGAGCTATTTTTCTCTACATGTCTTGAACGCAGCATTACGTTGTTACTTCTATGCGTCATTACGCCGTCCAAGCCCTTCTTCTGTGTGCGTGCTTCGCTTCCCCGTGAGCCACAGACATCATGGTAAGCTTCTACTTTTATTTATTCTTTAGTAAAGTCAGTAGAATAATCTAAAACATAAAAATAAGATATAATAAAGATAGCAAGGCAAACTTGCACACAGCTTCTAAATTGTTTGTAGTAGTGGTTTTGTTAACTTAGTCATTTTAGCTAATGGTGCTACCCGGCGAGCAAGCACATGGGCGTTGTGACTGCGAAGCCTCTAAGCTAACTGCTAGCTAAGTGTACACGTTAGTTTTCATTAAATGAGATAAAGTTCTCGAGTGTACCTCGGTCAATGTTGTGTTAAATCTTGCTTGACTGTGTTAATGTCTAATTATTCATGTTAATCGTCGTTGGCCTGTTAGCATCTTCAGTTAGCTTGTGTGGGCTTTGTGGCTGTCAGACAGGAACAAATCCAGCGATAATGGGCATTGATTAATTGTCAGTGAGAAATTGATGAAATTGTATTAGTATAAGGGCTATTTAGTGCATATTGATATTTATTCCGGCTTCTCCACATGTTCGTACTTTAAGCGATTTTCTATTTTTCATTAGTTAATTGTCTGAAGTCTTCTAGCGGTTTCCAAGATGAAATGGGAGGGGCGTATATGGTGCATTCAATGGTACTCGTAATGTCTTGATCTGTTTGGAGCGCCATGACGACTACATATAAATGGAGGGTGGCATGACATCCATCCATCCACCCATGATTTATCCCCTGCTTCATCCTGTTCAAGGCAGCAGGCCCCTTGACACCTATTCTGATGTTTTATAAATTTGCTCTAACAATCATTTGTTCCTGTTTTTGTTTGCCATTACGTTCGGTTGCACTTCATTTATATGAGAGCTTGGTTTCCCTTTGAGGAAGAACTTGCCGATAATACGGGGATTCTGCACCTCCATCAGATGTAGATATTTGTTAAGTTTCTATGGCCTGGCAAATAGTTGATTGTTCTGTGAATTGATTTGCAACTGTTTCGCTTGACCTTCCCTAACATGGTCACGGATTATGTATTAGTCTTTTTTAAAAACCTTTTTATTTAATCCAACACCAAGGTACCTCTCATGATCTTGGCCCACCGAGGTTTACTCCACAAAAGACAAATTGTTTAAATACCTGTGAATTTAAAGACAGTATCATATCAGTTTTAAATATTGTAAAATATTAACAGCTTAATGTTGGTACTTAATCCCTGAGGTGCATTATACAGTTGCCTCCTCACAACTTTGTCTTGTTCTGTAGGCGTCCTTATCGATGGCCCCGGTCAACATCTTCAAACATGGAGCAGATGAAGAAAGAGCGGAAACTGCTCGTCTGGTGTGTTTGTTAAACCAGAAAAAATCTTTTTTACTCGCACGGATAACACTTAGACCACTGAGAGTCAACGTATTGTCTTTTCTCCTCAGTCCTCGTTCATTGGCGCCATCGCAATTGGAGATCTGGTGAAGAGCACTCTGGGGCCGAAGGGGATGGTAGGTCATTTTTTTAAAAGCAGTTTTTCATTTCATTTATGCCACTGATCAGAGTGAAATAACTCAGTAAAACAAAGAAGGCTCTAAACTACCACAACCTTTGAACACACCACATTGTGCCTTGTACATGTTGGCCATCTTTAGCATCATTTTGTTGGTTCTTATTTTGCTCAGCAGCCGATATCGTGGCTCACAAAGACCTTACAGTAAAACGATCTCCTCCTGTCTTTCTTCTCAGGATAAGATCTTACTTAGTGGAGGAAAAAACAGCACAGTCACTGTAACTAACGATGGAGCGACCATCCTTAAAGCCATCGGAGTCGACAACCCAGCGGCCAAAATTCTTGTTGGTGAGTGAAGAAGCAGGAGGTCTGCTGGACCACCGGTCGCACCGACAGCTCGAACTGGCAGCGACAGTTAATTTGACACTAAAAGCTTTTATAATCATCACAGTTATGACGTGTAATTAATTTCTCAACACTATAACTGTGTATTAATTCTTCTTCTTATTGTTATTATTATTATTATTATTATTATTATTATTATTGTTGTTGTTACTATT
>JBAFTC010000026.1:1392903-1403584 GCA_037177435.1 Melanotaenia nigrans | reverse complement strand
CAAGCCCGAAAGAGCCATCACCCAGCCAACCAAGGAGAAAGGAAAGGCCTATAACATGACCTTTAACAGAAATTGGTTCCAGCGTAAATTCTGGCTAACAGGCTGTGGAATATCTGATGCGCTTTTTTAATTATTAATTAATTAATTGCCAGTAATTGTAACACTACGGAAGCGTGGAGCTGTCACCCAAATAAAAAAAATCGGACCTTATCACATTATAACGTGATACTTTATTGTAAAAACGTGAAACCTGTCACATTATAACGTGATAAGGTCCGATTTTTTTTTTTTTGGAGTGACAGCTTCACGCCTCGTAGGAATCACCTTGTTGCTGCTAAAATACTGTTTTCTGTCTGTCAAATCTTTACTGTTTTTCACAGATGAAACTTAAGAATTGGGATCAAATTATGCCTTTTTGACAGGCTACTAATAACAAAGAAGCTAAAGATTCAATTTAAAACTGGTTCTATGCTATTCTATAAGTTGTGTGTCATGCCTGGAGTTAGGAGCCTTTTTTCTGCTTTATTGATTCATAGGTCTGAGTTAAGTTACTCTAAAAAATAGTCAGGTACAAGGACTGGACTAAAAAAGTGGGAAAAGGCAGAAAATCTCCCCAAATAAATGTGCACTATCATCACCGCTGTAAGGCACAGTACACTGATTACATGTCCATGCATAGGAAGCTTTGTTACCACTGGTCCAAAAGTCAGTATGTGTAGGACAGTGTATATTTGTACACATAGATATAAAGTACTTGTCATTCACAGTGCTTCAGGCATCTTAGACACGCGTCAGTTTTATCATAAACAACAGATATCGCTCTTTACAAAATTACACCTCTAAACCGCAGGAACGACAGTCATACAGTAGGTGCATCATTAATTTCTATACATAACTACACACTTTAAACTCAATAAACGGTGTAACTTTTAAACAGTATTTAACATCTGCAAACACTGCTGCTTCTTCTGATTTGATGAATTGTAAAGGTACCACATTCACAACCTTGCTAACAGCAATCATAAATAAATCAAGTGTTTTTCATAACCTGTAGACACACAAACAATCCTTGTGCTAAATGCTAAAATACATCATATATTTTTATCGTCTGATGAAACATAACGTCATCCACAAACATGTCCAACAGGACACAGTTGCAACACCAAACAAAACCATTAGCTAACTGTACAGAGACCATTTCAGTTCATGTCTTGTGAAGGGTTTAAAACTTTTATTAATAATTAAATTACCTCAAGCAGTGAAGAACAAACCTGTGGACTATGAGAGCACTGAGGACCTCTCGGTGGTTTCCAATTAAAGTTTTGGCCTGAGCAACTCATTGTTTGTGGAGTGTTTGTCATCGAACCCTTCCAGCATCATAGAAAATACTGTTTTCTGCTAAAATTAACAGCCAGACATTGCAAAATTCTGCAGCTTTAAAAATATACTAATACAACAGGATTGTATTGTACTACTGGATTGTACTACTGTAATACTGGAAATACAAATCTGGAAATGCAAAAAATAAATAAATAAATACATAAAAAATCACCACCAACAACTTTTAAACAATATATTTTACATTTGACAGCAGATTAATGCTAAAGACATTTTCTTTTAAAATATCGGCACGTTCTGTGATAAAAATTTTTAAATAAAATCAGTTAACACTAATTTTGGCAAGTAAAACTTCTTTTGGTCAGTGTACATACCTAGGACAAAGGTGACAGGAATCTGCTCAGCGTATCTGTCACAGTACATGGAAAGCTTCTCAAACAATCTCTTTTGCTGCTCGGAGAGGATCAGCCTGAAGGAGAGAGGACACATTGTTCATAACTAACAAAGGACCAACAAATATCAGAAAAATCCTCCTCCTAGGCATCCTGAGTATTAAGCTGCAGTTCCGCTTATGGACACCAGAGGGGAACCCTTAGTTTCTCCACAAAAATGCAAAGTCAATAATTTATTTTCAAGAAAATTTTGTTTGGATGTTTAGTAAACCCGCAATTTGCATTTAAAAAAACTGAGTTTATTGACAGATGCACTTCGCTGCCTGTTTGATTTGAGTGCCTAAGACTTGAAGTTGCACCTTGACAGTGAAGAGACGGCACAAATCTGATTTATGATTTTTCTGTTGTTACTAAATTTATATTTTTATTATTAACTAGCTGATTCAAGTGACAACCTACGACAGTAAAACATGAAGCCTATGTGAAGTGCAAAAAATTACAGTTCACCCCTCATCTGCTAGCGGCTGGCTCCAAAACAGAGCAAATCCCCATGGACACCCATGTTAAAAAGACCAACTTCACAGCAGAAATAAACATGTTTAAAGCCCGGCACAAAAAAACAAGGTCAAATTTAACTTCATGACAACTGTGAGGGGAATTGTTTTCATAACTCATCCGTTTAGATGTTATTTAATTTTGAAATTCGACATAATTAGGGGCGTGTCCTTTTGACTGACAGGTATCCAATATCTGCGACAAGAAGGGAGAGTGCAGCACAACCACGGTTTTTAGCCGGCTAACAATGCGCCTTAGCTTTAGCCTGCCTACCTTCATTAGCCGGTTAGCTCATGTTAAATCCAAGTTGGCTCAGCTTTTAGTTACAGGCAGCTCGGAGTTTGATGGGTGTCAATCATCCACCCCCACCTTCACATCTCCCGTCTCAGCTTCACCTTTTTGCCCATTTTTGGATTTTCCAGGAATCACGACACATGTGATGCTGCCAAGATGGCGACGGTGGGAACTGCCCAATCAGTTTCAATTCAGCCCCTCAGAAACCTACGGGTGATGTTACGGAGGGTTCATCTACCTTTTAAACAGTCTATGAGCTGATTCTAAGGGTGATTGAACTACAAGTTAGTTAGCTACTCTTAATTAAAAGTAGTTAGTAAAAGTAGAACTGTAGCCACCTGGCTAGCGGGCTAACTAGCTTAATTTCTACCTTTACTAACAGATTGAGCTCTCTCTCTGTATTTTTATGTCAAGTTTCTCGGCAAGAAATCAGAGAATGCCGCTAAAATTACTTTATTCAGAGCAGAGCAGACCCATTTTTAGGGTGCACACCAGTGTAGTCTGCTAGATTGTGGACTCAGTTCACTTGGGGGATGCAACATTCTTCTGGACCGAGATTACATTAATGATGTACTACTCAAACAACCCTGAACTTTGGAATAACGTGTTCCACTCTCCACCGGAGGTGGCGCTGCTTCCAGCATTAGAGAAAGAGAAGACAAGACACAGAACAAAGAAGAAAATTTGTTCATCTATTGGTTAATGCAGAACAACTTCAGTTTCCAGTACATAACAGCTAAATATGGAGCTACATCAGATCCTAGCCATCTTGAGTTGATCATATTTCTATGAAAACTTTTCCCTAATTTTTCCACGTCTGACTACGAGCCATTTCCCCCATCCAGAGCGTCCCACCGCTCCACACGGGGCTGTGTTGCTCACCCGTGATGCCGAGCACTGAACCTACAATGCACTTTGTTTTGCAGACCACGATCTGCGTTGGACTGAGTCTGTTCCTTTGATTTGAATCTGAATTCAAATCAGAATTCGTTTGGACATACCCCAAACAAAGAGGACTTTGAGAGCAAACGAACCTGGATTCAAATCAAAAGGACTGGTGTGAATGCATCCTTAATTTCTAGGCTTCAAGTCAAACTGTCTAATTTGAAACCATAATGGGATGGCAAACACTTACTTTTGGTAATATACCCAAAACAAGTTATGGAGATTGCTCAGGCAGTTTCGTTTTCCGTTATTGTTGAAAAAATTTGTAATCAACAAAAGAAAAATTTACTCAACCAAACATTAGAGCATGTAATTAAATGTTTAAATGTCCTTATGAATAAAGTTGACCTGCCATAAAATATTTTTAAAATCTCAAATAGAAATCAATTGTTTGAAAACAGTCAAATACCAAATGTTAACACAAGTTCATTTTGTCTCATGTTAATATGGAGTGGGTGGGGCTTATGAGTTATATCGCAACCAACCAACAGGGGATTCATCCAGTTATTTTTGCTTTAAGTTGGGGAATTGTAAAAGAGTCCAACTTTACATACAGTTTACGGTTGTATCAGAAACTGTTGACAATATGAGAACAATTTGTTTGTTGAATACGTTCCGTGTTGATCTGCAATGGGCCAGATTTATGTCCTTTAAAGGTGCAGCATACAACCTGATTTTCAAGATTTTGCACAAGGCACAGATCTAATAAATAATTCTCCACATAAACCATGATTTTGTGTGTGTGTGTGTGAGAGAGAGCGAGACCTGTATACGATGCTGAGGACTGTGTAGAGAAAAGCGAACAGGATGAACTCTCGGTACAGCAGCTTGTAGATGCTCCCCTTCCAACGCAGAAGCAGCCGATGGAAACTGAGGA
Source organism: Melanotaenia nigrans (assembly GCA_037177435.1). Taxonomy (NCBI): domain Eukaryota; kingdom Metazoa; phylum Chordata; class Actinopteri; order Atheriniformes; family Melanotaeniidae; genus Melanotaenia; species Melanotaenia nigrans. Next base: position 1,399,183 of record JBAFTC010000026.1, on the reverse strand, counting down.
AGGTGGCGTTGGCTACTTTACTGGAATAAGTGACGGTCATCCTGAGACCAGCAGTCCCTCTAGTCTCTCATGACTTATTCCCTGGATATTTATCACTGTTGTAATAAAATTAATTTCAGCAATCCGCCTTGAGCAGCTTTTCTCACAGAAAAAAATTCCTAATTTTCCCTTCGGTGGAACATTTCATGAGCCTCCTTCTGTCCAGTTTTGTTCTTTCTCTGTGGGGATCTCTCACTCTGTGTCTCTCGACCAGGATGCTGTTAGATTGCCCAGTAATGCCAGGCAGCACACACACACACACCTACACACACACACACACACACACACACACGCACACACACATGCACAAGGACACATGCTTCTGAGTAATATTGATGAGGCGCTGAGCTAAATGTGGCCATGTTTCAGCTGTGTGTGCTGACATAGACTGCTGTAGACGTAAACATGTATAAACAGAAACACTGTCAGACAACGTGATGTTATAGCAGAGGGTGGACGTAACACTTTATTTAGGTTCCTTTTTCATAGATTTTAGTTCCATATTTCCCTATCAGAGGACTTTATTCTCAGACCGCAGGCTGACTTGTTTCCAGAGTTTCTGAAAGTAGAAAAGGAGGCAGGCACCCTCTCTACCTGATAAGGCTTCATTCTTTTCTTTTTGATCGAGTTTATAGGTGGAGCTCAGCCCTATGACCAATTTGACCTAGATTGCAGAAGTCTCATGATTCAGATTCAGAAACTTTGCAGTGACTTCCACAGTCACTAGTGAGGCAAAAGGATGGATTCTGTCTATTTGTGTGACGCCCGGTCCATGTCCACAGAGAAAACGCTCTTCAACCTGATGCATTGCTTTCTTTATTCATCGTCTTTCATGTTTGCAGGATGCAGCAATAAACTTGTTTAACTTAACATGTGATTGTAAATATAGACTTTATATACACTCTGGTCTATCCAACTCAGCGTGTGAAACTCAGCGTGTTAGCGTACAAGTTTAACAAATAAGTTCACCGGTCAACAAAAATTACGGCTACCCAGCCCTCCTCTCTCTGGCAAAACCACCCGTGACTGACTGACAACTCCTTCTTAACAGTTCATCCCATCACCTACCTCATCCACGTGACCCCACGCTGTAAATCACCATGGCAACCAAAATAAAACAAATCATCCACCCAGTGATCATTACTCCAAACATGTTTTATGGCTCCTACAAACTTTATTCAAATTTAGAAAATATTATTTATCCCTGAAGGGCAGTTAATTTCTGTAGTCAGCCTGTCCACAATGACAGAAATACAAGACAGCAAAAGTAATAATCAACACTTCACTATCATCACATCAGCACCAGGATGTAAACACTAAAGCCTGGTACACACATAACAATATTTGGGCTGTTTTTGTCCTGATTTTTCCTCTTCCTCACCTCGGACGGCAAATTCCAGATCATCGGAAGATTTCTCTGTCCAATCATCATTTGGTCTTTGGTGTGTTACGAGCCGATTTGTCCCAATAATCCACTCTGAAACGGGTCGTAGCCGTTTGGGAGCATTGAACATGTTTAATATTTCAGTGCTGATTTCTGAGGAACGCTGACAACTCGTTTTTTTTTAATTTTTTTTTATAGTGCTTTATTAATATTTTGCCTAAATATGAACATTACAAAGAACAAACTGGAACAAAGTGCCAGGGAACGAATGACTGAAACACGAGAATATGCCACACAAATGTATCTAAAGTATGTATAATATATAATAGGAGGAGCCATGCTTAGTTGCTAATGTTGTATTTTTCAAAGATATAGTGTTCTTATCAGTTGTTTAACTAGAAAAATGTTGCAATTATATCATCTCTGAATGAATAGAGTTTTATGTTTAAACTGACTATCTTGGTTATTCGAGATGTAATATCTGTGTGGTGAAAAGTTATGTTTGAAGGCTGATGACCATGCCAATAGTGCCTGTCTATGAAAGTTGGCCAGTTTAATAGGTAGCTTATCAATAGAGTAATTACATTTCAAGAGGAATTCAAGTCCTCCAACCTCTTTAAAGACAAAATCAGGGAAGATCCTCTAAATACTATTCTTGTTTTTAAAAGTTTAATAAGCCAATTGAATTTCAAGCTATAGTTTAGAGACTCATAATCCAAAACTTCTAATCCACCATTTTGTTTTTAGTGAAATTTCTTTCCTGAGATAATGGGGTTTGTTTCTCCAAAGCCCAGACTTGAGACCAAAATAGAACTTTTTGGTCTTAATTCCACTCACCGTGTTTCATAGGCGCCGATTTATGTTTTTCCGGGTGGGTGCTCATCTGAAGGACCTCCCCATAACTACCCACACTAACTTAAATAATACAAAAAACGTGTACTGCGTAACCTGTATTTATTATGAACATGTAAATAGTGAAACAAACTTTAACAGTTACACACCAAACTGTGTAAATAAATTGTGCAGCGCAGACAAAATTAGGCGTGAACGGAGTTCAGTGAACTCACCAGTCACTCAAGGAGGAACGTATTGGCACGTGCAGCAGTGCGCTTAATAAACACATTGGCAATGTCGGCAAGGTTTATCTCGCGTGATAGCGTCTTGTGGCAGTTCATTAACGTTGCGTGGTTGAGACGGGCCTGTCCCATTGTAGACCGCAGGTAGGATTTGAGTCTCCGCAGACTTGAAAAGGACCTCTCTGAGCTGCAGGACGTCACAGGGACAGTCAAAGCTAGTTTTATTAATTTGCTCATCTCTGGCAACATGTCACGTAAGTGTTGTCCCTTGTCACTTTTCAGAAAGTTGACGACATCATCAAAAGTGTTAAGGCAAACTCCCTGTTGTTTTGCTATATCCATGCACATGTCGCGGTGCAGGGTTAGTCTCGTCTCATCCAAGTCATCCTTGTGGAAGTCAGTGATGCTTTTACAGGACTGTTTCCCAGTGACAAACTCCTCTATGTCGTGCATGTATTTAAAAACTGACGGACTAAACCGGGAATCCACCGAGGTGGCCGCTGTATCAAGCAGCTCAAAGTAAAGCTGACGGTAGACTTCTTCTGGAGTTTTAAAATGATGTTGTGGTGCGCCTCCATCTTCCAAGCGGCAGGGCCGTTTTCTTGGCCTCGGCACAGATGGACTCTCGAGCTGCAGATCACTGGCCGCTGCAACAGTACTCTGCCAAAGTGCTGTGAAGCCTTCGCTGCGAAAAGACTTTATGTCATCTCTGAGCGTGTCTATCATTTGCCTTGCTTTCTGCATATGAAGCTCTCTCTTTTGAAGTGCAACACTAACAGTTTCAACACGAGAGAAGAATTTCAGCATTACTTTTAACACAAAGAATGTTCCAAATTTCTGGAGGCTCAAATGCAATCCATTTGCTTTTCCTCCTGCCTCACTTCTGTCGTTTAAAGACAAGTCCTCAAGAAAGTCCAGGAGCGCGCTGTAATTGTCAGCGATGGACTGAAGCGAGGCCGTAGTCAGCGTCCAGCGCGTCGGGCACAGAGGTCTTAACGCTGGGGTACCTTTGCTCTGGAACTCTTGAAACCAGGTAAGACGCTTTGGTGAATGTCTGATAAGTGTTATTAGATCTCGAATAAGTGACATGAAGTTACGACAGGTGGGGATGTTTTCAGTTACATCATGGACAACCAGATTTAAAACGTGCGCAGTGCAGTGTGTGTATTGTGCGCGAGGCTCAATTTCCTGCACACGAGCTTGTAGACCTGATCTAGTCCCAGATACATTAGATGCGCCATCGTAGCACTGGCCTCTGCATTTATTGATTGGCAGTGAAAATCTTAGTAGGGCGTCTTTTAAAAGACGAAAAAGTGTCTCTGCGGTTGTATGTGCTGTCTGGTAGAAGCCTACAAAAAACTCTTCTGGCTGCAGGTCTTCAGTCACAAAACGGAGGCAAATAGAAACTTGCTCTTTGACAGTTATGTCTGCGGTCTCGTCTAAAATAACAGAGAAGAAATCTGCAGACTGTACTTCTTTGATAAGTGTTCTGAGTATATCATGGGCCATTATTTCAGTCATTTCATTGAGAATATCATGTGACAGCCATTTACTCTTCTTCTGAGCCAGCCATGACTTGAGTTCTGGGATTTCTTGGGCTCGCACATTTAACAACTGAATAAGATTTGAGTCCTCATCAGTTTTCCCCCTTATGGCCAGGCCTTGGCACAAAAGATACTGGATAGATGATAAAATAGCCAGCAACGCTTTTCTAGCATCAGTCATCTGCTTTTGTTTGGCTTTAGACATTGCGGAGGCAACATTAACCCTTGCATTTGAAGCGGCAACGATACTAACAGCAGCCCGGTGCAATGTGGATTTTTCATGTTTTGAAAAGCGTTCTAGTGCCTTGCCCCAGCTAGTAAAACCACACTGTACAAAACTTTTTAAAGACTCTTTGTCAGCTGCTGACGTTGGAAGTGGAGCATTCATGTCCTTAGCTGTGGTGCACACCTCACAAAACACTTTATCTTTTTCTGTGTTATATGTTGTCCACGGGAACTTAGCTTTCCAGCTTTGTTGGTAGCTTCGGCTTTGGCGGCTCTTCTGTCTTTCTCCTGCGGCATTGTCGCTGCTAGTAGTAGTTGTAGTAGTAGGCCTACTAGTTGCTATAGGTGACTCGGCACGGGTAGAAGCTTCCTCGTTAGTAGAAAGGTCTGCATTAATGGGTTGTGTCGGTTGTTTTTTAATTAAATATCTGTCCATTTTGCCTTGTTGAGATTAGCTGGGGTTCTGGGGGTCATTATTGGCGGCAAATTTGACACAGCCACGCACGTACACTGACGCTGCTACGTTACTCACGACGTGAGTACGTGAGTCTCACGTACACGCAAAAATGTCAAATCAAACTAAAGTTCGGGGTGTTGTGCTTAACGTCAGGACACACAGGCGCTATGCTTTCTCAGTGTAATATAGGCTACATTTTTATAACAAGCCCTATTTATTACATGTAGGCTAATGTGTGGTCAAATTTGGGTGGGTGCTCACATATTTGGGTGGGTGCTCGAGCCCCGCAGCACCCACAGGATCGGCGCCTATGCTGGGAATGACAACACACGTGACACTGCCAAGATGGCGATGGTGGGAACCGCTCAATAATGAACTTCAGTTCAGGTTTTCAGAAGCCTACAGGTGACTTATCGTCCATCTTTTATAAACAGTCTATGCGTGTGACGCTGTGCAACGTGACGCGGTGTCCCGGATGAAAAGGTGGTATTTTGTGGTTTCTCAGCTTCAGGACGCCACTAGGCAGCAGCCTCTCCATGAATGCACATTACAGATGACATCAAATGAGTCTGGAACAAAACCTTCTAAATCGGAAAGTTGTGTAATGCGTCTTTCAGTCAGTACATACAGATTTTAGTTTCAATAGTCAACTCAACTTTATTTATATACCACTTCATTCATAAAAGCAACACAAAGTGCCTTACAGAGCAAAAATAAAAAAAAGAAATTAAAACTGAAATAAAGCAGTAATGGTTAAAAATGGTCAATCATTAATAACAAGTTGCAATTTTTAATAATAATATATTGATAAAAGCAAGAAGACAGGTGTTTACTTTGGTTCCCATGTTAACAAACTTAACGAGCTACCAATCAGAACTGTGTTAGCCAATGAAAATTGCCTGAAGATCTTCTCTTCTATCTTTGGAGGACAAATCTTGCTGCTTGTTTCATTGACACCATCTGCAAACTAACACTCATTACCGTTTCAGACATGAATTGTCCACAGTTTTATCCGTGAATCAGAGGTAGAAATTATTTAAAAGTTCAGGCTACGTGTTGTCAGTGGCGGCTCTGCATGCTGCCACTAAGAAGGTGTCAGAGATTGGATGCTTGGAGTCCTGTGAATGAATGCAACCTTCTCCTCAAATAGTCTGGCTTCAAAGACAGCCAGATAATTGGAAACATAACTGTGAGAAGGAAACGGCTGGAACTATTCACATTGCCTACCCGCCCCTGCTGAACTGAATTTACACCAAGGACATGTGAAGTCTAAAAGAAGATTTAAGGGGCGGCATGGCTCAGCAAGGTAGACCGGTCGTCTTGTAACCCGAGGGTTGCCGGTTCGATCCCCGGCCAAGTCAAGTTCATGTCGAGGTGTCCTTGGGCAAGACACCGAACCCCAAATTGCTCCTGATGGGTCGTGGTTAGTGCCTTTGCATGGCAGCTTCCGCCATCAGTAAAAGAAAAAAAAAAAAAAAGGGTCAGTGGTAGCTCTGTGGTTACAGAGGTGGACTTGGGTCTGGAGAACCTGGGTTCAAGTCCCCGGGCTGGCAAC
>JBAFTC010000026.1:1362210-1374692 GCA_037177435.1 Melanotaenia nigrans | reverse complement strand
CCTGTTCTAATGCTCCTGTTTAAAAAAAAAAGACATGGTTGCTTCCAAAGTCATGTCAACAATTTGTTTAGTCAAGTTGTTTAGAGGACTGTAAACAGGTTTCATTCAGGTGACAAAGAGGGAGAAGACTGTGGAATAACTAATCTGTGTTATTCATTGTTTGCCGTTGGCTTTACTCGGTGCAGTGAACCATTACAGGGACGGATAACTGTCCTATCTGAATATGTTTCATCTGTTTATGTCCACAGAACATCCAGGCAAAAAGAAAGGAGGAGGAGGTTCGCAGGTTTTCACTCCATCAGGTGGAGCAACTGAGAATCTGGAAAACAGAAACAGAATTCCTCATGCTCACAGCGTTCCGACACAGAAGAAAAGAGGAGATTCAAACCTAAAAGCCGAGCATGTGCCTGGGTTGGAAAGGACAAGCCCAGACGGACATAATGCTGGTGAAACATCAATCCTGAAGTCCTTTACGAGTACAGCTCTGACTGATGAGGCTGGATCAGCTGTTACAACCCAAACTAGACAAATGTGCAGCAAAGCGTCTAAAATGATGGAAGAGGTGACAGAAAACCGACACACCCCTCCCGCTGGAAGAACGCCTGGAGAATTGCTGCCTGTCGCCGTCCTCAGAGATCCCCAGTATGATGACATATCGGACGAAGATCTGCCAGGGATGACGATGGTGAAAGATGAAGGCGAACATGAGATGCACAGCGAGCCTGATGATGATGATGATGGTTGGGATGTCATACCTGTCAGCATTTTAAACCTCAAATTTGAACCAGCTGAGCACTCTGACCTGAAAGGTGACGTAGAAAATGGAAAGAAGGTACAAAAGCCAGTACCAGCTTCTGCGTTTACCCAGATGGAGGTCTTTGACACACCTGTTGAACAAGAACAAACGGTAAAATTGGGGCAGCTTTCCTTTGTGATGGCGTCTTTATGTAGCTCTCACAAAGAAAAGTCTCATTCAAGCCACAAGACGAGGGAGTCGTGCTCCGAGGACAGCTATGAAACCGAGGACAGTTGTGACTACTCTTCTGGTCCAGAAGGGAACTATTTAACGGTGTCCAGGCAGCTGCTTAAGAACCTGCCAGCATCTGCGTTACCAAAGACATCCGTCTCTTCAGACCCCAAGGCTGAAAATGAGAAGGAAGATAACGAGAGAAGACAGGTACCTAGAGGCCAGTCCAGGAGGAGAAAAGAAGCGTATGTGATTGATCTGGATTCTGGTGATGAAAGTGACAAAAAGTGCACAAAAAGGAAGCGAAGGAAGAAGAGATGTTCATCTCCATGCTCCGAGAACAGAGGAACCACCTCTGCTCCTAAGAAAAGACATTTTCCTGAAACCGTCCCAGAAAACTTTCACAAAACCAAAAGATTCCAGGAAGATTCCAGGCACCAGGAAATCTATATTCCCCCACAGAGGACAGATCAACATGGGATGTCCAGACAAATTAAGCTCGATGACGAAAGCATAATCATCCTGTCTGACTCGGATGAGTAGAGCAGTTACAAAGGTAAAGACAAAAAGCAGATTTTATTTAAGAGTGGGAGGAATGCTGTTCCACAACAAACCAAAACTGTCTTCTACAGATTCATCGATGCTACAAATCCGGTACAAACATCCAGAATTGCAGAGATGTGGACACAATCTCCCAGCTGGCTGAATGACAATAAATAAGCATTAGCACCAAAAAACAACTAACTTTTTTTTTATTATCTAAGTGGGAGATTATTATCAAACATTTCCATCTGAACTGAAGAAAAAGAAAATCTTAAAAGTTTTTCAACCTTTAGATTCTGTCAGAGCAAACAAACCACAGCTTTGGTTTAGTGATATATAGATATGTGTGTGTGTGTGTGTGTGTATATATATATATATATATATATCTATATATATATATATATATATATCATATCCGACAGGAATATAGAAATTCCTAAATCTAACAAACTGATCTAGACCCAGGAAACCCATCAGGCTGTTTCAGTTGTTGGCCAGTCATCGTCTATGGCGCCTTCAGAGGTTAAACTCTTTATTCTATTTTATTTAGGACTGGCAACAATAATCAGTAAGATTTACCAGCTGAAACTGAAGCCGAATGGAGTTTTAAGTCCATCGAGTTTGCTCTGATAAAGAGGTTGAGTTGAAACTCAGTGAGATGAACGTGAACAGTCTCAAAAATGGCTTCTAACTTGTTATAAATACCCTTAACACGTAGATGACACCACCAAGGTGTGAGGGTGAGCAGGTGCTCCTTTATATTTTCTACATTCCTGATCCAGCTTCTTTCAGGCTCGTCATCCACTGAGCAAGCTGACCAGGTTCTGTTTGGTTATTTTTTCCTCCCGATGAAGAGATTAAACCAGTTTAGTCTTCATTTATCGAGCGTTCATAAAACAGTTTTTACTTCTGTATTTTTTTGTGTTTAAAATGTTTGTTATTCTTACACTGACTGATTTTTGTTATTCTTGCGTATTGATTTAAAAATGGGTAGAATTACCAACTGTGACCAAATGTACCAAAGTTGACGTTTTGTTTTCTAATGTTGATTTCTGTGCTTTCAACGAGAAAGTCTTCTGTGTTCATACACTTACCGTCTGCAGAGGAAGTTAAATGGTCAGTTTTACTTTATTGGTTCCTCTTTAAAACAGTTTTAAAAAGCTGGAGACGTATTAAATATTTCCATGTTGTAAATCCAAAACTCTAAAACCCTGTTTGTACACAACATCCAAACTCCCAGTTCTTTCTTCTTGGATAAAGGTGGCATGTGTCCATGATGTGGGTGGATTTTGTGTCTGGGTGCTGAGGCCAGTACGACGAAGCGTAACCAACCCTGGATACCTCTCCGTTACCTGGGTCGACTTACCCAGACATTCAGGATCCAGCAACACGAACGAAGCTGGTTATCAGCTCAGTAATTTAATTCAGGGTTTTCCATCTTGAGCTCTGCTTGCTGAAAGGGGCGGAGTTCGCAGCGTCTGACCAATCACAGACATGGACAGGAGAAATAATGAATTTAAACACATCACCCAGGCCAGAAAGAACACTGTTGCCATAGCAACAGCCAGGAAGGAATGCTAGCAGAAAATTGCCGACTTTTATTGCAGAAAATTGTGAGATTATACATGAATTCATTGGCCAGTATAAACGGACAGCACTCGTTTACTCAGCTACGGCCCAGACGCTTCAGGCAGAAGGCTTCCTCATAAATGGCTTCTTCAGCCAAGGTGGAGGTTACGTAAGCCACGAGCAGCCTTTATAACGATCTCGTGAGAACAGGATAATCTATCTTGTTTTCTCGGGAAAACAGTTTGTTTTTTTGAGATATATGTGGAGTTATTGACTGATGGTAAAAATAGACGCAATTCACACACGACACATAGTCGCAATTTCAGCCTTTGTCAGACTTGAGAAGAAAAATCAAATGTATTGATGAATGATGTTCCTAGATCTCACATCAGCTTGTGTCCGTAGCTGTACGAGTTATCCCAGTTATCCCAGTACAGAACCCTTTACGGGGATGCCCCTTCGACCCACCAGTTGAGATGTTGGGAGAGAAGAGGATAACAGTGAGCTCTCACCCTCACTGCTCTTTCCCCCTATCAGTTACCTGTTAGAAAGAAAACGCTTCAAAACCCAACTTACAACTAACCAATGACTGACAGACCAACCAAAGTTTGTATGAGTGGCCTCAAACACAGCAGGACACCCAGCACCCTGAAACTCTGCATGTTCAACATGCTCAGTTTATTCAACCAAAGGTTAAACTTCACTCCTAGATGCCATAAACAGACGGAGGACAGAGAAACTGATTTGAAGTTTCAAGGTGAGAGCGCATGCTTTGCATGTATGTGCTCCCAGGATTAATCCCAGGTATCTGCATCCCTAAGGGTCCCAAGCCCGGATAAATGTAGAGGGTTGCATCCGGAAGGTCATCCAGCGTAAAACATGCCAAATGAACGTGTGAATACATCCTATGACAGAAACATTTATGATACAGATTTACTTTATCAAGTCTTTCGACTTTACAAAGTTGTTTTGGCATCAGCTTTAAAAACAACCTTCTGATTCAAGATTAACTAGAAATGACGAAACAGAGTGGAAGGATGAAGGTTGGAGTTTTATTATGCTATCCGTGTGACCGGACAGTCCTCGGGCTGGTCCAGGAAGAGAGTCTGGAAGACGTGGTTGTAAAAGGCAGGATGGTAGAAGCAGGCCCGGGAACAGTCAGGACTGAAGTTCAGCTCCAAGATTTGAGGCTGCATGACCCGTTCACCTGACCCCAGGTAAAAAACAAATAAAAACAGAGTTATGTTAACTAAATTAAAGTAAACAAATTATGTTCTAAGGTGATGATGAAGATCTGTAATTACACTGAACCATACCAACTTTATTTATAAAACCACAGCTGAAGCAAAGGGCTGAACATAACCGAACAGATAAAAACATCAGAGATGTATAAACATGTAAACCTGATAACTGGGTCTATTTTTTCTGCCTCCTGTATGAATTGACATACTCAAATTAAGCACTTTGTCACAACTACAAGGGCCGTTTGTAAAATTTTGGTCCCAAAACAAAGTGGAGACATTGTGATTAATACAAACTATACAAGTATCAGAATTATGTGTCACTGTGTCGGATTAACGTCACCTGGAACACAGCAGAAAATGTAAGTGGTTATTTCCCCCTAAAAGAAAACCACATTATGTTTAGTAAAAACCAGAAGATAGCAGCCCAGTTCACCCAGGAATGACTAAAGCATTCCCAGGAATGATTAAATTAATCTTAGGAATGAGTAAAGTAGTCCTAGGAATCTGGGTGGAGTGTTTTCTCCGGGTCGGGGATGAGGTCCTGCAGTGATGCGGACTCTGCATCGGTCTGTCGTGGTGAAGAAGAAGTTGAGCTAAAAGGCAAAGCTCTCGAGTTACCGGTTGATCTACATTCATACCCTCACTATGCTCACGAATGACCGAAAGAACCAGATCCGCTCAACAAGTGGAATCCATGTCATTGCAGGATCGTATCACGGTTTTAAATGGATCTAAGATTCTTTGTAGGTTTTATTAACGTCAATAAGTTATCTGAACGACTTGAACACAAAGTAAAGAGCTGAGTGAAGACTTCAAGAGGAACAGAACTAAACAAAAACAGTGTTTGCATCCCGTGAGAAGAGATGGAGGTGGTGGAGGAAAACAAGTACCTCAGAGTTCAGCTAGGCAACAGATTGGACTGGAAGTGCAACACAGAAGCATCTAGAATAAGGAACAGAGCAGACTACTTCTTAAGCTCTTCTGTGAGTTGTTGTGGAAAGTGCAATTCTTCACTTTCTGAACTTTCTCCTTCTTTTCACCGCTCAACAGCTGCTCTACTGCAGGTTTAGTGGTGCAGCAGTGAAAAAGGTCCCCTCTCAGTTTCCTGCTGCACCGCGTTCCCAATGTTACGCTGTTTAAACCCACAGCAGATCAGAACAGAAATAAAACTGGCTTCCAGTATGAACTGGTATGAACCAGTATACTAACCGGAGCAAGTGACAGCAGGAGGCAAACCACTAACTTGTCACGTTTTTTTATTAAACTTAAACTGTCTTCTGGTTTTAGTTAAATTACAGTTCATAACCAAATGGTCTTCCCAGTGCTTCACAACAGTCATACAAAGAACCTTCCAAGAGTGCATAAAACAGACAAAAGAATAACGAAATTTACCTAAAAACCTCCCATGGGTTCACCACCTGCAGGAGGGGCCGTATGGGTTGGGTGCAGTGTTAGCTGGGCAGCGGCCCACGGCGGGGACCTTGGTGGGATCTTCAGAGCCTGCGCTGGTGTGTTAGGTTGAGCAGTTAAGGCTCGACGCACGGCTTAGGCTCTTGAACCACTGTCCTCAAGAGGTGTGGAGATGCTCCCAGTGAGAGGCACCGAGAAGGTGCTGTCCATAACAAACACCTTGTTCAGAAATAAGAGTGTCCACATGTGCACTTGGCACCAGGACACACTAGGCCGCAGTTTGATGATTGACTTTGTAGTTGTGTCACTGGACTTGCAGCTACATGTCTTGGACACTCGGGTGAAGAGAGGGGCGGAGCTGTCATCTGATCACCACCTGGTGGTGAGTTGGCTCAGACAGTAGGGGAGGATGCCGGTCAGGCCGGGCAGACCCAAGCGTGTTGAGGGTCTGCTGGGAACGTCTGGCGGAGTCCCCTGTCAGAAAGAGTTTTAACTCCCATCTCCGGCAGAGCTTGTCCCGGGTGAGGCGGGGACATTGAGTCCGAGTGAGCTGTGCTCCCGCCTCTATTGTTAAATCGGCCAACTGAAGTGACCATAAGGTCGTCGTGGCAGTAACTCCTGAAAAGATGGACGGACGGACACCTAAAAACAAACCGGTCCTAGTTGGAATTACACACCAGTCTAAAGAAGGCTGGAACTGGAAGCCAGTTTTTATATTAGTGAAAATGTATATTATATAGTTTTTTACATTTTTATTTATATTATTTGTTTAATGAGTTTTCCTAAATTATTTTTTCTAAATTATTTCTATAGCAACCACAAATATACACGTCAGGTTCATTTAGATGTTATGAGTATTTTTAATAAACAGTGAAGGACCACCGGGATGTAAAAATACTTGTTTTCAGGGCGTTTATGGCTGTTTGTTATTAAGTAATTAAGTATTTGTTCATTTTGTTCACCCTTTGCAGCCGTTGTGTAACATAATACACACAGAGGTGGTGGAATAATTTGGATTTTTCTTTTCGGCCTTACGAGTCTTTTTTTTGTCCATTAATAAAAACTATTTCATTGTTTGACAAAGCCAGAATATTGTGTACTGATGAATCTAAAACTTGAGAAAAAATGCTCACCATTTTGGTCTCTGCTCCACTTCAGCATCAGGTCCACAGCATAGATTGCCCGGGATGGCTCATAGGGACATATTCCATAAGGAGCTGGTCGAGAAGAAGCCACCTGGAAGAGCTCCTTAAAAACTCCAAACAGGTCTGCCTAAAAGAAGTTAAACTTTTGGTAAATAGTTTTACAGATTAAAACTTGGTCTTGGTAGGCCCGAGGAGGACTGATCGACCCACGAAGGTCTGGTAGACCTGAACAGGTTTTTTGTTGTATCGTGTTATTTCTGAAAACAATGAGACTGAAGTGCTTGAATTTCAATAGAAAAACACGAAATATGGCCGGCTTGGTTCTGCGAGGCTTTTAGGTCGTGTGACATGGCGATGCTCTCGTACCAGGATTTTTAACCAGCATGCTTTGCTTCAGGAGCATCACACAACCCTTTAGGATGAACATGAACAGTGTAGAAGAACCCAGTCTGTGTTTATCTTCTGATAACTGGTGACCCTGCTTTTGTTGCTTCCAGGTCACCTGGAACAGTTTTCTTCTTGCTAGCTGTTGACGTTTACTCACCTCCGCCGAGGAGGTCGTCATGTGTTCTGCGTCTGTTTGTCTGTTTGTTTGCAACCTGACTCAAAAACTTGTGGATGGATTTTAATTTTTCAGGAAATCTCAGAAATGGAATAATGAACAAGTGATTAGATTTTGAGAGTGATCCAGATCACTGCCTAGATCCAGGAATTTTTAAAAGGATTCTTTACTACGGGGATCATTTTGCCATAAGAGCTTCTAACTTAAAAATAATGCTCACAATTTTTGGCAAAATATATATATATATATATATATATATACAGATGTCTGCGCTGTGAGTTCTTCAAGATAAATATGTTTTCATTTTTTCTTCTTCGAGCTCCCTATTATCTCCTCCATCAGGGTCCAGGTGGTCTCTCTTCTATGTAATGGTCCTTGAGTCTGCAGACCGTCTGTCATGAGTCGTCGAACCTGGTCCCATCACTGCCTTGGAGCAAGTGTCAAACAGAGATTTGCAAAACATTTAGTTCTCCAGCTTTCGCTGCAGTCTCTCCTGTCCTGGAGACCTCAGAAGGGACTGGTTCCCGGTGTTCTGGCCAGTTCCTGGTTGCTGCTAGCAGTTCCCACAATTTGCCGCTAATTCAGTCTGGGAGGCAACTGCTACCAACTGGCATCTTTTTCAGCTTCTCAATTCCATCCTTCCTCAGAAAACAAGCTAAATAGCTGCAGTTGTGGAGATTCGTTGGTCACAGTTAAAAAACATCCCTTTGAAAACGGCCGTGCTGGGTAAACATGGTAACATACATGCTCTAGCTGGAGAATTTGTCTGGATGAGAAAATCCAGGATCTATGACAGAGGCCATGCTGTTGACCAGATAAACTGTTTATTCTGCATGATATTCTGATTTTATTCTGCATGAGAAAACATGTTTGGTTACAACTCCATGGTGTTGTAACTTTGGTTGATGTGTTGTTTTAATATTGTACATAAGAAGAAGAAAAAAAAGGATTCAGAAAGGATCAAGTTTCTACTTACTTCCACCTCTTTCCATGGGTAATCTGGGTACTGCTTTTCAAACATGGGGATAAACTCATCGTAGTGGACCTACATACAGTGATTCAAAATCAATCCGCAGAAGCAAGAAAAGAGCTAAACAAAATTATTTCAGGTCTTTCCAACCAACCCAGACCACAGGCTGATTATAAAAATGGAAAGTGACAAGAACAAGGTACCTGTTTGAGCTCCGCTCCTTCTGCATAGTTCATCACCGTGAAGTGTTTTTGGTAATCATCAAAATGATCCAAAGAAAAAGGTCTGAATGAAAGAAACAGATTAAATCAAGAATAATTAGATTTAAAGCAGTTTAGACGTGAGTCCTGCAGAGAAATTAAAGGTCCTGAGCAGCGTTACGTTTGTCAGTAACTAATACTCTAATGCATTACTCATTAAATAAAGTAACTCAGTTAGCGTTACCCTATGGCACATTTGTCAATTACTAGCTAAATTAATACATGTCAGGCCAATCTTTTGTTTCTCAGCACACACACACACGTCTGTGTGTGTGTGTGTGTGCTGAGAAACAAAAGATTTTAGTGTACGCTTTTTCAACATTCCAGAAAATTATTCAGTATTTCTGAATTTATCTATTTATCATAACTCAAGGTCGTTGACGCACCGATTACCTGTTAGCAAAGCGAAGCCAGAATACGTTGTAGGTGTAGAGACGCAGAGGCTGCACAGAGCGTAACATCAGCATGTAGCGGATGTCAAACTTCACCATTCCTATGTCCTCCCGTCTGAACAGCACCGGATCATCAATGTACTTACACACCACCTGAAAACACACACCAAAGTTTAAAGATAGGTCAACTAAGTTATCCAAATTCATTATGCTGACGATAATCATTTTTAACAGACAGACCAATATGAACAGCTGCTGATTTCTCGTTTGACATCTGGGGCATAAATGTAAGTTGGAGTTGGGCGTAAAGGAGCTAGCAAAGCCTTCGGCTTAGAGGCTTCAGCATTCTGCTAATATCTCAGATGGAAAAGCAGATGATCAGACCCCAAACCTCTCAGTGTTTCCTCTATATTTATGAATGTCTGTCTCTGTGTTAGAAAACTCACTAAGTAATAGGTGGACTCCGATTAAATTTGCAGGAAATCTCCAAAATGGAATAAAGGAACGAGTGATTAGATTTTGGATGTGATCCGGATCACTGCCTGGATCCAGGAATTTCTTTGAACAATAGAGCCGGCATGTTGGCAGTTATATTGTTTATATTGTTTGCAGAAATGGCAGAAATGTGATGTGGCTGTATACCCCCATTTTATAATGAAACACACAAAAGCTGTGAAAGCAACAACCCCCTGTAGTTCAACACATACCCCTCCTACAGTACTCACACACATGCACCCAACCGTCCACACGTTAAGATTCAGACCTCCGTCCCTGCACTAGGATGCATTTTATCCACCTGTAAACATGTCTGCTGTGAAGTCTCTCATTTTCTGTAAATATAGAGGTGTTTTTATATCTCTTACATATTTTATATATCATTTTTAAATTTATTCATGTGTGCTAAGCTGAGACACTCCTTAAAATTTAGTTATGCTGCATGATGCTAACTAAGACCTTGAATCTTGAGATGGAAGATGAGAGAACAGGTGAGGTGGAACACCTGAGAGGTCATGTAAAAGGTTTTGTGCTACAAACACAATAAGGACGTGATTTTAAATGCAGCAGCAACAATTTGCATGAAACTTATGTACAGATGAGAACATCACTTTCCTCCACTGAATCTGATTGTCTGATGTTCTCTGACTAACGTGACGAGCAGGGCTCGAATTATGCCGCTTTTGGGGGAGCCTCATTTTCAGACGTGCACCTCGGCTTTGTAAGTCACGTGCATACGCATACACATTAGTACACGTAGTGCAGTCAAAAACATGGTTACTGCCAAAAACCTGCTAACTACTGAATGCAGCTTGTTTAAATAAAAACGGGGCAGAAAGTTCTTTTAACAACCAGAAAAAGAAGCATCGCTAACAGTGCTGCTGTCCACTGTGCTGAAGAAACTGAAGGGATCCCCTTCGTCTTTTGGAAGAATTAATTAATTCAATAAAACAGAAAACACTTACAAATTGATGCTATTCTTTTTAACAAACATCTGGAACCTTATGGAAAAATTATATGTAACCTGAAGGTGGAGTATTTTTAGGGCTTAAAGTATCAGCCGAATGTCTTTAGGGGAGCCAAGCTCCCCTAGCTCCCCATTATTTGAACCCTAGTGACAAGTCCCAAAGTTGTTCGGTCAGACATTCAGTCACGCCGTTCAGGACTCTCTTCAGATCTCAGAGTAGATCTGCCATCACATACAGTAAAGTTTTTTACTTTACTTACTGTAATATATTTTATTACAGTAAGTTTTGTAATAAAAAATTACTGCTCCTTTTGCTTTAGCAACATGTATTAAAGTAATTAATCCTGTAAGTTTAGACATGTCTTTATCTTTGATAACGCCCAGAATATATTCATTTATCAGAAATGTGGAGCAAATACAATAAAATCAAATACATTATTATTTCATTTTGGAATTATAATATCAGAACAACAAAATTAGGCCTTTAAAAATGGAATGGCTGTTGGAAGTTGCCTAGTACCATAATTCAGTTTAAACTGCCCTAAAATAAGAACTAGAATAGTTAGAGCGATTATTTTTTAGTCTTTCAAGACGTCACGTCACTAAGATAAATCTCCACCGGGTGCGTGGACGCTGCGTTCCCTCGGCGCCGTGGTTTTGTTCCAACCTTCGCGGCAGTACAGTAAGCAAACTGGCAAAACTGTTCGAGACTTCTTCACGAACTAATTAAGCTTTAAAATATTGCATTTATTTTAAACTATTAATGTATTTTCATGTATGTATGTATTTATTTATGTATTAATATATTTTTGTTGTATTGTTTGAATTGTGTTGTCATTTTTGTGGTGTTCCGACTAAAAGAATAATCTCTTTTAACCTCACTATAGTATTAAATATTGTATTGAGCATCATCCTTAGTATTGGTATCGAGTTTTAAATTTTACCATCATGACAACCCTACTATAAGGTGGATGTTTTAATGGTTGTTTAAAGGCATGTAAAAAGAAGAAAGAACACAAACTGCTGGAATTGCTTGCACCACTGAATCAACCAGACCTGTTTGGATCTACCAGACCTGTCTGGGTCAACCAGGTCTCTTTGGGTACATCAGACCTCTTTGGGCAGATACCTTTGGTGTGCTCTCTCTCTGTCTGATTATGTAGTCCAGATTGTTGGTGATGTGTGTGTCCAGTCCACGAGCCAAATTCCAGGGCTTACAGATCCAGTGGTTGTCTTCTCCCCTGAAAAAAGGAGAAAACCTGTAAACCACTTCCTGAAAACAGAGCGGCAGAGACTGTGGATGTTGTACATTGATTCAGTTTATTAATCAGAAAGTTAACAACATGAATGACTCTCAGGAAGAACAACGCCAACCTATCCTGTCTCATCCTGTAATACTTGATGAACTGCGGCAGCTCGGTCTGCAGGTTAAAGGTCTCTGGAAGCCAGTCGGGGGAGGGACCGCCTTTCACTCTGCGAGCCACAGCAGCCAGACAGTCCTTCACGGTTACGATGCTCTCACAGGGAAACTGATTCAGCATTAAATGAGGTTGCTCCTCACTCAGCTTCCTGCCAGAGAAGCCAGAAATATTCTGAAATGAAAATTTGACTTATTGTTGTTGGTTGCTTATAATAGAAGTTCAGAGCATTTCTCAAACAATCCTTTAAATTCAGTTTTATGACACACTTCTGGGTACTAGCTAAGAAAACAAGTACCCAGAAGTGAAAATAACAACAATCTAGTACCTAAACTTGTCCTATCTGCCCTTTTGTTTTGTTTTTTTAACAAAAATTGATCTTTGTTGTTCAGCATCTACAAGCAGCCTTAAAGCTCTGAACCAAAACCCTCTTTACATGTAACCAACATACACTGTAAATAACAAGGTAAAAAGTCAGCAGGATGAATTTAAAGCTGTGAAGCTGCTTCCTTCTAAACACAGAAGGAACAATATGTGATG
>JBAFTC010000026.1:1076476-1088028 GCA_037177435.1 Melanotaenia nigrans | reverse complement strand
TTGCATCCTTGTTTTACTCCTCTATTGATGGCAAAGCGGGGGGTTGTTCCCTGGGGGAGTATAACTGAACTTGATGTTTTTTGATAGAAGGTTTCAATTATATTACAAAATTTGGGTCCAAATCCATACATATGTAGAATTTTGAATAGGAATTTATGTTCTAGTGAGTCAAAAGCTTTATAGAAGTCAAGGAATAAAATAAATCCTTTGTCTTCTATGAGGTGGTTGTATTCGAGTAGATCTTGCACTAGTCTTATATTGTTATGTATAGATCTGTTTTTGATAAAGCCTGTTTGTGTTTCACTTATTATTTGGTCTAGTCCTTTTTTCAGTCTGTTTGTGTAAATATAAGTTAGGAGTTTGTAATCGTTATTCAGTAAGGAAATTGGGCGGTAATTATCTATGATCTTGTTGTTTTTACCCGGCTTTGGAATAAGTGTAATAATGCCTTGTTTCATAGTAGTTGGCAGGGATAGGTTTAAAGTGGTTTCCTTAAATACTTGGAAGAGAAGTTCCCTAAGTAAGTCCCAGAAGTGTCTATAAAAGTTGGCCGTCAACCCGTCAGTCCCTGGAGATTTGTCCAATTTTAATTGCATGACTGCTTTATCTAGTTCTTCTATGGTAAAGTCGGCTTCGCATTTTTCCTTGAAATCATTGCTAATTTGGGGGGTCAAATCTTTGATGTTTTGGAGAAAATTATCACAGTCGATTAAGGAAAAGGATGAGCTGTATAGGTTTTGGTAAAATGCTGATACTTCTTTTGCAATTAACTGGGGATCAGAGCAGTCTACATCGTTGACTGTAAGAGTGTGAATACAGTTCCTTTCTTGTCTTTTTTTTTCGAGCCTACAGAAATATGCTGAGTTTTTTTCCCCTTCCTCAATCCATTTAGCTCTTGATCTGATGTATGCCCCTTTGGCTTTTGTTTCATATATCTGATCTAGCTTAGACTGTAATGAGGAGAGTTCGATCTGGTCATTCTCTGTTAGCGTCGTTTTGATGGTAATTGTATATATCTTCCTAGCGATGTTTTCTTCCTCTAGTTCATTAACTTTTTTAATAGATTTACTTTGATGTATAGAGTACTTGCGGATTTCGTATTTCATAAATTCCCATTTCTGAGTATATGAGGCTATATTGTCATCTTGTAGAATATCTTGGACTAGGTTTTTAATGCCATTGCAGTATTCCTCGTGTTTTAATAGGTTTGCATTGAACTTCCAGTATCCCTTTTTTTTAACATCTTGTGTTACCGGTGTTACTGACAGGTTAATACAACAATGATCTGTAAGTGGAGTAGGTATTATTTCACATTTTGAGACCTGATTCAATATTGTGTTTGTTACAAGCCAATAATCTAATCTGGATCTGGATGAGGCATCTGGTTTAATCCAGGTGAATTGTTTATGACTTGGGTTTTTCTCTCTCCATGGATCTTGAAGGTTTAAACTGTTACAAAAGTTTATCATTATCATATTGGGATGAGGATTTATATATCTGCTAGGGCATCTGTCCGCCCACTCATCTAAGACTAGGTTCCAGTCGCCACCCATTATAACATTTTCTGTACAATATCTGTTTCTAAGTTCTTGTACGGCTGTTTCAACCTCTATCAGAAGATTTCTATTTTGTGCGGTGTTGCAGTATCCATATATGTTTCCCAAAATTAATGATGAACATTCAAAGTTGAGTACACAAATAATCCAGTGACCATCTTTCCCAAATTTAACTGTTGCTAATTTCCCAGGGCAGTTTTTAAATAGAATTGCTACACCTGCAGATCTATTTGTGCCATGTGCAAATATGATCTTATCCCCCCATTGGTTGGACCAGAATTTCACATCTGAGTCATTTGAATGGGTTTCTTGGAGGAGTACATAGTGTGGGTTTTTATTTTTACAGTAAAGGAATATGGCCTTTCTTTTTAGATTGTCTCGTAGGCCCCTAGTGTTAACTGATAAGAGTTTCAGGTTGTTTTTCAAGGACATAAAAAAAGGATAACAGAGAATTATAAAAGAGAAGGTTAAATGAGTAACTAAACTATTATGTAAACAAAGAGATGGTTTACCTTTAGCAGGAACTTTAGTAAGGAAAACTAAGGCAGGTCCCTGAATGACATCTTTACAACTGTCCTTAGGATCAGTATCTAAATGAACATTTTCATTTTGTAAATTAACTCTGTTGAACATTTTACTTTCTCCTTCATTGTGCAAAGCACTCTATTCAAAAATTTAGGGAGATTGTTAAGAGTGAACTTGTAAAGAGTAACATTTTGCACATAGCCGTATAGAGATACATCAAACAGCAACGCTTATTTGGTAACTTTCTAGGATAAACAACCATTCGATTTTGTCATGTTTATGATTTTACCACATGTCCGTCAATAACAGCGATGTGGCCTTTGTAATATGCCACCTTACCCATCGATCTGGCTTGTTTAATTTTAGGCCATAGTTCCTCCCTTGCTTGCCGGTCCTCTTGTGTGAAATCTTGCATGAATCGAAGACCTTGCCCTTTGCAGATCGGGGAATCTTTTGTTGTTTTCCATACTGCATCTCGATGATGTCTCCGAATGAACTGCATGATGATCTGACGGTTGCGTTTATCTTCCCGTCTCCCAACGCGGTGAACTGAGTCGATTACATCGTGGATTTCATCCTTCCACTGCGGGATGATCTGGAGGAGAAGCTCTTCTATCTTCTCTCTGATGTTTTCTCCCTCTTTCTCCTTAAGACCAGAGAGACGCAAGTTCCAGCGCCTTTTGTATCTTTCTACCTCAAGTAATTTTTCCTTCAGCTCGGCGTTTTGCTTGTAGAGATCTGCGTGCTCCTTTTCTAGGACGTTTACCTTGGATTTGCATTCGGTAATCTCTGCAGAGTTTAGTTCTATTCGCTGGATGATGCTGACAAACATGTCCGAGTTTTCTTTAACTTGTTTGCCAAGATCTTCTACCTTGTTGTCCAGGGCTTTAATTGCGGCTAGGACATCAGCAAGAGAAGGCTCATTTTCGGTTGCCAGTTTTTTTGTAGGTGGCAATTTAGTTGGGGTTGCGTTGAGTGTACGTCTTACACTTTGGTTGCTGGTTCTTGTGGTTTCCATTGGTACCGGGGCGGCATAGTTGTGTTGAGCTAGCTTGTTAGCGGTAGCCGTTTTCAGCGGAGGAAAGTCTTTCTCGTTAACACTCAACATTTTTGCATTGGTGTTTCCAATCTTCTCTTCTTGT
Organism: Melanotaenia nigrans; assembly: GCA_037177435.1. Lineage (NCBI taxonomy): Eukaryota > Metazoa > Chordata > Actinopteri > Atheriniformes > Melanotaeniidae > Melanotaenia > Melanotaenia nigrans. Next base: position 1,084,805 of record JBAFTC010000026.1, on the reverse strand, counting down.
GTTGTTAGTAATGTCGGTGTATTATTACGAATGAGATTTTGTGGATAGGACAGGTTTTAAGTTAAGTTTGGGACCAGACAAACGGAGTGTTCGGTTTTTCAGTGTGCCCCGTTCGCCATCTTGCCGGCTCTCTGTTGTTTGTTTAGTAGTGTCTCGTTTGCTGTCGTCGCGCTAGAATGACGCCACACTAGGCATTTGGTCTAAACACCGCCACCCAGTGGCTGTCCGGCTTGCAGTCCGACTTGCAGTGGAAACACTCACCAGAATTGGCTGGACCATTTAATAATGCACCGTACCGTACCGGCCCGAACCAAACCGCTCAATGGAAACACACCATAAGGGACCTACTGAAGTCTACAGGACCTACAGGAGACTAAGGGAGCCTGCAGCACCTACAGGAGTCTACAAGACCTACAGGAGCCTAGACGAGTCTGAAAGACCCACAGGAGTCTACAGGACCTACAGGAGGCTACGGCAGTATGGTTCACATTAAAAACTCTTGGATAAGTTATGTTAAGTATGGAAGCAGAGAGTGGTAGTTTTTAAGCTATTATTCTTTTTTGATTAAGGAACTTATTTTTTTCTCGTTATCTCGAGACAACAAGGATATTTTATCTTGGTACCTAATTAAAAATTAACTTTGTTTTCTCAAGATAACGAGACGATTAAGGTGGGCTCAAAAGTGTGACACCTGATTTCAATGATCAAAACTGACCCCATGACAGCTGATGGGAGGGGCTACAGTTATGGTGTAGATGTGTAATTATGTGAATGAGTTATTTGTTAAACTTAACAGTCAAACATGTTGAAATTTCAGCTTTTGTCAGACTTGATAGAAGTAAAATTGGAAGTATTGATCAGTGATGGATGTTGCTCAACCTGATGTCAGCTTGGGTCTGTTGCTGTATTGACGCATCTCAGTACAGAACAAACCTGTACTCATATGCCCCAGCTGAGGTGTTGGAAGAGAAGATAATGGCTAAGATCTCATCCCCACCTCTCTGATCTCCCGGAGCAGAACTCTTCAGAGACAGACTGCTGCATCCAAAGCATGAAGGAGGTGCGTGATTCTGCTAGTAGACCACAAACACACTTAATAAAATCTAACATAATGTACATACTTAATACATACAATAAAATACAATTTTATAATTCTTATATATTAACAACAAGTAGGTTTCTGAGGGGAACCTGAGTGGAGTTTGCATGTTCTCCCCGCGTATGCATGGGTTCTCTTTTGGCTTCCTCCCACAGTCCAAAGACATGAATGTTTGGCTGATTTGAGTCTCTAAATTCTCTCTAGGAGTGACTCCGAGTCTGATTGAATGTTTGTCTCTCTGTGTTGGTTCTGTGATGGACCAGGAGCAGCTCCAGCCCCCTCATACCTCTGCATTTGAATAATCCATTATCTCGAGAAAAAAAACTTTGTTATCTGGAAACAACAAGGTAAATGATCCCGTTATCATGAGAAAACAGTGTTAAAAAAACATGCGAGCCCGGCTGCTCTTAGCTTCCATAGTTAAGAACATATTTACTAATCTGAATGAATTTTTATGTTCATTTACAGGTTTTGTGAATTCAGTAAAGCAAAGAAATAGTCTAGAGGAGGGACAGAACATTTTTCAGCTTAAACTAAAGATCAGCACTGTTACAAAAATGCTGGTAGATAAAGGTGAGTACGGATTTTAATTTTCTTGGATATAATAATGGTTCTTCTAAGCAGACCAGACAACAGATTACTTATTGCAACTAAAAGAGATTGGACTTAGACTTGAGGTCAAAGACTTGAGAAGAAAGATTTGGAGAGACTTCACCCACCCAGGATACTCTCTGTTCACAACCCACCAAAAATCCACCAGTTTAAAACCACAATTTCCTAGAGTTCTTTGAGAGCAGTTTCCTGTCCAAAATCCCTGTTTTCTGACCCGGTTATATGGATTTAATTGGACCTCCTTACCATTGAGATGGATGTAACCATGGTGACATTAGCACAGTTCTAATAGACCACATGATTAAAATGAAGATCGATCATAGAAATCAGCTGATTGAGTTATGAGATTTACCCCCATAGTTCAGATTAACAGAAGGTATTTACTGCATTTCCGTGGTTTTGCTCAGAACCCCGTTTTCAGGGTTTCCTCCACTTTTTCTTTACTTCTGGATAAAGTAACATCCCGAAAGAAATGCTCCATTACAGAAGAAGAGCTGGAGATGAGTTTAAAGACAGTGGGACAGCTGTGTGTCCCACATTCCTCACTGGATGGTGGGAACCTCAGTGAAAACCACCTAGCTATCTCTTTACTAAAACTTCTAGAACTTTGCTCTGTTTCACTTTAGCTCCGTGGATCTTTGACCAGGTAACGTCCTCATGCTGATTCGTGCTTTTCTGAAGGTTTTTGTCTCCTGCAGTAGATTTTCCCAGCAGTTACATGCTATAATAAGCAAAAAAAAGATAATCTTTCCATTTTTCCTATGTTCTATTCTCATTTACTTTAACACAGTGGGTCCCTGCGGGGATGCTTCCACCTCTGATTAATCTCACCAGTTTTTATACCAAGAGGGTTTCCATGGGGTTGAATTACAGAGAAACAATCCATTATTTTGGGGTCATTTTAGCGCAAAAACTCCCAAAAGACCCTGGGACCTCAGAGGTGTAAAGACCGGTGCTTAACAAACAGATGTTCAATCTCTCGAGGGTGTCATCCTCTTCCATGTTTCTCCCCTCATCTGCTTCATTTTCTCTCTCCATCCTCTTGTTGTTGGGCACTAAGCCAGACCCTCATGTGTCATCTGCTCCAGCAGGAAACATTAATCACATATGGTCACATCTGATGCCACACACCACAACACATCTGTTTTTATAGCTGTTTATAATGAATGAATGAATGAATGAATGAGGAGTGGTGTAGGTTCACAGGGAAGGGATGTCTTATGTCCCTCCATCTTTCTTTAGGTGTGTTTTCTCTTTTCTCTTTAGGACTGACTATAAATCCAGAGACTCTAAATGACTTTTAAACATGTGGCTGTGGAACAACAGAGAAGCAGTGTGTGCCAAAGGCTGTGGGGATGGTTGGGGTGGATACGGCAGCTCGCTGGGTGTCAAACAGCAGGGCTGTTATCATCCTCTAACATGCCTGCAAAGTGGAAGTGGCAGCCAATATGTGGTGGTGCTGCAGCCAGTGGTGTGTTCCAGCCAACCATCACAGAGGAACCTTTCCCATGACACCTTCGAGCTGTCAGATTATTGTCATTTTTGATTAATGCAAATAATATGTCCTCATCAGGATGACTAGCAAGTCCAATATTCAGACGTCTTAAAATGTCTCATGTTCAATCACAGTCTGTTGGCAGTAGAAGCATGTCCTTCAGTCATCGCTGCCCTCCTCTGACATGTTGTACCACAGCACAGTCGTCTGATTCTACTTCTGACCAGCTGGTGATGAAAATTACCGTTTTCTTACAACTCGCCTTCTGATCCTGAGAACTACCAAAACTATTCAGAGAAGCTCCTTAGAATAACTTCAGTCAGGGGTGATAAACCTGTGGTAGTAAAGCTTGCAAAGCATCCCACCATCATCATCCCTTAGCAGCCCCGGTATAGCCGGGGTCCCAGGCCGGTTGGGTGATGGTCAGGAGGAAGCATAGTCTTAAGCCCATAGCTCACCACCAACCTGTCCAAGTTTCTAACAGATTTTCCCCACTCAGCAACACACTGAGGAAAAATAATCCTAGTAATTGGTAGCACCATAGTCAGAAATGTGGCGATAGAGATACCAGAGACCATAGTTAAATACGTTCCAGGGGCCAGAGTGGGTGATCTTATTTAAAATGCTGGCTAAACAAAAACGTAAAAACAGGAAGATTCTAATTCATGTCGGCGGAAATGACACCCGGTTACACTAATTGGAGGTCAACTTAAAGTTGCTTAGGTGTGCGACTTTGCTAAAACCATGTCGGACTCAGTAGTTTTCTCTAGACCCCTGCCAGACCTGACCAGCGATGACATGTCATCCTTCAGCCACTGGTTGTCTAGGTGGTGTCCAGAAAACAATGTGGGCTTTATAGATAACTGGAAAACTTTCTGGGAAAACTGGTCTTAATATGAGAGATGCCATTCATCCCACTTTTGATAGAGCAGCTCTCATATCTGGAATATTATTATTCATTTATGCCTATGACATCTCAGGGTTGAGACTATGAGGCGGAGTTGTAGTCTTCCACATTTCCCGGCAGTCTCCCACCTGCTGCCACCCTCCCAAAAACCTGTAATGACTGTGTCTGCCCCCCCCACCGCCACCCAGAATGAATAATCCAAAAAGGACATGTGAATTAAATCATTAAAATCTCATAAAAATCAAAACAATAAATTTAACAGAACAAAGAAATAAAACCATGAAATATGGTTTGCTGAATATCAGATCTCTTTCGTCTCAGTCTCTGTTAGTCAATGACCTGATCTGTGATCATTATATTGATTTATTTTGGCTGCAGCAGGAAGATCATGTTAGTATTAATGAATCTACTCCACCCAATTATTTAAATTTTCATGTCCCTAGAACTACAGGCCGAGGAGGCGTGGAAGCTATCTTCATCTAATCAGTACTATTGATCAGTCTTAGACCTAAGATTAGTTATAATTCCTTTGAATACCTGACTCTAAGTCTATCTCAAGCCCCTCCTGCTAGCAGCAGAGTATCGTTCACCTGGATCAGTTTCTGATGTTTCAGACCTCTGATCAGACTTAGTGCTGCATACTAATAAAGTTATTGTACTGGGTGACTTTAACATTCATACTGACGATGAAAATAACAGCTTAACTATTGCTTTTAACTCTATATTAAATTCACTTGGCTTTTCCCTAAATGTCTGCAGACCTCCTCATTCTCATCATCGGACTCCTGATCTTGTTCTGACATGTGGCATCGATAGTGAAAAACTAACAGTTTTTCCTCATAACCCTGTTTTGTCTGACCATTTCTTAATAACTTCTGAGTTTACTTTACTTAACTACACAATGGCTGAGAAGAAATTTCTTTATAGCTGATGTTTGTCAGATAGTGTTGTTACCAAATTTAATAAATCATCATCATTAATAGTTTCTATGATGCTGAATGTCAATATGACAGAGCTTCTATCCGGGCTCTACTCCGACACAGATTGATCAATTTGTTGACAGAACGACAGCTTTAATGCGTACAACACTAAACAAAGTTGCTCCTCTAGAAAAAAAGATAACCAGTCAGAAGAAGCTCGGTGGTTTAATTCATAGCTTTGAACTTTAAAACAGGCCTCAAGACGATTGGAAAGAAAAGGGCTTCTTCTGCTCTAGACGAGTCTGACTTAGTCTGGAAAGAAAGTTTAATAGTAAAACCCTGCATAATGCTAGAAGAGATTATTCATCATTGACAGAAGAGAAGAACAAGCCCAGGTTTCACTTCAGCTCTGTGGCCAGGCTGACTAAGAGCCATACTGCTGCTGAGCCATGTATTTCTTTAAGGTATAATGACTTTATGAGATTTTTCATAAGCAAATTTGTTTCTGTTAGAGAGAAAATCCACCTTTTTATTCCCACTATTGATGATGTCTCATCCACAGCAGCCTTAGAGACGTCTGCATATTTCTGATTGGACCATTTCTGTCCTGTCCAACTCTCTGAGTTAACCAGCTTAATAGCTTCATCTAAACCTTCAACTTGTATTCTAGACGTTATCCCAACCGGGCTATTTAAGGAAGTATTTTCCTAAGTCACCACATCTGTACTGGATCTGATCAACATGTCTCTTTTGACAGGACATGTACGTCAATCTTTAAGACTGCTGTAATCAAACCTTTACTTAAATAAACAGACTCTCGACCCAGGAGGGTTAGCTAATTATAGATCTATATCCAACCTTATTTCTAAAATTATTCAGAAAGTACTTTCACCGCAACTACATGCCCATTTGAGCAGAAAAAATCTGTTTGGAGAATTTCAGTCAGGATTTAGAGCTTATCTTAACCCAGAGACGGACCTGGTGAAGGTTCCTAATGATCTTCTCATGGCCTCAGATAAAGACTCCTGTCTGGACTCATCTTGTTAGATCTCAGCGTTGCATTCGACACCATTGTTCACAACATTCTGTCACAGAGGCCTGAACATGTTATTGGAATTAAAGGAACTGCATTAGGCTGGTTTAAGTCATATTTATCTGACAGATTCCAGTTTGAAAATGTAAATGAGTCTTCCTCACACACCAAAGTAAGTCATGGAGTTCCTCAGGGTTCTGTACTTGGTCCAATATTTTTCTCATTAAATATGCTTCCCTTTGGTAATATCATTAGACAGCAAGATCTAAACTTTCACCGCTATGTGGATGATACTCAGCTTTACTTCTCCATGAAGCCTGATGAAAACAATCTGGTTGTTAGATTACAAAAATGTCCTAAAGACATAAAGACCTGGATGACTGAAGTTTCTCCTTCTAAACTCAGGACAATGTAATTAATCTGGATGGCATTAATTTAGCTTCCAGTACTCCAGTGAGGAACCTTGGAGTTACTTTTGACCAGGATTTGTCCCTTGGCTCGCACATAAAACAGGTTTCTAGAACCGCCTTCTTCCACCTATGTAATATTGCTAGAATTAGAGACATCCTGTCTCAGGGTGGTGCAGAAAAACTATCCCACGCTTTCATTACTTCCAGATTAGATTACAGCAATTCCTTATTGATGTTCTGTCCCAAATATGTCCTGAAAAGTCTCCATCTGATACAAAATGCTGCAGGGAGAGTTCTGATGAGATTTAGCAGGAGAGATGATATTTGTTCAGTTTTAGCTTCTGCGGCTCCCAGTTAAATCCAGGATAGAATTTAAAATTCTTCTCCACACATATAAAGCTCTCCATGACCAGGCTCCATTGTATATCAAAGATCTCATAGTTTCATGTCTTCTCTGCAGGTTTACTTGTGGTTCCAGAGTCTCTAGGAGTAAAATGGGAGGCAAAGCCTTCGGCTAACAGGTCCCTCTCTTATGGAACCAACTCCCAGTTTGGGTTTGGGAGGCAGACACCCTCTCTACCTTTAAGATCAGGCTTAAAACCTTCCTTCCTGATTAATCTAATAGTTATAGAGGGTCTAGCCATTCCTTATTTATGATGCCATAGGCTTAGACTGCTGAGGGACGTCCCATGATGCACTGGGCTCTTACTTATCATCTCTCTGCCGTCCCTGAGTCAGGTTTTGGTTCTGGTTCGACCGGAGGTTTGTCCTTCCTGTTAAAATGAGGTATTTTTTCTTTCCACTGTTGCCTCCTGCAGCTCAGGATAGGGATTGAAGTCACGTTGGTTTTCATAACTGCGCTGTTATTATGAACATTGTGATGACCTTGTGAATTGGACATATACAAATAAAGCTAAATTTAATTGAATTTCTGTTCTACTGGGAATGAAATACGAGTTGATAAAAATTCTGTTTTATTTCAATTTTACACGGAGACCAGACGTTCCTGGAGCTGCAGTTGGAGGTGCTATCTGATCATTTCCAATCCAAGCTGGACCGCGGTGGGTCAGGACAGTAAAAGACACGGCTGGAAGACGTCCAACAGGAAGCTCCTGCTGGACAACTACCTGTCAAACCTCAGGTGCTGTTTTAATTCCCAGCTCATTCAGTTCACCAGATGTGTCTCCAAGACATTTCAGATCCTTGTGTCTGCTGAATGAATGTGACTGAATATGCAGGCAAAAGCAACTCCATCACATCCACAGAAACAGTCACGATCGAAGGAATCATGGGATTTAAACTAGCATAAAAAATGTCCACAAAGGTCGTCATGAAGACAACTGGAGCAGAAACAGGGGATCTACAGCAGGCCGTACAGACTCAAACACACCGGAACAAATACAGCAGGCAGTAAATGGAAAAAAAACTTTTCAACATATTTAGTAGAAGCTGATGAAATCAGAGTGAAAAATCTTCTGTTGGATCACAGATGAGACGTACCGTTTAAACTCTGAGGCCAGGTACTGGGCCAGGGCCTGGGTAAAACTCTCTCCTCCGATGCTGTGGTCCGTATGAGTACTGAGAACCCGGAACATTCCTCCATTGATCTGCAGCGCCGTCACGCTCAGGGACGTCCCGCCCAGTTTATACACCAGAACATGGCTGCAAAACACACGTTTACTCAATCAGCTGGAGGAAAAGTGTAAACATGGAAATGTAGAATTGATCTGTCTGTAAAGTGCTGCTATACAAATAACGCTGGATTGAATTTAATTTAAATAGTTTCTGTTGTGTGTTTGTTTCAATAACAATATTTTTTCTCCTGAAAGACTTGAGAGAACGATGAGATGAGA
>JBAFTC010000026.1:1022836-1035935 GCA_037177435.1 Melanotaenia nigrans | reverse complement strand
GAACGTTGATCCGTGTCCTTTTCAGTGACCTCGTCATCCATGGTTGACGGTTCTCCAGACGAACCACTCATTTTTTTCGGCTGCCGCGTCGGCTAGTCGGCTACTGCAGCTCAAACTACACACGTGCTGCTCATTAGCTTCGCCTGTGCTGTACGTCAACCTAACCTGACCGACTATGTTCCCGGAGTGATTGGTTCCACATGGTGCTTAATTCAGATTCAGCTCTATCGCGATAGTCTCATATTACTATTGAGAAAAAGTTATTTCACAATACATATCGTTATCGTTTTATTGCCCAGCCCTAGTTCACAGCAAGTAAATCCCAGCCCTAAGAGGTTTATTTTAAGAAACTTTACTTTTCAGCTCAGAAAGTGTGTGTTTGAATGCCGCCCACTGTACATGCTCAACATACACCCCAATGACTGACTCAACAAACCAACATGACACCGCACGCTGGTCCCGTTTTAATAAGTTTTTATTACCCAAAGTTACAACAGCTCTGCAGCAACAGCCGTGTTCTCCAGTACTGTCAATACCGACTGCCCAGCAGGGCAGCTGCTGATCTTTGCTGGGACCTGTGCCCCGTGACCACGGGGGGCTCTGGGTGGGTCCGGGTCATCTTCGTGGTGTGTTGGCTGGGGTTTGTGCTCCAGGATTGCTGCTGATGGCCCAGGTCTCTGAGCCGCCTCTTTTTATTATTATTATATGAATTAAAATTAAAATAATCTTGTTAATACATTAACTTGATTAATTATAGCTAAATAACATTTAAATAATTTAAACCTCTGAAATTTCTACGTTTTGCATATCATAGGACACTAGTGAATGTTAAAACTGAACAAGTTGGTTCTATTTTACCTTTTTAATAATGTGTAAAAATTTTTTAAAAAGAAATAAAACTATTTTCTGTGACAAAATCTCTCATTCTAATCTTGTTTGACCATGTAAGTCTCATTTTTAAATTGACCTCAGAATGATCTGTTGTTTTCTAGCTGGTAGACACTTCATTAACCCCTTAAAAATCCACAAATTTCAAATATTACAATATTTTATTTCCAAAGTTTAACAAACATGTTTTATGTATTTGGTTTTGTCACATTTCTACCAAAGTGAGGTAAACTAAATACTTTAACTTAAAATACTGCTCATTCACCGCCATCTTGTGTAAAATGAATTTTGTGATAAAAGAGGCTGTGAAGGATCCACCACCAGAAGCTACGCTACAGGCCAAATGGGGTGTGATGATTCTGTGAAGTGCATAGATCCTGAGACGCAGCTTATAGCGCTTCTCAAGATCTCTGTCACAATCTATAACTGAAAATCAACCCGAATCTTTGAACTCTATCCAGTCAATTTCACTTATCACATTAAATCTCCTTTCAGCTCTTCAGGTATTATCTTTATATGAAACCAAAAGCAATCACCACCATCCCCATCTCTTCCCTCCGTATGGCCCGCCAACCACCAGCCTACCATTAACATTATTCACTTGAACAGTCCAGACAGGTGGCTGGGACATGATGCTGTCCATCAATCACTTCTAAGCAAACCTCATTATGTATTTCTTCTCAGGATAAACTGAAGTATTTAAACCACATTAACAAAAAGTAGGTCAAATGCTGAGTTTCAGAAGGAGTGCCAGAATCTGCCATCCCTTCACTAACCCTAACCCTGTAGGAAAACATACAGAGAGGAAGCTCTCCAGCGATTCATCACGCCTCTAAGCTGCTCTGGCTCACGCTAAATGTATGTACACATCAAAGGAAACGGTAAGAATGGCTATCTCCCTGGCACGCTTCTGCTTCGTTAATACCTCTCCTGTCTGAGCCAGAATGAGTCAACAGATCTAATGGAGGAGCCCGGCATGCCCTGCTTTTTATTTGACCAGCCATCTGAGTGGAGTCCTTATATTGTCTCTGCTCCTCTTTAATCAGGCAACCCCATCCCCCTCTCTAGCATTGCATGCTACTGACAAAATGCCTGATTAAGCCTGCACCCAGCTTTAAGACGTGGCACCCACACAGTCAAATGAGCAAACAATGGAGCTTAAGTCCTCTTTACTGGGTTAAGGAGGTAAAGAAATAATCATAGGCAAATAGATATCCAGTCTGTTCCGACTGTTTTACACTAACCCAGACACACAGAGACCACCAGTCAGGACCCCTGTCCTGGTCATGACACCACCTTTGTGCATCTTCTTGGCACAGAGTTAATTCAGATTTGACCCTGTAACAGCTGACTTCAGACTCTCTACTGCACCATGGCATATCTCCATTCAGTGGGCCACTGGAAAACCTTTTAGTGGAAGCATTGCTGAAATACTCTAAAACGTCCCATTAATTCATGGCAAACTGGCTGCTATCACACCCATCCGGTGTTTAACCTCTACTGGCCCATCTCCAACCTTCCCTTCAGTCCCTGCTTGGCATAAACAATCTCCATGTCCTCCTGACCGGAATGGCGGAAGAAAATGAGACAACCAGCTGCTACACCTGTACCGAACACAACAGAGAATTTCCTACAACTTTTACAGGTAAACTAAGCTGGCCATCATCAGGAGTTCCTTGAATATAACCAAAACAGCAACAACATGTATCACAACAGCAACCAAAGTACCAAAGACACACACATGAAAAAATAAATAAATTAAAAAAACTAGGCCTGGTCTCTGGGCTGCCCTGACTAGGGCGTGTCTCTGGGCCGCTCTTGGTCCGGGATTCATGGTGGGGTGGCTTGGGTTTGTGCTCCGGGATTGTTGCTGATGGCCTGGGTCTCTGAGTGGCCTCTATCCTCTGTAGAGGCGTGGTCACATTTGCAGGATCACACTCATCTCTGATCACTCCTCATTCCTCATCCTCTGCATGCTGACACTGAGTCGTCCAGTGGGTTCATACACTAAGAGCTGCTTTTTGTGTGTTTTTGGTACTTTGGTTGTTGTCATGATACATGTTCTCTGCTGTGTTTCTGTACAGGTGTAGCAGTTGGTTGTTCTTCTATCTACTGTTTCTTTGTCTCCTCTTTCTTTTTTCTACTTTGCTTTTCACTTCTCTTCATTATTCGGGGCAGAGCTGATTGATCAAAGTATCAACAGACTGATACTAAGGCTTGTATCAGTATTGTTCGATACCACAGGGATATAATCAATATTTTTCTTGCAGTTTCTTTTTTTTTACTTTCTTGTCTATGAGAGCCAATCAAAAGTAAGCTTTGCTTTAATTTAGCTAATTTGCACTGGTGGCCTATTTTTTCTCCTTCTCTTAAAAATTCGTCTTTTTAACGATGGTCTGTGTGCGGGGCAGATTTGCTCTACCAAGGGAGGCAGTCTGACAAGAGAGGAGATGATGACGACGTAGAGGAGGAAGAGGCAGAAACAGCTTTGTTATGTTTTAACTGATAGTAGTGAGCTGAGTTGAAAATTGGTAAGAAATCATTGTATAAATATTCTACAGTATTTAATTGTATTTCTCTTTTCTCAGAGCCCCGGAAAGGAAGTCACCCTCGGATGAGATGTTTGGAGGTTTCCTTACTCAATTCACTCAGCTTTTCTACACTTACTTATTATTGTTTAAATTTTATGTTGCATAAATCTCAATGATTTCTGCGTTTACTGTGCAGTTAGCCCAGTAGAAGTGTGTCAGCTGCTCAAGCAGTAATATGGGCATTGCACTATGATGAAGCTATTGGCACAAGGCACATTGTTGATGCTGGGAAATGTTCAATAATTAAGTTTTATAAGTGTTTTGTAAAAAAAAAAAGAAGAAGAAAAATGTAAAATTACAGACAAGAGAACACTTTTAGTTAAAGCACAGAGAAAAGAACTGTTTGGTCCATTAATCATGATAAATCCCAGCTTTCAAATTAATCATGATTATTCACCATTCATGACTATACCTGATATGTATCAACAGAACGAGCCGATGCTATAAATATTTACTGTTAACTGACCTTCCCTTGGGTAAACGTCAGAAATCCATCATCTTTACCATGTTCTAGATCATAATTCAGAATTCATATGTTCTCATCTCACCAACCGTCTCCATGGTGATAATTTCTGTCTTAAAAGCAGCAGATGTGACGATTGAAGTTAAACAGCTGACGTTGACGAAGAAATTCTGAGTAAACTGATAATCTGGATAAAAACATGTTTTTTCTTTTATCATTAAAGTGTGAGTGTTTGTTTAACAGTGATAAAAGTCAGCTTCACCCAAAGTAAACACCTGCTGAAAAAATACGTCATTGGTTGCTTGTTTTATATCAGATAATCACTTTAGTTGTAATAATCAGTTCAGCATTTCATAAATACTAGACCTAAAAAAAGGTCTCATCTCTGTCCCCCTTTTCCTGGTCAGTGCCCCCTCAGAACTTTTCTAGACCCGACCCTGCAGTGCTGAAGTATAAACCCTGTTTACCACTAGCAGCTACTGTGTTAGAGAAGGTCCTGCCAACAACAACACGTTGGGGTAAATATGTGACAGTGTGACCATAAACCGCTAGTTTCCTCCTTCTAAGTTGAACCATAAACACACGCAACAAAAGCCGATCAGCTGATCACCGACAGTCGTCATGATTCACGGAACAACATGAGAGAAGAGGGAGGAAGCAGCTGCTGCACAAACAGACGACCAGAGATCCTCTAAAGCGGCCATGTTGGCGCAAACAATGGTGTAGGATAAGTTTAAAAGAAAACGTAGGAAGAGTGTAGGCGTGTCTCATCTTTTCCATTTCGCCCTCCACGTCCCGCCATCTTAACAGAGAAATGATAGATGTATGGGGCTTTCGGTTAATAACATAAATTAGTTACCCCCATTTGGTGATCTTTATTTCTGTTTCCAGTCTCTAACAAAAATCTGTTTTTCTGTGAAATCTTTGAAAATCTTTAATCACAACAAAACTCTAGAGTGTGTTTCCAATTCCCATCTTTTTCAAAAAGATTCCAAAATGGGAAATCTTTCAGTATTTTTTATATTTGTTAGTCAATATTGATGTTGGAAAATCTTTCTTCTTCATATGACATCAAATAATCTCATAGTTGGAAATATCAGTAGAAACTTTCTACTGATTTTGGATTTTTCCTGTAGCCGTTTCAATGATTTTAAATCGAATCCTCAAACAGCTGGTCGATTATAATCAGTCTTTTTCTGCCCAGCTGTAAATCCAGTAATGTTCTTGTTTAGCTCTGCATTATTCTCCATATTGTTAGAGGAAATCACTTCCTTTAGATGTGGAGGTTCATCCTGATCTTACCTGTAGGTTAACAGCTCTGGATTCTTCCCTGCAGGATGAATATTAGCAACATGGTGGTGTGGTAGTAGCACTGTCGCCTCACAGAGACGGGTTCTGGTTTAAACCACGTCTCGGACCTTTCTGTGTGGAGTTGGTAGATTAAATCTTCAGGGCAGATTGTTGTCCTCAGTGCTGAGATCTTAATGTGTCCTCAGTCTGTCCTCGGTGCCTATCGATCTGCAGTGTGAATAAAATATATATATATAAAAAAATGGTAATAATCCAACAACGAAGGCGCCAGAAAGAAAATGTGAAATAAATCTCATAGTTGAAACCTTTACATTTACCTGGCATCTTTTCTTTTCTTTTGGCTTTTGGCATCCGTCCGTCCGTCCGTCCGTCCGTCCGTCCGTCCGTCCGTCCATCCACCAATTCAAGGTTGCAGGGCAGCTGGAGCCATCCCAGCACGAGCAGCAGAAAGGCAGGTACACGATGGACAGAATTTGGCTTTTTAATTGAACTAAATGATTATAATGAAGTGGATTTACTGTTGAGCATGTGTGTGTTTGGCAGTGATGGTAGACGATGTAGTTAAACCTGTTGTACAGGATGGAAGATGAACAGATGATTGATGAAAGTCAGAAATTCTGAACTTTTCCTCAAACGCACTATGAAGCAGGTGGGATTTAAAATTCAGCCAGACTTTTCAAAGCAGCTGCATTGGAGAGGTTTGCATATTCTTACCAGCGTATGTGCTCATGTGTACGTCCTGCTCTGTGCACGTGTGTGTAGAGACAGTGTTTCTGTTTGTTATTGTGTGTGTGCAGGTGGTCTATCAGTGTGTTTAAAGCTCAGTCATTGGGCCTGATGGAAAGTAAAATGAAGGAAAAGGCACAGGGCAAAGTTGCAGTGTGGGGGTCTGTATCAAACCTGGGCCATCTACCCACGATCCCTGCTGCATCCAATTTCAGCACCAACGCTTCCTGTTAAACCCCATCAAACAGACACACAGTGGCACAAAGGAAAACCTCATCTCCACAGGAAACTAATCCGCTGCTGTACGCTGTAAGCCTGTCAGGTTTTTTCTTTTTCTTTTTTTTTTTTTTTATTTATTGAAAGAAGTCATCACTCATTTCTCCGAAGATTAAAAGTATGGCTAAATTGAGAAAATCCGCTTAGGAATTGGGAATTTAAATAGTGAATTGGAGGGGCAGCTAGGAGAGATGCCAAGCAGGGTTTGTGAGGTGCACAGACAGGTATGGGAGGTAAGATAAATTGAAAATATACATATTTGTTTTTGTAGTTGGATTTCTCATAACCATCTCAGTGTGATGGTTGGGTGGAGGGGTTGGGGGCTGAAAGCTGCAGTCTCCTCAGCCACACAGAAGCTGTAGGGAATGAGAGGACCTCATATTTTCTCATCTGTAGATTTCAGCTGCAGAGAAATGCTACTGAAATCACATCTTAAGACTTTAATCACTTTCTGTTGGTAAGAGTGTTTAAGTCACTGAATGCTAATTATTGATTATCTTGGCCATTCAGGCTGGATCAATAGATATTGGGTTTGTTTCATTTTATATAAAAGCAAATGAATGAATATTAGAAGAGTAAAGTCTAGTTTAGTTCCAAGTAAAAAGAGGATATTTGTAATTTCAGTGAGAAAAGAGGCTGACGGATGGTGTCCATCTAGTTGGCTGGGAAGGGGGAAAAGGACTCCAACAGAAAGAGAAAAAGAGAAGAAACAATGTTTGGTAGCGTTACGTCGCACTGCAGTTGTCCATGGTGGCGGATGGGTCTGAAGAGTCATGTTACAGATAAATGTGCTGTTAGCACTTAGCTCAGCCAAGCATCAATGATCATAGCAGTCTAAAGCCCCTTTTCCACTAGTACCTACTCTGCTCTATTCTACCATTGGCTCTACTCTACTTGGTTTCTGTGGTTTGTCCATTACAACTAGAGACCCTCTGTGGGAGGGGTCTCTGGAGCAAGGCGTCTTGGAGGTCCTGTGAGGTCATTTGTATGCGACATGAACACAGCAGTGGAGGACAACTATGGCATTGCTCCTGCTGCTTGGTTTGCAGCTTTTTGTTAGGTTCTTTCTAAAAGAAAAAGATCAAAGGTCGTAGGGAATCAGTAGCTGAAAAGAGAGCAGTTTCAGTAGAGTGGCCCTGCCTAAAGCCAGACTGATATGGATAAACAGGTTGTTGTTGTGGACGAACTGTGAGACCTGACTGAAGATGGCACGCTCTAGCAGTTTTCAGAAGCAGGGTAACCCAAGCTTGCATGAAGGCTGAGGGAAAGACACCAGATTTAAGAGAGACGTTGATAATATGGGTTACTGCAGATTTGATTGTAGGTAGAATGCTCTACAGGATGTCAGAGGGAACAGGATCAAGAGGACAGGCTGTGGATTTTGAGTTGACTAGAAGTTTTTGAGACTTCGTCCTCATTTAGAGAGCAGAAAGAGCAGTGTGAGACACCAGTAGCTGGTTTGTTAAGGCTGAGTTGGTCAGACTCAGGGAATTGGTTACTGATGGTAGCAACCTTTTCAGTGAAGTAGGAATGCAAGTTATTGTCGGTACTCGGACAGGTCAGTGTGCTCTTTTGATTTGTGCCACTTTCTTTCTGCTGCCCTGAGTCTAGTTCTGTGATCTCTTAAAACCTTGGTGAGCCATGGACTGGGAGGATTTTGTCAAGCTGGCTTTAACACCAGAGGACAGATTTTGTCCAACAAGAGGAAAGAAGTAGAGTGTTTCTGTAGCCTCATTAACAGACAATAAGGAGAAGTCTAAGTGGGAGGGGAGGGTAGAGTAAACCTCGTCAGACAGCTGACAGGCCACAGCTTCTGTGGGCTGTATTAACAATAGAGGCATGAAACACAACCCACTCAGACTCATTGTCCCCCACCTCGCCTGGAACATGGTTGAAACTCTGCTGGATATGGGAGGTGAAACTCTTTCTGACAGGGAACTCTGGCAGACATTCCCTGCAGACCCAAACTTGTGAGGGTGAGATGCCTGATCGGCATCCTCCCCCACCGTCTGAGCCACCTCACCACCAGGTGGTGATCAGTTGACAGCTCCGCCCCTCTCTTCACAAAAGTGTCCAAGACATGTGGCTGCAATCCTATGATATGACTACAAAGTCGATTATCGAACTGCGGCCTAGAGTGTCCTGGTGCCAAGTGCACATGTGGACATTCTTACGACTGAACAAGGTGTTCGTTATAAACAATCCATGATGAGCACAGAAGTCCAATAACAAAAACACCACTTGGATTTAGATCAGGGGGGCTATTCCTCCTAATCACGCCCCTCCAGGTCTCACTGTCACTGCCCACGTAAGCATTGAAGTCCCCCAGAAGAGTGAGAGAGTTCCTGGAACACCCCATCCAAGCACTCCAAAAAGGGTCGGTACTCTGAACTGTTGTTTGGTGCACAAGCACAAATGAACAAAACAAACACCAGCTCAGACTCTTTCCCCGCCAGAGAGGTGACGTTCCACGTCCCTAGAGCGCGCTTCTTCCGGGCAGTGGAAACCTGTACCCGTCTTATTTGATTCATCATAGAGGTCTATTGAGCTGTACTTTGTCTGGTCCCTCCCCTAGAGACCTGTTTGCCTTGGGTGATTCTACCAGGGGATTAAAGCTCCCGACAACATAGCTCCTTGGATTGTCTGGACACACAAACTCCTACACCTCAGTGAGGTGGTGGCTCAAGGTGGAGCATTTATATGTTACGCCCTTAATTATTTGTGGTCTCGCCCAGTGAGGTCAAACCATCACGAGGAGACATTCTGGCAAAGAAAGAAACCTCAAAGTCGAGATCGAAAGCCTCTCTTATGAGGTGGGAAAGAATGAAGAGGTGCTGTTTGGCAGCCTAAAACCGGAGTCAAAGGCATGCACAAAAATGTTACATGTAGGAGGAGCACTGAGGCAATTATAGCATGCCCCTCTGGCTACACAGGGGTGTCAAAAAGCTTCATTAGCCAGATCAATATTCTGCAAGACACAATTCTGCACAGGACAGAATTAATAACTCAAAGCTGTTAATTTTGTCTGATATAAAAAAAAAATTCTGTTCAGAAAATGATAGTCCAAAACCATTACAAAGCGGGGTGCGTGGCCTTCCCAGCGGGTCTTATAGGTTTACTGGGACGGTCACACCTCTGGCTGATAACATGTCAGCAACGTGTCAGCAACACTTCAGCTACGTGTCAGTTACATGTCAGCAATCACCTTCTGATTAGGAGGAAAAAATGCAACACAACCCAAAAATGACTCGTACCGCCTACGTTTGAGTGCAAGAGCAAACTTATCAGCATCAGCTACGCCATAGCTGACCACACGTAGATGCCATGCGAGTATAAATCCGCCTTTATAGTGTTGTTGATCTCATACAGCTTCAGGCATTCCAGAATCCATGTACAGTATGTGGCTTTCTAGTAATAAAGGCAGTGCACAGGTTGGTCTGTCAGGTTTTGCAGTCTCGGCCAACAGTTCTATCAACCAGCAGCTTGTGTTCTGGTCCTCTGGTAGCTTTACCAATGCCTTTCTGTGTCTCTGGCGTGTATTGATCCATGTGTCCACTACTCTTAGCTGCTATGATGGTGCATCCATCATAGCAGGTGCATCCATGTTGTGGAGAGACAGATTATCGGCCAAGAGTTTGATGGGACTGTTCCCTTTTCGGGATCCTTCAGTATCAGGACTGTCCATTCCTTGGACAGCCATTCAGGGTGGATCTCATCTCTCAGTAGTTGGTTCATTTGTACCGATTTGCCATTTGTGCCCGTTTTGCACTCATGATAAGGTGATTAGGCAGTAGTGTTAAGGGTCTTGCCTAATGACCCAACTGGAAGTATATATATACATATATACACATTTTTGCTGTACTGGATCAACAGAACAAGCTGATGCTACAAATATTTAGTGTTAAGTGGCATTCCCTTGGGTAAACGTCAGATGTCCAAGGGTCAATAAATGCAGCATGTAATGTACGTCTATATGTTGTTTTGCATCATCTCTACCATGTTCTAGATCATCATTTAGAATTTATAAATCATATTCTCACCAACCGTCTTCATTGTGATTATTTCTGTCCTAAAACCAGCAGATTGAAGTTAAACAGCCAACATTGATGAAGAAACTGATAAAACTGATAATTTGGATAAAAACATGTTTTTTCTTTTACCATTAAAGTGTGTGTTTGTATAGCAGTGATAAAAGTCCTACAGCAGCATCACCCAAAGTAAACACCTGCTGATAAATTTATTGGTTGCTTGTTTTATATCAGATGATGACTTGAGTTGTAATAATAACTTCAATATTTCATAAAATCTAGACCTGAAAAAACGCCTCATTTTCCTGGTCAGTGCTCCTGCCTTGCCCCCCATCAGAACTTTTCTAGACCCGCCCCTGCATAGCTTAAGTATAAACCCTGTTTACCACCAGCAGCTACTGTGTTAGAGAAGGTCCTGCCAACAACAACACTTTAGGGTAAATATGTGATGTGTGAACATTAACCACTAGTTTCCTCTTTCTCAGTTGAACCATAAACACACGAAAAGCCAATCAGCTGATCACTGACAGCCGTCATGATTCAAAGAACAACATGAAAGGAGAGGGAGGAAGCAGCTGCTGCACAAACAGAGACGAGAAGAGATTCTCTAGAGCAGCCATGTTGGAGCAGAACGCAGGAAAAGTTTTAAAAAGAATGCAGGAAAAGTGTGGGTGTGGTTTGTGTTAATACACCCACATTCTCCATGGAGGAGCCGTCCTTGGGTTGCTCCATTAATGCTGTGTTTATTCTGAAGTCCATAGAGCCAGCCGGCTGCTTTTCTATCTGGCCTCTCCATGTCCCACCGTCATAACAGAGAAATGATGCGTATGCATTAATTTTAAGGTAATATCATAAGATCATAAGTTTATCATTGAGTATCAGATAAGTTTGTATTACAGCTGCATTGAGGGCCCTTCTGGGCTCCTGTCAATCATGGGCCCCTAGAATCCTTCCTCTTTACCCCCCTTTTTCGGCACCCCAGCATGTTGCTATGCTACATGTTAGCATCAGTGCTTCCTGGTGTCTGCAAACCTCTTCTGACTACAGGATCTTATACTGCCCCTGTCCAGATGGGTGTAGTCAAGAAGAGGTTACGATCAGCCTCAGTGGTGTCGAGATGCCCTACAAAACCTGAAGAGACCACTACAGAGGTTCCAGTCTGGTTTTATTCATGAGTACATCACCTGGCCATCAGTATAACTTGGTTATTGTATTTGTCTCAGTAAAGAAACTGCATTACTCCTTGTAGGAGTATTGATGTTACACAGAAAAGAAAGGAACAGGAATTAGTCAGCAAATATTATCTTTCATTCATTTAAAGATCATAAAATCTTAGAAAACAATAAATGACTCCTTCATCATGGCTTCTGAACACCGGATCAGTCGTTATTCTGTCCGTAAACACTGAGACAGATTTAACAGGTGTGCCGGTGTCCTTCCTTCCCTGACTGAGGCTGGGTGGTGTTTCTGAGGCTCTGATTGGTTGTTACGGAAGGTGAACCATGACTTCAGGCCATGGGAAGCTCGTGATAGGCTGCGTACTGTCCAGTCACCTGATGGTAGATCTGCATAAACCAGAAGAAAAGGAGAGGATGTCGGACGAGGTGGACATGAAGCTATGTGGTCAGAACAAAGACCGTTCAATTCTCACCTGCCTCTCGATGTCAGACAATAAGCTGCTGGCTCCCAAACGGAACAGGTGAGGGCAGAGCCAATCAGTGCCAAGCTCCTCCTGGATCAGAGTTAACCATACCAGAGACTCCTGAGCCGTCCGGATCCCTCCTGCTGGTTTAAAGCCCACCTAGAGTAAAAAACACCGACCTGTCAGAACGTCCACAACCCAGTCCCCAACCCTGTCCACGACCCAGTCCCCGACCCTGTCCACGACCCAGTCCACGACCCTGTCCACAACCCAGTCCACAACCCTGTCCACAACCCAGTCCACCTCCCAATCCACAACCCGGTCCACAACCCAGTCCACGACTCCATCCACGACCCAGTCCCCGACCCTGTCCACAACCCAGTCAACAACCCCATCCACGACCCAGTCCCTGACCCTGTCCACAACCCAGTCCCTGACCCTGTCCACAACCCAGTCCACGACGCTGTCCACAACCCAGTCCACGACTCCATCCACGACCCAGTCCCCGACCCTGTCCACAACCCAGTCCACAACCCCATCCACGACCCATCCCCGACCCTGTCCACAACCCAGTCCCTGACCCTGTCCACAACCCAGTCCCCGACCCTGTCCACAATCCAGTCCCTGACCCTGTCCACAACCCAGTTCACCTCCCAGTCCACGACCCTGTCCACAACCCAGTCCACGACTCCATCCACGACCCTGTCCAAAACCCAGTCCACAAGTCCCTTCCACGACCCATCCCCGACCCTGTCCACGACCCAGTCCACAACCCTGTCCACAACCCAGTCCACGACCCTGTCCACAACCCAGTCCACGACCCTGTCCACAACCCAGTCCACGACTCCATCCACAACCCAGTCCCTGACCCTGTCCACAACCCAGTCCCTGACCCAGTTCACCTCCCAGTCCACGACCCTGTCCACAACCCTGTCCACGACCCAGTCCCCGACCCTGTCCACAACCCAGTCCCCGACCCAGTCCAAAACCCAGTCCACGACCCTGTCCACAACCCAGTCCACAACCCTGTCCACGACCCAGTCCCCGACCCTGTCCACGACCCAGTCCACAACCCTGTCCACAATCCAGTCCCTGAGCCTGTCCACAACCCAGTTCACCTCCCAGTCCACGACCCTGTCCACAACCCAGTCCACGACTCCATCCACGACCCTGT
>JBAFTC010000026.1:996962-1012596 GCA_037177435.1 Melanotaenia nigrans | reverse complement strand
TAGAAAATACTTTATTAATCCCTTTGGAGAGTCCTCAGGGAAATTTGGGTACAAGCAGCAATAAAACACCAACAGCAAAGCAGGATAAGCACTAAGATATAATATATACAGATATAAAGTAAAATAGAGGCAATAAGGTGCAAGAAAAGTATAAAATAGAATGCAATAAATAAATATATATATATATTTTGCTATTTTTTTGCCATTTACTACTTTCTTGTGATTATTTTTCAGAAAATAAACAGAGTTGAAATAATTAGCTAAAACACTGGGTTTAATTTTATTTTAGAGAGCACGTTTTGTTGTGGATTTTTTTTAAATAAGCCAACATTTGATATACTAACCATGTAATCGCTGTATTTTTTCCAGGTATGGCTTCACTAAAGAGGTCTTGGGGAAATACAGAGTAAGTCTCAAATTCAGCAGAAGCATTTAGAACAAGAGTTGCAGTATGCTTCTTTATAATAATTCCCTTTTAAATGGGCTACAGGTGCATGGTAAGAAAATCCTAAAGCTTCTCCAAAAGATCTTCAGCTGGCTGCCGGTGGCCACGGTGATTAATCACAAAGTGCTGGTAGTGCATGGAGGGATATCTGACACAACAGACCTCAATATAGTTGCCAGAGTGGACAGGCACAGAGTAAGAAAAGCCCCCAGCTTTAATTAAATGAGTGTATGTTCAATGATGTGCATACTAAAAACTAAAACAAATTTTTTTACGGATGCAGTATGTATCAGTCCTAAGGCCACCAAAGATGGTCCGTCAAGCACTTTATGGGAACAAGACAATAAACTGCAGGAATGGAGATGCTGGCAAACCAGTAGAAGGCCGGCAACGACGAGTGCGCTCTTTGACCGACCACAACTCTCCCTCCGTTCAGAGGAACAACCTCCCACGCCGCTCGCTTCACAACCTGTCCATCAGCAATCAGCTGAACTGGTCGGTGGAGAATGAGCTGAAGAAGAGGCGCAGGCTGGCCGGGTTTGACCAGTCCTACAGAGAAGTGAAGACGTCAGACTCTGACTCCGACCCAGAGTTTGGAGAAGTGACAGAAACAGACGAAAATGAATGGAAACAAGTGAGTGACAGTGAGGATATTTGCAGATAGTCTGAGCATACAGTAATTCACCTAAATGAGTCAAAGATAACCTGATTTAAAATAGAAAAATATCAACTACTGTCTCCACTGTCAGTTCTTGATGACAGTCATTTAGGCCGATGCTGAATTTTGAGGTGAAGATGCAGAAAAAATGTGTGCAGGTGTTGCTACTCATGAGAAGAGTTAATCTCCTCAGTTTGATAAATCCCACTCAAGGTCTCTTGTAGCTTTGTTTTTCTTACAAGCACTCTGTTCAGGAGATTTTCTCTTTTTTTGATCAGCTGGACTTTTCTTATGACTGATTCATGGCTCCAGATTTGGATTAAAGTTATCTGGAAGGTCAAATCTCTGCCCAAAACTTTGTGTGATCCTCCTTTCATTTTTCTTTTCAGGAAAACTTACAAATGCAACACTAATTGTATAATAAATGTATAAAGATGTATTCATCTTTACTCACTCAACTCTTAAAATACTTTGACTGGAGCGCCTTAACTTTTGCATCAATTTCTGGTACATCCATTCAGATCGTGGACCTATTGTGGAGTGACCCTATGCCCCAGAATGGCTGCAATCCCAATGAAGTGCGAGGAGGAGGCTGTTACTGGGGACCAGATGTCACTGAGGAGGTGCTGGGAAGACACAACCTCCAGCTCCTCATCCGCTCCCATGAGTGCAAACAGGACGGCTATGAGTTCGGCCACAATCGCAGGGTGATGACATAGAAACATACTGCAAAGCTTTTTGGGGGAAGAAGAATTGAGGATTATGCAAGGTTTAGATAGCTTTTATTTACATATTTACCATGTTTCTCCTGTTATATGCAGGTGCTGACAATATTTTCTGCCTCTAACTACTATGAGGTGGGCAGCAATAGAGGAGCCTATATCAGAATGGGCTCTGATCTGGTCCCGCACTTCATTCAGTACCAGGCCAGCGAGACATGCAGAGAGCTCACCCTGAGACAAAGGTACACGCTTTGAAAGAACGCAGACAATATTCAAACTCAATTCAAAGTCCAAACAGTCTTTTTCAAGTTTGAAGAGAGAAACAGATCAGTGTAGAAACATGTTACAATTTCTCAGAGGAGCTTTTAGACTGCAGAAGTCTTTGTAATGTTCTTATAAATCTATCTGTATTGTAAATGCAACTCACCCTTGAAGGGATGTTATACTTCAGGAACACTCTAGTTCCCATAACTCGGATATTCTCCAGAACATTTAGATTCAACTGTGCCTCAGTAATGTCTCTACAAACCTATTTAAAAAGTTTTTTTTTTTTTTTTTAAATTTCAATATTTATCCCCAAGTATTGAGACCTTCTTGTTTTTTGTTAGTGTTGGATGGACAGAGAGGTCAGCCCTCCGAGCTCTGAGGGAGCAACTGTTTGTGCACAAGTCAGATCTCATCAGTGCCTTTCAGGAGTTTGATCCCAACAACACAGGTACATTTCATGCCTAAAAATACATTAACAGATAGGCATAATGTCAGAGTGTATGCTGAAAAATGACAATTCAGTAACTCTCTAATTTCATGTCTGTACCTCAGGGATGATTTCTCTGAGGCACTGGGCCAGTGCCTTGGAGAGTGTACTAAAGCTGGGTTTGCCCTGGAGGGTTCTGCGCTCTCAGCTCGTCAGCAGGACCCAGCATGGCATGGTGAACTATCAGCAATGGATCAGGGAGCTCTCAATCACTGAGCCCAAACTAGAGGTGTTTTATTCCTTGCTTCTCACTGTAGGAATGCTTAACATTATATTTACTGAAAGGACTTAAAAATATCTTACTGATTTCCCCCGGTAGGTGTCAGACATGAGTATTCTGGAGACTATGTATAAAAACCACTCCAACCTGGAAACCATCTTCCGCATCATAGACACAGATCATTCAGGTCAGTGACCAATGATGGATTCTCTACCTTATTATCTCACCGGCAGGAACTGTAAAACAGTCACATAGGTTTAAATGCCTAAAATAGGAGTATACGTTAATCAGCATAATGCACAGTTCATGGTTAAAGACTACAGCTTCTTCCTCCAGGATTGATCTCTTTTGAGGAGTTTCATCAGACTTGGAAACTCCTGAGCTCTCATCTCAAGGTGGAAATTAGTGACAAAGCCATTGCAGACCTGGCTCAGAGCATCGACTTCAACAAGGACGGCAGCATAGATATCAATGAGTTCATGGAAGCCTTCCGACTGGTGGACCTCTCCACACACACCTGATAGCCTGGAAGAGGAGCTGTTGCTACAGCAGTTTAGTTGATCCCGATGACCTGCTGCACAGACTACCAGGCACAATCTTGTTCAGCTGGACATGTTTCTATTGGTCTGAATGGTTAGAAATACTTCACCATATCACATGGGTAGTGCATTATCACTTCCACAGATGCAACATAGACGTTTTCTACCTCCTAAAGCTTGTTTCTGGGCTATTTTCTACCATCTATATATTTTTTTTATATTTAAGTTTTCAACTTAATGCCCATGTTTAGTTGGTGAATAAAGATCTCTTGTAGTCTTAATAACGACTGCACAGGGGAATTCTATGAAGTTTGTATAAAGTTTTGCAGTATGTGCAGAGACTTGAGGACATGTTGTTCCAGAAAGAACTGTACAAACTCGATTTTGATTTTTTTCATGTCAGCTTAATAAATGCAGTAAAACAAGCCGTCTAAGCACTTCACCACAGACTGAGCGGCTGGTCCTAATTCTTCAACATGTTGCAGAACAAAGATCAGAAAATAATGAGCGGGGCAAAATGCTTCAGTGGGTTTCTCAGGGCCTGTTCTATAATTTATACTTGGTTGAAGACATATGCAAATTATTGATTGCTCACGTCTCCAATTTAACTGGCAGAACCTTAGTGTTTACCTGTGCTCTGGGTGAAACTGTAATTCACACCCATGATATATGGGTGACCCTACTGCATGAGGGGATATAATCTATTTGAAAGCTGCCTAGTCAGTTCAACTGCCAATCAGTCTTTTCATCCTTGTAGGGATGTGAATCCAGGACATAAATCCTATCAACTCAAGCCCTGCTTTGATGAGATGCAGGAAAGTGCAAGTCTGAGGAGGTAAACAACGAATGTTGTGCTCCGTATTAGTGGCGTAACAGCTTATGTGTAACCGACTGGGCCATAACACAAACATGGAAAATTAGGCTTCTTTTACAGCTTCTATGTAGAGAAAGAGATCCAGTAAAGCATGCTTTTAAATTGAAACTAAATTTATTATTGTTTTAATAGCATAAAAAAACAAGTACAAAGGTGTATTTACATGTGTTAAATGGTGACACACTCTCAATCCCTTAGGTTGTTTACATACCGGGTGCATTTAGAGTCTCATATCTATAATCTGATTTAACATAAGGGTAGCCAGCTATTATTAGACATCGTTGAGTCCCTCCATTAAGCTGTCTATATCAGTTCAGACAGCACAGATTAACTAGTCAATGCGTTGCTGATACAGATATGGGGGCAAATGACATACCTGCTAAAATGTGGAAAAACAAAACACACACTACAGCAAAGCTGATCTTTTTAACAAGTCTGTCAGATATACCTCCAAAGACCAACGTTTTAATATTATGGTGTGTAGTCTGGTTGAGAACTGATACAAAGGGTCTGAGAGTGTTGACCGGGTGGACTCAGCTCAGGATGGCTCCTCTCACGTGTCCAGAGTCGCTCAGCCCGTGCTCTATGAGTTTGATGTCTTCCAAATCATCTTTGATGACATTGATCAAATGACTTAAACCATCCTGCTGCTGCTTCAAGTGTTGTTTGATTTCTCTGAGAAGGTCTGCATCAACACTGTATCGCTCTTCTGATCTCACAGCTCCAAAATGGTTCTGCATTCGGATTTGGGACATTAATTCATTCAGCCGACCCTTGAACTGTGTGGGGGCATTGAGTTCTGACTGAATGGTAACCAGCTGCACTCTGAGATGTTCCTCGTCCACTTGGATAGCATAACCACTTTTTCTCTGAATCTCCTGTTTGATCAGCACCTGCAGCACTCTGTGAGAGAGATCCATCAACTTTCTTTTGTATTGAGCAATCTTGGCCACAGTGGTCGCCTGGTTCTTCTGCAGTTCACTGATGTCGTTGGAGATAATATTTTTATCTCAAAACACTTAAGGAACTTCACTTGCAATATACCAAATAAGTCATTATTTAAATTATTTTAACCTTTTAAATGCCTATTTGATTACATATTTTTTTTAGTTATAGAAAAGAACATAAAACAAGTTCTTTTCTGTATAATACATGTTAGGGGTGGAGATTGTTGTTAAAAATTAAAATATATTTTTTCAGAGCACGTTTTGGGAGAGGACAACTAGAAATGACAGGAAATTAAAGCAGCCCGCATGGGACAAGACTTTACCAGGGATGTGATGTGTTGAGAGGCTCAATTAGACCATACTCGTCTATCTTTCCTAAACCTAACCAAACAGTATGATTATGATTTTTTTTACAAAGACTTTTTTTTAGACATCTCAGATACCTTCAACAGAGAATACTACCTCTTTCTCTAACATCTCTCAGACCCTCTCTCTTCTAGCAGGAAGCCATGCAGGAGAATTAAAGATTTTCTAACAGAGGCACTTGGAGCTCATTTCAGCTTTATGGCGCATTCCTATTTTTGGTCTTGCGTTTAATCTCCATTGAGCAACTGTCATCACCCTCCGGCAGTAATTAGGCATGGATTTTGGACAACAGACGGGCTTCTTTAGCTCATTTGAGAAGCAAATTACCTTTAGCTCATTGTAAGCAATATTTCATGCCATTCAACTTTTACTGCTGATTAACAGCTAGCCACAATTAGCAGCAGACGACACACTAATGTTTAATTTTCTTTTCTAATTATATAAAGTACTGTAGCATAGGGAAGTGGGAATGGAAAAAGTCCTGAAACATGGATTTCTACTTCCTAGCTGCTCATTTAAACTGCCGGCCTGCTGGAGGGATGGAGTTTCTTGTGATTAGGAATAGCTGTTCCTTACAAGGAAGGCAGAACACATGCAGACCTCTGCAGCTGTCGCAGCACATACATATTATAATCATTTCAGCACCTTGATGCATGTCCAGCTTATGTTGCCCATCAGCGGCCGTTGTATCATCCATGTTGTGACTTGATCTGAGGTAAAACATGCGCTTCATCTGGCAGCAGTTTTTTAGCTCCTGGTTTCGGGGAAGACCGCTTGTTTGCTAACAGAAGCCAACAGTCAGAGGAGGCTTCACTAACTCTCACAGGACTGCCACACCGTGGGGCGGAATCTTATTTAGACTTAGAATCCACCCCACTATCAGTGGGCTGGACTCAACAAATCAGGTGAACTGGAAAAATCTCTGGTGGGTCACGTCTCCAACAGGGTCTTGTTAAAAAGTGCAATTGGTGTGCTGGGAATAGCCCCTCTCCCCCTGAGGGCCGGGGAGTTCTCCTCTCTAATGAAGCCGGAGGATGAGGCTCGTTATGAACTGCTGCCTGGTATTCTCCAGGCCGCCACATTTTTTTCTTACAACAGTTTTAGTGCAGACACCACAGTGTGGGACCAATCAGGCAAACCCTTTCTGGTCATCCTGTTTTTTTCCCTCTCAAACTACTCAGGTGTTATAGATGTTTCAAAGGGAGTGATTTAGAGAAGATGTGGCCTTGCAAAATCTGAGACAAATGGAAGCAGTCAGAGGTGCCGGTGAACACCCACACATTGGACAGCTCCGGTGTTTAGATGGTGATAACAACAAGGCCAGGCCAGTGGGCCATTAGAGCGCTAACAATGACAATCACTCATGTAGCAGCATCAGACTTCACAGCAATTATTCTTAACAAGGAAACAGCAGACTGCATGTTTTCCCCTCTGCATGTATGCCACATATTTTTAAGGAGGAAAGATTTATTTTACTGAGACATTGAAAAGACTTTCATTACACCCTCAAAATAAAGAAAATTTTTTAGAGTTTGTTTACGCAACAAGACTGAAAGTCAGGTTTTCCAGTTGCAAAGACACAAATTTGTGTGTGAATGCTTCAAAGATAAATAATCCAGCATCCACTTTATCAGGTCCACCTTCTAGTACTGGATTGAACCCTTGCTTTTCCTCCAGAACTCCCCTAATTCTTGGTGTCACAGATTCAACAAGGTGTGGAAAAATTCCTGAGATTTTGCTTCATATTGACATGACAGCGTCACACAATTTTGGAAATACATTGACAAAAGTGAATTACAAAACATAGCATTGTAGGTCATTAACAATGTCTGATCATGAGCCATGTCCAAAGCATCAACTAGGTGGGTGAAGGATTCATCGCCTTCTTCAGTGCAGCAGCCATAGAGGACCATTCTACATCTCCATTAAAATCATTTGGCAAGACGGATCATGACCAAGGGTAGACCGAGGCTTTCCTTTGGACAAATTAATAATTGG
Source organism: Melanotaenia nigrans (assembly GCA_037177435.1). Lineage (NCBI taxonomy): Eukaryota > Metazoa > Chordata > Actinopteri > Atheriniformes > Melanotaeniidae > Melanotaenia > Melanotaenia nigrans. The sequence goes on along the minus strand of JBAFTC010000026.1, from coordinate 1,005,073 downwards.
ACCAGTAAATCTTAATAAACATAAAGAGGGAAGAACAGTTTAATATGATTAGCTTCAGTCATAATGGATTTTTATGTTCTAATCATTTCACATCTTCTTTTGATTCATATTTTTTCTGCCTCCTGTCTGAAATGGCCAAACAAAATAAAAGAGGTATACACTTCCCAACTCCAAGGGATTTATGTATAATCTTGGTTTCCACACAAAGCTGAGACATGTGAGATTACTACAGAAAAGTCAGAAACAAAATATGTGCTACTGTGTCAGACTAAATTCACCTGGAACACAAGGGAAAAGGGTTACCTCCCCTTAAAATAAAACCACATTAGGTTTAGTGAAACCCACAGGATAGAAACCCAGTTCATCTAGAAATAGGTAAAGTAGTCCCAAGAATTAGTAAAGTAGACCTAGGAATAAGTAAAATAGTCCTGGGAATGCTTAAAGCAGTCCTAGGAATGAATAAAGCAGTCCTAGGCATGAATGAAGTAGTAATAAGAATGAGTAAACTAGTCCTAGGAATAAGTAAAGTAGTCCGAGGAATGAATAAAGTAGTCAAATGAATGTGTAAAGTAATCATAGGAATAAATAACGTAGACCTAGTAATAAATAAAGCAGTCCTAAGAATGAGTAAAGTAGTCCCAGGAATTAATAAAGTAATCCTAGGAATGAGTAAAAGTAGTGGGAGGAAAAAGTAAAGTAGTCCTAGGAATGAGGGAAGTAGTCGTAGAAATAAGTAAAGTAGTCTTGGGAATGAGTAAAGTACTCATAGGAATGAATAAAGTAGTCCTAGGAATGAGTAAAGTAGTCCTATAAATTTATGAAGCAGTCCTAGGAATGAATAAAGCAGTCTTGGGAATGAATAAAGTAGTCCTAGGAATGAATAAAGCAGTCTTGGGAATGAATAAAGTAGTCCTAGGAATGAGTAAAGTAGTTCTAGGAATGAATAAAGTAGTCCTAGGAATGAATAAAGTAGTCCTAGGAATGAATAAAGTAGTTCTAGGAATGAATAAAGTAGTCCTAGGAATGAGTAAAGTAGTTCTAGGAATAAATAATGTAGTCCTAGGAATGAATAAATTCGTCCTAGGAATGAGTAAAGTAGTCATAGGAAAAAGTAGAGCAGTCCTAGGAATGAATTAAGCTGTCCCAGGAATGAATAAAGTAGTCCTAGAAATAAGTAAAGTAGTCCTAGGAATGAATAAAGTAGTCCTAGAAATTAGTAAAGTAGTTTTAGGAATGAATAAAGTAGTCTTTGGAATGAGTAAAGTAGTCCTAGGAAAAAGTAAAGTAGTCCTAGGAATGAATTAAGCAGTCCCGGGAATGAATAAAGTAGTCCTAGGAATGAATCAAGCAGTCTTGGGAGTGAATAATGTAGTCCTAGTAATGAGTAAATTAGTCCTAGGAATGAGTAAAGTAGCCCAGTGAATGAGTAAAGTAGTCCCGGGAATAAATAAAGTAGTCCCAGGAATGAATTAAGCTGTCCCGGTAATGAAAAAAGTAGTCTTAGGAATGATTAAAGTATTTCTAGGAATGATTAAAGTAGTTCTAGGAATGAGTAAAGTAGCCCAAGGAAGTATTAATGTAGATATTACTATACATATTTTAGCTTGGCCAGATGCACTCTCTCTCTCTCTATCTCTCTCACACACACACACACACACACACACATACTGGAAATCTGTTATACTAATGAAACGTTATAAAGCTTAAAAATTTTCCTTCCAGTTCTGTAAAATCTGCAGAGCCAGTTTTTGTTTTAGACTCTAGAACAAAGAGGCGGTGCCTTCAGCCGGCTGTGAATATAAACCCATGAATTTAGTTTGAGGTTTTGTTTATTATTTATCGTTTTGAACTATTTATTCATTTTGTCAGTTTAAAACTGCTTTTATTCATTTGTTTTATCCAGACATGGAATTATTTCTGTAACTTAACAGAAGTGTTGGTAAACTTCATCTACTTACTCTGCACTATTCCTGTAATTTTAAGGTCTTTTTCATATTTAGTAATAAAGCTGAGGGACATAATGTTATATACTGCAGCAACAGCCAAGAAACATTGTGATAATACTCAAACAGCTTTTTAAATGTAGTCCAACATTTGAGTAGAGCAAGTCTCAAACTATTAAACATGGCAAACTGTGTTTAATAATCTGATACAACAGGACTGATGTTTTTATTTACCAGTGTTCATACAAACCAGCTCTCCCTCCCATCCCTCACACCCCTCCCCCATATACTCTGCTGTTCCTGCTTAACCATAAATGAGCAAATATTTTCCCAGTGTTCGCCAGGTTAGTTCTCCATTTAATTAAACTGGCTCATTATGTCGCTCCCTGATTAGTGGAGGAGAATCAATTATTCAATTCGCAAACATGGGCTGCAGGAGCCGGAGGTGCACAACGAGCTACTCATTTAATTCCAAGGACACTAATTAGCTACAAAGCAAGCAGTAACTTTTCTTTCTTTTTTCCTCCTCTGCTTTCCTTTCCAATTAATGCACATGCAGGACACTTAAAGTTAGCGAGCAGGGGAGGAAAAATCCCCAGCAGCTCTGTGGGTGGGGTTTTAGCAGGTGTTTTGGGAACAGGGATGTTGGAGAGATGTGGCTGGTCAATCTCTGCTGCTTTTCACCAGATTCTTTTTGAGTTAGCAAGGTCAAGAAGGAGAAGCGGCCAGGAGGGAGCCTATTTACTGATATGTAGATCACTGAGCCTAAGTATTCAGGAATCAACCCGTGGGATTTGAGGATGTGTCGAGTTGAAGCTGCTTACTTTTGTTGTCTGCAATCAAACAGTGGGCAATTATCCGAATTATTGACAGCAGATTTCTCATTTCAACTGCAAATTAAGGCTATCAATAAAGCCTTCTGATGCAAAAGTGACTAATTAACCAACCGAGTGGAGCTCTGAAGCCTTAAAAGAAAAAAAAGAAAGAAAGAAAGGAAAAAATATCCAGTTGGCTGCACATTCTGGAAGCACAGGGGAACTAATTAGTTTAATTATCAAAACAGCTAATTAAAATTATACAGTTGCCTAATTAGTTCTCTGCTTCTTGCTGTCCTCTCACTTTGTTTTTCTCTGCTGCCCTTTCACTCTTTAATTGACAGGTTGAAGTTAAATATAAAATATTTACAAAGAGAGAGAGTGGTTTAAGGTTTATGCATGTGTGTTCAGAAGGAATCTGGAGAGCACAAATAACTTGTATTAATATCCTGATGAGTATTTCCTGCAGTGGAAGAACAGCAGTTTCTGTTGATGTCCCAGCAATCCATCCTCCAGATCGACGGCTCAGCAGAAAAAAAAAAAAGTGAAAGCAGAGACGGGCTTTAGTTTTTATCAAATAATTTACTACTTTTGATTAACAGACAGTTGAGCTGAAAACACAGCTGGCCTCCAAATCGCCAGATACCAGTCAGACTGTGGGTGGTTTATCCATAAGGGCGATGGAGTCGCCCCAACTGCTCTCATTATCTGTCATGAAACAGTTTTTTTTTATTCTTATGCAGGCGCTACAATGCAGTGTCTGTGGGTTCCGGGAGGACTTGCACTTGCACGCTTTCTTCATGCATCATCCAGCCTGGCCAGTTGCATGGGTGGAGCTAGCTGCATTCAAGGTCAAAGATGGCTAACTGTCAGAGCAATTCCAACATGTCATTGAAAGAATTTCCCTTTAAGCTGGATTTGTACTCACACAGCTCTGCGTAAGGTCAGCTACGCCGTCAACGGCGTATGCTCCGTGAAGGTCCTGCCGAGGCTCGACACACACCTCTTCCAGACCTGACATGCACATCTGTTTGAAGGGTGGTTACGCAGAAGTACTCCCTTGTGATTGGTCGGTTTGTGATTATGTTCTTCTGGATTTCTGGAGCTTCTTGCTGAATTTGTGTGGTTACCGTGGAAGAGAAACTGCAACACGACGCCGTAACCCTACGCTTGAGTGAGAGCTTGCAGAGACTGGCTTGTCTATTCAAAGAAAACAGATTCTGTGTTTTGCTTTTGTTGCAAACTGTTTAACAAAAGAACAAGTCAGCCCAAATTAGCTAATGATGGCATTGATGATTGAAGACATTTGAATGCGCTGCTGAAACAATACGAAACAAATTTGATCCAATATGTCATGCACATAAGAAATAAGGAATATACATTATCTAAGACCTCAGATCCAAAATGAATTAATTTCTCTTATGGCCACAAATGTCAAAAACTCTGATGTAAATGACACAAAGAAAGTAGAATATTTCTCTGTGCCTCTTGATTGCACACCTGATATGAGCCATCAGGAGCAAATGTTGCTGATTCTTCGTTTTTTCATTAGAAATGGATGTAAAAGAACATTTCATTGACTTCATCCCAGTGAACAACCCAACTGGAACGAGACAATCAAAGGTTGTCTTGGCAGAGCTAAAGGCCCTTGGACTGATTATAAATGACTGTCGGAGCCAAGGATATGATAACGGCGCGAATATGAAAGAAGAGTCCAAGCCCATATTCTGAATCTCAAACCCTGGGCCTACGTCATGCCATGCGGTTGCCACAACCGGAATTTAACAGATATGGCAAAATGTTCTTCAAAAGCAATATCATTTTTTGTATTGTACAAAGACTTAATACCATATTCGCTGGCGCCCCTAAATGGTGGGAAATACTCAAAGTAAGGTGCCACGGGGTGAGTAAACTGTTTGTGTGTGTGTGTGTGAGAGCCTGGGAGTGACGCAAGCATGTGTGTGTGCGTGACTGTAACCCAAGCTGATTTTTTTTCTAACTCATCCATTTGGATGTTATTTAATCTTGAAATTCGGCATAATTAGGGACGTGTCCTTTTGATTGACAGGTATCCAATATCCGCAGCAAGAAGGGAGAGTGCAGCACAGCCGCGGTTTTTAGCCGGCTAACAGCGTGCCTTAGCTTTAGCCCACCTAGCTCCTTTAGATGAGTAGGTACCGTTACTTCCAGGTTAGCTTGGTTCGCTCTTAGGTACAGGCAGCTCTAAGGTTGATGGGTGTCAATCATTCACCTTCACCGTGCCCCTCTCTTTACCCATTTTTAGAATTTCCAGAAATGATGACACACATGATGCTGCCAAGATGGCGACAATGGGAACCGCCCAATGAGCTTCACTTCCGCCCTTCAGAAACCTACGGGTGATATCACGGAGGCTCCATCCATCTTTTAAATACAGTCTATGCTGCAGCCCTGTCCCCGACAGCAAGGGTAATTAGACACGGGTGTGTGCGATTGAGGTCTCCAGACGTGAAGCAGCATGTGGGCACAAAGAGTGGATCCGGCGAGCAGCGTAGAATCACGGACCAGGTTCGAGGGTGCATCGGGGACGTCTGGTTGAGGGCCCAGACAGCAGAGAATTGGCCAGGAGACAGAATGCACTGAGGAGCATCATGTAGGGGGAATGCTTACTAATCCCCCTCCCCTCAGCTAAGTGGTCCCTTCTATATCCTCTTGGTGGCGCTTTTGCCACTTAATCTATGATCAGCTAAACATTGCCCACCCAGCCTACGGATTACTTGTCCCTGGCACAGGATTTCCCCGGGGCCGCCACAAGAGACGCATGACAAGGGAACTGGCGGTCATTGAAAATGAATATACTTCGGACCCAGAGCAGGTGTTTATAATGGTCTATTTAATGTTATATTGGACTAAGCCCTCACTGCTCTCCATACCCATTTAAGAGAAATGCAGGAGTTACATTACATTCAGTTAGCAGATACTTATCTCCAAAGCGACTTACATCTGATAGTAGGCAGTAGCGTAAAAGTTCTTGCCCAAGGACCCAACTAGATAGTGCTAATATTTGCCCGATTGTAATATGTCCCATGTAGGATTCAAACTCAGCTCTTCCACATGGGAGATGGATGGCCAACCAACTGAGCTATCCAGCCACTATAAACTGATTACGCACCTCCATCTCACAGGCCATGCTATCAACTGAAGAGGATATTACATCCACACTGGATAATGAAGAACTTACTGCTGTGTTTGTGGCCCAGAGGGTAAGGAAAGTGACTCTGACATGCAGTAAATATGTTGTGTATAGTTGTAATGAAAATGAAAGTGTACTTTGAATGAAAGTGTCCCTAACCTACTTCTTTAAAATGTCAAGATTCCAAAATAAAGTGACTGAGCTGACTTGGTGGAAACCCACTCGTTGCAGTTAATTTGTTCTCACCTTGAAATAAATAGCAAAAAGTCATAGCTGTGATTTTTTGCTATGTGTATGACACAGCCGTATTCTTCTACTTGATAGAAACGCATTGCAGCAGGATTATGCGTGTATTAGAACTGTTATTCATGTGTAATTGTATTTATGCGTCATTGTGCATCCATGTCAAAGAGTAGGGCCTCACATTTTACGTTTGGTCTGATTCGCTTATACAGCTTGTAATGAAATGTTTCCAAACTCCAAAAGGATCAATATGAAAGACTCCTTCCTTAGCATCCACGCAACCATAGTGGTAAAACGTACCGCCATGTTTCCTCAGGTTAGACATTGAGTTTTTCCAGCAGAAATGTGGGTTTCAGAAACAGAAGATGCTGCATTAAAGAAGAGCCATCTTACATTATATAGACCTTTTCATGCTTTATGGGTTTGGGTTAGTTTAGCTTTCTGTCTTGTTTCCTGTTTTATTTGGTAGAGTTTTACCCTTGTGTATTCTGTTTTGCTTTCTAGTTCTTGTTAATTTGTACTCCTGGTTTAATTCGCTCCACCTGCTCCTGAATAGTTTCCCTGTGTGTACTCATCAGTTTAATTTATTCCCTGCCAGTTCATTGAAAGTCTTCATGTCCCATTACCGTTGTGTATCCTCTGTTGCCTCTGTGTTCTAGGGATGGTGAAACCAAAGCCTCGTGAAACACAACGTGTCACTTTGACACAACCGCTGTGAGATTGACTCACTGCGTCGACATATTGGTCCATTCAGAAAAAGCTCCATCTGCTGGCTGCCTGTGTGTGAAGGGAAGCATTGACAAGGCTTCATGCCCCTGTTATTGTCATCGGTGACTCAGTGTAAATTACTGTTTTTTTTCTATCAGTGTCAAGCTTAACATTTTTTAAACGGGTAGAATAGGAGAAACTGTGCAACTGGGAAAGTGATTGTGCTACTGTAGTTCTAAATTTGCATTAAAATAAAAATTGAGACAAATGCTTGTGCATCTTTGTGATTTCTCATAGATTTTTTAACAAAAATTTCTTTAATAATGTTTGGCTTCAGTCTGCTCCTCTTCTGGCAATACCTTTCCATCTTTGGAGAGTTTGCACCTGAGAGAAACACAAGAATTAATTTGCAATTAGCCACTGCATTAAAAGCATTAAAAATCTAGATGCTGATGGTGATTAGAAACCAACTCGACTGGAAGGTCCCACAGAATATGGTGCTCTTCTGCAGCTGCCGCCCGAAACGTTTCCTCTGATGCTTCCGGACGAAGTTTATATGTTTAACTTAAAATGAGTTTTATTGTGTGGAGTTTTCCCGTTCTGTATAATGTTTTACTTCCTGCATTCTTTCTGTTTGTACACCTGGTTTATTTAGCTAATTTGCTCCACCTGCTTCTTTTTAGTTTGCTTGTATCTGTACTCCTCAGTTTCATTTACTCCCTTCCAGTTCATTGTAAGCTGTCATGTCCTGTTACTGTTGTGTGTCCTCTGTTGCCTCTGCATTCATCTTCAGTTCCTATAAAATAAACCTTGAATTTTGCACCCGTCAGCCACCTGCCTCCTCATAAACCTGCATTGGGGTCCTCACCTCAGCCTCCCTGCAACCTTGACAGACCCGATGTAAAACCTAAGTAAATGTAAAATGTGATGTAAATGTAAAAATCCTGACCTTTGAGTCGTCAACCACCTGAATTGGGAAACCCCTCCATTGCACTCTTTCTCCCACTCTTTATGTATTTTATCCATATTTCCCTACTTTTTCTTGGACATGCTGCGTTTTCTAATACGTCGTGTAAACATGTCAGCTAATCTGATTGTCCTCGATTGGAAAGAATTTTCTTTTTTTTTTTTTTTTTTTATTGATTTTATCAACTGTATGAATACAGACAGAAATACAAGACAGATAACAAAACTACAAGAAAAAAAATAAAATAAAATAAAATAATCCCC
>JBAFTC010000026.1:899354-915365 GCA_037177435.1 Melanotaenia nigrans | reverse complement strand
ATGTTTTCATGATGTTTCCAGCAGATTCTGAGCCGAGCATCTGAATGTGGAGCTGAAATGGAGACTCATCAGACCAGGCCCCATTTCCACCAAGGAGTCCACACAGGACCAGACGGTTTGGCTCAGTAAACCCTGATCTCTGTGGTATTTCCCCAGCCAACCATCCCTTACCTGGCAGTGGTAGATGCTTGACGTAGCTGACATCTAACCCTCATAGTGGTGCGATGCCTTCCTTTCACTTCTAATGAAGAAGAACGCGACCTGGAAACGGAGAAGGGTGGACATCCAGTAGGTTCTTTCTTCTTGACTGGTTGCTTTAAACACCACATTTTAAAACATAGAACCGCCCCGTTGTTGTTATGCATGTGAGATGTAGGTGGCACTGAGCATTAAAGGTGGCACAAAACAGTTTTTTTCTTTGTTGTATTACAGTTTCTTACATTACTTCTTCATTCAGCTTTTGGATAAAAAACAATGTGGCGAGAAGTTGCTGTGTTATAAAAGTCATAGCCAAGGTCAACGTAACACGATACTATCATTGTTAGCAGCGTATGGCATGGATTCGGCTGTAAGACGACTAAAAATCACCTTCGACAAGAAAATCCCAGGAGGGGATTTGGAGGGAAGCAGACACTAATTTAATTCTGTTGTCGATAATCTTACCGTGCTTGCAGAAGTAGTTGCCATTGTTAGTGTAGTTGGTGTGGTAGTTTTTCACCACACAAACAGAGATGAATATGAATTAATTTATTCCACCTGCTCCTGCTATCAATTTTCTTTGTGTTTTCAGGCAAACCTGCCTATGAAATGCTTGAGTGTGATGCTGACTTCATGACGCCTGGGCCATACAGAAGTCACACACAGAGATTTAAGCGGCTAATCTGGGGGGCGAAGAGAACACAAGCACCCTTAGAAAAGAGCCTGTGGTTAAACATCAGTAACTGTCGTCAGTAGCTACGTTTACATGGACAAATATTTCATCTATCTAATCGAAATCAATCTGATCCGAGATTCCAGCTGACAGGTTTACATGGGCGCTGGATAAAGTGATCCAATCAGTTGCGCTTTGATTAGCGCTTTGGACATGTGCCTACTAGATGGTAAGAAGTCTGGTTTTTTTTTTTTGTTTGTTTTTTTTTACTTTTGAATGCCAGAATTCACAATAAACCTTAACTTGCTCAGTTTCTATAAAAAACGTATCCTCACATTCCCGTTTTGTTTCACTGCCTTCATTGTTCAACTCTTCCCTAAAACTCATCACGTCATGTGACCCCCACGTGGTTCAAGCATGCGCAGAAACAACACAAAACAATCGGAACAAGTCTCTTCTTTTTCTGCTGATTCGATTGTTAAAAGGCTTAAAGCACCCTTCTCAGTCGGATCGAAGATTCTTCCCGATCAAGTCCAACCTGAAAGAATCAGGCCGACATGTTACCTGACGTTGATTGGATGTTTGATGGGATTAAAAGTGCTCCATGTAAACGTAGCTAGTGACAAAATGATAGCTGAAGAAAGCAGTTGTCTTCAGAAACTCGCCTGGAGATGGGGTGCTGGCAGATCCTGGATGTGATATTAATGAAAACATGGCCTTTATGGGCATCACACTAAAAACCCCGGCATTTACCAAGGCCCGCAGCCAACTGGATGCCAAAGATGTAGCAGAGACGAGGAAGCAAGCTTACATCAGCTTAATGCGCTCCAAGTAAACCATGTTAAATAGCACCGTACGCCTGAGTTTGTCGCAGTGGTTCTGCCTGGCAAGGTTGTGGTTGTGTCTTTTCCGTTGACAAATATGTCTCCAAGCACTGTTGTGAAGCTTAATTTTAGAGCTTTTTACCTCAGATGGGTGGGCTACATGTGAAAACCACAGCTTTGTTTTTATTAAGTGAAGGTTTTTTTGTAGTTGACTCAATTTAGTATGATGATTTGATTTGGTGTGATATTTTACCTTGATTTCAAATCAAATGGTTGTGTGCACGCTGCAGTCAAAGCTGTGTAGCATCAGTGAAAAGTGCAAGGCGAGTAAAGTGGCAGTGTTACTGGAAACATCCATGCTCCTAAAACCATCAACAAATTTAACAATTTTTAGAAAACATAAAAAAAAACACAATGTGAAACTGTTGAAATCCCCTCCCAAAAAATCCCAAATTTCCCTGAGGACTCTGCAAAGGGATTAATAAAGTATTTCTATTCAATTTTATTCTAAATGGGCATTCCCCCAAACAAACACTGGTCCCAGACACACTTTTAATGAGGTGGTTTTCAGCCACGTTTTCATGTGTCTAAACCTGCAGCTTGTGTTCTTCTGGAAACCGTGGCCTGGGACACGTCTGGCAGCAGTGGGACGTCCACTGTGGTGATGAATCCAGCCCTGTAACTTGTATTTTTCTGTTTCGTCCTCATTCTGATGCTCAGTTTGAACTTCAGGAAGTCGTCTTCACCACGTCTGCTTCACTAGACGTATCGCGCTGCTATCATGTGACTGGCTGGTTAAATATTTGTGATAACAGGACGTTGAGCAGGTGGAGCTGATGGAGTGGGCAGAGGGTGGAAATGTTCCTTTTTCCACAGGAACAGAATGGCATCAGGGAATGTGTTGTTGTCCTGTACATGAGTTGGGAAGAGAAATGTGTTGTAAGTTCCACGAGTTCAGTTATTTTCAGACAATCAGCAATCTGGTGGTGTTGGATACTTAACGTGTGCAGCTGACATCTATATCTGAGCTTCATGCAGATCTTTTTTCTGTATAATCACACACTGAGGAGTGTATGGAGACCAATGTGGGGTTCAGTGTTTGTCCTAAGGACACTCCATTATGTGAAGGAATCCCTGACCTCTAGATTAGAAAAGGTCCCCTGTACAGCCACCGCTGCTCCAGCTTCCTTATTAACTTCAGTCTGAGGCTTTCGGTTGACATGAGGCATCTTCTAGTTATGTAAAACAAAGCTAAAACATTGTAGCCATTAACTTTGTACACCTCCATCTTGTATTTTTTTCTTAAATCTAAACCTCAGTTTATGTATTAGTTTCATTGTTTTTATTCTGGGTTTTTTTCAGATCTCTACTGGTCCATTTGGAGAACGGCTACTTTGGGAAAGGCCTGGACCAGTTCTGTTCACACCTGCACTTTTACAACACGTATGTGGACAACATCTATGACGCCAAGAAAGTGCTTGAGGTAGAAACTTTTATATATCAACAACACTCTCACTCTGTTCATGTTTGTCGCTTTAAGTCAGAATGAAACACGATAACGTGTTTCTGTGCAGCATGAGCAGAAGCCGTTTGCAGGCTGAATGAAATCTGAACAGTTTCAGGTCTCGTGGTTTTTCACTGCATCAGACTTCAGCTGCTCCGTATGAAAGAGGTTTCAGTTAAACTGGTCCTAAAAAAGAAACGAGGGGTTGAACACAGGATACCATCAGAGGAGAGTTCGGTCATGTGACTTCTCGTATCTTCCTTTGAGAAAGTAGAATAAATCCTTTTTCTCACCTTTTCTTTGCCGTTTTCAGTGAAATGGTCTAAAATGGTTTTACCTGATTTGGGGCTGGACGATCATATGATCGTGCTTAATGATCGCAATAAATTTCTGGTCTGTCTCAGTGATCAGCTGTGAGCCTATTTACTCGATCAAACATGGCAAAAATGTGCACGACAACAGCCAATGAGAGTCGAGCATTTCCTGCTCCACGTCCTTGCTGGAGAAGTTGAAGCTAGGTAAGCAGAGAGAGGGCAGCAGAACGGATGCCAGACATGACATCGGAGTTATCCTCCAAAGATGGGGTCACAACGTCGGTTGTGTGGCGGCGGTTTGGGACTCTCCAAAGAGACATGGAGCAAATTAAGCCGATAAGCAAGGCGTGTCAGCGATGGGTTCCCTCAAAAACCAGCAACACATCAAATCCATTCAGTCTTTCACCTGTTAAATGTTGAACTAGTTCAAAGTTCCTCGTTTTTTTAGGTTAGAAGTGAGAATGAAAGACTGGACTTCAGGGTTATGAGCGTGTGACGCTGTGTCTGCAGCTTCCCTGCACCGGCCTGGGTGCTGGGAGGTGCTGTATGTTGTATAAATAAATTTACCTGTCATTACTTCATCGTTACCTAACGTTACTTCCTCTGGAAATCCAAAGTTTCTTAAATGGTGTCACGTTGTGCAAAGCTGGCCCATGGACTGTGTTAGTAGGCATCACATTATGGCTTATTTTCCTTTTTCATTTCTTTTTCTTTAGATCCAGATGAAGAAAAACAAGGCCTTCAGACGATTCAAGAAACTACAAGAAGCTCGGCCAGAGTTCAACAACCAGAAGCTCGAGGACTTACTTCAAATGCCCGTTCTGAGAATTAACCAGTAAGTTTTCATAAAAACATTAAATTTACCTTTTCATCTTTTCTGACTGTAAACTTAAACCTGAGTTATTGGCCAGTTTCAAATCCAAACCACTTTTCTGGACAATGAAGCAAGGAAACAGTTTCCAGAGAAACATGACGTCAGACGGGTTAATGTTCATTTCCTCCTCAGACTTTTCTCCCACCTTGAAAACCTGTTAGAAACTAAAAATGAGCCTGTTTGTATCATGGTTACGATCCTTCTGGAACACGAGGAAGATTTTGTTGCCGTTTGGTCTGGTTAAACCAGCCCTGGTCCACTTGCACACATAGTCTGGCTCATTTGGAGCAGTAGGACTGTTCATTGGTGTGGACTTTGTTTCGGGGAAAAGCAAGGGTCTCCTCGTTGGGTTCTCTTCCAGTTCGAAAGCAAGCGCTGCATCCAGCGAAGCAAGGACAAGAAGTGGAGTAAATCAGCATGGTGGGTATGTGGCTGCCCCTCCTGCTGCTCACACAGGACAGATTTGGTGAAAACCGGATCGAATTTAAATATCGAAGTAAAACCAGGAACCAGACTGCAGGGATTCAATGTTTACTGGTAGTAAGCGAGATGTTTTCCATCCTGGCCAATGAGCTGGATTTTCTTCTTCATTTTCTTGGTCAGTGGTTGTTTTGGGGATTATCGCCCCCTAGTGAGCAGTTCTAACTCTGTGACATGGTTGTGGTGGTTTGGTCTGCTTCAGCAAAGTTCAGAGTAGAAGCAAACCAAACCAAAGAAAGGTGGATCTCCCGTCCTGGTGTGAATGTGTCCTTTAGGCCCAGTGAAGCTGATCACTTTGCCATTTCTTCTATTTCTTACATTTGTAGTGTTAAGCTCCTTTGACGGGGGGATAGTATGACACGATTATAACGGACATCATATCATTGTCCAGTTCTGAATATTACTCTTCCTGTAACTGATGCCAATGTTTTCTTTTTTTTCTTCAATTATTAACACAGACAAATCAAACAACAGACGCCATAAACAACAACAAATTAGGATTCACCAACATGTACAGCTATAGTTAAATGTGTCAGTGCACCAGTTTGCATTTTATCATTGTCCTCTACGCCACTCGCCTCCCCTCCTCCTCCACCTGCATCCTCCACCTCACCTGTGTCCCGCTGTGTCCACCTCACCTTGAGCTGCTCCTACCTGTCAAACATTCGGTCCAGATTTGAAGATGTAGTTAGGTCTAATGTGGTCTAGGTTCCCATGAATTCAGTGGAATTGCTGTTTACACATCTGGTAAATCTAAGCGTTGTTTATTTACATGTGTTGACACTTTAGAGCAGAGGTGTTCAACCTGCGGCTCCAGAGCAGAAGGTGGCTCTCTGGGCCTTCCACAGTGGCTCTTAATACACGGCTAAAAATGCTAAAGAACTAACTAAAGTTTTTAAATATGGATATAAAAACAAATGCTGGTGTTTTAACAATTTCACATATTTTTCATGGAATAATTGTGATGGATTTCCACAACATAATGACACTAAAACCTACCAGTAATATTTTTTTCATCTATTTGTTTTGTCATTAGGTTGGAGACAGTTTTTTTTTACATAATTTTCCACAAATGTCTACATCGCATAGAAGAAAGTCTGTATTTTTAGTCTGTAAGTAAATTTCCTTTGGTAAATATCTCTCAAAAATCATAAGGTGTCTTTTTAAAGCTCTTGTAACATTTGGAGCTCTAAAGGAGTTTTATTTAGCTGAATTAAGGGACGAATGGCTGTGTGAAGGTTGCATACCCCTCCTTTAGTGAAATTCTTTCTCACATTAGCTGTGTTGTCGGCTGGAAACTGACCAGTCAGAGGATCAGACACGTCAGCCACAGTCTCCGCCTCCGGAGGCTCAAACCTCCAGCAGCTGAGCGAGCGAGGACCGTTGAGCTGAGCAGGGACACAACTCGTCAATGTCATGAGGACACTGGTCCACATCTCATGAGGGTGATTCTCTGCTTGCAAATACTGTTATTATTATTCCCTCACAGTGCAGAAATGCCTCTGCATGATGTGTTCATTCACTAATTCACTCGCTCGTATCACGCTTGGTGTTCAGCATGGGTGCGGTCGGTTTGTGGAACTAAATAAACGCCATAGCCTCTGCGTGCTGTGTTCACGTGCAGAGCAGATGTCTGACAGCAGAGTAGCTACCGCTGCTGTGCTTCTGGAGTCGGCAATGCTGGGTGGGTCCGGCGTGGTCTTCATGGCTTGGCTTCATTAGGGCTGGACAATATATCGAGATTTTCAAATATATCAAGACTTTATCAGACGCAATATAGAAGGAGGGAATATCGTTTATATCGAGATGGCTTGTTTTGAGTTAAAAGCATCTTTTGTTTTGCATTTTGCACAGCTGTATTTTGTTTTGGTCATTGAAAAGTATTTTTCAAAGTATCATAAAACACAGGAAATGGACGACAACACAAACATGCCCTCGTAGCATGTTACGTAAAGTCTGGAAAACATTTAGTCTTTGTAAGAAGGAAGGAATACTGTACAAAGAAGAGAGATGGTATCCTCAGTGCAACGTTGTGCAGGACACCACACGCCATGATTATTCTTGGGATGGTACAGCAGTCTGCCCCCGATGCATCCAAACACCCCCACCGGTTTCTGAGGAGGCGGATGGCTTGCTCCACAGCAGCACGAACATGGACCGAACATTAGCTCACCTCCTCTGAGCTCTGCGGGTTTCCCAACGGAGTAATTAGTAACTACAGTAATTACAATAATTACTACACACCTTGTCACAACTACTGTACCAGTAAGTGCCATTGCTGTATAATTTGAAGATGTACATATGAAGATGCTGTACCTCTGAACGTGTTTATGGACTGTATGGCTGCATCCAGGAACACGTCTATGGTACTGCAGGCCTCTGTGTTTATGACGGTCTACAGGTCTGATATGAACGGCTTAAAGTCACCATCACCAAAAATAAATAAATAAAACATACAGCAGTCCATTTAATTAACTGCTAATCTGTCAATTAAATGAATTTATAAAGATTTCCTGTTTATTAAACACACTTCACATGAAAGCTGCTCAGTGGAGTGTATCTGATCCGGTTTTACCACACATATGAACTCTGCTGGCTACTGAAGCACCCACGCCTCCGTGCCTGACACCGGCGCTTGTCTCTTAATTATAAAACCCAATACTTCATGATCACACATATATTTCCTTCATCCTTTGTTTCCTACTGATGCGTTCAAGCGCCTCAATGACCTGCCGTGAGAAAGCCTGCATATCATCTGCATATTACAAAGACATTAATTAGTTCATTCTTGCAGCAGAGCATGCTTGTCTGTGAATATGCTTCACATGATGTTATTTTCTCATTATCTTTTCTTTGCTGCTTATAACTGAGACAGGCGGCTAAATGAGTTTCATTTACATTATATGAGATGTGCCATAATAATGCTCATTAGAGTTTTCCCTTTTTGTCACGCAGTTGCCGTAATTAGATTTTCTTCCTCACTGCATAATAAGAACAAGGCAGCCAACACTAATCATGCCTGTAATATATTTGTTATTACAAGATGAGACACCACGTGTCCGTTAAATGAAGAAGATTAAAGCAAATAATGTTTGTTATTTCCAATGAATTATCAGCTACAAGAACAATAATTTCAGCAGCCTTACATCCACAAACTGCTGCTGTAAAAACTACACACTTTATATTATTATTATTATTATTATTATTATTATTATTGTTATTATTATTATTATTATATACTTCTGTGACTGTTATTTATTCTGCTGTTCATGGATAAAAGTAAAGATATTAGTACAGCTATCTGTTGGCCCAGATTACTGCAGTAAGGATGGAAACTGATTAGATTTTATTAATGTCAATGCCATTATCGATTCTGGCTATCATTATGGTTCTTTATCGATTCCCTTATCCGTTCCTGACCCAATTTATTTTAAGAAGAAACAAGTATCTAAAACACAGATTTATGTTGTTGTTTAATATCTGAAGAGTAAATTCTGAGTTTAGGATCTTTGTCAACTCCACACAAACAATGTAAAGAAAATTAATCAGATCAATAACATCTTCAAATTGATCTGGATGCCAAAACTATTGATCTGCTCTGAAAAGGGGAAAAAATGCATCACTGCAGATGATCGCAGTAAAATAAAGCCCGACCGCTGGAAGCTTTTTACACAAGAACGAGCAGGACGGTCATTTTGACTCTTTTCAGATTTGCATTTTTAATAACTTTGTCAAATAAAATCATGAAGGCTCTGGTCCCTGACTTTTCCTGAAACTGTGTGAATCAATAATAAAACAAGTTTTAATATTTACTATGAAGAGAGGAAATCTGATTGTTTCTTACTAATTTGTTTACCGGTGGTCATTTTCACAGCCACTCTACTTTTTGAATCCCGTCATTCTGGATCAGACAATGTGGATTTATTCTGTAAAACAGGGCTCGGCAGCCTTTGGCCCTCGTGCAACCGGTGGCATCCTGGGACATGAACGCTGGCACATTAACCGCCAACCACACACACATCAACCACACACACGCATCAACCACACGCACACATTAACCACACACATGCATTAACCGCCAACCACACACACATCAACCACACGCACACATTAACCACACGCACGCATTAACCGACAACCACAACCACATCAAGCACACGCACGCATCAACCACACGCACACATTAACCACACGCACGCATCAACCACACGCACACATTAACCACACGCACATATTAACCGCCAACCACACACACATCAACCACACACACGCATCAACCACACGCACACATTAACCACACGCACACATTAACCGCCAACCACACACGCATCAACCACACGCATGCATCAACCACACGCACACATTAACCACACACCCATCAACCACACACACACATTAACCACACGCACACATTAACCGCCAACCACACACGCATCAACCACACGCACACATTAACCACACACCCATCAACCACACGCACTCATTAACCACACACCCATCAACCACACGCACGCATCAACCACACGCACGCATCAACCACACGCACACATTAGCCACACACCCATCAACCAAACGCACGCATCAACCACAAGCACGCATCAACCACACGCACACATTAACCACACGCACGCATCAACCGCCAACCACACACGCATCAACCACACGCACACATTAACCACACGCACGCATCAACCACACACACACACATTAACCACACGCATACATTAGCCACACGCATGCATCAACTGCCAACCACACACGCATCAACCACACGCACGCATCAACCACCAACCACACACACGCATCAACCACACGCAAGCATCAACCACACGCACGCTGCTGTCGTGCACATGGAAAGAAGGCACTGATATTTATAGTGTCATGCCATTCTACATTGTTGACTATGAAGCTAAAACAAGTCGCAGCCAGAACGGATCAGACCTGCTGCCGGTGCCGAAGTTTATTTTCCAGCTTTGTACTGTAGCCACTTCTAGACTTCGTAGAATAAAACAAAAGTTCTCCTCTGCTCTATGTATTGCGCATGGCCCGATGTGCACAGAAGAAGCATGTTGCAATAATTGATAAGCCCAGTGGCACACGATTCCAGTGCTTTGGAAAATTTAGAACCAGTTCCTGAGTGGAACCGGGTTTTGATTCCCATCCCTACTCTGCAGAGGTCTGTATGATATGCCACAAGTTTTTAGTAGTATTTACTATTTGCTACTAATAATAATTAGCTAATACCTCCTCACGAGGCTCCCCCTACTCTTCACTTCAATAGGTCCAAAGTAGTCAACCCCCATCCGAGTAAATGGAGGCTCATCTGGGAGAATTCAATCATTAAGGCAAGTCTGCCATCTGTTGGTTCACTTAGACGTCGGCATACAACACATTTGGACAGCACCTTCCTTATAGATGTACTGACCCCGACCATCCAGTACCTTTCCCTCAGCTTAGACAGCATGTGGTTACGACCAGCATGTCCCATCTATTGATGTACATGTCTAAGCAAAACTTCTGAGATATGTTGGTCCTTTGCCAGTATTATAGGATGTTTTGTCTAAACAGGCATTGATGATCTACTTAGCCTACAACCAACTCTCAGGATTCCATCTTGCAACTGTGGGCAGAGCTTCCGAAGATGACTGGATTTCATAATGAGTTGTCCTTTCTCCTGGGTGGCTAGTTCCTCAGGAAATCTCTTTCTTTGACAGAACTTGATGATGGCAACCTCAGCCCTGTCCAGTTCTTCCACTGAAATACTCCTAAACACAGCAGTCCTCTTGATGTTGCTTAGCTCTTCTTCCACAAAAGATTTTGGTTGTTCTTTGCTGACCTCAGACTGTGATACGGTCAGTTGTAATTGTCTCCTCCTTCTTATACTGGACAGGAGCAGATCCTTGATCCTTAAAAGCCATGCAACCGATTTCTTAAGGCGTGTCCAGGAGGAAAAGTATTCAATCAGGCAAGTCAAAGGATCTTCTCTGACCGACACAGCAGCCACTGCTGCAACTGTTTTTACCTCAGGGTCATCAGGTGAAAGTTGACTGATATCATCTGGGTCAGCAGGCCACTCACTCACGGACTGTAGAAGATACTGAGGCCCTGACAGCCACATAGCATCCTTCAAAAAGGTGTCCACTTTCACCCCTCTTGAGGCTATATCCGCTGGATTTCTAGCAGTGTCCACATATTTCCATTGTGCCGAAGATGAAACCTTTAGAATCTGCGAGACACGGTTTGCCACGAAGACCTTAAACCGTGAAGTCTCATTCCTGATGTATTTGAGTACAGAAACACTGTCTGTCCAAAACACAGATTTCAGAAGTTCCATTTGCAGCTCCTTCCTGCAGAGCAGATCAACTCGGCTGGCCATGGTTGCAGCAATGAGTTCCATTCTGGGGATGGTTACAGATTTGAGAGGAGCAACTCGAGCCTTTCCCATTACAAATGCACAGTGTAGCTTTGAGCAGGTGTTTTCAGACAGCAAATAGGTCACTGTTCCATACCCATCTTCACTGGCATCACAGAAATGATGCAACTGGGCTCTTGTGACTTCTCCAAATCCTGCAGGTTTCAGGCATCTACTGACTTCAAGCCTGTCCAGCATATGAAGCTGCTGCAGCCATTTTAGCCATCTTTTGGAGAAGGGCTCTGGTACAATGTCATCCCATCCAATTTCACTCCTGCATAAATCTCTTAGGATTTTCTTGGCAGTTAAAACAACAGGGCTCAGCATTCCTAGGGGATCATAGATGGAACTGACTATTGAGAGAATTCCCCTTCTGGTGAGGGGTTTGTCCTTGAGTGCCATCCTGAACTTAAAGGAATCTGATTTTATGCTCCACTCCACACCCAGTACTCGCTCTATGACTGGTGACTCCAGCTCCATGTTCAACCTTTCCATGCCTTTTGCTCTGCAACTGTCCGGGATGACTTTCAGCACGCCAGGCCTGTTGCTCATCCACTTTGTTAAAGTGAATCCTCCTTTAGAGCACAGAGAGACCAGTTCCTGATACAGTGAAATGGCTTCATCCTCAGTAGATACTGACACAAGACAATCATCTACATAAAAACAGTGCAATAATTTGTTCACAGTTTCCCGATTGTATAGATGTCCAAAGTCCTCTGCACACTTTCTGAGGGAGAAGTTGGCACAACTAGGTGATGATGTTGCCCCAAACAGATGTACTCGCATCCTATATTCAGATGGTGGTTGTTCCACATTACCTTCTGGCCACCAGAGGAACCTTAGCAGGTCTGTGTCATCATGCGGGACCAAAACTTGGTGGAACATGGACTCAATATCACCCATGATTACAACAGGCTCCTTCCTGAATCGTGTGACCACTCCTATTAAAGAACTAGTAAGATCAGGTCCCTGTAGAAGCTGGGCATTCAAAGAGGTACCTTGATAACTAGCTCCACAGTCAAACACAACCCTGAGTTTTCCTTTGGTGGGATGGTAAACACCATGGTGTGGTATATACCAAACTTTACCATCACTACGATCCAGCTCTTCTTCAGGCACCTTCTCTGCATAACCTTTAGCCAAAAGTTCATTCATGAATATTTTATATTCTGAATAAAATGGTGCCTCCCTTTGAAACCTCCTTTTAAGAAGGCTTAAGCGTTGTTGGACAACCTTCTTGTTATTTGGCATGATGACATGGGCATTCCGTAAAGGTAATGCAATCTGGAAATGACCATCCACGTGTTTGGCAGAATTTGTGACCAGTTCCAGAAACCTCTGATCCTCTCTTGACATTCCAGGCTGCTCATCAAATTTGTTTTCAGGAAAGTCATTTTTGAACTGTTGCTGCCAAAGTTCTTCCAGGTTTACAACAGAAACTCGGTTGACTGTTACATGTGGCTGCTCCTCTCTAACGGTCTTTCCACAGTCTCCTGCAAGCGGTCCATTGACTGTCCAGCCCAGCCTTGTCCTAACGGCATATGGTCCACCATCGACACTGCACACCACTTCTAGTGGCTCCAGGGCCTTGGGAATATTAGTTCCTATCAGGAGTTCTATTCCTGCATTGATTTGAGGCAAGTCTATGTGGTTTAGATGTGGCCATTTCTTAATATCCTCTTCTGTTGTAATATTTCCTGTATGTACAGGCATGGACTCCTGTGTGTACACCTTTGGCAGCTCCAGAAATTCATCTCCTTCAAGTGCTGCAACCTCCAGTCCTAGGATTTGATTGCTGCTCACAACCCTTTCTTGTCCCATGGTTCTAAGGAGAATATTTCCTTTCCTTCCGACAAGGTGTAGTTTGTGCATCAGCCCTTCAGTGCAAAAAACTGCTGTGCTTCCCTGGTCCAAGAAAGCATATGTTGTTATAATTTTGCTTCCTTTCTTTGACTTTACTTGGACTGGCACAATAGGCAGTTTACATTCCTGATCTCCAGCCCCTGTAAGACCACTTGACATCAACATGTTGTCCACATGTGGCTGTGTATTCCTAGCAGTTTGTTCCAAGGGTACACATTCTTTGTGGAGGATAGTGGGATGTTTCCGGCCACACTTGGAACAGGAAATCCTTTTGCGACAATCTTTACTGATGTGTCCTATACACAAACAGCCAAAACAGATGCCATTTTCCTTTAAGAAGGTTATCTTCTTCTCGTGTGCCATTTTTCCCAGCTGTGCACATACATCCAGCAGGTGTCCTCCTCCACAACAAATACACATTTTTCTTCCAGGTTGATTGGTTTCGTTGTCCCTTTTCACAGACTGAAGTTTGTTTTCCACAGGTTGCACAGTGGTGGCGAAGCTAGTCCCTTTGGTTCCTGGTCGAATTTGGGATTTAGGTTTGTTCATTCCTTTAGTTTGTGGTGAAGGTGGAGAATCTTGTATATTACCAAATACAGGATCTGTCAGTATTCTTATTTGTTTTTCAATAAATTCAGCAATATCTGTAAATTTGACTCGTCGTTTGTGTCTTTCCTGCAGTTCACACACATGGCTCCTCCATCGGTCTCTGAATTTATATGGAAGTTTTTTAATGATGTTCACCATGTTGGAAGGCATGTCCAAATCATGCAGATACTGCACATCCTCCATAGCATTACAACACCCTCTAAGGAAGAGACTGTAGTTCTGAAGAGCCTTTACATCCTCTGTTTTTATCAGGGGCCATGAGAGGGCTTTGTCCATATAAGCAGCTGCGACCTTCTGTTCATTGCCGTAATGCTCCTTCAACAGCAATTTTGCTTTGAGATAGCCACGATCTGGGTTGATGTGTTGACAGCTTCTCACCAATTCCTTTGCATGGCCTTTAGTATGTTGCTCCAAAAAATATAAACGATCACAGTTATTGGTTGTGTTGCACTCAACTCCATTCTCAAATGCCTTAATAAATGAGTGATACTGAAGTGCATCTCCATCAAAAATAGGAATTTCTCTCTTTGGGAGGACAGAGAGGCATTGCTGTTGGATTAAGAGAGCTGTTATTTCATTTTGTTTTCTCATTACTCCAACAACGTCATTTTGTGGTTCCAGATCCAGCAAATCATTTGCATGAGATGTACGCTGACTATATTGATCGAGTGGGTTTGGAGGAAATGTTGAATATTGTTGGGGGTGATCACTTGGAGAAAGTGTAGTCCTTGCAGCTACATGCTTGCTTTTCTGCTTTGCTCCAAGCTGCATTTCAGCATTAGCTGCGGTATTTTCCTTTACAGGAAGGAGAGGGATAAATTCATTTGCATCAGCGTTTAGTGGCTGTTTAAACTGTTTCTTTTTTAGGTATGAATTCATTCCATCTGAAACTTTTGAGGATCCTTTTCTGCTTATTGTGCTTTGAGTTTTGAGAACGTTGAGTGTTGCCATTTTTTCTGCTATTTCAGTGTCCAATTGTAGCCTTTCCTTTCTTTTACGCAGCCGCTCTTCCTCTTCTTCCAGTGCATGTTTTTCATCCAGTAATTTCTGCTTCATTGTTAAAGCTGCCAACTCAGCTTCAGCCATCAAACGCACAGAAGAAGTTGAAGATCTTGATGAAGAGGTGTTATGACTTCCAACATTTGAAACACTGTCACTTGGCTTAATATCGTCCTCCTTTTCCATAACGGTGTTTGATGAGATATTTGTTTTCTTGATTTCATTTCCTTCAATTAAATCCACTTGCTTTGGTGAAACAGCTGGGTTTTGTTCCCTCTCATTTATCCATTTTATTGTGTCCTTTAGAAATGTATTGCTGTATGTCATGATACTTGAAAACCATTCCTTTTGTTTTATGATTTCTTCCTCAGGTATCAGAGGCAGCAGATCATTGTGCAAATGAGAAGCCTTCTCACACAAGGCCTTTAAATCCACCGTGTACTGTTTTATTTCTCCAAGCTTTTCATTTTGTTTCATGAGTTCTTTAATTTTTGGTATCAGTCCTTTTATTTTATTTACAACACTTTTGCGGTCATTTTGCAATTTTTCAATTTTATTCAGCAGGGCCTTTTCAGTGAGTTTGCTTTCTCTCTTTTCTCCAGAATCCATATCAGAAGTAAAGGCTGCACCACCTGTTTGACTCATGACTCTTTCTTTTTTCTTTATTGATTTATTTTTTATTATTTTCAATTTTTCATTGAATAATTGCATTCACTGTGTGCAACAACAAACAAAATTCCATTCCACAGAGCGGCATCTTAATTGTCCTTTTAAACATCATCCAAGCAGCACATTAAAGAGAGAAAGTGCAGACGTCAAGGAATGGAGCCAGCACAAAACAACGAGCATAACCAGCATTCGTTCCATTCAATACCTCCCCAGAGGAACTTAAGCGAATATGAGATGTGGCTTGCTTTTCACACACAGACTTCTACAGGTATGGCTTACCTGCGCTCCGTATGACTGTGTCGGGTGTGGCCGCTTTGCGCGCGGTTTCATTCAGATCCACTGCACTTACTTGGCGTCTTCCTGGTTCCTTTGATATGACGCTGCCTGTGATGATTCTCTCGTTGAATGCCGTTTTTTGTTGACTAAAGCTGTAGTGACTTCCACAGTCACTATTGAGGCAAAAGGATGGGTTCTGTCTATTTGTTTGACGCGCCGTCCATGTCCGAAATAAAAACGCTCTTCCTCCTGATGCGTTATTTCCTTTATTGAGAATCTTTCTTTATTTGCAGGATGCAGCAATCCACTTGTTTGA
>JBAFTC010000026.1:730712-741280 GCA_037177435.1 Melanotaenia nigrans | reverse complement strand
TTAATGTCACCATTTAACAAACATGCTTTAAATGTACTTGCTTTTGTAACGTATATACTAAAGTGTAGTTAAAAAAACGTACTTTTTTTAAAATAAAACTTTATTTAAACTTAATACGACTCTTCTGAGGTTGCTGATTCGCCACCGTCCTGTGCACAATGAATTGTGGGAGAAAAGAGGCCGCAAAGGATGCATCACCAGCAGCCTTTGTTTGAGGCCAAAGGAAGTGCGGATTCGAAGGCTGGATTCGGAGGGTCCTTCAAATTCTGTGAATTGGGACAGTACTTCACGCACCGCGATGAAGTATGTGGCCGACGAATCCGCACTTCGAAGTGTGCAGACCCAGAATTGGGACACACCCTATGGTTCTTCTACGTTTTTTTGCTGGCTGTGGCTATGGTTCTTCTTCTACGGTTTTTAGCTGGCTGTTGCTATGGTTCTTCTTCTATGTTTTTTTGCTGGTTGTTGCTATGGTTCTTTTACATTTTTTTGCTGGTTGTTGCTATGGTTCTTCTTCTACGTGTTTTTGCCGATTGTTGCTATGGTTCTTCTACGTTTTTTTTTTGCTGGTTGTTGCTATGGTTCTTCTACGTTTTTTTGCTGGTTGTTGCTATGGTTCTTCAGCTACATTTTTTTGCTGGTTGTTGCTATGGTTCTTCTTCTACGTTTTTTTTTTGCTGGTTGTTGCTATGATTCTTCTACATTTTTTTGCTGGTTGTTGCTACGGTTCTTCTACGTTTTTTAGCTGGTTGTTGCTATGGTTCTTCATCTCCGTTTTTTTGCTGGTTGTTGCTATGGTTCTTCTTCTACGTTTTTTGCCGGTTGTTGCTATGGTTCTTCTTCTACGTTTTTTTGCTGGTTGTTGC
Source organism: Melanotaenia nigrans (assembly GCA_037177435.1). Classification (NCBI taxonomy): domain Eukaryota; kingdom Metazoa; phylum Chordata; class Actinopteri; order Atheriniformes; family Melanotaeniidae; genus Melanotaenia; species Melanotaenia nigrans. Next base: position 740,414 of record JBAFTC010000026.1, on the reverse strand, counting down.
TATGGTTCTTCATCTCCGTTTTTTTGATGGTTGTTGCTATGGTTCTTCTTCTACGTTCTTGTTAGATCACGTTTGGTTATGTGAGAAGTCCGGCTCAGAGGATTAGATTGTAGATCAGATGCGGGACAGCATCATTATATGTGTGTTGTTCTGGGATTAGATTATCGGAGCACACCACACGTTATGATCAAAACTGTTAAATGCCTGATTTTTTATGTTCGCGTGTGAGGTCTCGACCAGATAAAAAAATCTCATAAGATTAAAAAAAAAATCCTTGTGTCTACCAGGCTCCTCAATCCGAGGTTAGGCTGCCCGACGGACCCTCTTCTCCAGGATCCCTGAATAGAATGATTGACAGCTCAGCTCACTGGCAAGATGGAAAGCGAGATTCACAAAGCAGCTACGCCACAGAGCGTTTTTGATGTGGAAGATTTTCCCTTCTCTCCTCAGCTACACATGAACCAGGTGGTCCTGAACATATCAGTGTGAGGCTTTAGCGATGTTAGCTGTTAGCTGCCTGTCAGCAGCTCCAGAAAGCTGTGGAGACTCGCGGCAGGTTGCAGCAGCTGCAGGAAGTTGCTGCTGCTACGATTTGAGCTGCTGTCTATCACCAGATGATGATCAGCAGGTAAAGAATAAAGTCCAGTGTTACTTTTACACCCTCAGAAACACAAATCCGACCCCTTGCAGGAATATTTCATCAGAAACTCTGTGAAAGAACAGAAGTCTGAAACTAGCAGATCTACACTAGATAAGTTCACATCCCTTCAGATGCGTTGGTGGGCGTGGCTTTCTACACCTGGAAGGTGAGGACCCGCCTACCTGCATCTGGAGGGAGGGGCTGTGGGGTTTTAAATTTTTCTAATGACATAGATAAACTCTATGTCACAAAGAACATAACCTGGTTTTACCCTGTAGAGGGCGCTATGAGCCATTTTTAACCACAAATCCTGTACAAACAGTACATTCGGTTTTCATCACATTAAGTAAAACTGTCTTGTTTACAGCTCAAAAAACACATTTCATGTGCATTGCTCCTTTAAATGTTTGCTGGTTTTATAGATCCATGCTCGTCTGGAAGATGGACTACATGTGGAAATAAGTAAGCTCAAGTAGAAATAAGCTCAAGAACACAAAAAAATAAAGTTCACATTTAAGTGCCACACACGTCTCAAGCAAGTCTTTCCATTTTTGACTTAGTAGCTGGCTTCGTCATTTCATCTTATTACAACTTATTACAACCTATCCTGCCACTTTTTACAGGTCTCCTATGAAGTAGTACCTGATGTCAGCATGCTGGCACCTCTGCCGGTTTACTGGGCTTCTGGCGAGAGCAATGGTTCCAGTGTTGTACCATCGCTGGTATCTGGCTATACCTCTGAGCAACTGTTCCACATAAATGCATTCTTACATGGCTGAAGCTAAAGCTGTGTACTCTGCTTTACAAGTTGATAATGCCACTGTTGGTTGTTTTATGTCTTCAATGAGAAGAAAGAGCTTCCACCACTAAGACTAATGCAGTATCCTGATGTGTTACGTCTGTCTGCAGCATCTGATGCCCAGTCCACATCACCATGTGCTCTCAGACCAGGTCTTTCTGTGTCATTTCGTTTGAAGCAGAGCTCTTGTTGTGCTGTACCTTTTAGGTATCTTAACACGCTTCACTGTGTTCCAGTGTTGCTCTGTTGGCTCAGAAAAATGCTGAGATAGTTTGCTGACCACAAAACATATATCTGGTCGAGTGCAAGTGGATGAGTATATTGAACTCCCCACTGCCTCCCTGTACTTGCCTCTGTTTGTCGTTTTTCAGCATTCACATTCAAGTTTTGACTCACATGCAGTCTCTCTTGGCACGCATTCTTGTATTTCAGATCTTTCCCATAGTTTGTTCTCTTATTTTTCCAGTTACATCTTAAAGCCCCAGTGTGTAAGAATTACTCCCATCTAGTGGTGCGCTGGTGTAATGTAAGCAACCGATGTGAAATCTTTTTTGTGACTTTCAGACTCAGAGATCATCTGATGAAGGAGAGATGGGAGGAGTTGAAGCAGGGGCAGTGGACCTGGCAGTGCTGTTAGAGGAAGATCTGGTGCTGTAGCAACATTCTGTGTTTAGTAACATGTATTTCAGCTGATTTATCAAGGGAGGTGGGGGAATTATTTATTGGTAATAAGTATTATCTGAGAGATATTTTGTGTTAGAATACTTGCAGTTCTAGTGATTAAAACACAACGAGAAACTGGTATTACTTTGGTCTATTTTGTCTGACTAGAAGGAGAACAACTACCTCCACTCCTAAATCAGCTGAAATAAATGATGAAAAACGAGGGAAAATACGTCTGAAAGAAGCCGTTGCCTCCTGGTATGACTTCTGTGAAGAATAACGACAGCTGAAGACTGTTGCAACGGAGGTTTTCTACTGTAGGCTAACCAACAAATGAGCTGTTTCATGAATATCAAACCTGCTACCGTCTTTGGTTACCATGGTGCTGCGCCCTCTTTTGAAGGTGATCGTTGCTCCTCCGTTTGCTGCTTTTGCCACTGAGAAGATGTGGTGGCATGTTGAGTGCGTGTCGTAGCTGTGCTCTGTGTTGATGTCCAGCGTTGTCTAGTAGATAGACCATCGCTGTGTCTCTTCCTTTTGCTATCTCGCTGCACTTGGTCCTGTCTGCCAACTCCACTGAGTGAGTCTAAGCTTAGAATAAGTTGTCAAAGCTTTCAAATTTTCAGGAGTTTTTTCTGATAACCTGAAGTCCCTGTGCTTGTCCTTGCTTCCTGTGCTTTGCCTTGAAGAGATGTTTCCTTGTACATCAGCAACTTTTTTGGCTCCATTTCGTTTCTTGTTTTCCTTTCACAGGAATTCTTGGTGTGTGTTGTTTTACCAGTTCCTTGAACAGTAAAAGTTCCTCGCCTTGTGTCTTTTTATTCCACACTTGTAACACGTCACGTTGGCATCTTCATCTTTTTTGTAGGTAGCTTTGGTTGTTGTGAAGGTTTGCCTCTGTTTTGTATGATTTGCATCACATGATCAGTAGGTTCTGTCCAGTTCATTTTCTCTGACTCCTCATAGACTCGAAGTCTTCTTATAAAGTCTGTTAATGTAACTTGATCTTCATTTTGTGTAACATGGATAGCTAGGGGCTCTGGTAGCCATGCTAGTGTCTTGGCTATGTTTAGTCCATCCCTCATTGTTTTACCTGCATCTCTTAGGGCTGTAATGATGTTCGCTGCCCTTATCGTGTCATCTGTAATACTCATTTTCTGTCATGCGTAGCTTGGATAAGAATGTGTACTTGTTTATTATTCGTGGCTTTATTTTTCCACAATAATGTTCTTTTAATATAATATAAATGCTCACTTATATCCAAGCTGGTCCACAAGTTGCAAAAGCTCCATTAGCGCCAACTTCTTTCGTCAAAGCTAACTTGCATAGGACGCTGCTTGGGCCCATAACCTGTTACTGGTCCGACCCACTGGAGGTCAGAATGTTCTGGATGTGGAACTTGGACTAATAAGAATGACATCCCTGATTTAGAGTTTTAGCTTAGTGAACCTCAGACGACGTGTTCGTCTCAGACTTAACACTACTGATTTTTGAAAGGAAACAACTGAGTTTAGCTTCCTCAACTGTAAAAGAAAACAGTCTGTTGAGAGGAAGAAGGAAACTGTCATGCTTCACCATCATCGCCGTTCACCCCCCTCCTCTGATCTCTGCCCTCCTGTGTTTTCACCTCCCTCTGTCTTGCCTTTGAATCATGCACGCTGCTTTCAAGCTCCTGTCGGGAACATTGCTCACTTCGGAGCTTGGCACGAGTCCTGAAAAAAGATTAAGAAAATCTTGGACTAAAAAATGCTGAGTCATATTTAATCGGCAGTGCCAGCAGAGGGGCCTCTGAGCAACCGACGGCAGCCATTAAAACTGCGCTATGCAGGATCTGCTTGCTCTAATGACACTGAGCAGCAATGACTGTCAGCGCCTCGCCACCATCTCTGAACGCACTGGCAGAGGAAGAAACTCCCTGATATAACAAACTGAAAATTTTACATTTTCTCTCGGTCAGCAGGTTTTATTCAGTTTTTTACTTGTCCTGAAAAGTCTGATACATCCATTTATTCCACAATGGAAGATGATTTTTCTGGTCTTTAAGATTATTCTGTTGTTTGATGGGTAAAAACTCGTCGTTTATCAAGGACAGATCCTGGTTGAATTTTTGCAGTAGTAGTAATACTAGAAGTAGTTCTCTGATACACCAGCTGTCCTGCTCAGTACATGACAAGACCCCATCGTGGGCCTCCCGTCAGCCTGGGACCCTCAGGGTGTTGTCTTGTTCCAGCATCCAGCTCTGCCTGGCAGATCTGTGGAGCCATGTGAGTGATGTTCTCCAGGCTGACAGTGATCATTTCCCATCCATCTTCAGACCCCGCCTCAGCCTGGAGCAGCCATCACTGTGTTGTTGACCGTTCCACCATAACACCACCCATATGGTCCCCGACCCTAGAAGCTTCTTCCTGGTCTTACAAAGCCACAGGATGTGTTGATAGGGCATCCTCAGTAAGTAGCACATATGTTTAAACTCATCAGCATCTCCATCTCACCCCCACACTCTCCTTCCTTCTATCTTCTATAATTAAATTGTCCCACTCCATTGTTTTCTCCCCAGTGGCAGTTAACACGAAGTAATAAAATTAAGCTCTATGTCTCCTCCCCAGAGTGCAGTGGCCGCAGGCCTCATGCTTACAGCAACAAGACCAACAAAGTCCTCATCGGACTGAAACGGATAACAACACCTGATCCTGAGAAATGTAAACTTTGACTGGTTTAGTTTCATACAGCTAATAAAACCAGAAGCTTTGGATTCAGGTTGAAAATGAAAATTAGATTTAAGATCTGCATTAAAATGGAAATGCTGTGCTAAATGGTTTGGAAACCTCCAGTGGTTCCAGGCATGGAGCCACTGCTCTACTGGACTGAGATGAAAACAACATAGTATTACTTAATTGGGATGAAAACTACATATAATGTTGATAAAACTGATAATTTATTATTTTCTTTAAAAAACAGTATTTTTTGGGTGAAAAAGGCTCATAACGTCCCCTACAGTTTTTGTGATGTAGAGCTTTACTTGAGCCATGCTGGGTGCTTCTCTATGTCATGAGAAAAATTTAAAACCCCACAGCCCCTCCCTCCAGGTGCAGGTAGGCGGGTCCTCGCCTTGCAGGCATAGAAAACCACACCCATCTAGTGTAGATCTGCTAGTTTCAGACTTCTGTTCTTATACAGAGTTTCTGATGAAATCTTCCTGCAATGGGATGGATTTGTGTTTCTGAGGGTGTAAAAGTAACACCAGACTTTATTCTTTACCTGCTGATCCTCATCTGGTGACAGACAGCAGCTGAAATCGTAGCAGCAGCAACTTCCTGCAGCTGCTGCAACCTGCCGCGAGTCTCCACAGCTTTCCAGAGCTGCTGGAGCTGCTGACAGGCAGCTAACAGCTAACAGGGCTAACACCCCACACTGATACGTTCAGGACCACCTGGTTCATGTGTAGCTGAGGAGATTCAGGAGGGAAAATCTTCCACCTCAAAGATGCTCTGTGGCGTAGCTGCTTTGTGAATCTTGCTTTGCATCTTGCCAGTGAGCTGAGCTGTCAATCATTTCTGCCTGTGTGTCCCGCCCCGCCCACTCTCCGCCCCCCCGATCACCCCACACCTCCCACCCCAACCCTGCAGTTTCAGGCATTTTTCAAATTCTGCAGTGGGTGGAGTTATGCAGAAAGTAGGGGGTGGAGTTAGACTTTAATATTCAGTGAAATCTGAAATGAACAGGGCTCTTTCTGTGTGCATGTTCAACCTGTGTTAACGTGGGGTTTCTCTGAATTCTCCGGCATCTTCCCACCATCCAAAGACATGATGTCGAGTTAATTATTTAATCTAAACTCTCTGTGGGAATGAGTGTGACTGATTGTTTGTGTCTCTGTGATGGTCCTGTGATGGACTGGCGACCTGTCCTGGGGCCTCATTTATAAACTGTGCTTAGCAAAGCAAACTACTGCTGGCGTCTGTGGCGCAAATAGGAAGTGCTGCGCACTTCTACTTTCAGATTGATAAAAGCGTGCACATGCACGTCCTACACTTGTTTCTGTTTATAAATCAGAATCAACTCTAAACCGGGCGCACGTCAGGGAACGCCTTCCCACGCCCACATGGTGGCTGTAAATGGTCAGGTGGATGCCTGTAATACATATTCATCATGTCATTTCCATGATGTCTCTGCAGTGAAACAGAGGGAAGAAGAGGAATTTTTCGGGGTGTGAGACTGAGATCCTGGTGGAAAAATGTTTAATTGGTGGGCACGGCATGGGTATTACTGGTGTCAGAAAGGCAGAGTAGTGGCAGCAGGTGGCAGATGCTGTCATCACAGTGTCAGAACAGAAGACACGCCAGAGGAACCGGAACGTGCAGCTGGATATCTCAGTTGGTAGGGCATCCGTCTGCCATGCGGGAGATCAAAGTTCGAATCCCACAGTGATAAACAGTAAAACCTTCTAGTTGGGACTTTGGTGAAACTCTACAGCCCACAGTAAATTGTTCTGGAGAAAAACATCTGCTAAATGACAGTTAAGATGCTGGTAATGTAGTCTAGAATAAATATGTACAGATACATCTGAGACTAGTAGCAGTTTTTATAGTTGCTGGGTGTTCCAGCTGGATGGGTGGTGCTGCGGCTGTGGTTGGAGAGGGTGAGGCCAGAGACTCTACCCAGTACTGCAGAGGAGGTGCAAAGAGACACCATCACCGCCATTAACCAGGTGGACAAGGAGTTGCAGGAAATGGAGACTGTCTTGACGGAAATTGGACAACAATTACAAAAGGATTGTGCAAGAATAAATAAACAAAGAAAGAAAATCCACCTCTTGTGTGTTTCATAAGCGTTGCATCACTTCTAGACCTCCAGTCTGTCCCACTCTGCTGGATCTGTGACTAAATGAGCAAAGCTTACTTTTCACATTTTATTTTCTCTGGTAAATGTTGGCAGCAGACTCTCCACCTCATCATTTCCTTGATTTTATTCTGGACCCTTTGTGTTGCAGTTTCCTGTTTTCCCAGATTTTGTGCATACGACTGTCAGAGTTGCCGTGGAGGTAGGGACATTTCGTTTTTATAAATCCTAAAGTTGACTATATTTGCCGCAGCTTTAGAAATGAGGCCCCTGGTCTACCTGCTTCTCTACTAGTGGGTGTTGAGATAGACTCCAGCTTCCCCGTGACCCTGAAGTGGAAAAATCGGTGTAGAAAACAGATGGAGGGAGTCTGTAATCCAGTCATCACTCAGCAGATGTTTATATTAACTCAGGTCAGATTGGAGATCCACTACAGCCAGTTACAGAACCACAGGCTGCTGATGACCAGACAGTTCTCCAGCTGGAACAAAAGGCACATTTTTCTCACCGTCTTACTGATGCTGAGAATAACAGTTCCATATGGGCACCAAAAGCCGTTTTCTTTAGATGAAATGATGTTTTATTGGACCATTGGTCTCGGAGCAGAGATTGTAATTAAAAGGGAATTGCTGCTCAGAGCTGAACAATGGACCTTATTAAATGTCGGGACAGACAGCAGCCTGTCAAACGCTGATACAGTAAACAAATTATTCCCCACAGTTCTTCACAATGCAGCATCAGCAGTCAGGAGGATTAAATCCACCGTTTTTATTAACACATCTTTGAAGAAAATGGTTCTAATCAACAGCGCCTCATTCTACTTTTTATTTTGTTCCTTTCTTTTTTTACAGTCAGGATATTGATTTTTTTTCTATTGTTTAAATAAGTTCCTTTTAGTTCAACTACTTGACACAAAAACAGAAACAACCACTGAACAGTGTTGTCCAGCAGCTTTTTACCAACATGATGCCACAGTGGTCTCTGAGCTGGCTGGACGATTTTGGCTGTTAGAGCATATGACTCAGTTCTTTGTGAGAAAGTCTCAGAATTAAACAGTATTTATTACACAAACATGTAATTGGCTCATGTAATATCTAAAGAAATATAAGCCTAACATCACTGAAAGCATCATTATTATCTTTTGTAATAGCTGGTAGATTAAAACAGTAAGAACATCAGTCAAATTATCAAACTGAGTATTTCAAGTCAAACGAGTTAAAATCCTCAAAATTCCTTTGTTTTTAAATAAAGAAATCTATGCAGAAAAAAGTATAGTAATGGGAGGGAACCACAGATCAGCTGTGCTTGCTCACCCAAAAGTCTAGAAGCCGCCCTGATCCCAAATAACCAAAGTTTAACTTCTGGTTCACAATTATTTCTTCATGATTGCCCATCAAATAAAAGTTTAATCTTTTCTGATGTGTGTCTGTTTAGACAGAATTTATCCTGCTCATCAGGACTTACATAAACCTGTTCTTCAGTTACAAGTAAAGGTTGGATTAATTCTCATCTCAGATTTATCCAGGACACCAATTTCTTGGTTATGGGTATTTCCTGAAAGTGAGACGGTCTTAGACTCATCCTCATCATGCAGCCGAAGGGAGTTTATTTTTGTAATAATATTCTGATTGGCCAGGCAGCAGACGTGTGAGTTTCCTCATCATTTCAATGGCTGTAGACAACATGAGGCAGACAGGAAAGAAGTTGTTTGAACTGCTTTCTTTTCAGCTGGAAGCAGTTTGACTTTTTGATTTCCTGCCTTGGAAAATATATTGTGACCAACTTTCTTCTCTTCTCAGCAGACTGAAAACCAGGAAGGAATTATAATCTGTTAAACTGCAGAATAATCCCACAGCAGGTGCTGATTCTCAAAGTGATCCAGATTTATTTTCTGAAGATGTAAGAAACTTATTACGTTAACATGTGTAGCAGGTAAAGGACTGGACCCACGGGAACTCAGTCAGAACTGAATAGAGATATTAATCTGCTTCCCGTCCCTAATGATGGTTAATCCAGCATCGTCTTCATCCCGTCTCCTCTCTGAGATCTCTCCAGGCAGTAAAAGTCAGTCAGATGTTGACTCTTATCTGTCACTCTGTCCCTCCTTCTCTTTCGTTTCCTCTCTTCCTCTGATAATGTCCTCTTAAGTGTCTTTGCTGAATCAGTTATGTTGGATGCTGAAAGCCACTAGTGTGTTGATATCTGTTGCTGGTGTGTGGCGTGGTGTGTACTTCTGCCTGTACATCCTGGAAGTAAAAGTAGTGCAGTGGTTTCTCAGCCTCAAAATGCGGCTCCTGGAATGAACATACACTGTGTCATCAAAACCAGTCAGAAACAGTTTTAAGGCCTATGAAAGTTACATGGTGTTACTTTAAATCTCTGGATTCTCATTGGTTTTTCTCTTAAGACAAAGGAGACAGGTGAACATCGTGTGAAAGTTTGACTGAAGACTCAGTCAGGTTCTTTCAGATCTCCCACCATGAGTCTCCTCCTCCCAGTCTCCCAGAACCTCTATGAATTTTAGTCCATAATCTCCATAACTTGTTGCCACACAACAGAGGTGTTTTGTTTTTTGTTTTAAATGTTTAAACCAGATGTTTCTGATACTAAACACAAAATATCTTTCATACATAAAATTATATGAACCAGAACCAGGGAGGAAACCTCCATCAGAACCAGAAACAGGGAGGAAAACCTCCATCAGAACCAGAACCAGGAAGGAAAACCTCCATCAGAACCAGAACCAGGAAGGAAAACCTCCATC
>JBAFTC010000026.1:707977-726206 GCA_037177435.1 Melanotaenia nigrans | reverse complement strand
TCTCTGGAAGGTGCAGGTTGCCAGAAAACCCAGTTAGTACCTGCAGAGGAACTGGCACGGTCTGGTTCCTCCTGGCACGGTCTGGTTCCTCCTTGCATGGTCTGGTTCCTCCTGGCACGGTCTGGTTCCTCCTGGCCTGGAACACCAGGCCCAGAACATCACAGAGGTCCAACAACACGGCATGGTTTCATGGGGTGGGTTAAATTGTCTTTATTGCAGAACTATATCTCATGGGTAATTATTTATTCATTTATTTGCATGATAAAACAATGGATAGATGTTTCCAGGCTAATAAGAGTGAGACATGTCATCAGGGGGTATTTAACATGGTCTTTAACAGAGAAATGTTTTTGAGTTTTGGTTCTAAATCCAATTTGTTGTAGGATAAATGCTATCATGACAATCTCACTATCAGATGATAATTGCAAAACCACTGTCATGTCAATAAATATGGGCTGCTGATGGTTAATTACCATTTCCAAAGGTCAGTTCACATGACTTTATTAACCCTTAAAACTCTGTTAACTCTCCAGCACCGCTAAGGGTTAACATCTCAGGAGCAGTGGTGTGTAGCTCTGTGGGGTAAATGTGATGGATAGCTACCCTTTAGATGATCTAAAGAAGTTTTCCAGGCATTTCTATCCCATCCAGGTTTACAATCCAGCCACACACACACATAACACTTTCTGCTCAGGCAAAAGTGTCCTGTCTTTCACTGAAGGAGTTCATTCTCAAACAAAAAATTTTGAACGTTTGGATCTTTTTAGTTCCATAGACAAAGGTATATGGTAGATAAATAGTGAACAGGAGAATAACAAAGACTGCTGTGTCTGCATTCAGAAAATGATGGAAACATGGAAATAGTTTCTGTTGTGTGTTTGTTTCAGTAACAATATTTTTTCTCCTGAAAGCCTTGAGAGAACGATGAGATGAGAAAAGGTTTGGTCTCTGTTGGTCTGAACATCTAAATTAACAGATTTTACAAAAAAAAAGTGTAAAACCAAAAGCAGGAAATATAGAAATTCTGACTCTTTAAAGGTCCATATTATACATTTTTCAACAATTTCATATAGGTGTCAGAGGACCAACAACTTTGTTTTCAAAGTGTATTATGATGTATGACTGTTAGAAAACCTTTAGAAAGTGAATTTTGCATAATATGGGACCTTTCAGTTTTACTTTGTAGCAGTGATTTTATTTAGCATCAAGTTACAATTAGTATTAATAATTAGTGCATGGAAATTATGATGATATATCTCACTACATCTAAATACGTATTTATTAAATTTACATTGTAAAAATGAAGGAAATGGGTGTCTCCCCTCCTGATGCTGCACATCTTTGCTTTTTACGTGTTTCTGCAACATGTCGCAGACATTAAAAGTAAAATAGTATTTATATTAAAAGAAATGAGACATCTCGTGTTCATACTGTCCTCAGTAAAAAAAAAAACCAAAGTAAACATGAGAACCAGCGCTTCATAGTGAACTAACTCCTTTTCTTTTTTAGGTTAGTGGAGCATTGACATCATTTTCCTTTTCAAAACCAAACAACCTCCTTCTTCTGTTTAGTCTCCGATAAGTTTAGTCCAAAGTTTGTTTTACAAAAAAGAAGAAGAAAGAGTTCTTCTACAGGACAAACAGAGATTAGATGCAGCCCTCACCTTTACACACTCACATCATCTAGAACAGGGTCAGGTCAGTTAGACCTGAATCAACCTTTACATGAAGAGGATCTAAATGTACTTTATTTATCAGTATTCATCCATATACACTGAGATGTTTGTAAAAAGGAATAGTTTATAGAGCTCATGAGAAAAATTGTTCAAATAAACTTAATTAATTAATTTGATGTTTTGAACTTTAATTTGACTGAAAATGGGAAGAAGAAAAAAGTGTTTACCAAAGGCAAAAATTTTAAATCAATAAGTCAACATAAGATTAAGAAAAGAAATCGTTTTCAAAAGTCCAGAAAGTTTGACCCAGAAAATGGTGGAACAAGTCATCTCAACAGGCTAAATAAAATATTTCTAAATTAAATAAAATCATTTAAAATTACGAGTTAATGTTTCGTGGGGAAAGAAAAACAGTTGTATTTGTTTTGATTATTTCTTTAAAAATAATAAAACCAGACAACAACATTATTAATTAATAGGTTTATTTTATTTAGTTTGACTAGAAAAAGATGTGGAGTTAAAAAGACCGAATCCAGAGATGATGGATCTGTATTCCAGTCTTCCTCTGGGCTCCAGATTAAAGCTGAGTCCGGAGATTTCTTTATTCTGGCAGGAACCTGGCCTGGCTGCAGGTGAGCTGAGCTCAGGTGATCCAGGACAAACAGCGAATCAGGTCACGGCCGTGTGAGACCTGCAGCTGCTGATAACCTGTCGCTCCGACCTGCTGCAGGCCACAAACTTCCCATCCAAGGTTCACTTCACGTCCTTCAGCACAGAAAATCCTTCACTTTCCAGCTTTTAAATCCCAACAAAGCAGAAAAAACGAGAAACAACTACAAACCAAACTCACTTCACACGATTTTAGTTTTATGATGGTCGTTCTAATCAAAGACCCAACACAATTCTAACATGTCTTTTACTGTGAAACAAACATTCTGAGGTGAATTTTATTTATTAAAACGTGTGAACACAAAGAATTCTGTTTATGAACCAGAACCAGGTCCAATTCTAAAGATTTTATCTAAGCAGCTTTATTCTTCATGCCAGTCTGAACCTTCTTAGAGAAGCTTTCTGTCATTTCTCTACATAGTCTTCAGGAATAGTTCTCCAGGATCCTTGAAGGACTTTCCAAAGCTCTTCTTTGGATGTTTCTGCCTTTTTATTCCGTTCTCTGTCCAGATGATCCCTCCCGGCTTTAGTAATATTGAGGTCCAGGTTCTAAGGAGGATCCATCCCTCCATCAGACCTGTTTCCAAAGATCTTCAGTCCAGTTCTTGTGTCATGTGACATACCTCAGCTTTTTCTCCCTGTTTCCCTTCCTTAACAATGGCTTCTTGACAGCCACGTTTCCGTGGAGACCATTTCTGATGAGGCTTCAACGGAAGGTCCAGAAGCATCTAACAGGTCCTGCTTCAGGTCTTTGCTGGATTTATTCCTATTTCTTCAGGACATCACTTTCAGATCGTGTTCATCTGCTGTAGATGGTTTTTGGTCCTAATTCTTCTTCTTTTGTTCTCCACGTGTCCAGTTTCTGCCTCCATGCTGAGATGAGCCAAGTTTCCAGCTAACAGCTGTTTGGGAATCACCTTGTTCCTGCTAAAATCCTGTTTTCTGTCTGTCTGACTGTCTGATCTTTGCTGGTTTTCATACACGAAACTAAAGAAATGAGAAACAGACGGGAAGATCCAGTTTAAACTGGTTCTTTGCTAAGTTGTCTTTTATGTGTCAACACAACGCTGGCTCATCTCTGGAGTTAGGAGCATTTTTTTATCCTGAATGATTAACAGGTCAGAGTTAAGTTGTTTAACAAAAAAATGTCCAGCAGTCTAGTAAAAGAAAAGAAAAGAAATTCCTGGATTGAAAATCAGAAAATATAAAAGTCCAGCATGCAGTGTCTAAAAGTTAGAATAAAAAAAATAGAAAGATAAATGATAAAAAGATGAATAAATAAAACAAGAGGGTGGAAAGTTAAAAAAAAGTTCAAACAAAAATAGAATTCAGCATAATTAACAGCTTTATGTCTTCATTAATTATCTAATTTTCTTCTTCTTCTTCTTCTTCTTCTTCTTCTTCTTCTTCTTCTTCTTCCCCTTTGTTGTGAAAAACAACATATATAAACAACATATGGATTAAAGAGGATTTCTTATTGGGTTACAAGTTTGAATATTTAATAGAGATCAATAGTTTTAGTCCATTTCATGTTTGAGTTTTTTCAGATGAGTTAAGGTTTTAAAATACAAAGAGAGGTCTGTTTAAAATGTTGAATAGCAGGTTTAACATCATAGGAATGTCATAACATCTGGCTAAAATAATAAATGAATGACATATTGTTCATTACTGGAATACCTTGGATGGGAGAAAATTAGTCAAATGTCAAGTTCCTTAAGTACAATTTTTTTACCAGCTTATGTTTTTAGTCCATCTGGAAATCATCCCAAAACAATGTCAGTGTTTACAATGAACAAATAAATGTTGCAGAGTTTCCATCATACAGTTAAAGAGCATTTATCTTCAACATCTGGGATATTTTTACAAGAAGTAACATCTGTGTATAATTTTGTTTTGCTGGGGGAAGGTATTTATAGGGAGCGTAAACACAGAGATTCAGTCCATTCATGCTTGACTGGCATATCTGGTCCTGAGATGAGTGGCTTCCTCATGGAGGCATTGTTGAATTTCTTGTCTGAGATAGAGGTGCCATTAACAGTGATATTAAAATGATTTAGAGTAATGGAGTCGCAGAGATCAGTGCTGCAGCGTAATAAACACATAACGTATTTATTACAGGACTGTGCTTCTTTTGGGGGACAGGAACTCTGTTTCTGTAAAAACTCCTCATGCAATATGGAAACCATTCCCAGTTAAAAAGCTGTTGTAGAAAGTTGTTGTTGAACCAGTTTCTAAAGAATAATGACTTCTTTCTGTGATATCGACACTGTTCCATATAAAGTATTTGTGAGGAGAGTATGCTGGAGGGATCACCTGTTTATGGAAGTTGGACAGCTCAACAGTCCCAACAGCATAAGGGTACTTTAGTAAAAAGCTATGAAAGAGAAAGTTTAGAGATATATTCACATGATATCTGGGTGTGTTAAGTAAAGAACACATCTAACACATTGACATCTGCTAGATTTTTTTTACTTTGTGTGGCTTATTTGTCCAAATTAAATTGAAATGAATCTTCTCTAAACAAGACTTCTTATGTTTAGAAATCTAATGGCAAGAGAGGATGCTGCTGAAAGGCCTTCTGCTTTATTTACCATGAAGAGAAGTCTCTGGCCAGCCACGAGTTAAGTTTCAGTTACATGGATGAAATTACTGGGTGGATATTCTCATACATTCGTTTTTATTTTTTTTTCCATCCATTGTGATTCCAAAGTATTTGACTATATTTCTAAACGGGATAATTCAGTGTTAGTGATATATTTTAAAGCAAGGATTTCATTTATTTGGATTAAGGTTGATGCCAGAAACCTCAGAATTCTCTGACAGATAAAGCGTGAGAGACTTTGTTTTTGCTTTCTAAAGAAAGGTGTAGTATCATCAGCTGACTGGGAACTTTCATATGTCTACCACCAAAGCAGACAGCTTTAAATTGATGCTGTGTTATTAAAAGGTTGAGGATTTGGCCGATTTTAATGTTTTGGTTCAAACGCGCAGCACGCGCGTCTGCTGTTTTCTGATGCAACGGCTGTGGGAGGGGTCACGCGCAGGAGGAGGAGCGGCTGCGCAGTAACCCATAAAAACCCACCGAGAAGAAAGTCCTCAAAACAAACTGAGAGGAAGACGAAGAAAAGTCTGGAAACTCTGAGGTTTTCTGCTCCCTGACCGATAAAACGCTCGTGAAGGTTCCCGATAAACTGACATGAGTCACGTCGACGTGAAAAACCTGAAGCCCTCCAGCTTCGAGGAGAAGTACTACGATGAGTATGATTACTACAGCCTGACCGACAAGTACACCGGTGAGCAACGCTGATTTTTCTAACGCTGATTAGCCGAAGTTTGAGTTGTTGTTAAATCCGTTTTCCGTCTTTTGTGTTTAAGAGGGTTCAGCCCGCAAAGGTAGAACCAAGAAGGAGGCCAGCGAGAACACGAACAGACCCAACCCCGGAGGGCACGAGCGCAAAATAGTGGAGAAACTTCAGAACAGCGAGAAGAAAGCCAAGGAGTGAATATTGAGGTAAACAGAGCCCTGACACTGAAATAACATAATAAACCAACGTAGAATTAACACTTTTAGAAACTGGACCCTTTGAACGTGCAACGTTGGCATGTTTTTAAGGTTGGAGGGAAAGTGGGCGTGGGCACACTGAAACAGGACACCTGTCAATCACGTTCAACTCAGTCTGAGCGACTGTGCGCTAAAACGCAAACTTTGCACCCAAACACCAATTTATTTGTTTTTATGTCGAAATTACTAAAGCCGAATCTTGAGGGCCAGTTTCTTCCTGTTATTTATCAACTCATTAAATTATGTAGTGGATTATCAGGTTAGAATCGGTTAGAACTTTGAATGACTTGATTTTTAAACGGGATTTGGTGTAAACAGAAGTTTCAGGTTAATGACTAAGTCAGCAAAAATCTATGCTGAACTCTCTCCTCAAACTTTGGCCAGCCTCCACAGGACAAGCTGCAAACAGGCATGTTAACCCTTATAGAACCAGTTGTTTTACTTCATTCTGGTAAATTTGTTCACTATTACTTCACTAGTTAAGGGCACATTGCACTCATTTTAATCTAAAATTAATACTCATAATATTCTACATAAACATTATTTAAACAACTTTTTAAAGGTTTTATAAATTATTTATTTTGCTTCCAGTGAAAAGTGTTCAAACATTTGCTCATCTCTTAAAGAAAAAAAAGTCTGAGGTTGAAAGCTCAGATGTGTGTAGGTTTTAACCTCCTTTCTGTAAAAATAATTGTCAGGCATGGAGGGGTTGCATCTGAAGATTTGATTTATTTTATTTTATTGTCTAACTTTTCCCCCTTTCCTCCCTAAACCAGGGCAACTCGGATGGCTTTTACCGGAAACCGACCACGGCCTCCTTGGCGACGGAACGAGACGTGCAGACGGCAGGAGTGTGCTGACGCTCCGATGGGCGGGGTTAAACCTGGGCGTGATGAGGGTCCCACAGAGCCAGCTGCTGGTCTCTGATGCGACTCCTCCGCCCGTAGGTGTTGTAAAGCTCCCACCTGTGTTGGTGTGCACCTGTGTGCTGGCTCGAAGCGCGATGGTGTACCTGGGATTGTGGTGTGGCAGCAGAGTCATTTTTTATGGTTGTTTTTAGCTTTTTATTTTTGAAGCCATGTTTTTATTAAAGTTATTATTAAATCACTGAGTGTTTGTTTCATTCTGTCAGACTCCTCAAACCCAGTATAGCAGCGATGCTTTTTAGATGTAGTAGAAAACTTTTTTTTGCTTTAACATAAGATTGTGGTAAATGAACAAATTTCCATACGAAATTTAATTCCATACTTTTGTTAAATCCCCAGATTAGCTGAAAACTAATTTACTGACTGGAGTTATGAATGATCTTGGAAAAATACATGCTTCACTGTTTGTGCTTTAAACAGTTGGTCAGACAATAAAACCATAAGGACATGAAGTTTCAGGTTAAAACTTTCCATTTTAAACGTGAATAATGAAACATTTCTGTCATGGGCTGAATGGAAAATTTCATTCTTGATGACGTGTTGCAATAAACAGGAAATTTATAAATTTCTAGATTCCAGTAAGCAGGTGAAAAATGATTCATATGTAACTGCTTTCAGTGTTTCATAGTAGAAACGATAGCAGCTGAGACGTTAAAGCAAACAGTCATAATTAAACTGGTTCTCAGAATAACTTCTGAAAATCCTGTTTTTGAGTCGTTGGTTTATACAGGTGAAACTTAAAAAAAATATATGATGCTACATTTAATTTATTTCAGTAATTCAACTTAAAAGGTGAATAAATATATAGACTCATTACATGCAAAGTGAGATATTTCAAGAATTTATTGATTATAATTTTTATGATTATGATTTACAGCTTATGAAAACCCAAAAATCTAAATCTCAGAAAATTTTAATGTTAAATTAAATCACTTAAAAAAAAAAAAGATTATGGAAACAGAAATGTTGACCATCTGAGGAGTAGTCCTATGAACTCTACTTGGTTTGAGCCCCATCTGCATGAATTCCTGCCTCTAACGTCTTTTGTAATTACCTTTTGAGGCTTTCCCTCCTTATGGAGGGAGTCAATTATGGTTTTCTGCACAACTGTCAGGTCAGCAACCTTCCCCATGATTGTGAATTCTACTGAAATAGATGAGAGACCATTTAAATGCTCCGGAGTCCTTTGCAGGTGTTTTGGATTAACTAGCTGGTTAGTGTGGCACTTAGAGGCTACAACATTAAACCTTTTCACACTATTCTAATTTTCTGAGATTTAGATTTTTGGGTTTTTATAATCTGTAGGCTACAATCATCAAAATTATAACAAATAAATGCATGAAATGTCTCACTTTCCATGTAATGAGTCTTTATAATATATTAGTTTACCTTTTTAAGTTGAATTGCTGAAGTAAACTATGTTTTGTGCGATATTCTAATTTTTGAATTTCAACTGTAGTTGGGTTTACGTGTTTGAGAGCAGGTCAAATTACATTTCCCAAAATAAAGATACAGCGCGTTTTGTCAGTTTTCTGGGACAAACGAACCTTTTTTTTTTTTTACATGTGAGATGCAGTACCTCCCCAGGCCAGCAGGTGGCTGGCGGCGCTGTGCGTTTCAAAGCTGATGGAGCGACTTCACACCACCAAAGAAGTAAATGCTATTCAGTTAGCAAGTTGACGGTAAATAAACAATTAATTATAAACGGTGAGTGACTTTACGGGAAATTTCTAAAAGAAGTGACCCCTGACGATTGCGATCACGATTATTGATGAGTCTGAATACGAATCACGTCGCTGCTGTTTATATTTAAAGAAAAATCTAATTATGCGGTGAGACAGTCCAGTGCTAACACAGCTAGCACAGCAGTGGCGTTACGGTATTTTGACGTGTTTAAATTTATAAAGATATTTTCTGGCTTTTCGTTTTGGAATCCACATCAAAATAAAGTAAACATCTTTCACAGCTTCATCAGAAAACATCACAGTGCTGATCAATACTTTATACGAGTCTTTACTGACACGCTTGAAGCTGTAAACAGAACTCCATTCACACATCTGGATTAATATTTTTTAGTTTGAACTAAACACAAAATGTATCGTTTGTCCTGTAACTCGTCTGTCTGAATGTCAGAAGCTGACGGTGAGAGACATGTCGGCTGATACAAAGATAGCAGAGCTGCTCACTGAGCTCCACCAGCTCATCAAACAGACGCAGGTAAGGAAAGTTACTCGGACACAACAGGTGATCAACTCTGCAATGACCCAATAATTACTGTGTCTTGTTACAGGAGGAGAGGTCACGCAGCGAACACAATCTGCTCAACATCCAGAAAACACACGAGAGGATGCAGACAGAAAACAAAAGTCAGTCACAACAATCCTCCCACTAAACATAGAGTTTACATCTGCTGGTATAGAGCTACCATGCCTGAATTATCTCATAGCACTCTGTCCACATCACACTTCCTGTTTACAATCTCAATTCAAATTCAACTTAAAGAAATGAATTGGAATTTAGGCTAAATGATCAGTTCTGAATTATGTACAGACCTGGTGGAAATATGAGATAAAGAGATGGAAACAGCCTCAAAGGTTTTTTAAAGTCTGTTTACTTGTTGTTAGACGGCTCTTTGACTTGTACTTTGTTTCTTTCAGCTTCTCCATACTACCGCACTAAACTGAGGGGGCTGTACACCACAGCCAAAGCAGATGCTGAGGCAGAGTGCAGGTACAGAGTCACATGTTCAACGTCTCTTAATGCTGGAGCCATGTCTGATAACTTCAGTTCTGTGTGTAGGGAGTTTATAAAAGGTCATTAAAGTTTCATCTCTATTTTGTACTCCTCGCAGCATCCTGCGTCACGCTCTCGATAAAATAGCAGAAATCAAATCTCTGCTGGAGGAGAGGAGGATCGGTATGTGTCTGTGCTCAAGAATTCTCTGTAGAGATCTCTAACAGCAGACTTTAAACGTTTGGGGTCTGTTTGGTTGTTGCAGCGGCTAAGATGGCAGGAGTTTACAACGACAGCGACCCTCCCAGGAAGACGATGAGACGCGGCGTCTTAATGACGCTCCTCCAGCAGTCGGCCATGACGCTCCCGCTGTGGATCGGCAAACCCGGAGAAAGGTGTCTGCTGCACCAACACCCGATGTCAGATTATTTAGTGAAATCAATCCTCAAGACAGCAAAAACTTAAATCTGTCATTTTTCAATCATTTGAACCTTTTTTTTTTAACATAAATGCATCCAAATCAGTTATTTTCAACATCTTCACAAAACAACTTCATTCTGATTTATATTCTGATGCAGTAACACTAAATTAAAAGTAGTAATAGATGCAAATAAAGACAGAAAAGTTTCTAGAATATCCAATAAAAGGGTTCTGGAAGATTCTTCAATCAATAGATTAACTGGTGACAGGTGAGGGTGTCATAATTGGGTATAAAAGCAGCATCCACTAAATATTTAGTCTTCCCAATCAGAGATGGGTCATCCATAAGGGCCTATGGAGACCTTGATGGAGAAGTGGAAAGAGACATATGCTACTGTCCAGGTGACATCTTTTCCATGAGGTTCGTGGTTATTCAAGCAGGAATGATGTCAGGCCTCATTCTGAACGACGAAGATGAGAATCGGCAAGCAAAAACCAGAACAGATGATCAGCTGACATCTTGGATTCAGCAGGAATGGGCACAGATTCCTCTGGAAAACTAAAATAATCTGGATTTTTATTTTCTAAATACAATGAAGTTGGACTGAAGATGCGGAAAATAATTTCTCAGTTTTAACTAAATAATTTATATGTAGTTGTATTTTAGAAAAATCAGAATGAAATAAAAGCTAAGATAGCCACCATTTTTTAAGCTAACAGGGAAAAATATGTTTTTATTTTCACCTCTGAGACAGCAGAGATGTCAGTAATCTGATCCCAAATAATCCTCTGAATCACAGATGAAGTAAACAGTAATGTTCCCCCCTTCAGCCCTCCTCCGCTGTGCGGGGCAATCCCAGCCAGCAGCGACTACGTGGCCAAACAGGGCGACAAGGTGGCGGCGAGGGTGAAAGCCGTGGACGGAGACGAGCAGTGGATCCTGGCTGAGGTGGTCAGCTACAGCCACTCCACCAACAAGTAAGAGTAACACACACTGTGATGTTTGTGTGTGTTCAGGATGTTAACACAGTTTTCCAACACATGACATTTTATTTCCCTGCAGATATGAAGTAGACGACATCGATGAAGAAGGGAAAGAGTGAGTTTTTCATTTCAGCTTCATCATCCTCATCTGGAATATCCTGTTAGTTTGATTTGTCCTGATTTATTTCACAACCCTGATTTCAACAACATTTAAAGGCTGTGTAAAATATAAATAACAGAATCTCATCAGGTCATACTTTATTCCCAGTAGAAGATAAACAACATGTCAGATGATGAAACTGAGACATTTCACCATGTGATGGAAAATATGAGCTGATAGTGAATCTGATGCAGCAACACGTCTGGAAAAAGTAGTTCCAGGGTGATGTTGAGCACGGTGTAAAAAGTAGTTCCAGGGTGGTGTTCAGCATGGTGTAGCATCCCCTCTTCTTCTAACAACCGTCTGGAAACATCTGGTAAATGAAGAGACCAGTTGCTGGAGTTTTAGGAGAGGAATGTTGTCCCATTCTGGTCTGATGCAGGTTTCTAGCAGTGCTACAGTCCTGGATCTTGGTTGTTGGAATTTATGCTCCAGTGCTGCCTGAGGGACCCAAGATCACCAGCATCCAATTTAGACCTTCAGTCTTGTTCCATGCATACAGAGATTCCTCCTACTTCTCTGAAGCTGTACATGGCACATTATATTGAAATTGCTCTAGAATTTCAACTTTTTACAGATGTGTTGCTGTCATCAGATTCAAAGTGAGCTAATATTTGTATGTTCTATTGGGAATAAATTGTTAGTTTGTGAGATCTCAACTTCTTGGACTGAACACAACGGGTTCATTTCTTCATGTTCTGCTTTATCCTGTTCAGAGTAAAGAATATGTTTTTTTTCATTCATCTGTCCAGTGAATTAGACCGAGAAACTTAAAGCTTTCTTCTTACTTTGGTGAATATTACTGGTGCTGATGAGACTGATGGCCTAATCAAGGTTGTAAGAAAGCAGAATTATCCTTTTTGCTTTGGAAGCAGATTATTTAGCAGTACCGAGGCTGCTGGAGTCTTCCCTTATTCCAATGTCCGTCATCGGAGAACGGGGGTCAGTCCAAGTTTTAGGGTGGCTGGCTTCCCACCAAAAGTGTCCTGCAGCAGGTGGCAAATCAATGATAATCCATTATATCATTTTTCCCTTTGCTGGCCAATTGTCAAAAATAAATTCTTTTACAAATAAATACACTATTTACATACTGAAAATTTGGTACTTCATCGTAAGTGACTTTAAATTCACTAGATCAGCTGCTTCAGCCTGTTACTGTCTGATCCATAATAGAGTGCATACGCCGTCACATGGTGCTGCATGGATTCAAATCACATTATCATTAGAAAACACTATTTGTAAACCTTGTTATGTACATGAGCAAATACCGTTGACAGAAGGACTACCAGCTGAGGTAGCAAGGAGAACAGGTAAACTTCATCTCAACAATTTCACACCTGCTGTTGAAGCAAACTTCCTGGTTCTGGATAGTGAATCCACGAGGACAGAATAAATTCAGTCCAGCTGACCGTCTGGGTTCAGGGTTCAGTCCTTGTGGCTGCAGCTCTGATCTCTGAGCTGGAAGTTCATATCTGTGGGACGAGCGCCATCTGCTCTCCGGATCTGTTATGATACTGAAATGTGATGAAACACGGCTTCCTTATTGTTTTAGTTTCCTTTCAATAACAGCTTGACGACTTCAGCAGCGCTGGTTGGAGGCTGTAAAACCGAAGATCATCTTCAGAGCAGATCACTGGTTTACAGCAGCATAATGACAGTGAACAGGAGGCGCAGAGAAAGAAACCAGTCAAGTCTTCTGTCATCTGATTTCTCCACTTTTCATTATACTTAATCTGGCTGAAGAAAGCAGACACGCTGGCGTTCCACATGTCTGATGTGTAATCCAGGAACACGGAGCCTCCATGGCATCAGGTGCTTCTAGATTCTCCTGCTTCAGCTCAGACCACCACATGATATACTTCATACGGAAACACTTTCCAAGCAGCTGGGTTTGGCACAATGAAGTCCAGCTGAGCCGAGTCTGCTCTCACTCAAAGGACATGAGGTTTGCAGGTATCTGGTGGAAAAACAGAGCAGATATTTAATGACTGGTAACATTTAAAAACAACAGAAAGACCCCACCCAGGACGACCTCATTAAGAGGATACGTGCTATCTCGATCAGATATTCTCACAGATTTCTGATTCATATATATTTTTAGATTTTAGTCTGGTGAGATGAGGTTTACCTGTTCTCTTTGCTACCTCAGCTGCTAGTCGATTTATAGCTCTGGGTTTACCGGTTGATCTACGTTCCAACCGTCACCCATGGTCACCAGCTGTGGGTAAGTGTCCGAAAGAACAAGATCACGAATACAAGCGGCCGAAATGAGTTTTCTCCGCAGGGTGGCCGGGCTCTCCCTTAGAGATAGGGTGAGAAGCTCGGTGATCCAGGAGGTGCTCAGAGTAGAGCTGCTGCTCCTCCACATCGAGAGGAGCCGGATGAGGTGGCTCGGGCATCTGGTTAGGATGCCTCCTGGACGCCTCCCTGGTAAGGTGTTCTGGGCATGTCCCACCGGGAGAAGGCCCCGGGGCAGACCCAGGACATTTTGGAACGACTACATCTCTCGGCTGGCCTGGAACGCCTCGGGATCCCCCCAGAGGAGCTGGTTAATGTGGCCGGGAAGAGGGAAGTCTGGGCTTCCCTGCTTAGACAGCTGCTCTGGTGACCCGACCCCAGATAGGGACGGATGGATGGACGGACGGATGGTGATGTTTAATTTTTAGATCTGTATTTGGTCTCTATCAAGTCCAGAGAAACCAGCTGCTTCTTGCTGCTAAATACTCAGTTTCATCAAAAATTCTACCACGTGATTTCTATTCAGTTCTGATCGCAGCTACTTTATCACAAACACTTTCATTCAGATCAAATCATAAAAAACTAAAATCATATAATCTAACCTTCTACCTGAGCTCAGTCAGACACTGAATCGACATATTGATGTAAATTAATGGATTGTTCCACAAAATTGATATTGTGATGTGTTTTGCTTTAAAAATTGCATCTCTATATGTTTACCCGTCGCAACCAACTGATTTATCCACTGCTGGTGTTACATTAAACCAGCACTATGCTATGCACCATCAACAGTATGGCTGTTTTGAACCTTTATTATACTTTAATAGTACAACTCCAATTCCCTAAAAAGTTTGAACTCTATGTAAAATGTAAATAAAACAAAAATGTCTTCCAAATCTCATCAGCCCATATTTTATTCCCAGTAGAACATAAACAACATATCAGATGTTGAAACTTAGACATTTTACCATCATGAAAAATATTAGCACATGTCCCATGCGTACAGAGATTCCTCCTGATTCTCTAAATCTTTTGATATTATACACTGTAGATGGTTGGATCTTCAAAGTCGTCAAATTTTACTGTTGTGGTCCCTGTTCTTGTTCTACTGTCTGGCTATGGTGGGTATGCCTGTTTCACCGGCAACCAGGATCTTCACCTGCACCTCGTCTACAATCATCAGCAGTAGTTAGACCGGCTTGGCCTTCCAGTCATCGAATATTGTTGGTTTACCCAGAGCTAACAGCACTTGGTCATTTCTGCTTTTTATATATCCGTCTTTTCCTTCAGCCTGCTTATCATCGCTTGTTTGCTCCTCTCAGAAACCCAGACCTGCCTTCCATACCCTCCTCGTTCCGCTGCTCATCACCAGCTGATAATAAACATTTTCACTTATACTCAGCTCTGTATCTGCACTTGAATCCTGTTTTCATCCTGAACACACAACATTTATGTTGAGGAACATTTTTCTGGAATTGTTCCACTGTTTTAGATCCAGTTTGTCTCAGATTGGTGAATCCCTGTCCATCTCTCAATGTGAGAGACTCTGCCTCTCTGAAATGCTCCTTTTATACCAGTCATGTTACTGACCTGTTTCCAGGTAACCTGATTAGTTGTCAAATGCTCCTCCAGGTGTTTCTGGTTTGTACCAGGTACTTTTCCAGCCTTTTGTTGCTCCTGTTCTAACTTTTTCCAGGCATGTTGCTGCATCAGATTCACTATCAGCTCATATTTTCATCACATGGTGAAACGTCTCCGTTCCAACATCTGAGATGTTGTTTATGTTCTACTGGGAATAAAGATGGTTTGATGAGATTTAGAAATCATTGAATTCTGGTTTTATTTACTTTTCACAGAGATCCAACTTTTTTAAAATTTATTTGGAGTCTTGCTTCATGATTGTCCACATCCTCAGGAAAAAGAACCACTTGATTGAACTAACATGAGTGTGAGGAACAGAACGTACCAGAGGCCGGCTGCTCCTACAAGCCTCCTCGAGGTTTTTGTGCCAGATGATGGCTGAAAACCTGGATCCTGTCTGGAACTTGTAAACATTACCTGCAACACAAACAGTCTGTGTGAGGACCTGCAGTAAAAGACAGAAATGAATCATCAGGAGTATCTCTATGGTGGGAGGCCGACCTCTGTCTGCATCGTTGAGCTGGAAGATGTTGGGCCGGGCCGGGTCATCTGACAGAACCACTATCCATCCAGTCACACACACCTGCTTACAGGGGCTGGATTTGTACTGCAGCAAAAAACAAAACTATACTGTCAGCAATGAGTCACAGGAGTGAAAAGAATTTTCCATCTATACTTACATTATTTAAGACATTTACTATTTTCCATCTTAAACCACAAAGTTTTCATTTCAGTTTGAGCTCATATTGCGGGTTTAAACACATCAGACGGTTACCTGTACTAATGCAATTAATTACATAAATTGGTTACTGCCGTTGCCACGTTATTTTTAACAGTCCTAACAATTATTTATGTTTTTACATCAATTTAATTCATTTAAATTACTTAAACACATTCAATAATTAACTGAATAAATTTATTACCAATCTTTATTAACTACTGACATATTTAAGTCATTTATTATATTTTTGATTATTATAAGTTTTTTTGTTTTTATTTGTTACTTAAGAAAATAATGGCACATTTAATGAATTATTACGTGCTGTATTTATGCATTTCATTGTGGCTCTGTACTTTCATTGATCAAAAATGAGATTCTACATTATATAAAATACATTATAAAGTCTGAATTATTTCAGAGTAGAAACTTACATGTTTCCTCTCAGAGGCTCTCAGAGCTTTAGCCCCGTAGAAAATGAGCGTTGATCCAGAGAGACAGATCCAGAATCTGGTCCACGATGACAACTACAGACAGAAAATATAAAGACAGGCTGAAAGCAGCTCATTCAGTCTTAGCCTGGAATCTGAAGCATCATATTCCACCATACCTTAGGCTTTCGTCCCGCTTTCAGCAATGTTTTCCTCCGCAGGGGTCCTTCAATGGTCACACTGCTGGCTTCGCTGCATCCGTGGTAGGAGTTGGTAGCAGAGAAGCTAAAGAGCAAGTTTAACACTGAGCAGCTGATGCAGAAGCCACAGGGCAAACACTATTGTATGTGTTGCTGCAAGAGGACACTAAGACATCAAGAGACATGCGGAGACATCCGGATGGTAAATGGTATATGGTCTGTACTTATATAGTGCTTTAAACCAAAGCGCTTTACATATACGTCACATTCACACACTGATGACAGAAGCTGCCATGCAAGGCACTCAACCATGACCCATCAGGATCAATTAGTGATTCGGTGTCTTGCTGAGGGACACCTCAAAATGAGCTCGATGGGGCGGGATCGAACCGGCAACCCTTGGGCTACAGGATGACGACTCTACCCACTGAGCCATGCCGCCCCATCCAGAGACATTCAGAGACATTCAGCAACATCCAGAAACATTCAGAGACATTCAGCGACATCCAGAGACATTCAGAGACATTCAGCGACATCCAGAGACATTCAGAGACATTCAGAGATATTCAGCGACATCCAGAGACATCCAGAGACATTCAGCGACATCCAGAGACATTCAGCGACATCCAGAGACATTCAGCGACATCCAGAGACATTCAGCGACATCCAGAAACATTCAGAGACATCCAGAGACATTCAGCAACATCCAGAAACATTCAGAGACATTCAGCGACATCCAGAGACATTCAGAGACATTCAGAGATATTCAGCGACATCCAGCGACATCCAGAGACATTCAGCGACATCCAGAGACCTTCAGCGACATCCAGAGACATTCAGCGACATCCAGAGACATTCAGCGACATCCAGAAACATTCAGCAACATTCAGAGACATTCAGCGACATCCAGAGGCATTTAGAGACATCCAGAGACATCCGGAGACATTCAGTGGCATCCGGAGACAGCCAGAGACATTCAGCAACATTCAGAGACATTCAGAGACATCCAGAGACATCCAGAGACATTCAGCGACATCCAGAGGCATTCAGAGACATTGTATTTCTCCCTCATATGACCGACTGTCTGATGTGGTCATGTATGATCAGAGTTGTGCATGTGCTACATCAAGCTGAGCCTCCCTCTGTAACCTACCAACATATAAAATAACTAGATGCTTATTTAGCTGCTGAAGTTGAATAAAAAGTCTACTTATTAACTTATTAGTGATGGGATAGCAAACATTAAACATCACTATCAGTCTCTTAAGGTCAACCACACAACTTCATCGTACCTGTAAACACAGTTTCGGCTCCGGTGGGAGTTGTGGTGAGGAACCTTCCAGTTGGGCCCCAGCGTTGCGTACATGCGGCCCCTGTTTATCACATCATCAGTCAGTTTACAGCTTCATAGGATTAATACAGTGGTTAGTAGAATGAAAGTGAACCTGCTTCTCACAGTTCACATTATTTTACTTTTATGTTAGATTTTTTCCTTTGTCAGAATAAACTTGTTTAATTTCATACTAGCAACACCAACAACACTGATGTCATAACAAATATGCTGGAAACAAATGAGTTAAGCACATTATCAAGACAATTTCAAACAAAGTTTACAAATGATAAACAATATTCAATATTTATATGCAATTTCTTCTCTAAACAAAGTCTGATGTTCAGAGATAAAGAAACCTTGAATATTACCGACTAACTACAGTCCATAGGTGACATGTTCCTTCAGGAGTCTCATTTAATCTGTCTGAATAAATAACAAAACAAAACAAGAAGCCCAGCTTGGTTAAATTAAATTAAATTAAATTAAATTAAATTAAATTAAATTAAATTAAATTAAATTAAATTAAATTAAATTAAATT
>JBAFTC010000026.1:238264-261727 GCA_037177435.1 Melanotaenia nigrans | reverse complement strand
ACGGCTGGAAACGTGCAGGGTAGAACCAAGACGATCTGGCGGAGAGAAGCTGTCACAGGCAGGTATTTAAAGAGCGCCGTACAGGTGAGGCGCATTAGCAATCAGTGTGGGAAAGAGGAGGGTGCGTTCAGGGGAGCCCGTTCCTTATCAGATGAACCATGACACTTGGTTTCGTGCAATACCCCTCTGGCTCTCACTTGGGAATGCAGCCTGTTTTGTTTTTGTTGACTTAGAGGGCGTTATTGTGTGGGTTTGTTTTCTTCATTTTTTGCTTTTGTTGCATGTATCAACCCTGTTTGTTTTTTCAGGATTGCAACTCCTAGTGAAAACCCAGCCATTGCATCTTTCGTATATTTGGAAGGAATTTGTCAATTTATTTAGTGTTAACCCATTTTTTTTGTTTTTTTTATTAGTGATTGTTAACATCATTTTTATTTGTGAACCCGTGTATTCAGGTGCATGATTTTTCTGAAAATGTTAACATAATCATCATCACAGTAATTCAAGACAACCGTTTCACAATACATATTTGTCCAAAATTAGAACATAAGGGAATCTGAAAACCGAAAATGTTTGTATTATTTATATAAAATATTAATTAAAACATAAACTGTTTGAGTTGTAGGGTAAATTATTATAATCCAAAGTATTGCTTTACATCCTTTATATTTGAATAAAATCTTAAAGGAAGGCTAAAAGCAGAGCCAAATATCTGCGAATTCAAATAGTAGCAAAATCCAAAAATGTTTCATCCAGCAGTGCTGAGTGGTTGTGATTATTTTCCCTTTGTTTTATTTATTCAGGACAATTCAGGGATATCCTAATCTCACTCTGGTCACTTACAACTCCAGCCACCCTACAGGTAATATCTGTCATTGTCACTGTGTGACAAGTTAACACACATCTGGATGCAAGACCTGGAGTAAAGAAACCCCCATCCATCCTCTCTCTGCACCAAATACTTCATCTCCCATCATAACCTTGATGGATTTGTTACCACCAGCTGTCTAGTTAGCCCCCGCTCTGAACTCTGTCTTCTAACATGTCATGAAATGTCACGAGGTTGCCTTTGTAGAATCAGAGAATTTTCAAAGGCCCTCTGAAGAGATAAGCATTCCCTGCCACCCTGACTCTGGAATACAAATGCCCTTTTTAGCATATGAAGGTGAAAGGAAAAAGATAACACAGAGGAAATGTGTCAGAGATGAGAGTCTGCAGGAACGTGGACCTTATGGATAGGCGAGGCTGGGGAGAGGCAAAGTGATAGATGTGAGTGTGTGGACGAGGAGAGAAGCAAAGACTAATATGACAAGAGAAAATGGCTGGGGTGATAAATGGATTTGTGGATATACAGTATTGATTTTGGCATTTTGTTAAATAGAATATTTCAGGCAGTATTATCTTATAAAGTGCAAATGTTAAGAGGCTTTTTTATGACAATAGCTAAAGAAAAATTGAGGTAAAGTTCCCTGAGGTTTTGTCTTCTAAAATACCCCAGTTTTAACCAGGTTAAAGTATAAGTTAAAATTCATGTTGCCCAGAGTAGAATCCTCTTAGCAACCACGATGACCTGCTCTGCCATGCTTGGTTATAAACAAAGTCCATCATTATGAAGTTGGAGGGCAGGTAGTGGAAACATTAAGTCTTAGATTTGTGAGTCAATTGACCAGTTTGTGACAAATATGTGTTTTATTTTTGTGTTTTCCATCTCTTTTTTAATTGGTTTATGTTGTTTTCACTCACATTTTGGTTAGGCTTAGGCATCAATGCTGCTGTAGTTGGTTAAGGTTTGGAAGGGAATGTGGCAGCTCTACAGGGACATAAATTAGATCACATTCTTTATTGTAAAGACCTACTTCCACCTACTTCCCTAACCTGACTCTTACTGCTACTTGCGAACAACTGTCGAAACTGAAACACAAATTGAAATCATTTACTAGAAGCACTCAGAGAGCAATGACCTCCTCCAAGCCCCCCCCAAAAAAAAAAAAAAAAAAAAAAAAAAAAGAGCTAGCAGCCCACCTAGTATCCTCTACATTTCTTACTTTCTGGATTACCAGATCCAGAATATCAACATGATCAGGGTCAAAAAATGTTGGATTATAACATCTGCCATGATGTCATCTTGTTTTTCTTTTTTCTTTAGTATGAAGCTATAATGGAAAAATTGTTCCTTTCTACCCATAGTAAGGAATCTTATACCTGAATCCATAATGATCCGGATCAGCCCTAAAATGTAATAACTTGTTCCTTCATTCCTGAAAAGTTTTTGAGTTATATTGCTAACAGACAGATTGACAGACAAACCAATATTGCATAATAATAAAAAAAGAACAATTAACAGAAGCAGAAGACTGAATGAAGAATTAACTTTGGCTATGCTCCAACATGAATGAGGAAGACTCGTACGGGAAAGAAATGATCAGCTCCTCTTACTACAATAGGACCAAATTAGGAGTCGACATCCATGACAAGATGCTGAGGCAGTGTTGATCTGGAGCTGCAACAAGAAGATGGTCTTTTGTGGTGTTTTACAATGTTTTGGACATGGCTGCACTGAATAAAACAAGTTTGTTTTGACCACCGAGCTAATTTGTTTGCTGAATTTAAAATCAGTATCAAAGATAAAACCCAGGAAGAGCCTGAGCCTGGGCCTGTGAGGAGCATCTTGGATGAGCAGAGCCTGCTGTATCTGTACTTTTCTGAGGCTGAGTGGACACGGAGCTGAGCCTGCTGCAATCTGCTCTCCTATGACTTTGGGCCAGATAGAGTAAGAAACCAATGTAGTCCCTTGAAGCTGGCTGACTGTGTGGGACTTGTGTTTGCAGGCAAACTGGAAGTCAGCGTAAAGAAGTCTAATTTAACTCACACAAATGAAGATGATGTTATGGATTTTCCCTACAACTTACCACACTGAAAACTGCAGCTAAAGGCTTTAACCTGAGTTGAATGTTAAGTCAAGAGATCCTGACAAAACATCAGACTCATTTTCCAGGTCTGGCAGGGGACAGATCCCAAATACCAAATGCATTAAAATGTAAATTTTCTATCATTGGTTTTAAAAATGGCCAGGATTGTTTCTAGACCTTGGAAAATATCTATAAATGTAAGGACTGGAAAAATGCAAAACTGAAAACTACATCTAATGAGATAATGCTTGATAATTAAGAGGAACATTGATTAATTCTGGTTCTCTTGGATCCACATAATGACAGTTACCAGTTTGTGTCCACTTACTATTCAGGCGTGGCATTGCTCAGCAAGGTAGAGCGGTCATCTTGTAACCCAAGGGTTGCCGGATCCATCCTTGGCCAAGTCGAGTTCATGTCGAGGTGTCCTTGGGCAAGACACCAAACCCCTAATTGCTCCTGATGGGCTGTAGTTGAGCGCCTTGCATGGCAGCTTTCGCCATCAGTGTGTGAATGGGTGAATGTGATGTATGATGTAAAGCGCTTTGGGTATCAACCCAGGTACTGCTAAGAGCTATATAAATACGGACCATTTACCATTCACTCCCCTTTTGTGACCCATCATAGCCTGGGAGGTTTAATGGGATTTGGTTTACCCAAAACAATGAAAAGTATTGACAGGAAAAAAGACAAACATATTTTCAAATAATTTTTACCTGACATTTGAAAAAGGGATCAACAAGGTCTCTAATTTGACAACTACGGACACTAATATGTTCATTCAGCTGTATTACTGCATAACTAAAAGCTGCAAAACGAAAGAGACAGAATAAAAGTTAGCAATTTCAAAAAGGGAATACAGAGTCATTTGCCTTTAGGCAAAACTATCAGTCAGCTTTTTAAAAGTTGAACTTCAACCAGCACAGCAATCCTGAGAGCAAGTTTTTTTTTCAGTTTTCTTCTCATATATGTTCACTAACCAGTCTTATTATGCATATTAAATCAGCTGGTGAATAATGAAGTCTATCCCACATAAATTAGAGAGTCATGCTGAATTCCCCCCAGGTTCAATTGCCATGAATATTAAAGCAAACTCACAAGGTTACAGAGAAATGTAGACAGGAGGGATAGGTGAAGGAATATGGAGAATGAAGGACAAAGAGAGAGTGGATACAGAGACAAGAGAGCAGGACTGTTTTCATACATTTACATGAAGGTTAACCCTATGGCAGATGAGGTTAGTGAGGAATAATTAAGCTACCAGCAAGTCATGGTAAATCTATCATGTGAATGTTATTTTAAAACATTATGATTCATGAAATAAAGAAGATGAAAGGAAAACACAACAAACCAGGGATAGGCGGTGTCTGACTACTAAAGAACGACATAGCTCACATTGTTAAAATATTAACAGCTATGGTTAACTCAGGTTTATAGTGATGTTAAAGACAACTGGTGTTTAGTCACATACAGTACCTGATTTTAAGAACACATGGAAGCATAGATACAGCCATGTGTTTCTAGTGAAGCTGAAAGAAAAGTCCTGGCACTTCCCCACATGGGTGGTGAAGGAAAAAAGCTTTATCCCCAGGGACCATCAGGAAATGTCACACCAAGACCGAGCGACAACTTGTTACGGACATCAGTATAGTCCCACTAATGTCCTTCTGAGATTGTCACCATGGAAACCATGAATGGACATGCCCAGTATGCCGGGTTAAGTCTTTCAACATATTCACAGCATAAAGCTGAGAAAAGATTTAGAGTCTACACCTAAAAGCCAAGACTACTTTGTACACTGGACCAGATGAAAACGATTCTTCCGGTGTCCTTGTCTTACCCTTCATTCCTGTTGACCTACCCTCCCCTCTTATGATCTTGGCAGATAAGAGGCTGTGCTGTACTATGTGCTCTAAAGTGGTTGTTGAACACTGGTCATTATGCTTCTGTGAATGTACACAAACATAGGTTTCTAAAAATAGCAGCATGTGAAACAGATGTTTAAATTGGAACTTCAAGTTCTTATTTTCTGTTTATTCTGAAT
Organism: Melanotaenia nigrans; assembly: GCA_037177435.1. Taxonomy (NCBI): domain Eukaryota; kingdom Metazoa; phylum Chordata; class Actinopteri; order Atheriniformes; family Melanotaeniidae; genus Melanotaenia; species Melanotaenia nigrans. The sequence continues at coordinate 256,774 of JBAFTC010000026.1, read as the reverse complement.
GAATGCACAACAATAAAAGAAGCAACAGCAAAAAGCAAATCATTTGTAAGTTGGACAGAAGCATTCCTCCCTTTAATATTAGAAATAAATATGCATTAAAGACATGCTTTATGGCAGTGAATCGTAACCACGGGGCTGTGGCCCATGCTTGGGCCTTAAGCCCCACATAGAGGGCTGCAAAAACATTCAGTTCTGTACATGTGGACAGCAGGACACGCATTTAAATAAGTATGTCTATTTTAAACGCCACTGTCCTCATACTCCCAAATGTCCTTTTTGTTGGTATGGTTGTAAGGCAAAGCATTCACCAGAGGGCATTCTCAGATTCTCAGAAGGAGACATAAAAAGAGACAGGGCAGTAGACATTGGTGGTCTGTGTGGTCAGTAAGGTCATCGCAGCTTCTTTTTCTTATTTCTTTTGTTGGTCGGACGTCAGCTATCCTGCTCAACATTGGCTACTCCGTTTGCTACGTTGGGCTATTTCCATTATATGTGAACACAGGCTTTCATATATTGTGAGAATAAGATTTTTTTTTCTGTCAAACCTGAAAAAGTGGAAAAAAAACTGGCACTAAACAACAGAAAGATGGAGGGGGTTTTATAGTCACAGAATAAAGCAGCAGATTACGGATCAGAATGAGACAAAGACACCTTCATTCTGCTTGCTTCAGTAACATTGCCAATTTAGCTGCCAGTTGATTTCAGAGAATTTTATCTGGGACATGTAAATAAGGCCTTTTTGGCCATGTATGCTTCTGTAGTCATCCTTTACTCAAGCAGCGGTGTACAGTTGTAACTGGGTGTTCATTATGAGAGCCAGTGGCTTCACAGGGTACAGGGCATCATTATTTTCAGCAAAACTGCAGTGAAAATTTCCAATAAGCCTGCAGCTGTGCTAACGGCTCCAATACTGGGACTGCTAATGGACACATGCTGCTGCTTATTAGGCACCTTTACTATATTCAACATGATATTCTTTTAACATTTTTTCATTAACATAAAACTTTGGATGATAAACCTGCAGTACAAGCTAAAACAGGTAGTCCAGCCCTTTGACCCATATGCATTACATACTGTATGTTGGTGTTGTAAGAAAAAGGGATTTTATGAGGTTATAAAATGACCCGAATGATGCCGAATTATATAAAGCAGAATATAGATGGTGCTGATTTTTTTTTCCTTTTACCTCTCTTTTATTTAATGCTATTTGATAATAAGTTGGCTGTATGCTCACTTCTCCATCTGGCGTTCCCACGTTCCCCCATCTCTTTTTGCTCTGATCACACTTAGCAAACACACAGCTGGGCTATGAGTAACAAAATCTCACTTTTGTGGCAGCACACAGTTGATATGCATGACAAGATAAACCACTGCTCGGAAAAATGACCACTCAAAAGATAATTCTGAATATGTAGATAATATCATTATACTGTATTTGCATGCTATTCCCTCCCTGCATTAAGAGTTTGGAATCCTTTCTTCACTAGTTTGTATGTTTGCTTACTGGCTGTAAAAACTTCATATCTACAACATGTCATATTGATGCAAGCAATGGCAAGGTGAAGTCTAATTAGCGCTAGCAACTAGTTATCAGCTGGCTATTTTGAATGAACACCATAGCTGATTCATCAAAGTAATGCAAGAGGACATTGTGGGAAGAAGAGAAGAAAGAGAGAAAGTGACAGAAAGAGATAAAACAAGAGTCAACATCCAACTGATTTTTACTGGCCTGAAAGATGTCAGAGAAGAGACTGATGCAAGATTGATGCTGAACTGTTTGGACGTGTTGGGAAAGGAGGTGCTCCTGCTTTTATTACATTTTGGTCATTGTTCCAATATTGGAGAACAACAGAATAAAAACCATCTATCTCAGTATTTTGTTTCTATTGTGTCTATTGTGGCATTTATAACCTGATCTATCTGTGCAGCACATCCGTATAACCTGAAGGATCTGCTGCACTAGTCAATATAAATGGGCCAAGATAAATATCATTTAGAATAGTAATTAGACACTAATTGAAAAACACTATTATTGTCAGTCGTAACTTTAATGCAGGTTTAACTACCTGCAGCTGTCTGACCAATGGGACTGCTGGACATTGACAGCATGGAGCATGTACAGTAATCTTTCCAAAGATCCTGTGGGTTTTTCATACCAGTTTTAGGATGGTCCACCTTTGTGTTGCAACATCAAGGAAATCTAAAAATGGTAATTGAAAGATTTTATTTAATTTATTATGTTTTGAAAATAGCCGTCTGAAAAAGTATAAAAGCTGCTTCTATGACACCTCGACTCTTACTTAGTGGAGTTGCTCATTATGGTGCATAAACTATGGCTCAGTGATACCTTTAGTTTACTGAGGGTCATAGGGAAAAATCTGTGTAAAAAATTTCCCAAGGTCTCCTTCACAGCTGCAGTTTAAACACTGGTAGCCAGCTCAAACCGAATGGCTCCATAGTCTCTCAAATGAAAATCAAATCATTAAAATGAAATACGGTTGCACAATTTCCAGCCTATTGTTTTTGTAATTACAGGTTTTAATTCAATATAATGTGAAATCTCTAGCTGCGTGGCCCTTGCCACAATGGAGTAATCCATCCACCCACCAACTCATTCAAGGCTATGACAGAAAGCACTGGTTCCCGGCCCACCAGCCTGTGGAGAATCGATTGGTTCTGCCTGAGGAGAGAAAGCAAGATCACGTTGAAGGATTTGCAAAACTCTGCACCCACATGCACACACACACACGAGCTTGTGTTGCCATGACATAGTGTCAGACATACAGGCACACTCACTGGAATGCAACAGCGAGACATGCTTGCAGACAACAAAACACAGCATAGGCCACCCGAGCAATAAAAAGGACTTCAGTACTCAGCTAGATATCCTCACTGTCTTTCCATTTCTACTCTTAGATAACAACAGTCAGCCATTTGCTGCCAGTCGCTTAGTATGTTTTCATTACAACAATGACCAAACCATGGACACCTCTGAATAGTTTGAGGCCACTGCTTAACTTTGAGGCAGTGGTTTTGGTGGTGGGGCTCATCCTGTCCTATTTGGCCCCGGGCAAACTTCCAGTATTAGTTCTTCTAATGTCATGTAGGGTACGAACTGTAAGAATCAGCTGAAGAAAATTAGATTCATATACAGAAAAGTCAAAATAAACTATCACTAACACCAAAACAGGAAAAAAAGTGTCAGAATAGAAGCCCCCAGACTTCATTTGATTGGATGAAAAAGACATTTAGTGATTAATCTTTCGTACAGGAAGCTAAGAAGACCCAGGAGCAGACGAGCAGCCTTGAAGTAACAAAAAACAGTTTATTGACAAAGGTAGTAAGTGGTGAAGGCAGTGCAGGCAGGCAGGCAAAAAACAGCATAATCACTATTCTACACTGGGTACGGAGACGATATAAGAGAACTTGGTGCAGGTCTGATGAAACAAAGATGGCTGTCTGAAGAAAAAAAGTTTGGAGAATCATTAATGATATGGGTTGATGGTTGGGTAAAGATAATGGGAGTTGGCATGGTTGCGGTTTGAGCTGGGCACGACCCTCAAACCGCAGATTTACAAGTTTTTTTTAAACAAAAGAGACAAGGTTTGTCAAAGCCTCACGTTTCTTAGAGAGCTTTGGTGCTAGTAATGATGGATGGTGTTGTTGAACAATCCAAAGTTGTAGATTTCCAGTGAAAGAATGGGGGTGAAGCATCCTAGTGACATCTCCCATTTACAACAGTGGCTGCCGCTAGCTTCTTCCAGATAAGCTGAGGTGGTAACAGGTTCAAATTAATTTCCAAATCTTTAACAAACACAAAGGCTCACGTTTTCTAGAAGAAAATCTTCTCAGTTCATGAGATACATTAGTGGGCTGGACAAAACTACAAGAAATCACCAAGAGAGGATGGGAGTGGACAGCAAACCAGGGTGTTTAAGCAGCAGCTGGTGATGAGCCACAGGTGTGCACCATCAGTCACCACGGCAACTCTTACAGCTGTCACCTGAACAGAGACTAAAAATATGGACAGGAGCACAGGAAGCAGGGAAAGAGAAACAAATGGAGGGAGATGGAGATAGCTTTGAAAATTGGTGATGCTTTTTCAGGATGATGATGGATCTCACCACAAAGCAAAGAGCATTCAAGCTCCTCTAAATGAAAGACAAGTCAGCTCAGTCCGACTCTCATGCAAGGCTATGACATGTTCTGTTAATAAAACAAACTTGTGTGACTGAGCAACATTTTCAGATAAAACAACCATTTTACATGTTTTATTTACAGTATTTGTAATCATTAAAGACAAAAGCTAATAGAAAATATAAATATATGAAAGTCATTTTTTATGGCTCTTTAAAATAGAAAGAGTTTAAACAGCGTAAGAAAAAAGAAGGCCGTCATGCTGGCCGTAGTGATTTCGTGGTTCAAACACAGTTCATCCGGAATGAGTTTTAAGCGAAAACGAGCTTCCAACCACATGTTGAGGGGGTGGAGCTCCAGGGAGGAATGGCAGACTGCTTTCTTTTTCTCTGCTTGTCTTTGTACAATTACATCTGTCACTGGGAAGCCAAAGTTCTCCCAAATTGGAGATTTTAATGACAAAAGAGGGTCTTTAAGCTCTGGTTTCTCCTTAAAACTGTTTCTAGCTATAACATCCGCTAGCCAGAGGCTGGACAAGGCAGATACTCTTCCCTGTGGGAATTCGGTGTGCTTCTGTTCCCATGTGTGTGTTTCCTCTAAGTTTCTTGGCTTTGACGCTGCGGCTGAACATTGACGGCCGACTCACAGATGAAAAGTGGTAACAGGTTTAAGCTCTCTTTCTGGAGACAGGGCCTGGTGCTTGTTATAGTTATGTGACTTTGGCATCTAAAGGGTTAACCTTTGAGCTTTAAGTTCTAGAACTTTTGACAGAATTGATGAAGGTCCAGATCAGCTGGCTGATGCAAAAACAAACCTTCAGAACATCAGCAGAAACCACTCAAGCATTTTTACACAGCTTAACGTTTTTAATCAAAACTAAATCTCATCTTCAGTGTAATTATTATTTTTTTTCCAAAGAACAACTCTGTAATTTTATCATCTGCAAGTGACATGAAATTTTAACAACTACAGTCAGCAGAGAGCTTGTTAGGAATAACGTATGAGATTTAAAGACTTTCCCTTTAAAGCCGATCAGCCCTCTTTAGTCATAATGTGGCACCGACAATGAGGTGGTTGGTGAATTTATACAGTGTTTAATTTATCAATCTTAGTCAACTTGACGTTTGTGATTCATATTAATGGCACAACTCTCAGACGGCATTTAATTTGGTGTTATCAGAATCACTAACAGGAACACAGATGTGCTGCCTCTTTGGCCGTGTTCAGGGAAAAGAGGGAGAGGGAGCCGGGACCCTGACAAATCAGCTACAAATGACAAGACCAATTTGATTTTTCATTTCTAGCATGGGAGAGGAGCACATTTTCAAGCTGAAATGGGAATGGGTGCATTAATTCATTAGCATGAAATATAACTTTGGGAGGAATTTGGAGTTGTTACGGGGAGAAGCAGAACTGTTCAGGGCCCGCAGCTTTGATGAAAGTGCCAGCCAAGGTTGTGCAAATTGAGTATAAGTACATCCTGACTGACGATAGAAGGTTGCTGTACATGGATGTTTGCCAGCACAGTCTCACCATACAGTGTTGTATTTCTCTGCTTTTAAATATAGAAGACCATATGTCCCAAGCAAATGGAAAGGACCGATGCCAGTATTGCTAATGAGATGTACAACACAGAGGCTGGAAATATGATTCTGACATTTTCTCATCTGAATGCCTTTTTATTGCATTTTAACTATTGTTGCTGTTTTTGAGCTAAATTCTTTGTCTCTGCGATTACATTGTTGTTTCTTGTGTCTGTCAGGCAAGATAAGGAGTTATCTTAACCCTGACACACTGTTCACATTTTATACCTTCAGTTTAGTCAAAACTGACCCAGACCAAGAATTCGCTGATAGATAGATAGATAGATAGATAGATAGATAGATAGATAGATAGATAGATAGATAGATAGATAGATAGCTGCTGTAATCAAAGCTAAAGAAAAGCAACCTTTGTCTTTGGTACTGTTTTTTTCTGGCCAGACAGTGAATTTTATGACTTGGTTTGTAAGAACACATTTATTATAAACTGACCTGATGTGGATTGTTTGATGGAATTAGTTTAATTGGAATATGAATGAAATGGACTGAATTTGACCGGATCTGTAAAAGGTCCTTGAGATGACTTTGTTGTCGACTGTATAAATGAAGCTGAATTGAAGTGAATTGAACAGAGATGTGTGTGCTCACAGTGTGGACCCTGGACAGCTCTCTGCAGGTGCTAAGCAGACCGCTCTGCAGAACATCCCTCTGTTGGACCAGACTCTGGGTGGCTGCAGCGTTGGAGCCATTCTGTTCACTCAGTTCCTGACTGGCCGACAATAGGGCCGTCTCCAGAGTGTGCTGCAACACACACATACACACACTTAGTTTTTCTGCTCACACCCCTCACACACACTGGAACATGAAGTGGACGTTATAGATGTTGTACCTTCTCTCTGTGCAGCTGCTGCAGCTTCTCCTCCTGCACCTTCACTGCCTTGTCCTGCTCACACAGTCTGCTCAGCTTGGTCTAACACAAACACATGAACACACACATCAGCTGCAACTTCTCTAGCATTCATTCAGAGTTTTACTGACAGCTGCTTACATCGATGTCGGCCTCGTCTGTGTGCAGGACGAAGGATTCATCTCTGAAGTCGTCTGGACTGACCTGGAAGAGGATGCAGATTCAGACATGGCCAGCAGGGGGCACCAACAGCTCGTGTCTGCAGACTGTTCATGGATGTGTCACAATGTTTGTGTGCATCTATGTTAATATTCTGCTACCTTACTGAAAATGTAATCCTCATTTTCTTTATATAAATTCAAGTTCTTTGATATAAAGTTCATATTTTCTTCTGGTTGCTCATAGGAGGGGATGTTCTCTAAACATGATTCACTTCCCTAATCCCTGATGTTTATCCAGGTGTTACAACATGGCTGAACATCAGGATGCAGTGGCAGACAAACAAAGCCTGATTTTATTCTTAACCATGTCTCGTTTTTTTTTTGTTTTTGTTTTTTTTATATCTCCTGGACTCCACAGATGCTGCTCTGATGTTGTGATTGATCACAGAGGAGGTTCAGTCACATAAAAATGGCTCTCCTCCTGCTCTGTATGCAAACAGCTTGTCTATCTCAGAGTTCTGACCCAAGCGTCCCGCAGACTGCAGCAGTATTCAGTAACAGAACACCCGAGATGCAGCATTCATGGCAGCAACTGAAGCACGTTCTGGATACTGTGTTCTGAAAAAGGAAAGCACGCTGAGGAAAAACATGTTCAATAAGATAGCAGAACATTTTCAGTGGTCTGCAGCATGTTTAAATCCCATTGATGGTGATGAAGACGATGATGGTAAACAGATGGTCTGAACTGATCCAGGTTCCAGTAAGTCGAGAGACCAGAGAAAGGAATGTCAGCCATGGAAGAGTCACAATCTGGTTTAATACTTCTTGAAACATTTTGTCTTCCTCCCTGACTCTAGTGCTGATGGAGGTTTTCCTTCCTGGTTCTGGTTCTGACAGACGTTTCCTTAGCTAGGTCATTGTTTCATTTACTGGTTTATATATAAGGGATAATGCCCGATAAGGTGTCCATTATCAGAAATTATTGGACAACGCAGAGGAGTGAACCATCTGACACGAAGTGAAGAACGGTTGCCTCCACGAAGTCCATTAATTTATGATAATGGACACATCGAAGGGCATTATCCTGCTTATACCATGGACACTTACAAAGAAATGAATATTAAATCATGTTAATGTTGTTTTTTACCATTAAAATCATAACTTTTCCACAAGAAGAGGCTCAGTGGACTATTTCATTGTGACGCGTTGCCAAGGTAACCGGCTCTGACACAGAACCTGCAGCTTCGTCGGCCACAGTTATGTTACGTGACACACACATTTCAGAGGGCGGGTGCAGCTCTTACAGCTTGTGTGTGTCCAGAGGATGATGCAAGATTTTGCTTCAAACAGTCAAAGTCCACAGATAGTTTCCTAAATAGTTTTTTACAAGAAATATTATCCACCATTATCCACTCTTATCATTAAATGTGTATCAAGCAAGTCTATCTTAAATCGTTTTTATAATATTGTCCACCATTCACTCTGTGTCAAGCTTGTAAGTAAATAATGTAATCAAAACAAAGACAGAAGTTAAACTATTTAAAACTAAATCGTGACATTTTGTAAAGATACTGGCATGTCCATGGTGGTGTTTGAAGGACGGAGATTTAACATTTGTGGACCCTGACCACTGCTGGTTGGGATGTTGCGGGACGACAAAATGTTGCTCCATTCTCATCTCTCCTGGACTGATGGAGCCCAATAAGCCTGCAAGCTGCTTTCACTGCGATGCCCTGAGTTTCTGTTGCCACAGTTACCCACTAGCCTTTAGCCAGCGCAATAATTTACAACAATAAGGATTTTTGACCGGAACATTTTTTTTTTATAGTTGTCCTGTAAAACTTTTTAATGGACACCCTACAGCCAATCAGAATCAAGTATACACCTAGACCATGGTATAAAGAGTACAGTTATCACTAACTGGACTGATGTGGATCATATGATGGTGTAATCCAACTGGACCATTTCCCTGGAAAGTGCATTGGGATCATTCCTGCATCAAATATCTCCAGCTGAAATGAACTGGAACCTCTGTCAGCTGCTCAGCGTGGTCTGTCTTTATCTGACGACCTGCTGCAGCTTCATCAACATTTTCTTTACAAAGCTTTACAAAGCAGCCATCTTTGGTCAGCTGGTTCTCCTGCTTCCAGTCTTCATACTCCATTGATCTCCACCAGCTGATCATCTAAACAAATCTGACTGAATCTCTAGAAGAATAAAAACAGTGAATAGGGTGTTTGAACTGCTCGTCTCCAGTAGGAAAACAATGTGGTGAAACACAGACTGACGAACGGGCAGGTGGCACCCGACGGCAACACCAGAAGATGATGATGATGATGATGATGATGATGGAGGGGAACATAAAAACTACCGGAGCTGAGTTCTGGCTTGAGTCTGCTCCACTTCCATCAAGCTGAGAACTTCAAACTCTGATGGAAACTAAGAGGACCAATCAAGTTCATCCTTCTGAATGTTTGCAGTCAGATGGAGGACTTTTACAGCCGTGCTTCAACAGATGACGGTTTAGACTCAGAGACACTCCATCCCTCGGACTCAAGCCAGAACCTGCCAGGATCTTACTTGCTGGTAGAGTTGCGGCCTTGGTGCCGAGTTCTCAATCATAGTGTGAATCATGAAGATTAGAGGCTCGTTCTCCTTCGTCTAGTGGAGTGCCCAGGAGGAAGAGGATACAAAGGTGTGACTGATAAAAGCTGATGGAAGAGGAGAAGCTCTACCTGTCTTTTGACAGGACAAAACTTTTCTTTCTGACACCACTCAGACCTAATAGTAATAAAAAACATAATACTGTCCCCCAAAACCTCTAAAGAACCTTTTAGACCTTCAGTTTTTACTTTTCTCTGTTTCTCTGTTATTTAGTATTTTCTTTTATATAAAAAAAGGATATGATGGTAAAATGTCTCAGATGCCATCAGGCTGTAGATCTGAATGTGTTGATGGGTTAAGCCTGAAATGAGAGCCTTTTCTGAAACAACCAATACAACCTCCACTTCCAACAGGGTTGGAGACAAATTCTCATAAACCAATATTTTATTCACAGCAAAACACAAGAAACTATCAGATGATGAAACTGAGACAGACTGAGCTGATGGCGAATCTGATGCCGACAACACGGCTCATCATCTGATATGTTGTTTATCTTCTGCTGGGATTAAAATATGACTTTATGAGATCTGGAAATCATTGAATTCTGGTTTTATTTATATTTTAGGAATTCGAGTTGTATGTAACTGAGCTGCTCCATCCAACAAATTTTGTCCCAAGTTATTTCGTCCTTAAAGCACATGAGCCAATATTCAATCATACAGGATAGGCCTGCAGGCCAAAAATAACAAAGAATAACAAAGAAGTGGACTCGGCCCTTCTACAAAACGCAGGTCTCGGTCCATTTCAAGCGGACCAAAAAAAGGAAGCGTACTACAGCACAAAGTGCATTGTGTGTTCAGCACACAGTATTGTGGGTAAACACAACCTAAACAAACAGAGTATGGGATGGGAGAAATGTCTGGTGGTCAGACTCTGTAACAGTTCTGCTAGAAATCTGATCAACCGTAGACCACGAGGATCTGATGTAGGTCCATGTTTAGCTGTTATGTTCTAGAAACCCAAGATGTTCTGCATTAACCAATAGATGAAGCAGTTTTCTTCTTCATTGGTTGTCTCATTTTCTCTTTCAGTATTTCTTTGTGCAGTGCCACCCCTGGTGGAAGGTGGAACACGTTATTTAAAAGGTCCCATTTTTTTGGGTTGTACATGAACGCAAACTCGGTCTAGAAGAATGTTGCACCCCCACTAGATTCCCCAATCGGGCTGAATCTAGTAGACTATCCTGACCCCCAACTGAACCGAGTCCCCAATCGGACTGAGTCTAGTGGACTATCCTGACCCCCAAATGAACAAAGTTCCCAATCATACTGAGTCTATTGGACTATCCTGACCTCCAAATGAACAAAGTTCCCAATCATTCTGAGTCTAGTGGACTATTCTGGCCCCCAACTGAACAAAGTCCCCAATCATACTGAGTCTAGTGGACTATCCTGGCCCCCAACTGAACCAAGTCCTCAATCGGACTGAGTCTAGTGGACCATCCTGACCCCCAAATGAACAAAGTTCCCAATCATACTGAGTCTAGTGGACTATCCTGACCCCCAAATGAACAAAGTTCCCAATCATACTGAGTCTAGTGGACTATCCTGGCCCCCAACTGAACCGAGTCCCCAACTGTACTTAGTCTAGTGGACTATTCTGACCAAAAAACTGAACCGAGTCCCCAATCGGACTGAATCTAGTGGACTATCCTGGCCCACAAATGAACAAAGTTCCCAATCATACTGAGTCTGGTGGACTATCCTGGCCCCCAACTGAACCGAGTCCTCAATGGGACTGAGTCTAGTGGACTGTCCTTACCCCCAAATGAACAAAGTTCCCAATCATACTGAGTCTAGTGAACTATCCTGACCCCCAACTGAACCGAGTAACCAATCGGACTGAGTCTAGTGAACTATCCTGGCCTCCAAATGAACAAAGACCCCAATCATACTGAGTCTAGTGGACTATCCTGACCCCCAACTGAACCAAGTTCCCAGTCAGACTGAGTCTTTTGTATGTTATTGTGTTTTTAGTCTGAGGTATGATGATAGACACCAACACTTGACTTTAACACACTGGATCCCTATTCTTGTCTCTTTATCAACAACGCTTCTATAGAGACCGCACTTTGACTTTTACTTCTGAACCATTTTCTTTCCTGTGTGGAGAATATGAGGCTGACATTTGCCAGCAGTCAGAGAGGTGAAGTAAAGTAAGTCAGCTTTCATACAGCTCAGACGATTGAGTGTTGAAAAGGTTGAGATGATTCTTAAGCTACAGAAGAACTGCTATACAGGATTTATAGCCATCAATCCAGAAGCTGTCATACCTCAAAGCAAAACATGAACACACAAGAGGCCGCATCAGCTGACAGAAAAGTGCAGCGTTAGCATCTGAACTCTAAAAAAATGATAAGTCTGAGATTTTATGGGTCAGACTGGAACACAGCTGAGCATGCTGGATTTTAAGTTTTTGATAGTAAATCAGCCTTGCTGAGAGTTTTCCCTACTCATCTGTTAACTTGTGGATAAACAGAGACAGAGAGACATCCTCACCTGGGTGTCCAGGTAAACAAGGTTCCTCTGGAGGTGGTGAGAAAGAACGTCAGTCTGCAGCAGCCACAGAAGAAAGAGAACAAGAGGCAAGAAGATTAGCTGGGAAAGGTCTGGTGAAATGTGAGTTAAGGTGTTGGTGAAGCAGATTGTAATGAGTCTGTAATGAGATGTCAGATCAGTTCAGGGTAAACACAGTGTTTCTGTCCATCCCAGCTGTTTCTGGTCAAACTACCGGGTGATCGCTGCAGCCCTGATCTGAAACGTGGGATCTATCAGTCTGCATTCTGCTCTTAGATCTCTGTGATGCTGCTGATTCTGCTGCTGTGTTACCAGGTCTGTAGTGGAGACAAACTTCAGCTTCACTCGCCACAAAATAAATCCCCTTCTTCTTCTTTTCATTGCTCCTCCGCAGTTTAAGCAGAAAGTCCACGTTCTGCAACCTCCATCATCCAGAGAGGACGTATTTCCATGATGAAGTTTGCAAGCTAGCTACTAGCGTGAATGGTTCTCTTGGTACATTTTAAGATTTTTAACATGTTTTAAACATACGCTAGTTTCCATAAACATCTGTATTTGCTTTATTTATACTTTAAAGAAAAGAAAGAGGGAGCACATGTGATGGTTGCTGACGGGGCTGTTATGAAGATGAAGTTAAATACTCTCATTAGACAGTGACAGCCTCGTTGCCAGGAAACCAAAGAGGGATTCGTGTTATCAGATTGATCTTTTTTTCTTGCATGTGTAGCTTCAGCAGCTTAGAAGTAATCATAATGAAGGGAAACATTACCAAATATGATGAATCTACATCATCATATCATTACCCATCATCTCCTCCAGATGACTTCTCATGCATATGAAAGCCTTAAGGATTAATAAAGCAAATTTCCCAACTTCAGAAATCATCAACATTTCCAAATCCAAGAATGTCAGATAAGTTCCAACGTTCATGCACATTTAATGCATTAAAGAGTCATTAGTCTTTGGCTCCTCAGCTGTTAAAACACAATGCAGTGATTTTTTAATACTGAAAGTCATGATACACAGGAAGCTGAAAGCAAAGAACACCACACTGACATGCAGAAGAAGAACCCAAACTGAGACACTTGACATTCTGCAGGTTTTAACACCAACCATGACGTAACAGACGCTGCTTCATATCAGCACGGCAGAGGAAGAATCATGCACTGGGTCGGGAACCTGAAGCTGGACAGGTGGCAGCTGAGACGAGACTATCCTGGAAGCACTGATAGAGCCAGGACTGATGGACATACTGGTGTTGTGACATCATCAATCATCCTTCCATCAGGGTGGGATTAATTAACTTTAAATCAATGACTGGACGTTAGCATCCCAAACAACGAACAAACCAGTTCAATCTGGTGGTAACTGCCTCACACCAGGACACAACATGGATTTTCACTGCATACTGGGACAGCACACATGCGTGCATGCACACACACACACACACACACACATATATGTACACAGTCAATGCTGACCTTGGCGTTGGGCCCCTCCAAACCAAGGGCCATTAGCTGAGCTACTGTGTGTTCTCTCAGGCTGGTGAGCTCCGCCTGCTGCCGGCGGAGTTTGATCAGCAACAGGGTCAGCTCCTCGGGCTGTACAGCAGAACAAACAACCACCACAGTAACTGCTTCTGTCTTTCGATGCGCTTTACTGGGAACCATTATAAAACTGGACCATTTTACATCACACTCATCGCAGGAGCAGTGACACTACAGCTGATGATACAACGGCAGTGAGCTGGCATGAAAAACACCTCAGTGTGGTCAGACAGTAGATAGGGGACAGTCAGAACACAGAACGTTAAACCTGTTGAAGCGAGAAGACAAAAAGATGTTCCTCTTGTTTGTGGATGAAGAACAGCTGGAACCTTTACTCATCAGAAAAGCAGCTGTTTCTCATTTTCTCATCTAACATCTGAAAGGCTTTTCTCTCAGTCTGTGTCCTGGAGACCACCACAGGTACGAGGCCTCAGCTTCATTTTTCAACATGGAGATTAGAGAGGAAGTCTTCTAACACCTCTAGAAAGGTCTGTAGGATTGTTAGAATGGTAGGTGGTCTCTTGAAAGGTGAAAGAAGAAAATCTGGTTCATTAATTGGTCATGTCTCATTAACCACCAGCAAGCAATGGAGCAACAATACATTTCTCCAGTCTGGTTTCTGGTTTTACATTGGTGTTCAAACCTGATCCAGTTTTCATCAGAATTTCTCGAATACGAAACTTGCAAGTTGCAAGCAAACTTGCAAGTGAACCAAGACCCCTGGTTGAGACCCCCTGAAACCACATTCTGCCCAACATTAAATACAAATTCAGACATAGCTTTCTGTCCATCCTCCATGTTCTTTGCATGTATATTTCTGTCCATTTTTAGAGTACTTGTGAAGATGTGGCCTTATGTAGCACACGGGGTAGGACCACCAGAAAGCACAGGGGCAGGGTTGAGCAGTAAATCTGACGTGCAACCAGCTAAACACAAAAGAAGCCCTGACATGTTTAATGTTTGCACATGGTCAACTCTCGATGTCTACTGCACTGCGTCTTTTTAGGTCTCTTTCTGAGAATGAACATCATCATGATCTCATCTATCATGAAGTCTGAAACTGATAGTAGAACTCAGTGTTGAACTCTAATGTCTGCCCTGCCCTCTAGTGCATAGAATCGCTAACAGCCACGCCAACATGAAGGATGCAGCTGAAACAGACGTACCGATTAACGTACGTAAAGGGAGCAGAAATTATGTCTATGGTCTCTCTTGTGTTTACTGATTCAGGGCTGAATTAATGTATAGAAACACACATACATACACACCCACACACACCCAGGCACACACATGTGCACACACACTGCCCGCTTCAATTTGAAATAGTCCTCACTTTTTATCTGCTTTTGTGTTGTACAGCAAACATGGATGCAAACATGTATCCATGTTTCCATGTGTACATGTATGTGTGTGTGCATGTACGTGTGTGTGCATGTATGCAAGTGTGCTGGTGTGTTTGTGTGTTGCAGACTTACCGTCTTGCCCTGCAGTGACTGTGTGGTGATATTCTGGGGAGGAACACTGGCTGCTGTGGAGCGACGTTCCGGGTTTAATCCGTACTGGGGAATAGAATAAGGATGTCGGATGAACTCTGGTTAGTTCAGGTGAACAGAACCAGAAAGATCTAAACTGTTTTTTGTAAAATGTGTCAGATGTTCTCTGTTTCATTGACCCTATTAAACTGGATTAATTTAATCATGGAGAAATATGTATATATATGTGGTTAAATATTCAGAACCAACACTTCTTTGGAGCTAGTATAGGGACAAAAGTTTTCTAAGTTCCACACGTGTTAATAAGTTACATTTCTCTATCTGTAGGTGTAACAATCGAGAACCAGAGGAATCAGATGTCTATTCCCTAACTACTGATGGCGAGATCTGATCAAAGCCGGAGCTTCCTAATGGTTAACCTGTTCAAGGATAAATTTAATATTTGAGAACCTTTAGCTAAATTAGCTAATAATAGAAACATATATCTCCATCTCCAGAAAGAAACTTTTGATTTAAAAACTGACTCTGCTCTGGTAATCTGTGACTCACTGGTCTTCAGATGGCCGTAGCAATACTTTCCACATCTCATAAAGTTTGGTTTTGGAGAGAATCCTGCATTCAAGTTGTCTTCTGAGGTGATTTTCAAAATGAATTAAGCCATAAATGACAAAATGAACCCAGTTTTCCAAAGAGAAGTTGCAAAGAACCTGGAATTTCAGATTTAAAGATGTTGCGCCCAGTACCACCTGTAGTCCACTGGTGTCCTGTTTAGATTTCTATCTAACATAGTTTATTTTCATAAAGTATGTAGTGTAAAAGCACCGAGTTGTTATTGGTAATTGCATTTTTTTGGTGGGGTTGTTGGTGAAATGTCGTATCTTTATGTGGTTTATCAACCATTGTTGCTTAAACTGTCTGCAGTTCTCTTACTGCACGTTTTTACAATTGGGTTGGAATTTTCTAGTTTTATGCAGCAAAATTATAGATGCTCACACACTGGTGATGTTATAAGCTTCCACTTTTTCCGAGTTGGTGCAGTGGGAACGCCAACCACCTGGTAATAACATCCTCTAATCTGCGAGACATATGATTGTAATTTATAAAACTAATCTAGCTCCATATACCTGTAATCTTGGTCAGTAAACACAGAACTTTTCTTTGCCAATGAAACTAACTGTTGCTGCAGTAACAGGAAAATAAATATCATCTGGATGGATTGTTATAAGGATAAATATGGCCTGGAACCTCAGACCTTCGGGGTTATTGTGGGTCTTTGACTGGAAATGGTAGAAAAAACAAGAACAGAAGTGAATATTTTGAATGAAGACTTCCTGAGTTGTCCCTGCTCCTGTCTGAGGCTCCATTAAGGTTTATCTTCAGCACAAAGCTGGTCAACCTTTACCAGATCTGAGACGGAACCACCCTCAGACTGCACTGCATTGACCTGTGGACTCTTCAGATTCACATTTCCATATCTAATCGGACACTGAGACAGCTGTGTCCCATCTCATTTTCTTTCTCTGGATAACTGAACCTGTAATTGCCTTGCCACATTTCAGCTGATTTTCAGGATGAGCTGATGTTCTTGAAGAAAAGCTCATCATCTCAGGATGTGACTGCTTTTCCCTCAGCCCTGAATCTCAGTTCAATATCTGAGATGCTGCTCCAGCAGGCTGGTGAAGAGCAGCAGGAACATGGATTTTCCACAGAGAAATCTGTTCATGCAGCTACGCTGAGTTTCAGGCCAACCTTGCTGATTTTACCTTTCATAAAGTTGTTGATTTAATGTCTAAAATTATAATTTGATTGATATATGACATGATTAAAAGCATCACTGGACTCCTGTGTGCTGCTGTTCTCATCAAGCAGCACCATGACTGATCAGACTGATCCTCCTCCAGTTGTGTATTTTCTGGAACATACCATCATACATTGATCCAGAACATCCCAGAGGTGGACATGTCAGATTATTCTAGATCTTCTAAGAACTGCTTGAAAATCAGATAGCTGGCCTCAAGTTCGGACCTGCACAATTGCCCGTTCAAGTTGCTGACAATATAGTGGAGAAGTATAAGCTATCCAAACCATGACACTTACACCACCACGTGGTGAAGTTCTGGGGTAGAAGAAGTCAACCAGTGAGGAATCTGAATGGGAGTGGTCAACTAGAACGGGACCACCACATTTCACATGTTTCAGCCTTCAGTATTTGCAGCCTTCAGTGCTGCAGGCTTTAGTATAGCATCCTTCAGTGATCCTCTAGTGTTTTATACTACAGTGTTTCAGTCTTCAGTGTCAGAGTCTCCAGCTCAGATAAAGTAAAACTTCCTGTGTATTTATGTTTGTTCTCACTTAGTTGTAAATCAACGTTTACTTTATCTGGATTCAGCGTTACCTTGGCTAGGTTTGCCCTGTGCCTGCGGTCCAGTGTGACATCCCCTCTGAGGACAGGTGAGGAAACCTCTGAATGCGAACTACTGGTGTTGTGAGACACCTGCTGGTGGGGAGGGGAGAAGGTGCTGTATAGAGCCAGGGAGCCATGGGATGGAGAGGTGGGGATGGACTGTGCCACGGTGTGTTCGGAGATGTTGGTCATGGTCTTTGTGCTGGGTAGGGTGCCATAATGACCCACACCTGGAGGCAGAAGAAGACAAGGTGAGACAATGGAGTCTTTCAATGTCTCTAAAAACAATCGCAGTGTTGCTGTTTTTTTCAGGATATGATATTAACTTGTTGCCTTGACAACATATTTAGTTTTCCTCAAAAGATAAATACTAAAACCGTTCCTGTTCAGGAGCTGAATAATCTTTGTCTACCTGCTGGCTGGGCCAGACTCTGCCTTGAGAAGGCCTGCCTCTGTTGCCACTCATACAGCTGCCACATGGTGTCGTCCCTCATAGACCTCCTCTTCTCTGCTGTGCTGACAGTGCTGGTGGAGACTGGACGGAGTGCACGGTCGTACACGGAGCCTGCTACGCTGCAGATACTGTCAGGTCTGATCATGGCGTTACGAGGAAGTGTGCGATAGCCTTCAGGGTAGCGGGGCACCATCTGTGCACAGTGGCTAGGCATGTTTCTGGGTAAGGTCTGGTAGGACATCACACTGGAAAGAACAGAAAACAAAGTTGATCAAAGACAACATCCTCCTTTATCACTGTGCGCTCAGAGGATTCCCACTAATTCACCACCGGATCTCCGGCGCCTCCGATTGCTATCGCTTCATTCATCATCAGCGTCTCAGGACAGTGATGAGTCAGTCATCAGGCAGTGTGTATCTCTGTGGGCTAAACTGTGATGGATAGCTACCCTTTAGATCAGGGGTCTCAAACTCAATTTACCTGGGGGCCGCTGGAGGCAGAGTCTGGGTGAGGCTGGGCCGCATTAGGGGTTCCACAAAAGAACGTTAAAAAAAATCCTCAGATGTCATTATTAACAGTTTTAATAATTTCTCTTGAACATGAAGTATCCTGAACATGAAGTGTCCTGAACATGAAGTATCCTGAACATGAAGTATCCTGAACATGAAGTATCCTGAACATGAAGT
>JBAFTC010000026.1:48801-59391 GCA_037177435.1 Melanotaenia nigrans | reverse complement strand
ATAGAATAGAATAGAATAGAATAGAATAGAATAGAAATACTTTATTAATCCCTTTGGAGAGTCCTCAGGGAAATTTGATGGGGGTGATGTGGTGAGTAGTAGGGGTCCGTTTAATGATGCGCGCCGCAGAGTTTTGGAGCTGCAGTTTTTGGAGGGATTTATTAGGGAGACCAAAGAGAAGAGAGCTGCAGTAGTCAATCCGGGAGGTAACAAGGCTGTGGACGAGGATGGCAGTGGTGTGGGGGGTGAGAGAGGGACGGAGACGAGAAATGTTTCTCAAGTGAAAATATGCAGACCGGGTGATGCTGTTAATGTGGGAGTGAAAGGAAAGAGTGCTGTCGAGGACGACACCCAGACTCTTTACCTGAGGGGAGGGAAGGACAGTTGAGTTGTTTATGGAAATGGGAAAATTGTTAGATTTGGAGAGAGGAGGACTTCTGTTTTAGAACTGTTGAGTTTGAGGAAGTTGGATGAAAAGCAAGAATGGATTTCTTGTAGTGGTAAAGAAGGTTGGTGGAAGTGAAGAGGATGGTTTGGTAGGGAGGGAGGGAGAGCTGGGTGTCGTCTGTGTGGCAGTGAAAATTAATATTGTGTCTGCGAAAGATGTAACCAAGTGTAAGAATGTAGATAATGAAAAGGAGGGGCCCCAGGACTGAGCCCTGGGGAACACCAGCAGAGATAGGGAAAGAACGAATTAATTGTGTGCGGTCAGAAAGGTAAGAAGTGAACCAGGTGAGGGGATGTGAGTGATGTAGATGGATGATAGTCTATCAAGGAGAATGCTGTGAGAGATGGTGTCAAATGCTGCTGTGAGGTCAAGAAGGATGAGAATGGATAGTAAACTTGAATCTGAAGCTATGAGAAGGTGTTGGAGATTTTGAGGAGTGCTGTTTCAGTACTGTGAAGGGGAGGGAAACCAGATTGAAACTGCTCATAAATATTGTTAGTATTAAGATGGTTATGAAGTTGAGAAGCAACAGACTTTTCAAGGATTTTGGAAATGAAGGGTAAATTGGAAATTGGACGAAGGTTATTGAAATTTGTGGGGTCCAAGCCAGGTTTTTTTAAGATAGGTGTGACTGTAGCGGTTTTAAGTGCAAGAGGGACGGTTCCAGAGGTTAGCGAGGAATGAATGATGTTGGTGATGAGGGGAGCAAGTGAGGAGAGGCAGGTTTTAACAAGAGCTGTAGGGACTGGATCGAGCTGACAGGTAGAGGATTTGGATTTGAGGATAAATTCAGAGATGGCTTGGACGGAGGGGAGAATAAAACTGGAGAATGTGGTTATGGGGGATGAGTAGGGGGCGGTGAAGTCCACTCCAGAGACTGCAGCTCCCCACGAGGCCAGGCGTTGGTAAATGTCAGAGATTTTGGAGACAAAGAAAGACATGAGTGAGTTACAGAAGTCAGTGGATTGCATGTGGTGGGGAAGGGAGTCAGGCGGCTTTGTAATATTGGTGAGGAGATAGAAGAGAGTTTTGGAGTTGTGTTGATTGGACTGAATGACACCAGAGTAGTAAGCAGATTTAGTTAAAGACTGTCCTTGTATAGCATTACATGATTATTGTACATTTCTTTGTGTATTGTGACTTCAGTTTTGTTATAGAGGCGTTCCAGTTGTCGTCCTTGGGATTTGAGCTGACAGAGGGCAGGAGTGAACCAGGGTGCAGAGCAGGTGGAGAAGACGGATCTGGTTTTCAGTGGAGCATGAGTATTCAGAAGAGTATGGAGATTGTTGTTGTAGTGGGAAACCAGGTCATCAGGTGAGCAGTTGGCATGTGGACTGGGAAAATTGATCATTTCAGAAGAAAAAGTCTCAGTGTTGATGTCCATAACACTACAGAATGAGACGGGGGAGAATGATTCTGGACAGAAGGAGGTTGACATTGAAAGTAATGAGTCTATGGTCGGTGTACGGGAGCGTATGAGGCTTATAGTCGAAGGGAGTGATACCAGAACAGCAGACTAATCCAAGATATGACCTTTACAGTGAGCTGGGAAATTAATGTGTTGTTGCAGACCCAAACTTTCTAGACAAGATGAGAAGTCTTTGGAGAGAGCATTACTGTTACTGTCCATATGAATATTAAAGTCACCAAGAATAATTGCATTTGAAGACAGAGATGAGAAAAGTTTAAGGAGGTAGTGTTAATTTTGTTAATGAAAACTAAGCAAAAATATTTTTGTCAACACAAATTTTTCACTGGACGAAAACTAGAATAGACAAGACTAAAAGCCTTATTAATGAACAATGAATGGGACTAAATTAGAATGCATGTTAATGGACGAACAAAGATGAAACAAAAATTATATGATATAATTTTATGATATGATTTTGTCAAATCCTGTCTCCTCCTCCTCCTCCTCCTCCTCCTCCTCCTCCTCCTCCTCTTCCTCTTCCTCGGCTCTTCTGCCACTCATTCACACACCCTCTCAGACCTGCAGGGGGCAGGTGAACAAACACACGGGACAGACAGCAGGTGGATTCACGATGAAAGTTGAAAGTAAAACATTAATGACCATGCTTTGTACTGGGCCCAAAGAAAAGAGAGGACATGATATATGGACCCATTTTCACTACACTGAAGTGGAAAAAAACCTTATGCTTGATTTTAGTCGATGGGAAGGAATGTGGTCTTGAAATGTGGCTGGAAAAAACACAACAAACCTGAAGAGACACGTCATGGTTGTTTATAAAGTAACATTAAACCACCAGTTGTAACTTTAGTAAAGTTAGAAAGATATTCACAGATTCAGTTTTTCCACATTAATGACTCATCAACGGAACGTTCTGCACAGAGAGGATGCTGGCGTTGCTTGTTCTCCGCTTCTCTGCCCATGTTTTTATGCGCATTTATAGCTGACAGCTATTTGTGCTTTTATTATTATTATTTGTATGATTACTTTTTATTCTTATTTTTGCGTTTTTTTTTTTTTTTTTTTAGATATTTACGCTTGTGTTACTTTTAAGAGCCTTGTGTTCTAGTCTTTCTTGACTTCAGTTCCTGGCCAGACTACACCAGTGGTGATGCTAGGTAGCTAGTCCCCTACCTGCTAGACGACTTCCAGCTGACACTTCTCACCCTGGCCTCCACCTCTTCAAACTGTTGCCTTCTGGTAGGCGTTACAGGTCAGTATCCAAGAGCTGTGACAGCACTGACCGAAAAATAAACCCGGATAACAAACCCACTTCACTCTGCACTTTACACTTCAGTCACTTTGTTTTTATCTGTGCAATATAACCTCAGTGCGATAACATTACCCACCGATTGCCTTCCTTTATATTTTGAACTTTATATTTTAGACATTTTTTTAACATGTGTATGTTTATTGCTTATTTTATTTTTGACAAGAGAGATGTGTACTCAATCTCGCATCGACTGGTACAATGACAATAAAGGCTATTCTATTCTATTCTTCTATTCTGTCAACTTTGTCCCACTGGAAAAAAGGCTCCTCGGATCCGACCAACATATCGTCCTGACAGATAACAAGTCATCTACACCACCGTTTCTGGTTGGCACCCTTCTGCCTGGCTAGCATCTCTTTCTGGTTAGCATGGCGTTCAGCTATTCCAGCTCACAACTCCGCTGAATGACTCACGTAACCACTTCTGGAATTAACATCTCCATTATTAAAGAACTTGGGTTTCTTCGCCGCCCTCGCCACATTCACAGAGACTCTGGTCGAAAGTTCCGCTTCCACAATCAGTCAAGCTGCTTTGCTACCGTCATCCCACCTCTCTGTTCATCCGGCGCACATCTGATGTGTCATCAGAGCACTGTTGCTCCAGCAACCATCAACACTGGAAGTATCACAAGATCTCTACACACGACTATGGGAAATATTGCGAGATCCCCACACTTTTGGAGTGGATTCCAGACCACATGGAGTGGATCTTACTGTTCTACAACCTGTACAGAGATTTACCCCATAGTCATTGGTTAACTTAGACCAGGGCTACTCAAGTCGGTCCTACGAGGGCCGCAATCCAGCAGGTTTTCCATGTATCCCTGCACCAACACTCCTGAGTCAAATTAGGTGTCTCTAACAGCCAATCAGGTTCTACAGAATGACTCATTAATTTGATTCAGGTGTGTTGGTGCAGGGATACATGGAAAACCTGCTGGATTGTGGCCCTCGTAGGACCGAATTGAGTAGCCCTGACTTAGACCTTTTTAACACTCAGTTTATCAGCAATAAGTCTACACTGATTGAAGAACAAATCAGAGAAAAGGGACTTGACCTCATGTGCTTGACAGAAACCTGGCACCAGCCAGACGTAAACACTGCCCTTAATGAAGCCTGTCCACCCGACTACAGTTACCTGGAGGCAGCTCGCAGTGCCAGCCGTGGTGATGGCTTAGCTGTCATCTACCGACAGCATCTGGGGTTGTCCCCCATCTCCATCTGGCTGTGATTGCCTTGCATTTAAATGTAAGCCCCCTTTTCCAGTGACTGTTCTCCTTATCTATCAACCTCCAAAACCCAATTCTGCTTTCATCCCAGAATTTTCTGATCTCCTCACAACACTCTGTACTACCTCTGCCAGTATCATAATCCTAGGAGATATATTCACGTTGACACCCCCTCTTGTTATCCTGCTGATTTCCTTCAGCTGCTTGAATCCCTCAACTTAAATCAACATGTTGATGTCCCCACACATTCCAGGGGACACATGCTTAATTTGGTCATCTCAAACTCCGCCCCCATCAGCAATCTACAGGTTTATGATCTTGGTGTTTCAGATCACAGGGTAGTGGCGATGGAACTGCCTTTTCCTTCCCCCCATATCAAATTAAAGCGACAGATCCATTTCAGAAATCTGAAGAATTCAGATGCACTAGCTCTGGATCTTCAACTTCTCTCCTCTGGCCCTACCGACTCCCTCTCTGTTGCTGACTGTGGATTTTTGCAACAGGTCCTTGAGCAGTCTTCTGGAGTGTCATGCCCCCCTAACATCAAGATCTGTCTCATTTCGCTCTCAGCACCCTGGTACACCTGTGAGCTGCGAAAAATGAAGACGGCTGGGCGTGTCCTTGAATGACGGCACAAAGCCTCTGGACTGACTGTGCACTAACAGGTGTACAGTGAACACCAAAAGCATATAGAATAGAATAGATTAGATGTTTATTGTCATTGTAACATGTGACATATACAATGAAATTAAAAAGTGCCCAACAATCAAAGTGCAAACAGCCACATACATTTAACATTCAACCATAAGAACCTGAATAAAAGCAGTTAAAAACAAAAAAGTCTTCCACGCAGTCGACCTTATACTCATTTATATTGCACATATTGTAGGTAAAACAGAGGTAGTAGATGGCAAACTATTTGAGGTTGTTTAGTGTGGTTACAGCCACAGGATAAAAACTCTTTTTCAGTCTGTTTCTTCTCGCTCTGGTAGATCTGTACCTTCTTCCTGATGGTAACAGTTCAAACAGGGAGTGTCCAGGGTGTGATGTGTCCTTTAGGATATGCTGTGCTTTCCTGATGCAGCGGGAACTGTGTAGCTCTTCCAATGTGGGGAGAGGGCATCCAGTGCCGAACTATAATCCACGAAGAGCATCCGGACATAGCTCCCCTTCTGCTCCAGATGGGACCGAGCAGCATGCAGGGCTGTGGCCACGGCGTCCTCTGTGGATCTGTTCCCCCTACAGGCAAACTGGTGGGAGTCGAAGTCTGGAGGCAGGAGTGATGTAATGTGACTACGTACCAGTTTCACCAGAAAAAGGGGCAAAGAAGAGGTTGAGCTCCTCTGCCAGTGTGGCATTTTCTTCAGCAGCTCCAGTGCTGGTCCTGTAGTTAGTGAGCTGCTGGCCTGCCTGCTGTCCTTGTTGTCCAGGTGGTCCTCGATCCTCCTCTTATAGTCCTGTTTGGCCTTCCTAATGCCTCTCCTCAGGTTGACTCGGGCCATGCTGTAGTGAGCCAGATCACCAGACCTGAAGGCGGTGTCTCTTTCTCTGAGCAGCCCCTGGACCTCCCGGGACATCCGGGGTTTCCGATTTGGATACCCTGGTTTATCCTCCGTGACTGTGTCAGTGCTGTGTTTTATATAACCCAGTACACGTCTGTAAACACATCCAGGCCCTGATGTTCAAACACTTCCCATTTTGTCCTGAAAACAGTCCTGCAGCTGCTGGGAGGCACCATCAGGCCAGGTTTTAACAGTCTTTGTGGTGGTGGGAGCAGCTTTCCTGAGGGGGGGGTATGCAGGGAGCATGAACAGCTCCAAATGTGTGCATCAGGATAGGTGTGCTGCTGTTTGCTAATGCTACCATATAGAAGTCCTCTCACACCTCTCCACCATGGCTGTTCTGTCCCCCCATACTGCTGACCCAACATCTGGCATTGACCAGGCTTTTTCCTCATTCTCTGTTGCCACACAGGATGAGGTAAAGGACATTATCAGGAAAATGAAGCCATCTACCTGTGCCCTGCCTTGCTGACGGCAAACATTTCTGCCATTTCTCCACTCATCACCAAAATCATAAACCACTCCCACTTGACTGGCCATATCCCATCTGTATTAAAAACTGTGGTCATCTACTGAAAAAACAACCCTGGATCCAGAAGTTCTCTCCAACTGCAGGCCCATCTCTAATCTTCCATTTCTGCCAAAAGTTCTGGAAAAAACTGGTTTCAGCACAGCTTCTCGCTCACCTCAAACACAATAACCTGTTTGAAAAGTTTCAGTCTGGCCACAGCACAGAAACAGCACTGGTCAGGGTCACCAATGACCTCTTGATGGCAGCAGATAATGGCTCCCCATCCCTACTCAATCTCCTGAACCTAACAGCTGCATTTGATACAGTTGACCACAACATCCTCCTCCACTGTCTGCAACACACTATTGGTCTGTCAGAAAATGTCCTTAACTGGTTTATATTATACCTCACAAACAGAACTGAGCATGTCGCCCTGGGAAATTCAAAGTCTCATACTCATAATGTCAACTGTGGTGTCCCTCAGGGCTCTGTGTTAGGCCCCACCCTTTTCACCATCTACATGCTCCCCCTCGGCAATATCATCAGCAGTCATGGGATATCCTTCCACTTTTATCTTATATACCTCAAAACAACCCCCACCTCCTCTGCTCTGCTGCCAACATCCACACTGACTACCTGCCTGGAGGAAATAGAGGCATTGATTAAGCTAAATTTCCTTCAGCTGAACAGTTCAAAAACAGAAGTTATTCTTTTGGCACTGCACACCAGCTCCGCTCCTCCACCATCACCAGTATCACCTTCTCTGGCCAAAACATCCCCCTTTCCACATCTGCCACTATCTTAGGTGTTAAAATGGACCCTCACCTTACTTTTGACACCCACATCAAACACCTCTGTAAGACCTCATTCTTCCACCTCAAGAACATCTTCAAACTCTGTCCAACACTCACCCTGAGATGCAGAGAAGCTCGTCCATGCCTTTGTCTCCTCCAGGCTAGATTACTGTAATGCGCTCCTCATCGGTATCCCTGGCAGGAGCATTCAGAGACTGCAATACATCCAGGATCCGGATGATGGTGCACAAGCAAGATCATATCACCCCCATCCTGAAAACTCTTCACTGGCTCCCCACCCCACTCATAATAGAATACAAGGTTGATCATACTACAGCTCTTTGGTAAAATATAAACTGAAATTCCTGTGCGGAGTTTGCATGTTCTCCCCGTGTATGCGTGGAATCTCTCTGGGTTCTCCGGCTTCCACCCACCGTCCAAAGACATGCATGATAGGTTAATTGGTAAGTCTCCCTAGGCGAGAGTGTGCGTGTGAATGGTTGTTTGTCTGTCTGTGTTGGCCCTGCGACAGACTGGTGACCTGTCCAGGGTGTACCTGCCTCTCACCTGTTAAAATGCTTGGATAGGCTCCAGCTCACCCTCGACCTGTAATAGAATAAGCGGTTAATGAAAAAAGATAATAAATTCTTAATAATATTATATTATATAATGATACTACATTCCTCCCTGAGACGCCACCTTACTGTGGTGGAGGAGTTTGTGTGTCCTGATGATTCTAGTGGCTATGTTCCCGGGGACTTTATGCCCCTTGTAGGGTCCCCCATGGCAAACAGGTGTCTAGGGGACGGACCAGACAATGCGTGGCTCAAAACACCCCTATAATGACGACAAATCATGTCACAGGGTCCCCCTCTGGAGCCAGGCCTGGAGTTGGAGCATGGAGGCGAGTGCTTGGTGGCCGGGCCTTTGCCCATGGGGCTCGGTCAGGCTCAGCCCAAAAGGGTGACATGGGCTGTGTCCGAATGTGCACCCTACTCCCTAACCCCTCGTTCACTACATAGGGCTGCGCTACATAGCACACTACATAGTGCACTCATTCTCTTAGCGATTCGGACACGAAGCTCCCTATTTTTCCTTCACCGGAAACCACGTGACTACTGCCGTTACCACGGCAACAATAACCCGCCTGACGCAGTATTCTTCATCGGAGAAATGGCGCAAGTTTTAAATATCTTATTTACGCTAATTCAGCTTTTAATCGTCCAAATCAGCAAACTACGGCATAGAAGACGGAGACATGTGATGAGGAGAAAACAGACGAGGAAAATGGCACTTGTTGCGTTACGAAGACACCACGTAAGTAAATAGTTTTTTTTTTTTTTGTATCCTGTTTATCACAGTCAGACAACGCCATCTTCTGGGCAAAGTTAAATGTAGTTTTGGTCCTCATCTCAAATTAAAAGCTGCTGTTACAGCTAGTTTTATGGGAGATCAGTCTCCTTTAGAACACTGAAGGCCTTTATGTAGACCAAGAACAGGCCTCAACTCCAGCTTATATCACATCTTAGTTATACATGTTATAATTGTATGTACACTGGAGTTAAACTAAGAATAAATTGAGACACTAAATGAAATGAATATTTACATAGAATGAACTTTATTGGTTAAAAGAACACCACATTGGAAATGAACCAACAGAATAACATGCTTAACAACAAACAACACTGAGCTCCTTCAAACATTGAATTTTAAGTAGCTACATTACTTGGAAAGTTTTTCATTTTAGTCTTGTGTTTTATTTTTTTCCTTAAGTGTTTCACACAAACTCACAAAGTTTTATTTCTTTTAGGGACCACCACTTTACTGCCAGGTGAATAAAAACGTCCCCCTCCTGACCATGTATTTTGATGGTCACTCTGACCTCCGCCCTGACTTCCGCCTGAACCGCGACACCATCGCGGGTCTGATTGGGCAGCTTTGGGCCACAGATCACCAGGGCTGGGGGAAACACCTGGACACGCTGGTGTTTCTCTTCTGGCTGGCAAGCGGCACATCATACCGTGTTGTGGCCCGGGCCTTTGACATGCCCAAGGCCACGGTCTGCGATGTTGTCCACAGGGTTGCGGAGACCATACTGGCTCTGCGCAGAAGGGTCATCAACTTTCCCTCTTTTGATGGACTGGCAGAGGTTTCAGCTGGTTTCCAGAAGCTTGCTGGATCTGCAGCGTTTAGGAAGGTGGTGGGAAGCATTGATGGCTGCCACGTCAGGATCAAGCCCCCTGGTGAGAATGGGGAATGTTATTTTAACAGGAAGCTTTTTCATTCCATTCAGTTTCAGGCAGTGTGCGACCATAGAGGCAGATTTCTGGACATTTTTGTTGGCTATCCAGGATCAGTACATGATTCCCGTGTACTAAAAAACAGCCCCTTGTACACCCAACATCTCTACCCACCGAACGGCTTCATCATCATCGGCGATGGTGGATATCCGTGCCTGTCACAGCCCATCACCCTCCTTACTCCTTACAGGGAGCCTGTAAGGAGTCCCGTTGAAGCCCGGTATAATCGACACCACTCCAGGGCACGAGCTGTAATAGAGAGAGCATTTGGGGTTTTGAAAAGCAGGTGGAGGGCCATATTTTTCAAGGCTTTAGAGGTCAAACCAACCTTTGCCGTTCAAGTAATAGCCTGCTGCACCATACTGCACAACATCTGCCTGAACCATGGCGACATCCTCGAACCGGCTGAAGTCCAAGAGCCAGAAGAAGATGCTGTCCACCACCAGGAGGACCAGGGTCAACAGGGTGGCGAGCCAATGCGGGCAGCAATGGCGGCTGTGTTGTCTGCCCCGGTGTTTAGAGATCAGGCTCTTTTGGATCACGATTATTAAACTTTTTTCTTTGTTTTATTCCTTTTCTTGTTTTGTTCTGAAGTCAAATAGTAAATTAAATATGTAAAAAACATTTCAAAAGACACAAGTGTAAATAGTTTCAGTAGAATAAGTGTGTTCCTATAAATATGCCTTTAAAAATGTTACTATAATTGAAATATCCCGTTATAAGTTATGTATAAGTTTATTGTTTGAGTTTCTATTTTTATTTTAAATAAAAAGAACTCATCATTAAATGTTCCAACATTTTATTTAATTTTCTCAACTAATTTTTCTAATAGAGACAACAATCTCTCCTCCCTTTCCTCTTCTCTCTTTTCTCTCTCTTCCTCTCTCTTCTCTGCCTTCTCCAGAAAATGGAGAAGACTCTCGCGCCTCGGCCGCTTGGCAGGGGTGCTGCTCTCGCCCTCATCTTCCTCATCATGTGGCACTGAGACAGAGGAGGGTGCCACAGA
>JBAFTC010000025.1:25956933-25975431 GCA_037177435.1 Melanotaenia nigrans | reverse complement strand
TAACGAACTCCGTAACAATTCATATTGCTAAAGACATGGTTCCTATTAGCACAGTTGAAAGAGACGGATTTAGGGCTATGATAAAGACGCTTGATTCCAGATATGACATCCCAAGCCGGAAATACTTCAGTGAAATAGCGATCCCCAAGTTGTACCAGGAACACAGAGGGAAGATACAAACAGTATGCACAAGGGGAAAAAAAAACGTCAAATACCGTGAAACCGACATGATTTTTTAAAATACCGTGATATAGAAATTTGGTCATACCGCCCAGCACTAATATGTATATATATATATATATATATGTGTGTGTGTGTGTCTGTGTGTGTGTAAAACATAGTCTCTGTAGCATTCACTTCACTGCTCAACCAATGTCTTTTTATAATTATGGTCGTTTTAGTTTATTACCGTGTTGTTGTTTTTATTTTACTAGTGGTAAAAGGGTGTGTATGGCCTCGGATGCATGTACAACTGCATTTCACTGCCATCTTGCATGTGACAAATAAACAACTTGAAACTTGTCATCATGCTGGTATCAAACGATACTGATAATAGACTTGTTATTGATTCTATAAATATTCATATAATTTAATTTATATAACCATGATGGAGGAAGGTTGGGGTTTTAATGATAAAATTTTCCATGACTGTGTTAGCAGTAATTATAACCATGGGTGAAGCTGTCTTTCATCAGCTCATGTTGTCAGTGCGGAGGAGGAATGTGAAGAATGCTGAATTATGACCGCTGAGCTGGATGTGGCTGGATGAGCTTACCTTTCATGACTCCTCTACTAAACTCATAAGGACAAATGAGCCCATTTGGACATCTGAGGTTACTGCAACTCTTTAAGGTGCATTTGCCTCATGCATCACCAGCATATCTTGCAAACTGTTTGCTGTGTTTTATGAACCAACAGTGTGGGGATTATAAATATTTACAGACATTGTAGCGCCAGAATGACAGCACAGATAGCAGAGAGGAAGTCTGATTGCATCTGAGTGACGGTTTTTCTTGGCGCGGGGTTGGTGGATTGTATTGTAGGAGCTTCACCTGACCTCAGATTGAACTCGGTGTTGATGATCTCACCTGTGATGACCAGATATCTCCTCCCCTTTATGTGACTCAGATAGTAGAGGCAGGCAGCCTGGTGTCTCCACACCGCCTCTCTTTACCTCTTTACCCGTATGAATACAACACCCGGCCACCATTTTGGTACCCCTCCATGCAGTTATGTTGCACCTGAGCTATCTAACCTGGCTGTGTTCATCGGCTCTTCGAGGCCGCTCTGCAGGCCACATCAGTCGATCCATATCTCAGAGAGGGCAATGTGTGCATGGTCACATTCCAGTGGGGATTGGGAGAGTGGATCGGAGAAACTCATCTAAACCAAGGATTAAAACTCTGAGCCTGTTCAGACGCTCCGATAACAACTCTTGCTTGTTTCCCTCCATTCTTCTTTATTCTTCTTTTGCACATCACGAGAAAGACTATAAGATGGGCAGCAGCTGTTTTCAGGAATACATGTGTTACATATATTTTGGTATTGGAGAACCCCCCACTACTTCAAAAGAAGAAGAAGAAAATAAATAAATAAATAAAACGCTGGAATCCTGTCACTCAGCTCTAAAACCTTGTAAAAGTGCCATCACTTGGCAAACCTTTTGGATAATTAGGACTGGTCATGCCCTGCACCCCTCACATTATACCACGCCCCCCGACACTCCCTGGCAACAGTCTCTGCTCTGTCTGCTTGCTCCTGTTCTTCTGCCAATCACACTTAATTCACCATCTGCCTGTAATGGCACTGATAGAAAACACCCTGAAGTACTGGTGCTGGGCCAGGACCAGTACTCTATACGCTGATTAATGGTTAATGGTGTTCACGAAGAATGTCGAGTCGTCCTTTCCCGGTGCTTCTCCTTTTCAAAGTCTCTCAGAGTTGGAAGCAATTCTTTATCTGTCACCTCAGATCACATCGCTCTCAGTTAGGGTCAGAGCACAACACTGCAGCACCTTCGACTAAATTTCAAATAAACACAACATTTTTCTCGTTTCTTTCTCTGAAAATGAGGCCACTGCACACTATTTAATAATATGGAGTTTTTATTTGGGATTGGTTGAAATAGCTAAGGTCAGTCAATCCAGTAAAGGTGTTTGTTTATCTTATTTTTTTATTATTTTTTTCTTTTAATAGCTTTTAAAAAACAGTGTAACATTTATGGTGATCTATTGGCATAAATGTAAAATAAAATCCATCTATTTTATGTCATAGCAAGCAAAAAAGCACAAAGCAGTGTGTTTGTGCTGAAAGAGAAGAACTGTTGTTACTGAGTTTCTAACACCCAGCATGACTTCATAAACACACGGTTTCTTTCATGCGTGCACCATGTTTTGTGTAATGCAGAGGTGGATGTGGGATTCATATTGTATAGGCCATAAAATGTATGTCTGCATGCAGCAAATGATACTATATCTGTTTTAAGACCAGCCATGTTTTCCTAACCCTAACCAAACAGTTTTAGTGCCTAAATCTAACCAAACAGAGACTGAAATTAAAAGGGAAGCTTTAAACTTATCTTGGTAGTTTTTGTACATGTTACTTGTACAGCACTTTTAATTCAATTCAGTCAAATTCGTTTATGGTCCCTGGAGGGAAATGGCTTTGTAGCCAGAACAAAGACATACAGGACATACGTCACAATAATCAAAAACAAAATCACATGGCATGTGTCAAAAAAGAGATTCACACAATTCAATACAATAAAATAAAAAGATAAATAATTAAATAAAATCACAGCTATAAACAAAAAGAGAGTAGCTCAGGGCCCTCTACAGAGGCCCTGAAGCGACAAAGGTAATAACACAAACTCATTCTGGATAGGGTGGTTCAGGCAGTTCAATAGAACGAGCTTTTCCTCACAATAAGGTTAAAAATGGCTAAAAGGCCCTCCTGTTGGGACCCAGAAACTTTACCAGCAGCTTTCACTAAACTACTCAAATGGTTCTTATTGGCCAGACTTAAGCCCCCGAGCCAAGCAATAATACAAAAAGATAAAATTACACTTTTACAAGAAAAGAGACAACATTTCAGTACAAACATTAAAAGATCTTACCTTTCTTAAAAAGAATAACCTCTTTTGAACCTTTTTTGAGTTGCTTTGTTCATTTCTTTTGTTTTTAAACATGCTTAAAAATAAACTGGACTTGACTCAGTTCAGGTCTGTTCAACAGTTAGCGAGTGACTCCGCTTTCAAAACCCTGCTGCCTCCAGTATTGATTTTAGGTCCCCAACCAGATTTTTTTGTATATCACCAATTCACAACAAAGTCATCTCAAAGCACTTCAGAGGGCCCTAAGCAGAAAAAGTTCTGGGGGCCCTGCCACTTCATGCCATGAACAAAATACCATATGCACACAACTTAGTTATTGCACAATCACTTAACTTAGTTAAAGAGATACTGTATAATCTACCACGCAACAATAGCACCAGTAGCTAAAACAGATCTATCACGGTCAGAGACCGTAGCATGGAAGGAGGACCCAAATGCTGATGAGAGGTGTAGGAAATGACAGCAAAATCAGCGGCTTACTAGGATCCAGTGGTGGTGATCCCTCTGCAGGTGATATTGCATGTCACTTGGTAACTGGTAACCAAGAGAGGCTTCAAACGGGGAACAACCGGTAGCAGACAAGTACAGGGAATTGTGGGCATTTTCGACCCAGCCCACGTGACAGCTCCAGGTAAAAGGATTGTCAGATGTGACACACCGTAGAGCAGCTTTCCAGCCCGTGACAAAATCCAATGAGATATTAGACCCGGGCCGACCAGGAACTTCTGCTGCAAAAGACCCAACTGTGGTTGATTTGAAGCCTTATTCCAGGCACTGATCTGACAGGCAGAGATGTATTCTTTGGCATCTGCTTTTAGGGATGGCCACAAGAAATGCCACTGAACCAATAGGATTGTGCAATGGATTCCTGGGTGACAAGCAAATTTAGAGGAATGGATTCAGTGCAGGGCAGCAGAACAGGTGGTCGTGGGCACATATCGGCGGTTGGGAGGTCCTTCTCCAGGATCTGGGTCCGCGAGCATGCCCTGACGTATCCGTTCCTCCACATGCCATGTTACCCCACCAACCACCACAGAAGGAGGAAGAATGCGCACTGGTTACGTGGACTCTTTGTCAATGGAGTATAACCTGGACAAGGCATCACGCTTGATGTTCTGGGAACCTGGGCGATAGGAAATGGAAAAGTCAAAGCGGTTGAAGAACAAAGACCAGCGGGTTTGGCGGGAGTACAGTCTCTTAGCACTCTGCTAATATGCGAGATTTCTGTGGTCAGTCCACACCAGAAAAGGATGTTTGGCCCCCTCCAGCCAGTTTCGCCACTCCTCCAAGGCGAGTTTTACGGCCAACAGCTCTCTATTGCCGACATCGTAGTTCCGTTCAGAGGGGGTCAACTGCGTGGAGAAAAAAAGCACTGGGATGTAGCTTGTTCTCCCTACCAGATTACTGGGACAAGACAGCCCCCCACCCTCGAATCTGAGGCATCCACCTCCAGGACAAACTGCCCGTCTGGGTCCGGTTGAACAAGGATGGGAGCTGTGACAAACCGTTTCTTTAGACTGCAGAAAGCCTAATCCACCTCCGGAGTCCAGGAAAATGGAACCTTGACAGAGGTTAACCTGGTGAGAGGAGCAGCAACCATATTATAATTCCTGATGAATTGGCGATAGAAATTTGCGAAACCAAGAAAATGTTGCAATTCCTTTCTGCTGGTGGGTGTAGGCCATTCAGTGACAGCCTTAACCTTGGCTGAGTCTGTCTTCACCTGCCCACCCTGGAAGATGTAACCAAGGAAGGAAATAGGAGACGTGGAAGTCGCATTTCTCCGCCTTGACACATAGGCAATTTTCCAACAACCGCTGCAGGACCAACGATGTTGTTGATGTTCTGAGAGGGTTCTGGAGTAAATGAGAATATCATCAAGGTAAACAAAAAGAAAGTGGTGCAGGTAATCGCGAAGAACATCATTGATTAAAGCTTGGTACACAGCAGGAGCATTAGTGAGTCCAAATGGCATGACGAGGTATTCAAAATGACCAAGCGGGGTGTTAAAGGCCGTCTTCCACTCACCCCCCTCTCGAATCCTGACCAAGTGATAGGCGTTGCGGAGATCCAGCTTAGTGACGATCTGGGCTCCCTGGATGGGTTCAAAGGCAGATGTGATCAAAATCAGAGGATATTTATTTTTTATGGTAATATGGTTCAAACCGTGATAATCAATGCATGCTAGTAAGGTTTTTCTTCTTTTGCACAAAGAAAAATCCTAACCCGACAGGAGAGGAGGAAGGCCTGATGAGGCCGACATCTAGGGAGTCATGGCTGTATGTCTCCATGGCCTCCCGTTCAGGCTTGGACAGGTTGTAGAGTCTACTTCCTGGAACTGGGAGAAGATCTATTGCGCAATCGTAAGGCCAGTGTGGAGGTAAGGACTGAGCCTTGTCTTTCCTGATTACTGCGCCCAAATCATGGTATTCTGGGGAAATGGTAGACAAATCCACCGGTCGTTCCGGAAGGCTACCAGGTGAGTTAGTTGGATGACGAGCTGATCTCAGACAGTTAGATAAGCAAAAAAGACTCCAGCTCTCTAAGCGGATCTTACTCCAGTTGATATGGGGATTGTGTAATGCTAGCCAGGGGTATCCGAGGATGAGGGGAACGTTAGCTACAGAGAAAAGGAGGACTATTTTTTCACTGTGATTACCAGATACTAGGGGGGTAAGAGAACCGGTCGTATGAGTAATGGTAGTAAGGATTCTTCCGTCTAATGCTGTGACGGACATAGGAGTCGCCAGGGGAACAGAGGGAAGCCCGAGTTGTTGAGCCATCAGGGGATCCATCAGATTCTGTTCAGCTCCAGAGTCAATGAGCGCCTGTAGCTGGTGGTCAGCCCCCTCTAACTAGAGAGTTACAGGTAATACACAACGTGGAGGATTTGGTTTCTGGACCCCGCCCACCAGTACTCCTGTCTCTACTGGCGGGCACTGTCTTTTAGCTGCAACCGGCAACTGGATACTAGATGAACCGGAGAGCTACCGTAAAATAATAAGTGATTTCGGGACTGGTGTTGGCGTTCCTCTGGCGTTAATCCAGCTCATCCTACCTGCATTGGTTCACTCCATTCTTCAGGTTCGGGTAGAGCTGGGAATGTACCACCGGCCATGTTAGGGAGGATTTCCAACCTCGATACCGCCTTCCTACTGGGCTGAGGATTCCGAACACCACATTCCCGGCGCCTCTCGGCCAATCTGTTCTCAACTTGGATTACTGTAACAACCAGGTCCTCGAATGTGGCTGCCTCCTCCCAAAAAGCAAGCTGATCCTTGATCTGATCATTTAAGGAATTGAGCAGGACCCCCTTTAACACGTCCGGAGGCAAGCCTGTCTCTGCTGCCAGAACCCAGAAGTCCACAGCAGGTTGATTACCTTGTCTTAAATTCCGCAGCCTCTTGGCTGCATCAGCTCCTTTCAAAGGGTGATCAAAGGTTTGGCTGAAATTATCTAGGAAGGAAGAAAATAGAGTTGAGTCGATACGGTGTGACTGAAAATAGGCTAGCGCCCAATCTAGTGCCTTTACTCGTAGAAGAGCAATGACGTAGGATATCTTGGCAGAATCTGGGGGGAAAGGATCGAGGAGAGTGAGAGATGGCTGATGAGCAATGAAGGAGAAAGCCCCCACATTTGTTTACATCCCCAGAGAACTGTTCTGGAGTAGGGAATGCTGCGTCGCGTAATACTGGATTGGGTGGAGAAGATGGTCCGGGCATGGTTACAGTGGAGGAAGATTCAGAGGCTGCTGAAGCAGAAACAGACAATAAATTGTGAATGCTCTGTATCTGTTCATTACAATGCCCCTGTTGTTCTCCCAGGACATGCAAGGCTTTTTCATGCTCCCATAGGAGATTTCCTTGTTCTGTCAGGGCTGAACAAAGGGTGTCTGCTGGGTCCATGTTCTGGGCCAGATGCTACTGTCACAGTCGGAGACCGTAGCGTGGAAGGAGGACCCAAATGCAGAACACTCCGTGAGTCAAGGGAGGAAATGAAAAGTGTTCATAATTGATGTGAGAAGCTTGGTCCAGGTCCAGGAAGCTCTTCCTATGAGAGGACAGAGGGTTAGTGTGGTCTGATGAGAGGTGTGGGAAATGACAGCAAAATCAGCGGCTTACTAGGATCCAGTGGTGGTATGACGGTGGAGGGGTAAAGCCAAGGACGTTTCTCCTGTTGCGGTGAGAGAGTTAGGTGGCAGGCAGGCACAAACTTTAGGTGGTGAGCTGGTTAAAAGAGAAGTCCTGGTCCATAGCTGCTAGTCAGTTCCAAGGTGTGAATAACAAGGTGCTGAGGAGTAGAGAAACAAGTTCAGGTTTAAACGCAAGGCGGTACGAGAGAATCACCAAGACTGGCCTGATTCCCACGCAGTAATGAGACAATCTGGGAAAGAATGGAGCTCCTGCTTGTCCCTAAATTGCAGGGAGTTGAGCAGGATAACGAGCCGGATGATGAGCTGCAGGTGGTTTCAATTGAAGCTCCAGACTCCGCCCTGAGTCCCCATGGCAACCTGCACCACCCTACCTGCAAACTCAGACACACACAGAGCACAACCATGACAGTCACCTGCTTTTATCATCTTTCATTTTAGTTTCTTACTATTTTTTTGTATCTTAGTTTGTAAAAATGTATTTTTGCACATTTTTACAAACTAAGATGTTTTTTCAGTAAAAGACTAAAACTGTCAAACCCTCACCTGGTCTGGCTAAACCTGTCCTGCCATTCTCTTGAACTCACTCCCCTGATCATCCACACCTGTCCCTGATCCCCTCACTTTGCCCCAGTCACCTGTTTCCCATTTACTCATCAGTCCTTCCCCAGCACCGCACTCACTCCGTCAGACCTTGATGCTCTTTCCCTCGTTTTTTGCCATTTTTTTTGCCATATCCTTATTTGCCATTTATAAATGCTGATTTGGGATCAGATTTATTGGGTTTTCACCAGATTGCTAGTAGTTTAAAAGCCCAAATTTTGGCTTTTCTTTTCGATCCACTTTTGTAGATTTAACTGTACATCTGGGTCATTTTAACCCACTGTTTGTGTAGAAAACAACCCAACATGTCGGGTCAAACCCAGCCATGGCCGGGTTGGTCCATATTTGACGCAGCAGCTGGGTTGCAGAACAAACTAAAGTTGAACTAAAGGAGCTCATAAAACAATGTAAACAAAGCCAGAAAAAGAACAGGATGGAGAAAATAACAAGAACAAAAGGTTTTTTTAAAATAAATACATGAATAAGTAAAATTAAAATAATAAAATAATTAAATGGAGAAGCTTAAACAAGGTAAGATAACAATTCAGTTAAAAGCTAAGCTAAAAAGGTTTGTTCTGCAGCCCTCAGGTTCTCTGGCAGCTGGTCCATAGACCAGGCCTGTAGTGGAACGAGGCCTCACCAGAAGTCTTGGTTCTGACTTTAGGAACAACTAAGAGACCGGTACCAGAGGACCTCAGGGTCTGCGAGGGTTCATCATTTAAAAGCAGTTCTGGTAAGTAAAAAGGTCCAAGACCATGAAGACATTTATAAACCAGTAAAAGAAGCTTAAAATCATCCTGAAACGCTCGGGGAGCCGATGCAGCAGTTTTAGACCTGGTCTGATGTGTTCCTCTGGTCCTCATAAGAACTCTGCTGCTGAGTTGTGGAGTAGCCGACGAAAACACAAAGTTTTAGTGAATGACTTGTAAGAAATTCTCCTTTAAGCTACAGCAGAGGAACAAGACAAAAGAAAAATCTCTATTGTGTCATCTGTCCTCTGGGTTCAGCCCTAAACCATCACTGATTAATAATTTATGGCTCATCCCGTTATGCCACTTTACACAGTTCAAAGGCTTCACATTTGCATCCCAATTTGTTCAGTGTGGTATAAAGACACGCTCGGCCTTTTTGCATCAGTATTTCTCTCGTAAATGGAATTTGGGACGTCTGTCTACACATCAGCGGATAAAGAAGATTAAAGTGCGGGCACCCTGCTTTCCCTCCTCCTCCTGCATCTCGGACTCTGGTCTTTGATGTGTCTCATGATGCTTGTGAGGAAGCAGAAATGCTGAAATGCTGTGGCGATGCATTCAGGGACTCCGACATGCAGCATCATGGCCTCTGAAGAGGTTTCATCCTGTAGCTGAGACACGAACAAAAGGCCGAAGTAAAACTGAAGCAAATGGTTTGATCCACTTATTTTTCACTGTCTTTGACCTCTGAATGAAACGTGGTCTGTAAATTCTATTTATTTTATTATTTCTAATAGAATTGCTTCAGTTTTTAGATGTTAGGGTGTGATGAAAGACCAGTTTCTTTTTTGTTGTTTTTTTATTTTTAACTTATCTTCTTGTTTTTTAGGTAAAGTTTGATAAATGATCCATATTTATATCATGTTATTAAGTAACATGGGTTACAATCCTCAGTCAGCTGAAATAATAATTCTACTTTTATCTGTTATTTTTTATTATTTTAGCCTCATTTCAGTGATGAAGGTTGGATTTTTGGAGAATTGAAGTAAGACGATGGGGAATATTTCCAGCTGCTGGTTTAATGTTTTCTCTGAGACATGATGGATGAGATCACTTCTTTCACCTTGAAGATGACAATTAAATGATGAAGGATTTCATAACCTAAAAGAACCATTTTCATTTCTTGAATCGATAAAACAGCGACGGTGACAGTGTTTTTGGCCTTAAGTAAACATTTAGTTTAAATGTTGAGAAGACGAATGTGAGCAGGATTTTATGAGTAAAGAGGAACTGGAGCAACAGGAGGCGTTTTAGGGAAGACAAGCAGAATGTCAGCGTCCAGCTGAAGGAAGCTGGATTGGCTACTCGTCGCTAACGTCCTTCTGTGTTCAGAATGGCCGCTGGGTCGGACACTTTTGGGCCCAGACGTCTTTCTTTGCAGGGTTTTTGTTTTCCAGGCTGTTTTCAGGGCGATAACGCAGCGAACGAGCAGGACGAACAGCTGCTGCTGCTTGTTTTGTTGAATCCCGTCACATCCCCAGTATCTGGGCAGATATGTACAGTCTCCCTGCCTGTCTCTTTTCCATTGGTCTCCATCTGTTTTGTCTATCCATGAAAAGGTCTATTATGATCCTCTGCTCTTTGTACAAATGGAGACTAAGCAGAGGGACACCTCCCCACCGGCTCCCCACCAGCGCCTCCTTTCTGAAACCTTAGCCGTGGATTCCAAGGAGCAGGTCCAGCCTCTGCTTTAATTATCTGCTGCCAGCAGAGGGATCTTAATTTGACCAAGTTTTGAAATGTTGTGTCTCTAGATCTGCTGCAGAAAAGAAGCAGCGAGGGTGGAGGGAGGGGCCCTGCAATAGCCAGCTAATGTGATTGAAGTGGAAGCACCTGGCAGGGAGACTGTAGTCAGCTGCCACTGAAGGCAGCGAATGGGGAGGACCAGGTGCTGCACTCCAGCCTCTTAATTGTTGCCATGTAATAGCTTGCTTCAGTGGACAGTATGGCTTGGGGCTAGGATTAAAAGAGGGAAAAAAGCTGTTGCTGCAAGCAAGGCAGACTGCAGTCCACCCCCCACCCCCTAAAACCTCAACCCACAATGCTGATACACAGACACACACTCTTCCAGTGGTAATGAAAGCAGAAGAGGATGGGATGAAAGAAGGCAGGAGTGCTGTTTTCATTTGCTGATGTGGCTCGAGGAGGCTATCTGAGAGGAGCAGCCAGCATCGGGGGGGTTGGGGTGTCTTTATCTGCTTCTGGAAAAGCTGCTGGACGGAGCAGAATATCAGCCATGGGCACATCTGAGCCACTTCAAGCTCCGTTCAGGTTCACGTTTTAACCACCATTTCCTCCAACACCAGGCATTTAACATCTGTTTTCTAAGACACTTATAAGGAATAAAAAGGCTGTATTTTGGGGTGAGACTCTATTTAGTGTATTTGGAGTTTTTAGCAGGAAAGGATCAAACTTATCGGGACAGTTTTCCAGCAGCAGGAACAAATACGTCACCACATCCACCCAGAGCAGCATGGAGGAGCATCTACATGAGGCTTCCTCAGAGGTTTAGAAATGTCCAGCAAACTGTGAGCTCTGGAGGAAGAGCAGTCATCCAGCAACCGGAAGGTCGGTGGATCGATTCCAGGCTTCCCCTGACTCTGAGCTGAAGTTTCCTTGGACACGACGCTGAGCCCCACGTTGCCTCCTGATGTGTCTGTCAGGGTGTGAATGGGTGTAAACGCTTTGTGTGGAGAACATGACTGGAAAAGTGCTTTATAAGTACAGTCCATTTACCATTTACAGGTAATCTCAGTGACTGGTCATCTTCTCCAGGAAGACACCGCGGTGGACACTGTGGTGGACACCGCAACATTTCCAGTGTCAACATGTCAGCAGAAAAGCAGCTTCAGCTGTGATTTGTTCCAAGTTCAGGAAGGAAGCAACGGTCAGACAGCTGTGGACAGAGGTTGTTTCTGGGAGCTAGACTCAGAGTTGCACCAACAACTGTGACCGCAGACTGCTGGATGAATGAGAGCTGGGACAACCAGGGAGCTGCAACCAGGCTTTAGCTGGAAGGAGGATCAGTACCTGTGATTACTTTGTACTTGGTGTAGTTTTACATCGGCCTGCTTTGGTCTGCAGTGAGGTGCAGTCCTGCCTGATCACGTTGATGCAGAACACGTTGCTGAAAGCTCTCTGAAGCAGCTTTGTGAAGCATGTCCTGCTTGCAAACAGCTGTGTGAAGTCCAGAGACGAAGACGTGGACCTTGGTGTCGTTCAGTCAGGCGTGTCCAAACTGTCCATATGGTAGAAAGTGGCAGAGACGCCTGTGAAAGGAAGCTATGTTCTTTTATTCTGAGGTCCAGCAGAGTGGGACAGACTGGAGGTCTGGAAGTGATGCAACACTAACTTTATTTATTTATTCATTCAAATCCATTATTAATCCATTACAAACCAACTTTAGAAGGTCCATGTCCATGACGACCCTCTGTTCCCTGAGTCCGCTCATCCTAACAGAGTTTCCAGAAAGCCAAATAAATGGTTTCAGCCGGGTTAGAGCCTTTTATCATTAGTGGCATCATCCTGACTGGATGTTATTGGAGAAAACAAAGCTATGTTGTTTTGGCATTGTTCATTTTGTTGTGATACGGGTAGTCCATACATGTTTTAGTCATGTCAGGTTCCATGCTCCTGTACAAAGTACAGAAGCTGTTTAAGGACAAAGTTCTCCTTGAGGTAGAAAATCTTCACCACCAACCATCAGTCTTGTAGGCATTTTGTTGTGCTCCAGAGGTTGCTGAGTCGCTGCGAGTTGCTGAGTCTCTGCAGGCTGTCCAGTTGCTGAAGGTTGCTGAGTCTCTTCGCATTGTCGAGTTTTTACAGGTTGCGGAGTCGCTGAAGGTTGCTGAATTGCTGTCGGTTGCCGATTCGCTGTGGGTTGCTGAGTTGCTATGGGTTGCCAATTCAGTGTAGGTTGCTAAGTCACTGTGGGTCACTGAGTCACTGTGGATTGTAGAGTTGCTCCAGGTTGCTTAGTCTGCAGGTTGCTGGGTTACTTTGGGTTGCTGAGTCGCTGCAGGTTGCTTAGTCGCTGCAGGATGCATAGTGGCTCCAGGAGGCTGGGGCACTGTGGGTTGCTGAGTCGGTGCAGGTTGCTGAGACGCCGCAGGTTGTTTAGTCACTGCAGGATGCCGGGTCAGTGTGGGTTGCTGAGTCGGTGCAAGTTGCTTAGTCGCTGCAGGATGCCGGGTTACTGTGGGTTGCTGAGTCGCTGCAGGTTGTTTAGTCACCACAGGATGCTGGGTCACTGTGGGTTGTTGAGTCGGTGCAAGTTGCTTAGTCGCTGCAGGATGCCGGGTCACTGTGGGTTGCTGAGTCGCTGCAGGATGCCGGGTCACTGTGGGTTGCTGAGTCACTACAGGTTGCTAAGTCGCCGCAGGTTGTTTAGTCATCGAAGGATGCCGGGTCAGTGTGGGTTGCTGAGTCAGTGCAAGTTGCTTAGTTGCTGCAGGATGCTGGGTCACTGTGGGTTGCTAAGTCGCTGCAGGTTGCTTAGTCGCTGTAGGTTGCCGAGTCACTGTAGGTTGCTAAGTCGCCGCAGGTTGCTTATTAACCGCAGGATGCCGGGTCAGTGTGGGTTGCTGAGTCGGTGCAAGTTGCTTAGTCGCTGCAGGATGCCGGGTCACTGTGGGTTGCCGAGTCGGTGCAGGTTGAATAGTCGCTGCAGGTTGCCTAATCAATGCAGGTTGCTTAGTCGATGCAGGTTGATTTGTTGCCGCAGGTTGCTGAGTCGCTGCAGGCTGCTTAGTCGCTGCAGGTTGCCGAGTCACTGCAGGTTGCTGAGTCGCTGCAGGTTGCTTACTCACCGCAGGTTGCTGAGTCGCTGCAGGATGCCGGGTCACTGTGGGTTGCCGAGTCACTGCAGGTTGCTTAGTCGCTGCAGGATGCCAGGTCACTGTGGGTTGCTGAGTCGCCGTAGATTGCTTAGTCACTGCAGGTTGCTGGGTCACTGTGGGTTGCTTGCTCAATGCATGTTGCTGAGTCACCACAGGTTGCTGAGTCGCCGCTTGTTGCTGAGTCGCCGCAGGTTGCTGAGGCGCCGCAGTTTGCTTAGTCGCTGTAGGGTGCTTAGTCGCTGCAGGATGTCGGGTCACTGTGGGATTCCAGGTCACTGTGGGTTGCTGAGTCGCTACAGGTTGCTTAGTCGCTGCAGGATGCTTAGTCGCCGCAGGTTGTTTAGTCACCGCAGGATGCCGGGTCACTGTGGGTTGCTGAGACGCTGTAGGATGCCGAGTCACTGCAGGTTGCTAAGTCGCCGCAGGTTGTTTAGTCACCGCAGGATGCCGGGTCAGTGTGGGTTGCTGAGTCGGTGCAAGTTGCTTAGTCGCTGCAGGATGCTGGGTCACTGTGGGTTGCTGAGTCGCCGCAGGTTGTTTAGTCACCACAGGATGCCGGGTCACTGTGGGTTGCTGAGTCACGGCAGGTTGCTTAGCCGCTACAGGTTGCTTAGTCGCCGCAGGTTGTTGAGTCACTGCAGGTTGCTTAGTCGTCGCAGGTTACTTAGTAACTGCAGGTTGCTTATTCGCCGCAGGTTGCTTAGTCACTGCAGGTTCTTGGGTAACTGCAGGTTGCTGAGTCATTGCAGGTTGTCGAGTCACTGTGGGTTGCTGAGTCGCCGCAGGCTGCTGAGTCGCCACAGGTTGCTGAGTCGCTGCTGGTTGCTGGGTCAGTGCAGGCTGCTGAGTCCCTAAAGGATGCTTAGTAGCTGCAGGATGCCGGGTCACTGTGGG
Source organism: Melanotaenia nigrans (assembly GCA_037177435.1). NCBI lineage: Eukaryota > Metazoa > Chordata > Actinopteri > Atheriniformes > Melanotaeniidae > Melanotaenia > Melanotaenia nigrans. The sequence goes on along the minus strand of JBAFTC010000025.1, from coordinate 25,961,082 downwards.
TTGCTGAGTTGCCGTAGGTTGCTTAGTCACTGCAGGTTGCTTAGTCGCCGCAGGTTGCTGTGTCGGTGCAGGTTGCTGTGTCGGTGCAGGTTGCTGTGTCGGTGCAGGTTGCTTAGTTGCCGCAGGTTGCTTAGTTGGTGCAGGTTGCTGGGTCGGTGCAGGTTGTTGTGTCGGTGCAGGTTGCTGTGTCGGTGCAAGTTGCTGTGTCGGTGCAGGTTGCTGGGTCAGTGCAGGTTGCTTAGTTGCCGCAGGTTGCTTAGTTGGTGCAGGTTGCTGTGTCGGTGCAGGTTGCTGTGTCGGTGCAGGTTGCTGGGTCGGTGCAGGTTGCTGTGTCGGTGCAGGTTGCTGGGTCGGTGCAGGTTGCTTAGTCGGTGCAGGTTGCTGTGTCGGTGCAGGTTGCTTAGTTGCCGCAGGTTGCTTAGTCGGTGCAGGTTGCTGGGTCGGTGCAGGTTGCTGTGTCGGTGCAGGTTGCTGGGTCGGTGCAGGTTGCTGGGTCGGTGCAGGTTGCTTAGTCGGTGCAGGTTGCTGTGTCGGTGCAGGTTGCTGTGTCGGTGCAGGTTGCTTAGTTGCCGCAGGTTGCTTGGTCGGTGCAGGTTGCTGGGTCGGTGCAGGTTGCTGTGTCGGTGCAGGTTGCTTAGTTGCCGCAGGTTGCTTAGTCGGTGCAGGTTGCTGTTTACTCTCGTTTTCGGGGTCTGATTCGGGCTCAATCATGTACAGCTGCATGTTTCATGTTGACATTGTTTATTGAGTACTTAAATTACTTCAGTTTGTTTATTGCCGGCGTTTCTATGATGAAAACAGTGCGCACTCCCGACAACTAATGGCAGATGACCAATCAGAGGCAGCCCACATAAGGGGGAGGCGGGGCTCAGGGCGGACCATCTCGTTCAGCTTCTTTCTGCCTGAGGGCGATCTGAGGGCCTACGGATAAGATCCATATCCATAAAGGGCTTTGTGGAAATGCTGGATTAATTCTAATTTAATCTAAGCGTGTGGTGCCTTAAGACGATCATGAAGGTTCACAGAATTTTAGTTTACCACATGTTCCAGGTAGTAAAAGGTTCACAAAAATGATTTAGTATGTTTCTGCTCTAATGTAAAACTTAAGCCACTAAATTAAACATTTTTTTATGTCTGCTTCTGGATTTAGACTCTCTGTTTCTTCTCCCAAATAAACAAATAAAGATGTAAACCTTATTTCAGAGACTCTGAGATGTTAGCGGTGAACAGCTCCAGCAGGCTGGTGATGAAACACAATCTCCTCGAGTGAGATTGCGGCCACAGATGGAGCTGATGCAGCAATGAAGATCAGTGGGAGGAGGCTGAGTGCTGCTGCGTTCAGGGACCTTCAGCCTCCCCACTGCACCAGCTGCCAGGTAACCGTCCACAGGGCCTGAACACCTGTTCTCCTCTGGGTCCAGGACCAGGAGGAGCCACCAAGCAGAAGCAGCAGGAGGTTTTTCTACTGAAACAGCTCCGTAGTGTAGACGAGGAAATAGCCGTTACTTTTATTACTGAGGACCAAAGGTTGAAGTAAATTTTAAACCTTTCACAGAAAAGACAAAAAATGCGGCAAAATCAATGCTGACCATCATTTTTAAAAACCAGAACCCATCCCCCTACTACTGCACCTGGATCTGGTCTATCACCACCACCAGACAGCAGACCAGAACCCATCCCCCTACTACCGCACCTGGATCCGGTCTATCACCACCACCAGTCAGCAGACCAGAACCTATCCCCTTTCTACATCAGCATCCACATACCTCCTATCGACCTGTTCAAACTTGTTGGTGATCCAGGTTATTAAAGATCTCTGAAGTGACCACAGCAGTGTACGAGAGAGAACAGTCCTCTCCTTTATTGTTGGATCACCTGATAGTCTGGCCGACCCTCTGCCCCCATGCATAAACGTCTATCTCCGGCATTGAAACACATCTTTAAAAAGTACTTTCAGGGTTATGTGTATCATTGTGTAGCATCCCCTCTCCTTTTAAGTGGTAAATGGACAGAACTTAAACAGCACTTTTTCAGTCAGCTTGACCACATTCACCATTCACTCACACACTCATACCCCGATGGGCACATCGGGAGGTGACTTGGGATTAAGTATCTTGGCCTAGGACACTTTGGCATGTAGTCAGAGAGAATCTGGATTCGATCCGCCAACCTTCGGTTGGAAGATGACTGCTCCTCCTTCTGAGCTACAGCCACCCCGTCTGGAAACATCTGGGAAGTGAGGAGACCAGTTGCTGGAGTTTTAGGAGAGGAATGTTGTCCCATTCTGGTCTGATGCAGGATTCTCAGGTTTCATGATAGGTCCAGCTCTGTAAAGCTGGATTTATACTTGCACAGCGTCTGCCTGTGGCCAGTTATAGCAACACCACTGTATTCTCCGCGTAGGTGTAGGGTTACCATACACATTTTTCCGGCGTCAGCTACGCTGGCCCTACCGCACGCAGATGGTGTGCCAGTATACATCCAGCTGAGGAACAGGACCCCGATGGAAGGGTCCCAAAAAAAACAGAGGATGGCTTGGATATTTTGGCACCTCTCAGTTTTTGCCCATGAAAACCCTAAAACATGTCTACCGTCCAGCGCAGCGATGTGCGGCGAGCTTCATGGCTGGTGAGGCTCTGACTTCAATTTCGAATTGTAAGAACTAAATATTCTACTGGCAGCATAATGACCACTAGAAGTATTTAATAGCTCATCGGCATTCCTCTCTCTCATTCACACACTGACACAAACACACACACAAACATATTTGGCCTAGAAATAACCTATTTTATAGCAAGAGGAGACAATGAATAGAGCAGCATTGCCCCCTTCATGTGTTCTAAACAATCCATTCATTCTAGTCGGATGAAAGTATTGAAGTGTGAACCAACTTTTTTTTTAAATTTTACATTTATTTTTCATCTATTTTTTAAAAAGAAAACTGACATCCGTTTGTGGTCTTAGCTCGTTTATATGTAAAGTCCACGCACCCATCCTGCTCCACAAAAAGATCTGGTACTTGGTAGTAAAAGTTCTCCTCATTTTCAAGTAGTTTTACTAATATCTCCGCCTCTGAAGAGATAATGGGCGACCTAAGAGTTGATTTTTTTTTTTTATCTGTCTTATTCCACCTGTATGTTTATTTCCAATCTTTATGTTTTAGTTTACATAAAATATCCTCCGTCTGTGCAGTCAGGTGAAGGCAAGGCACATTTATTTGTATAGCACATTACAGTTGGGTGCAAGAAGCAAGTGCATTAAAAACCAACTTTAAAAGAAAAACAGTAATAAAATAGATTTAAAAAAATAGATCAAAAACCACAAAATAAGAAGCAGAACTGCTGCACCACATGACCTGCTGGCTTTAGCTAACACGTTAGCATGGCAGCAACAAGGAGCAGCAGAGTACTGTCTGCCTCACTTTATTACTTTTTCTGCAGTTTATTGTCTGATCAGCAAGAATAATAGTTACAGACTTCCATTAAAGACTACGCAGACTGTAGAAAGTCGTGGTTTATAATAAATCTTTCTGTAAACTTTATACTGGCGACATGCTGAGAAACAAACATGCATGTGCCATACAACCCAGCATGTCCAGGATCCAGCGCTCAGAGGCTCGGCTGCAAATAATATGAAAAATTACCGTCATACAGAAAATACATTTATAACACAGATCAGTGGACAAATATTAAAATTATTTTATGTGATAATTATTGTTTTTTTCATTGTGCCTCACCTGCCTCTCCTGACCTCATGTGACTGGGCCAGAGCTGGGCCAGAGCTGGGCCAGTTTGATGGGAATGGGACTCAAATATACTTTTACTTACAGGACATGCTGAGGTAAACTGAGAAGTTAAAGTTCAAGTTTGTTTACTGCAGGCCCAGCTTCCTGAAGTGCTGAACAATAAAACAACAACACCAAACACTGCACAGTTAATCTATAAACAATAACACTCAGTAAAAACCAAATGACATAAAACTGGAATAAAAAGGGAAAGCAGAGCAAAGCTCAGACATGTTCACAAGCCAGAAAAGTGAGCAAAAGTGAGCAAACAAGCCTTCTTCAAAACAAAAATGTTAATTATTATAATACTGATTAAATACATGAAGTAATTAACATGATTACTGTGTGTTTTATAGTTAAAATAC
>JBAFTC010000025.1:25937989-25956833 GCA_037177435.1 Melanotaenia nigrans | reverse complement strand
GGGCTGTTCTTATGACACCACTAAGGACTTGCAGTATAGACTTTTGGTACCAAAAAAGGTAAGTATAAAAGATGCTTCTCAAAATCAAGGAGGGTTTTTTTGTATTTGGAAAACTTGTATTGCTACATATAAACAGTCTCAATGAGGTGACTGTCTTGACAACAGTCTCACCATTAACACGGTTGAAAAATGAGCATGGCTATGAATTAGCTGGTGGCTTTTAGCTGCCTAAATAAGTTCATATTGGCAGTTTATACAGTGCTGTCAGAATTCTCTTTATCGTCAGGTAGGCTTGTACATACAAGTTATTTGCTGTGGTGTCATGGATAAAAATAAGCAGGAAAATACTATTAGAAATAAATGAATAATATACTAAAATAAAATTAGCTATAATATGTACATACAACTTGTGCAAGTGATAACTTAATATATAGAAAGGTGAAGTTAGTGACACTTTGATGGAGCACTTTCAACAGCAAAGCTAATCACTTTATGTTGACAACAAATAAGGCAAAAAACAAACTTATTGACATTTTAGATATATATTGCATTGAATCTGTCCATCTTTGGTTGGCTGCTTCTTGGGTGTGAGCAATGGATTATAGGTGTTTTACAAATGTGGAAGATACAAAGAATTATTCTTGGAATTTCACACAACAAAGGACTATCTTTTTTTAACAGATTCATAACATAACAGTCGTCCTGCAAGATTTGTTGACATGTCCCCCTAGAAGTTGTGACTGTTAAAGATCCATCACTGACTTTGAGAAGCAATTAATGTCGGTGTTGCTCCAGCTGAAGTTGACATCCTCTGAAGGATCATCCAGGAAAACGCACCACCCCCCAGAGATGTGTCTGACAATCTACCATCAAAGGAATCGTCTCTAAGGAAGTCCGTCCAAACCTCCATAAACCCGAGCCAAATCAGCGTAACCCAGAAGAAATTGTGGAGCCGTCATGCACAGATCTGGTCATATCCAAGGATGGCAGCAGTTTTCGCTTTGGGCAATGTGACTACATGACATCAAAGGGCAGAGTCTTCATCTCCAAGCGAACATCGGCTACATTCGGGCAGGATGTCGGAGACGGCCTAGGTATACACTACAAGCCCAAGCTTTTTTCCCCACCATGACCATCTACACGGGGAAAGACGAGCTGTGCAATTAAACACAAGGTGTGTTCATAGCTACTAACTATGCATTAGCAGAGGATTACCTGTTCTGGGTAAGAAGACAAACAGTTTTACTATGATCAGATGTGAACCAGCAGACACACACATCAAGGGTTCCAGGATCTGCCATCGCAGTGCTGACTTGCAGATGAGCACGTATCAAGCCCTGGGTGGATGGATCTTTGGGCAAACTCGGATGAGTGGTTCCAACCATCCAATGCCGTGGTGACGCTCGAGAAGCAGACCGAACTAAAAACTGTCAACCTTAGCGACCTGGTGATTTCCAGAGGAAACGCATCTGTGCTGCTGCACTCAGATGGTGGACTTGTGTCTGCTGGGTCAGCGCTAGCTCTATAATTTCCCATTCGGTCCAGTGTATGACAGGATAATCATGCTATAAAGACAGTTATTGTCTTACAATAGATGCCTTATAGATTAATCACTTTGTTGTTGTAATGGTACACCGATGTATTAGATTTTACGTGTGATGGTGAACCGATTCTGTAATGGCCACACAGACCTGTAGAGCAACGTGTTCATAATAAAGATGTGTGTTTACAAAGCACATCCATCGATTTCTCTAATTTCAATCATACAAACCATCTTTGACATACATTTTACATTTTATTCAGGCTTTGCAGGGGAAAAAGGGGGTGGGGGGTCAGGGGGGTGTGGATGTGTGTCTGTGTATACATGTACTACAACATTTTTGCTCGCCTCTTTGTATACTGTGGCAGCAAATGATGATGATGATGACCGCCACCACCAACAACAACAACAACACCACCAGCACCAGCACAGCCCCTCAACCAACACCCCTGCGAGCAAGAGGAAACGCTGTCAGATCTGCCCATCAAACAAAGACCGCAAAACACACATCACGTGTTGCGGCTGTGGCAAATACATCTGCAGAGGCTGCGCATGCATCTGCTGTCCTGCGTGTGCGCCTTGGACCGCTGAGCGATGGCACATGCAATGAACACCACAGTGCAGACACCAGCAGTGGTGCAGACGCGCAAGGACAGCACAATGGTTAAACATTCGGGTTTTATATCATGTGTCTAAATGCCAAAAAGATTAATGTTTTCCTAGTTTTCTTTTTAATGTTTAATCCAACATTTTGTATTTTTCTGCAGCACATCCTGCAAATCTGGTCGCAAGCATGCCGCCACCACCAGATCACCGGTCCATCTCCTCTGCGTTTCCAAACAGCAACCAGCTGGCAGAACCAGCTGTCATATCTCAACCATCTCAACAAGTCTATGGAGTCCAACTCCGGACCAGCCGCGCCATCGCCACCCTTCACACCTGTAAGTTCTGCAGTCAGAGCTTCCAACTGCCCAGCTTGCTGCGGCGGCACTATGGTCAGTGTCAGCAGAGGCTCCATCAGCGTTGTCCGCAGCCCATAGCGGGAAACAAGAGGACCAGGCTACAGCTCTACCCACCGGGCTGCAGCCCTTTCCGCTGCACGGTGTGCAACAGAGAGTTCAACCGCATGGAGAATCTGAAGACACACCTTCGCATCCACACAGGAGAGAGACCTTATACCTGCTCTGTGTGCTCCAAGTGCTTTCGCCACTCTGGAGCGTTAACCCGCCATTTCCGCATCCATACTGGAGAGAAGCCTTACATCTGTGGACAGTGTGGGAAGTCTTTCAGGAACTGTGGTGGGCTCAAATTCCACCAGCGTTCTCATAGCATGTAGCTGCAGTAGTCTGTAAATCTTCAAGTGTAAGCATCTGCTTTTATGCAATTCCTGCAGTGTTTTAATGTAATATTTTTTTAATGCACAAAAGACAAAATGCCCTCCATTTGCCATTTAGCAGTTTTTACAAACTATCGTACCTGAAGCTGTTTATTGACGTTTCTTGTCAGACGTCTGATAATTCCCATATACGGATCTGAACATTTCGAACAGGACAGAAAAAAAAGTTGCAAAAGAATATTCCCTTATCAACATTTCCTGTGTGTCTCGTGCAGAAATGCTGATATAAGATTTGGGGTGATTATACATAAATGTTGTAATACTGAGTCTACACTTGTCAAATAAGAAGACATTCTCTAGCTGGAAGATATCAGATCAACTAGCTTGTATGTGTGTCACAGCTCATATCAACATTCAATATGTTCAAAATCTTTTACTGTAATTCCAAGTATTTTTTTCACCTATTTTTTCTTCATTTATTTTATAATTACATAAATAAAGTCACTGGAAGAGTGTTTGGGTTTCTTGTCATTTCTTTTATGTGATTTTTATCATGCACATATTAATTTTATTAAACTAACTAAGCTATAGAAAATAGCATGACTGGGTTAAAATGGATATTCAATATAAATGTTGATTAATAAATAATCTTATCTAGAAAGAAACACAAATCATGAAGAAGAAGCAGTTAAGTTCACTGCCGAGTACAGACTGAAGGAGATGATGTGTTCCTGGTAGAGGGTGACTAACAATACATCAGCATGTAAACTCAGATAGTTGCTTTAATACTTACTTGAGTCCCATCCTTCAGGGACACCCACCCAACTTCTCTGCTAACACAGTATCTGCTTGACTGGACGTGTTGGATTAGGAGATTAAACCAACTAGTCGCTTCCTGTGTGTTTTTTGAATGATGACATCTCACTGAAGTCAAAACAATATGTTCAAGGATCAGGAAACAGTACAACAAAGTACATCATAAACTTTGTTTATTGTCTGCACTGATTCTGTTTATTGTTCATATATACATCTTCTGTACAGTCCTCTGAGACAATTTGTTGTGATATAGGGCTATACAAATAAATTTGATTTGATTTGATTTGATTCATGAATGAAAATGGTAAAATTAAAGAGTTAACTTGGTTAAAGTTCCATTTTTCTAAGTAAAACTTTAACTTTTACATTTTACATGTTTCTATTTTTAAGCAGTCTTATTAAAATTACAGTTATAATCTGTGATTTAAAGTCACGCATTTGATCGTTCCAAACAGAAAAACACTATGTCATTCTTAATGCAACATAACATTATAACTAAAGATATTTTATGATCTTAAGGATACAGATTCTGGTTTGTAACAACAATTACTCATTTATTATCATTGCATTTCACCCTTGTGGGGTCTCATTGAGATCTCAAACTAAACGCAATCCATTCCTTTTCCTGGACTGTAACAGCACAAATGATTTGACATGTCTCTGTCAAATTATTATGTAGCACCTCTCCCATTTCTGCTTCACTGCATATCTTTGCCATGCTATTGCAACTGGACTCTTTACACACAATAATCCCTTTCTGGAAATGACTGGAATAACACTATTACTCTTGCCGTCATCATGTCAAAACCTTTTCAGTGTCAGCCTGTCTCACAGAGTATGGGTGACCAGACCCACAGCTGTCAAAATTCAGAAAGTCAGAAAAAATTAAGATTGTTGGCTATGAAAAGGCTCCACAGGATAAATGGAGGGGGACGAGAGCGTCAACTGAAAAGTAAGGTGAATTCCAGGGAAGTCAAACACTAGGAATTTATGCTGGGAAACCTCCTTGTCCGGTTAAAAACAACATTTTTTTTTAATTATTATTATTATTCTTGAGAAGTGTGAGTGGTATGCAAACACTGTCTCGCCTTCACAGACCTGAAAGAAAAGAAAATCTTTGCAGGTCTCTGAAACTATGGTAACCTTAGGGCCCCGCCCATAGAGACACCTTGACACGCACCTGAAAGAAACTTGTGCATATGCACGAGGCACAGGAAGGTAAAGGAGGGAGACAAAGCAGGAATGAGTAAAGAGTGCTGCTCTGCTCTGTGGGTGGTAAAGGAGTGGGATCACTGGATCTGACAGGAGCTATTTGACTAATCCAAAACAACAGCTGTAAGGTAGGGATCGGGGGGGGCAGTTAGTTGAGGAGGATTTTAGGAGAAGGAAGTGGAATATTAAAATGAATTCCGCATGTAAGCCCTGCAGCGAAAGAGAACCTAAACTGCAAGTAGAAATGGTTGGACATGACTAAAAGAAAAGCAGAGGGTGAGCTAATGTGAAAGCTGCTATAAGGGGGGCAACAAGGGGAAGGAAAGACTAAGAAAGACAGACAGAAATAGCTTGTTGAACCTAACATGGTACCTTTGGGTTGCATCCATTAACCTCGATTGGAGGGGGTTTTATAAGCACACACCACCACACAGGTGAGAATGATTACACACACATGGACATACACCATCCTCATGCATACACCGGCCTTCATTCAACATCTGGTTGAATTTTGTAGGGGGAAGCTACAGTTGGGTGGTCCTTGCTTCTCTAACATGTCTGTCCTGTTAACACGGCAGGTCACCTCCCTGCAGGCCAGCATCTTTACATCTTAACATGTCATCTTGGTGCAATGCGGCAAAAGTGGCAGCCCAATACGGCATAAGGACAGGCAGCAAAACAGGATGAAGATGGTGGATATGTGATTAGCCTTTTTAAAATAAAAAAACTGAGGCATACAAATTTTATAATTGCCATTAAAATTTTGTGAGGCTAACTTCTTGGCATATAAGGTTTTATTAGTTAGTCAGTATGATTAGAAATCTGATGTTTTAACATTAAAATTGTTTTTACTTTAGAACCCAGTCACCCAGAAGGATTTAAATGTACCATAAACAAGTCAATGGCCCCATTAAAAGTTGTTGACTAAGGCTTTGTAACCGATCACACACATACATTTCCATGTCAACACTAGAGCAAGAGTCACAATGAATCTGCACCTCCCACCAGAAGCTTCACTGCCAGCCATAACAGTATAATCACCTACTGACTGCAAAACCAAATAAAGTCGGCCCATTGAAACTGAAACAGTTAACATTTCTGTAAATCACTTGAATTTTAAATTAGATAAAAGTTTGTAGAGCATTAAACATTAAACATCTTAGCCCCCTATTGACGGCTTAAAATAAAAGTTGTGAAGGTTGCTTTCTCAAACTTGGGATGCTGGTGGGCAGCGATGGCGCCAAAAATGTACATTAAAAATAAATTATCTCAAAACTTTATCCCTCCTCAAATTTCACCGTCAAAATTAGCTTATACACCTCAACAGTTCTCTTTATCTGAAATTTCATAGAGTAATTAATCAAACACACTGCATACTTTAAAGGTTTCTCAAGCTACTGATGTCATGTGTGGCGGCGGAGGTGAGGACCCAAATGCAGGCAGGAGGCAGAACTGGTGCAGGTAAAAGGTTTATTACCCAGGAAACAAAGATAGGGAACCGCAGACAACAAGGATAAATCCAAAGAACAAAAACCATACACGACAAAATGGGAATCTGACAAGGAATGACTGAAAACTAGGAGTACTTATACACAGGGGGAGTAACAAGACACAGGTGAAGTGGATGACTAATTAGACCAGATGAACTAACGAGGCAGAAACAGAAAACCACAGGACACAAGGGAAAAACTAACTAAACATGACCAGAAAACCAAGAACATGAACATAACACACACCAACACCCAGAAACCATGACAGAAGAGTAACATCTCCCCAGAACTGCTGAAAACCTTCTCCCACCGTTCTATAGAGCGTACTGACGTTCCTTTTTAGCCTGGCTTGGGAACTACAGACTAAGCAGACAGCTTACAAATGAATCACCATTAATCACCATTATGCCAGAAATCTGCCATTTGTACTGCATCGTATCACCAGAACGAGCCGATGCTACAGTAAAGGTCAACTCAGCTTCTCTTGGGTAAATGTCAGATGTCCCAGGGTCAGTAAATGCAGCATGTAATGTTGTTCTGCATCATCTCTACATGTTCTAGATCAGAATGCAAAATTCATCCAACATCATCTCACCAACCGTCTCCATGGTGATAATTTCTGTCCTAAAAGCAGCAGATGTGACGACTGAAGTTAAACCTCCGACACTGATGAAGAAACTCTGATGAAACTGATGATCTGGATAAAAACACAAAGGTCTCATCTGTACCCCCCTTTTCCTGGTCAGTGGTCCTGGCCCCCCATCAGAATGTTTCTAGACCCGCCCCTGCATAGCTGCAGTATAAACTCTGTCTACCACCAGCAGCTACTGTTAGAGAAGGTCCTGCCAACAACAGGACTTCAGGGTAAATATGTGACGGCCTCATTGAATCTGTAATGAAGGCTTTTAGTGTTGATCTTGTACAGCTTCAGGCTTTCCAGGATCATGTGTGTGGCGTTGAGTCAGAGGCTTTTTGGTAATCAGTCCAGGCAGTAACAGGTTGGTCTGTCTCGGGCAACAGTTCTCTCAACCAGCAGCTGGTGTTTGGCTCCTCTGGTACCTTTACCAAAGCCTTTCTGTGTCTCTTTCATGTATGATCCATGTGCCGCTTATCTTAGCCGCTCTGACGCCCGACAGGAGCTTCCATGTTGGGGAGAGACAGGTTACCGGCTGATAGCTGGATGGGACTGTTCCCTTCTGGGGATCTTTCAGTATGAGGACTGTCCGTCCCTCGGTCATCCTTTCAGGGTGGGGTCATCAGCAGCTGGATCATTGGTGCCGCTAGGTGCTCATGGAGTGAAGTTAGCGTCTTTAACCAGTCGGTGTGGATCATGTCCAGGTGCTGTCCAGTTCTTCATACCTGAGATTCTTTGCTGCCAGCCTGATGGTAACTGGACCTTGTCCAGGGAGGGAGCTGTGGTCCACTCTTAGTTCTTTTAACCACTGTGCTTTACTGTTATGTGATGCCTCCTTCTCCCATATGTTTTCCTGTATTGTTCAGTCTCCAGCCTTGGTGGGTTAGCGTGGTATTACCTGCCACTGGAGGACACTTCAGCTAGGTTAGTGGAGAACAGCCGGTTTATTTTCCTGGCCTCTATGTCTCGTGTATCTTCTCAGTCATGCAGTTGATGTTAACTGCTACTGACCTATGGTCTTGTTTCCTCCTAGCCGTAGCATTAGCGTGTTGTATCTCCTCAGTCTCGAACTGTAATAGCAGATACTGTTTGTGTATGCTGGAACACTGAGCTACAAGTTGTTTTGATGTCTGTGTAGAATGTGGGTATCGAAGTACCCATATATGCCACATTCTCTTCATGTAGCCCCACCCACTAGGTTAAGTAGAGTAGTAGCGTTCCAACAGTGCTTTGTTTGCACCTCGGACTTGAAAGCATTAATTACCATTTTGCATCCTTTGCTTACAACTAAAACCTAAAATCAAATGTTGGCAGGTATGTTTACAAGGCATGGAGGCCCTTATTGGCTCGACTGAGGAGGTCATCATTTTAAAGTGTTAGCATCCACATGGATTACATCGATGGGAGTTGAAGCAGGCAAAACAGACTCAGGTGTAGTTTTACTGATATGATCATTACAACATAAGTATAAATAATTACTATGAAGAACACTTGAGTGGGACAATGCTAATGCTAATGTTTAAGCTAATGATCTGGCTGCTTATCCACCAGGTATTTACACCCCGGACAGGACGCCAGTGGCTGATACTGATCTTTTTATCCGTCACGTTTTCCTTCGCCAGGGAAGCAATGACGTTCGGGTGCTAACAAATGAAAGAACTGAACACTTTTGAAGTATTCAAACATGTTAATGCACAATCTTTAAATTTTAATTTTATCTTTTATTATTTCCACAAATATCTGTTATAAACAAATTTTTAGCCGGTTAGTCTGATTTTCAGCACTTCCATGGCACAGACAAATTAATTGATTAATTATCCGTTTATTTGTTGGCCATCAAAATTAAAATGTTAATGAATCTCTTCAGTTTCAGGGAAAGTCAACGTGACATCGAGGACATGCCGAAGAGTATCAGGCCCTCCTATTGGTTGATGTTAGGTTTGATAAACAACTTAAAGTGAAAGATTGAACCCATTAAACTTTAAAAGTCTGCATAAAATAAAACCTTTGAGATTCAGAGGACTAATTTCAGAGGAGCGCACCGAGCCACTGAAGCGCTCCTCATCCTCCACGTCACCCGTCAGGTTGTCGATTAATCAGAAATAAATTTGCTCGCCTGCTGCAGCTTTCTACGACACACTCCGAAGCATTTAATATGGGAAAGCAGGAGCAGGAAATAAAGAAATGAAGACAGTAATGAAAATAAAATTTAACTTCAAATCCTGTTTTACGGCCCCCATGCTACCTGTCAATCATTGTCCCGATTACAGATGAAGAATGGAATATCTGAGGTTTTAATTCTCTGAGCCGGCTTCATCCTGCCGGTGCTCAGCTGCCTTTGAGGGGAATGTCTCTTAAAATGTCTCAGGGAGCTGTCTCTCCATTTGACAGCCCTCCGGGAGAACAAAGGCTCGGCAGTAATGCAGGCCAGATCAACCGCCTGCTTTTCTATTGAGCAAGGTGCCAAGAGGCAAAGGCTTTTAATGCCCAGAGCGAGCCATCGCCACAAGGGACCGTCTTCAAAGACTAATGCAAAGTGAGTCATCCACCAGCAGTTTCATCATTAGTCCCCCTTTAAAACAGACCTCTTTGGTTAATTGTTTGCTGTTGTGTTTTGCATCTGAGCCTGTGTCAACAAACAAAAATCATCTGAAAACAGGAGCAACCTAAGAGCACAGCAGCCTGGAACAATGTAGGATGGGGGGGGCTGTGCAGCCATCTGTTACCCCTTCACCTCGCCTCTCATCTAGCAGGTCCCATATGTCCCACTCCGTTCTGCTGGGGTCCCTCGTGTTGCTGTTTTGTTGTTTTTATTTATTTACACAAGACGACTGAGGACTTTGCTGCTGGTGCCAGGCGCAGCCAGACAGTTCTTGGAGGCTTTTTTTTAGATGATCTGGCACTGATACAGCATCCAACAGAGCTCCGGTCCAGCCAGAGGACAGAGGGACAGCAAGGCCATCTGTGGGACAGATATGGGAGACCTTCCCCAGATTGTCTGTTTCTGTATCAAATGATGCCAAAAAATACGGCTGTTGCTGAAATTCATCCCAGCTCCATCTTTAACTTTTCCTCTCACCTGCTCAGTACAGAAAACGTCTGTCTTCCCCTGAGAGACGATGGACTCATTACATCATCGTATTGTTTTAGTGTCTTAGTGTCGTAAAAAGGCCTTAAGTTAGCTGTAGCCCTGTTTCCACGCTGCAATCCGTTGATTGGTTGAGAAAAAAAGTCCCTTCCTGTGTGACCTGGATTAAAAACAGAGCAGGAACGGCTCCTCGTTTCTTTTAGGTGGTTAAATCTGTTTAAAACGGCGTCACGAAGCACCGCCAAGAAGGAAGAACACAAGCTGGTGGACGACCTCCATCCTCCTCCGTAGTTTCTGAGTCGTGTTCTGGTTCTGCTCAAAGGAAGCGCTGCGATGGCCTCACGCTGCTACGTAGCTGCAGGTGAGGTTACGCTCGGCTGTGGGTTAGGGTCTGAGCAAACTGGGCCAGAAATTGACACGAGCTTTATTGTGACCGTAAAGTATTAAACTGGAAAGTGACTCTAAGGTGTGTGTGCTACCACTGAGTATATTAAACTCTGTAGTTTGGGGTTGAGGGTTTTATTGGACCTGATTTTGGGGGTGATGTTAACTGGCTGGTGGTGTTTGGGTACATGGGTACACATGCACCAAGCTGAGGATCCTAGAAGAACTTTGACGGCATAGATTGGACTTTCTTTAGACTCTGGTTTCTCCCAAAGTAGGGAAGGGATGTAGGCCTGTTTCAGTTGTTTACTCATTTTCATAAATACTTTGTGTTAGCTGCTGTCACATTAAAAACATTACATTAGCTACCTTTATGGAAACAAACGTTACATTTTAGAAACATAACGAAGTCTTTATGTTTAGGAGGGCTGGGAACAGGGTGCTGGGACCATCGGTCTTCCAGAATGAAAAACTGCAAGTCATTCCTCTAGTTTGGCAGCCTGTCTGGCAGCTAGTAAAGCAGTCAGTTAGCTGCATACGACTCCTTGCTCTGTGAACCAGCATCAGATAGAAACCAGTACAAACAAACCAGTGAGAAACCAGTAGGCTTGTTGGGAAGCGTGGCAGGAGAAAAAGAACATGGTAGCACAGCTCAGGTACAACATAGAGCAGATAAAAGAGGCGCCTGAAAAGAATTAAAAAAAGAAACACTGGTTTAATTAATGCTCCCTAAATCCAGATAAAACACATTTCATGGTATTCAGAGACACAAATTTAAAAAGCAGTAGTTTCGGTAGAGTAAGAAAAGTTTCTGGGTTTTAATAATATTGATGAAAATATTTCATGAAAGTCGCATATTGATAGCATAAAAACAAAAATAGTAAAAACAATAGTTGTGTAACATAAAGTAAAGGACTCACTGAACAATAATGCTCTAAATTTATTATATAATTCTATGATGGTTCTATATCTGACTGACACGCCCTCACCTGCTCAGACCAAGCTATCCTCTCACTCCAGCCAGTCTCACCCGTCTCCCATTTACTCACCAGTCCTTACATCCCCAGCACTCGGACCAGATGTTCTTACCCGCATGGATCCCGCTCCTCCCCCGCTCCTCCCCCGTTCTCTGCGGAGCTCCAGTCAGCCTGCTTGAGTGAGACGAATCCGTTCTGTTCTCCATTATAATAAACGTACGTTAAGCTTCTCTCTGAGCTCCATGCATGACCCTGACATGCTGAACTGAAATATGGGATCAAAATGTAAACAGACATTATCCAGTTTTCATTTTACAGAAAAAAGGATTAAGAATCATGAATGGAAGCAGATACAGAGATCCATCCAGAACATGATTTATAGCATACAGTGGTCTCGTCGTCTACGGCATGTTGATGTGTGAAGTCACGCTGAAGGTTTGCCAAACAACAAAAAAAAAGAAAAGTCGTTATAATTTAAAAGGATATGAAATATTTAAAAAAACTAAATTTAGAAACAGTGTTGGAGTCAGTTTATGGAACAATCAAGAACCCAAAGACATAAAATCCGTTATTGTGTTTAAAATCTTGTTAAAGACTTCATAAGAAAATGTAATGAATGAGGCTCATCTGGGATGTTATTTTGTAGATGAAGCTGTTTTTGTTTAAATTTTTATCATTATTTTATTATTTGTTACCTAAACCTGTCTTATTATTGGGAAGACAGGAAACGTCCTCCACCTGTTTCCTTTTATAAACCAGAACAAGTCCACAGCGGCCGCAGGTGATGGAGCCGCATCCATGATGGGAGGAGGAGCAGAAGAGTTATTGCTGCTGGAATCATTGTGTTTACTTAGTTTTCAGTTTTTTCTTTTCTACAAATAAATGTATACATCATGTAATATGTAAGGTGTTATTGTTCATATGAGGGTTTATTGACATCATTTTAAGATCTGAAAAGAACATCACACGTAAAAACCTGACAGAAGTTGGACTTTGTCTCAGGAATGGTTTGTGACGCTGTGCAGAGATACAAGCAACACCCTCCACTCTCAGCAGAGTCAAAGAAAGCATGAAACCAAGGCAGCGGCATGTTCGACCAGGTGTAACGTCTGGAGAGCCGGATGCTGATGTAGAGCCAGAGAATGTCCCGGAGGTTCAATTACGGAGCTCCCGGTCCTCTCCCCTTCGTTAGCTGCCTGCCGGAGCAGACGCTGCCTCCGTCTCGGTGGCTGCTACACCGAGCTGAGCCTCTGGGACAAACTTCCCTCCACCCTAATGATCTTCCTCTGAACGCCTCGCTGCCTCTGTGTGCTGTTATGTGGTTTGTTAATATGCTCTGCACGCTCACCTGAGCAGGTAACCTGATGCTCAGGTGAGGTGAGTCCACACAGGCTGAAGGGATTGTACTGGGAAAGGGTAACTTTTTGTTTTTTTTTTCTGTGGCCTTTGATTAAATGTAAGTGTAGCTGCTAAAAGTCAGTCACATGACCACCGCGTTAGAAAGGCTTCCCGTATTAGGACCCTGTCCCGCAGGAGACGAGCCATAATCCACGTCCAGGTCCTGACATCTGGAACCCTAACGTTTAAAACCAGGTCCATCTCTTTTGCTTCTCATCTGTTTTCCTCCATTAAAACGATGAAGCTGTGGGTGAGAAAAACAAAGATCTTGATGATATGGCTCATGAGAAACAACACTCTGAGGATCACATTTAGCAGCAATCAGCCTCATCTCTGTTACAGCACATCTTAATTCCCAAACCCTAGATGCTGATGAAAATTTCATCTGCTCACTTATTTGGGTAATGGAGATGGAAATTAGATTATACCGGCTCTTAGCTCTGAGCCATCTGGGACAAGATGGATGTTTGTGACTTGTCATCCTCACAGTAGTGCTGGAGAGGATTTATCACAGCGAGCATCTTGTAGAGACGACGATGTGTGTGGTTGTATTTTTATACCAAACATGTAACAGGGATTTACGCCTGTACCTTTCACGCTGTAGAGATCCATTAATGAAAATCCGTCACTGGTCAATATATATAGTTGCTTTGAAGCTTGTGTAGGTTTCAAAACACTTGTTATCGAGCAGCAGTGGCTCAGGTGGTAAAGCAAGTTGTCCAATAACTGGAAGGTTGGCGGTTCTATACCCACTCCCCCAGTCATTTGTTGTTGGGCAGGACCTCCGTGCTTCTAGTGTGGCATCGTGGTGTATGAATGCCGGGTGGTGGTTGAAGAGGCCGAGGGCGCGGCTTGGTTGCCACGTTTCCACCAGGGATGACTTAGGAGTGGACGAATAATGGATAAAATGTAAAATTCTTTATTATTATTGCTCATTTTTCAGAAGCAACAAGCCCAAAGGCAGAAACTAGGATTTATGTCAACCCTTGCTAAACCTGTTGGGACCAGACATCCTAGTGGGACCAGACTTCCTAGTGGGACCAGACATCCTAGTGGGACCAGACGTCCTAGTGGGACCAGACATTCCATTAGGACCAGACTTCCCAGTGGGACCAGACGTCCTAGTGGGACCAGACGTCCTAGTGGGACCAGATATTCCATTAGGACCAGACTTCACAGTGGGACCAGACGTCCCAGTGGGACCAGACATCCTAGTTGGACCAGACTTCCCAGTGGAACCAGACGTCCTAGTGGGACCAGACATCCTAGTGGGACCAGACATTACTTTAGGACCAGACATCCCAGTGGGACCAGACATCCTAGTGGGACCAGACTTCCCAGTGGGACCAGACGTCCTAGTGGGACCAGACAGTCCATTAGGACCAGACTTCCCAGTGGGACCAGACGTCCTGTAATCAGAACTGTTGATTCAGGGAACACCAGTCACCATTTTATCTCTGAAGCCATCCTGTACTCCAGTAAACACATAAACACCTGTTAAACCAGGAAGTGTCCACTAAAAGTAGTCCCGTAGAATAGTTGCTCCTCTAGTCTCCCATAAAAGTTTATCTATAAAACTTTGATTTTTTTCTGAACAGTCTGTTCCCTCAGACAAGGACAACAGACAAGAGAGACCAGAACAAAGTGATGAAACCACCTCAGCTCCTCTTAAAGAAAGCCCCAAAGCTCTCAGCGTGGACCCACCCCCTTCATCTAATCATACTCCATTCAGGTCACCCTCCCTCTCCCCATCCTCCCCACCCCCTGTGGACTTCACCTCCCAGATGGAGGAGCTGGTCACTAAGACGACCAAACTGACCCCATGTCCCAGTCCCATTGTTACGCCAGCTGATTGTCACCACCTGACTCCAATCCTGAGTGCAACCCTCCGCTCTTGGTTCCTGCATGGGATTAGTTGGAAGGGACACACCGCCGCTTTCGCCGTTCTTATTGGAAGCAGTTGGACCTATCCCAGCTCCGGAAAACACCCTCCAGGAAATAAAGCCTGGAGTCCCATGTCAGTTGAGGAGCAACTGTTGACACAGGCGGTCTGCTCCCGGCCTTCAGAATTTGTGTCAGTGTCCTAGAGAATCTTGTCTTTGTTTTGGTTTCTAGTATTGAATAGTGTAACCTCAAGCCCTTTTGGCTTCGCTTTCTGTTATTGTTATACCTCGTTTGGTTTAGAGCAAGAGTTTCAGTTAGGTAACGTTAAAACTATTATATGCTGGGCTAGATACTCGCGGTACGCGTGTTTTCTTTTTAGTTTATTGGAGCTGCCTCCTCGCGGTTATTAGCGTAGCAAGCCAGTTTTATTTTCACCTGTAGTATCTTTGATTTCGGTTTTGGCCTGCTGGTTTTGAGTTTTGAGTGGTTTTGTTTTGTTCATTTGTTTGAGCAGCTTCATTAACCCCAGCATCTGTTAAGTGCCGCCAGCTACCTATGTTCTTCCTGTGCCGCTTACAACAATAAACTTACTTATTTTCCTTTAAGACCTGGCCAACACCTCTTTTGTTACACCTTTCCTCCCGAGTCTGGGTCGTAACACTCATCTTTACACCCAGAACCATCCCACTTCCTCCTCCCCCACCAGTTCCCCAGCGAGCTCTCACCAGTCGTCCCAGCGCCCACGTCCCCTCCCTCCAGGACGGAACCAACTCCTCATCTGTCTCCAGCCTGATAACAACCAGCATCTGATGGATCTGTGCTAGTCCAGGATGCAGCTATGTGCATACTCATGGCTCTCCAGGATAAGTCGGGCCCGACATGCTGGTAGTTTTCTTTATCCCTGTTTAACACAAAGACTGATAAATGTACAGAGAAGCCAGATTTAGCCAATACATTCTATACATTTTTCACATCTCATGTTCATTCCTCATCAGACTGCCCAAAACAACACCTGGCCAGGTAATGTTTTTAGCACGCTGAAGCTAGCTAAGCTAAATGTCAGGTCATGTCAGATCAACATTTTAATCAATGATTTTATTACTAAGTTAATGTCTAGTTTTTACCAGAA
The DNA here is from genome assembly GCA_037177435.1 of Melanotaenia nigrans. NCBI lineage: Eukaryota > Metazoa > Chordata > Actinopteri > Atheriniformes > Melanotaeniidae > Melanotaenia > Melanotaenia nigrans. The sequence continues at coordinate 25,940,945 of JBAFTC010000025.1, read as the reverse complement.
AGCTGGTCAGACACAGAAAATGATGCTTGTTCTTATAGAAGCAACCCCTCCAGACTTCAGCTCTGTGGGTGGAGGTAGATCACATCAGAAAGGTGGAGGATGGGCTGTTTGCTTGAATGACTCCCTCCAATGCAGCAGATCTCTTAGAAACAACTTTGCTTCATTGGAATATGTGGGAGCCTCTAGATACTTTTCTCATCATGGGAATGCGAAAGGACATGCCTGCTTCCCCAGGAAAGGCAACCCTGCTGATAGAGAGCCTGTCAAGAGGCTTGTGTCCGTACACCGTCTTTGAGGTGGGGACGTCACGTCATGGTCTGCCATTGCAATAATCCACTGCAGGAGCAGCTCCATCAGGCAATGCAACGACTTGTTGGGTGGAGGGAGGGGGTGGGGCAGCCGGCCTTTTCTCTCTGACCATGTTTAACTTCTCACATGGTTTTTGAGAAATAAGAGGAGGGCTGGACGGTTTTAAACCAAAGTCCAGGTCTATGTGGATTCAGAGTTTAAAGCTGGATAGAAAAATGTGAATGGTGAATTTGGTGAATGTTTTGAGTCAATGTTTATTATTTTCCTGATGTTTTTGTTTTTTTTAAATTTCACAAAGGTCTTTTTTTCTTTTTTTCTTTAAGGATTTATGGAATCTTTATTATTCTGTGTTGTACAGCCAACAGTAAAAAAACAATCAGTCACAAACACACAAATAACATATTTAAAAGGATTATAATAGAAATAATGAATTATAAATAAAGAAAGAAATAAAAATTAAAACTCCTTCTTCAACAAGGTGATGGCTGCAGGGACAAAAGAATACTTTTGTCTGTTAGTCCTACTTCTTGGTAGGATGTACCTGCGCCCTGATGGAAGCAGCAACAATTCATGATGGTGGCTTTGGTCTGACACTCTGGCTTGATGCAGGGCTGAAAGGTCATCACTAAAGGTTTGTTTGTGTGGAAAAGCTGAATTCAAAGCAGATGTTGACGATCAGAACGCTGTACTACAGTCCACCGGAAGAAAGTCTCCACATTCCTCCGTCTTATTTATTTCTCTCAGACGAACTGAAACATCTGCGGAGGAATCCATCCACTGCTCGGCTGAAGACTGAATGAATGCAGATCAGAGAAGGCATTTGGAACATTTCTGCTGCTGAGTGACATTTAATTCTAGTTTTAGAACATCTTAGTTTTTTTTCTAAACAAAGCTCTGAATATGACTCAGAACATAAAAGCCATTACAAAATAATGTGTTCCAGTTTAATGCCAGACATTATTTGCTTCTGAGTGGGAGTCACTTTTCTGAAAATGGCCGTTTGTAAAATTATCATTCAGGCTTTTAATGTAATTGCTATAAAATGTTGTTTTTCATATTGTAGGTGATTTTGAGATGACACATTGGTTGCCGTGGCAGCTGAATTGTTCACGCTCAGTTGTGATTCTGAATTCATCCAAAGGCATCTGGAGGGATGAAACATATTCAGATATTATATCCTGATGTAACAACAAGTTTTTTCCTTTTCTGTCTGAAGGCAGAAGTTAAGCTGCTACACCATTATGTCACCACGTTACTATGTCACCATGTTGCTATGTCAGTATGCAGCCAGATCACCATGCCGCTATGTCACTATCCCGGTATGTCACCACATTTATATGTCACCACGTTGCTATGTCACCATGCACTATGTCACCATGTTGCTATGTCACCATGCACTATGTCACCATGTTGCTATGTCACTATGCAGCCAGATCACCATGTCGCTATGTCAGCATATGCATCAGTTTTTCTAGAATTCTCTAGAAGTGTTATTTATCTTGTCAGGGTCGTGGCTGATGTTTCCTTCTGGATCTCTGACAGAGGGGATGGTTTCTTTTTTTCCTGGTTTGTTTTTAACTGATTAGCCAGGAACCTTCCAGGTTTGTTGCCAGTTCTCCAAACAAAGTCTTTGCTCCAGGAATTGTGTTTTTATCTGTTATTTCTTTGAGTTCAGGTTTAGTTTTCCTTGTATGGTTCAGTGTTTTCTTCCGGGGAGACATGGTAAGCTCCTCTAGGGACTTTAAAAACATGTGTTTTTTGAGATGTAAACACAGACTTAATTGTGTTGAAAATCACACATACTGTTGATACAATTTGTATTTTTATTTTATTGTTTTAAACAGGATTTTGAGGGTAAAAACGTCATACTACGCCCTCTACAGGGTAAGACCAGGTTGTGTTTTTTTGTGACAGAGAAGTCATCTACGTTTTAGACTCTACGTTAAACGCTTCAGGACCACCTGCTTCATGTGTAGCTGAGGAGGTTCAGGAGGGAAAGTCTTCCACCTGAAAGTCGCTCTGTGGCGTAGCTGCTTGGTGGATCTCGCTCTGCATCTTGCCAGTGAGCTGAGCTGCTGTCAATCAATTCTGTCTGTGCATCCTGACCTGCCCTTTCTGATCACCCCACACCTCCCACCCAACCCAAGATAAACACAAAGATCTGCAAGCTGAATGGTAGATACTACATGTCCTGAGCGTCTGCAAACACTCAGCAATATGCACTTGAAAACCAGTGTTCCTAGTTTGTGTCTCTGCTTGTTGACTTTCTCCAGCAAGCTCACCTGTTTCCGACAGCAACACCTGCCGGCCTGGAAAATGCCCCCAAGCTTTGTTTGACTACGCAGGGAGGCTGTGTTTACTCTAACGCCTCCTGCCCTCCTTTCTGTTCTCCTCTCTGTGTGACAATGATGTCGATAAGAACAGACGGCAGCCATGATGGATGGAAAGATAACAAGACCTCTCACGTCAGGCCACTGGTCTGGTGGGATGAAAACCACACCTCTAAAAACAAGAAGGGATTCCAGAAAAGAAACATTATTTTTTCTCCTTTATTCTGATGGATGGATGGATGGATGGATGGGTGGATGGGTGGGTGGATGGATGGATGGATGGATGGATGGATGGATGGATGGATGGATGGATGGAT
>JBAFTC010000025.1:25829385-25840892 GCA_037177435.1 Melanotaenia nigrans | reverse complement strand
ATGGATGGATGGATGGATGGATGGATGGATGGATGGATGGATGGATGGATGGATGGATGGATGGATGGATGGTTAGATGGATGGATGGATGGAGCGATGGATGGATGGTTAGATGGATGATGGATGGATCAGGTGTGACCAGTAAAACCAATCAGTCGGAGGTGGGCCGGCTACCTGTACAACCAGGTGGAACTGGGAATGCTGGCGTTTCCGTGGAGTGAACAGCACACCTGAACGCAGCAGCTCGATGTGTGTGTGCTCTGCAGTGACTCGGACACGCTGACGTTGGCTCTGATGGTACCGGACAGCATCACCACCTGGACCGCCACGGCCTTCGTCCTGTCTGACGAGCTGGGTCTGGGGCTCGTCGAGCAGCCAGCACAGGTTTTTATGTCACTTCCAGGACCTTTCCTGATCTTCCTCATTTATTCATTTAACCGTCACGTCTCCCGCAGCTCACGGTTTTCCAGGACTTCTTCCTGTCCCTGAATGTCCCAGCTTACGTGATCCGAGGAGAGGAGCTGGTGCTGGAGGTGATTCTGTTCAGCTACCTCCAGCAGGACCAGGAGGTCAGCCTCTTCTTCTTTAAAACCACGTATGAGCTGAGAATGTGCATGTGTGCCGCCTGAACCTGGACTCATCAGGCCTCAGTATTATGGGATGGATTAATTGTGAGCAGTGCATCCATCAGTTCTACGGTCTGCTGGAGCTGCTGGAGCAGATCAGGTATCAGGTCAGGTCCAGACCATCGGGAATGGATCATCCTGCTGGAGGGGAGGAGGTCCCAGAGTCCAGGTTCTGATAAGTTAACTATGTGATGGTGTTTTTTTATATTATTATTTACTGGTTTGTAGAAGCGGCGAGGACCAGGTGGACCATACCTGCAGCGACCAGTTTACAGTTTTAATCAGATCCTGTAGCAGGAGGTCAGAGGTCATGGAGGAGGTGAGGTCCCCTAACCCTGCCCACCCAGCAAGCTGCAGGGAGTCTGGTTCAGTTCTGGTCACATGGCTGGTCTGACGTCTTGTTAACGGCCATGATGACGCAATCACAGCTTTAGTTTTAAGTCCTTCAGCTCAGAAAAGAGACACGTCCACGTCTCCATGTTCCCCCGTCTTTGTCCTGGTTGAACCGGGTCTGGACGGACTCTCTGTCTTTGTTATCAGGTCACTGTGATTGTTGCAGCGAGCGAGGCCTTCCAGTTCGTCTTCCCAGACAGCGAGCTGCTGTCCATGTCCAGCGTCCGCCAGCTCCACGTGGAGGGTGGGGGCGGAGCCACCGTCCTGGTTCCCATCAGGCCGCTGGTCCTCGGAGAGATCCCCATCTCTGTGAAAGCCATGTCCTCTGCAGCGTCTGACGTCATCCGGACGACGGTGCTTGTCAAGGTGAAGAAAGCCGAAGACTCGGCAGCAACGAGCAGCCTGAGGTTTCTGTTCCTGCTGGACCAGGAAACAGAACCGCTTATTAACCCGGTTTAACATTTCCAGCTGAACACCAATCAGGCTGCACAAAGCAGATTTACTGCTGCGCTACAATATTAGTGAAATCAGTGGTTCCCAACCTGGGGTCTGGGATCCCCTATGGGCCCCTGAGGCTTTGAACATTCAGAGCCATTGAGATTAATGTTCACACACTGGCTCTATTTCAAGAAGAAAGTAAAGCTATATGTTCAATTCATCACAGGACGGGACGAAGCCTGAAAGCATGAAACCAGCATGGTTTCAGCACAGGGTGGGCCGGGGGTCCGTGGTGGAAGCTGGGGTGGGCCAGGGGTCCGTGGTGGAAGCTGGGGTGGGCCGGGGGTCCGTGCTGGAAGCTGGGGTGGGCCGGGGATCCGTGGTGGAAGCTGGGGTGGGCCGGGGGTCCGTGGTAGAAGCTGGGGTGGGCCGGGGGTCCGTGGTGGAAGCTGGGGTGGGCCGGGGGTCCGTGCTGGAAGCTGGGGTGGAAGCTGAAGTGGGCCGGGGGTCCGTGCTGGAAGCTGGGGTGGAAGCTGGGGTGGGCCGGGGGTCCATGCTGGAAGCTGGGGTGGGCCGGGGGTCTGTGCTGGAAGCTGGGGTGGGCTGGGGGTCCGTGGCGGAAGCTGGGGTGGAAGCTGGGGTGGGCCGGGGGTCCGTGCTGGAAGCTGGGGTGGGCCGGGGATCCGTGCTTGAAGCTGGGGTGGGCCGGGGGTCCGTGCTGGAAGCTGGGGTGGGAACCACTGAGGTAAATGATAGAAAATGTCATTTTATCTCCATGATGAAGGAACAAATGAATCCAGGGTGTAAACAGGTTATACTGAAAGGTGTGGAGGCGGATGCTGACGCCGGCTTCATCCCTCCGTCTGCCATTTCCTCGGCAGGCCGAAGGGCTGGAGCGATCCTTCTCCTCCTCGCTGCTGCTGGAGCTGCGTGCATCCCAGACGAGCCTTTCCAGGAGCTTCTCCTTCAGCTTCCCAGCCGGCGTCGTAGAGGGCAGCCAGAGGGCCTCGGTGACCGCCATCGGTACGATATCACGGCGGGGAACAGATCAGCTGATTCCTGATCTGTTCCCTAAACTTCTAAATAAACCCAGCTTGTGTTTTAAATGCTGGAAATTGACCAGATTATAGTGAATTTATGGATCCAATCTGAGAACTTTACAAGCTAAACGTTAGCTGGACATGCTGTTAAAAAGCAGCCAGTCAGCTTCGTCTGTGTTTTAGACTAATCAGTAAATATGACGGCGGTGGACAGAAGGACCGTTACTGAACCTTTATTTAACCAGGAGGACCTGGCCAAGGTAGCAGCCAAACCCCAAAGTAAATACATTTTACATTTTCATAGTAAGACAACAAGTACATAGTCAGAAAAACTTCTTCTCTGGTTTTATTCGTAACGTCTAAAATTCATCTCATTCAGACACTTTTGCCTCTCGGAGGAGGAGACGTTCCCAAACTTTACAACAAATCAGACTGGTTTGGTTTTAGGTGTTTTAGGTGATTTACTTCTGGAGCTAAAATGTTTGCTTTAATTTATTATTTATGTGTATCGGAAACACTCGGGACCGTGGGTCCTGAGAAACCCCGCCCTTCTTTCCCTCTAGTGGTAGCAGGTGGTAACTACAACCAGACAAGTTCTGGTTCTGGTATACGGTTGTAAATCTGTGCTTTACAACAAAGATAAAACAACAGGTTTTTCTTTCACTGAGTGATGTGAGAAAACTTCTGGGAGTTTATCCCAGCTGGTTGCATAGAGATGAGGAGCAGGGTTAACAGGCAGGAAGATGGAGGCGATGTGGCCGTTCGTCAATAAAAATCACACATCCAAAATCCAAAACAGCCACAGATGGACCTGGATCCGAAGGGATGGACCTGGATCTGAAGGGATGGACCTGGATCCGAAGAGATAAGAGATGGACCTGGATCCGACCTGGATCCGACAGGATGAACGAGGATCTGAAGGGATGGACCTGGATCCGACCGACAGCATATAAACAGGGAGCTGATGGATAAATAAGGAGTAGGGGGAGAATGGGACCAGGAAAGAAACCTGAACCTGAACTAAAAACTGATTAAACCAAGGAGAAGACACCAGGACCAGAACCGAAACCCCCGAGCGTTTTCTGGTGGTCTGGTTCCAGAACAGAACGTGTAAACTACGGTAGAGCTGGTTAACTTGCTGGACAGATGATGTTGTCATGTTTCCAAAGTTCTGGTAGAAGATGTTTGTACGATGGTCTCCAGACTCACAACCAGCTGTTCCGTTATGTCGCTGAATGTCTGTTTTGACCTGTTTCCATGGCAACCAAGGTGATATCCTGGGCCCGTCCATCACCGGTCTGGACTCGCTGATCCAGATGCCGTACGGCTGTGGAGAGCAGAACATGATCCACTTTGCACCGAACATCTACATCCTGCAGTACCTGAGCTCCAGCGGACAGGCCGACCCGGAAACCACCAGACGAGCCACAGACTACATGATGAGCGGTACTCCAGCACACATCTAGACCAGTATCACTCCTAGAGCACAGGTTGCTCAGCACCCAGTTAGGAAGAGTTCTGTCACATCCTGGCTGAACTCCTCTGGTGTTCACCTTGTTTTCCATCCTTTCAGGATACGAGCGGGAGCTGTCCTTCCAGAGAGCCGACGGCTCCTTCAGTGCCTTCGGGGACCAGGACTCCTCAGGAAGCACCTGGTATGTGATAAATGGCGCGTGGCTTTAACCTCCCTGGAAACATCTCATGGGAGGAACTGTGTGTGCAGGCTTTCTGCGTTCGTGCTGAGGTGTTTCCTGCAGGCGCGACCGTTCGTCACCATCGACGCCCACGTGCTGCAGGCGGTGGCGACGTGGATTGTGGGCCAGCAGGGGGCTGATGGGAGGTTTCAGGAGGTCGGCAGGGTCATCCACACGGAGCTGCAGGGAGGTCTGGACGGGCCGGTGTCCCTCACAGCCTACGTCCTCATGGCTCTGCTGGAGGACAGCGACATCAGGGTGAGGGTCTGCTAATGTTGGGGTCAGAAAGGTGTTTCTAAGGCTGCCGTGAGGCTGGACTCAGTTATCGACTCATTGCTGTTACGCAAGAAAACAAGAAAATGATTTCATGTCCATAAAGCTGCAGCCCCACAGTCCAGCCAACACTGAAGGGTTTGTGGAGCAGGGAACGACAGATGAACCAAGAACCATGGAACTTTCTGCCCTCCTCGTGGTGCAGGCCGGGTTACACTGCATGTGCCGCTGCCCTCTGGTATTTATGTTGTGGGAAAAGGTCTCGCAGGAGGTTCATTTAATAGAAACCAGACCTGGTAAATCTTTCAGGAGATGGTTTTCTCTTTTAGGTCTGCATCAAAAACTCCTTATGGACTGCTTGGTTAGCCAGGACTCTGTTTAATGCCCAGCCCCCAGGCGCACCTTTCTGCCCTGTTCTCTGTCTGTCAGGCTCACCATTCTGCCCTGTTATCTGTCTGTCAGGCTCAGTATTTTACCCTGTTCTCTGTCTGTCAGGCTCACCATTCTGCCCTGTTATCTGTCTGTCAGGCTCAGTATTTTGCCCGTTTTTTCCACCTATCAGGCTCAGTATGCTGGCCAGGTGTCTGCAGCCCTGATGTACCTGGAGACCCGACTGGCTTTGGGCATCTCTAGCAACTACAGCCTTAGCCTGCTGAGCTACGCTCTGGCTCTGGCAGGAAGCTCCACCACCGAAACAGCGATCAATGATCTCATTGGACGGGCCAGCAAGACAGGTACGATAGTGGAAAGTAGTTTAAATGAACAGTTTAAAGAAGCTTTCGTTGTTTTATTAGCCATCTGTTAATTTTTACACAGAGATTATTACAACCTTGATCCTAATGAGATGTTCACATGGTTTTATGGTCAATAGTGTCAAAGTGGCACTAAGACCCAGAAGGACAAACACAGGTGCAGGTGTTGTAATCAGGCTGAGATCCAGGCTGAGGTGGGTCAGCTCGTTCCCACCTCCAGTGACCAGAGCTGTCCCATGGTTGGACAGCCCAGGCGTGGTATTCTATTCTATTCTATTCTATTCTATTCTACTCTATTCTATTCTATTCTATTCTATTCTATTCTATTCTATTCTACAGTCATGTAACAGACGCTTTTCTCCAAAGCGACTTACATTTCAGAGTAAGAACAACACAAGCAATGATTAACAGGATGGACGTCATAATTAAGTGATAGTCAGACTGTTGGAGTCCAGTTGGACCAGGTTCTGTCATGTAGTGCTAGAGGCTGTGCTTATAATTTATTTCTTCTACGTGGAAGCGGGTCTTCTACGTGGAAGCGGGTCTTCTACGTGGAAGCGGGTTCTCTACGTGGAAGCGGGTTCTCTACGTGGAAGCGGGTCCTCTACGTGGAAGCGGGTCCTCTACGTGGAAGCGGGTCCTCTACGTGGAAGCGGGTTCTCTACCTGGAAGTGGGTCCTCTACCTGGATGTGGGTCCTCTAAGTGGAAGCGGGTTCTCTACGTGGAAGCGGGTTTTGTACGTGGAAGCGGGTTCTCTACGTGGAAGCGGGTTCTCTACGTGGAAGCGGGTCCTCTACGTGGATGCGGGTCCTCTAAGTGGAAGCGGGTTTTCTACGTGGAAGTGGTTTCTCTACATAGAAGCGGGACCTCTACGTGGAAGCGGGTTTTGTACGTGGAAGCGGGTTTTGTACGTGGAAGCGGGTCCTCTAAGTGGAAGCGGGTTCTCTACGTGGAAGCGGGTTCTCTACGTGGAAGCGGGTTTTCTACGTGGAAGCGGTTTCTCTACGTAGAAGCGGGTTCTCTACGTGGAAGCGGGACTTCTACGTGGAAGCGGGACCTCTACGTGGAAGCGGGACCTCTACGTGGAAGCGGGTTTTGTACGTGGAAGCGGGTCCTCTACGTGGAAGCGGGTTTTGTACGTGGAAGCGGGTTTTGTACGTGGAAGCGGGTTTTGTACGTGGAAGCGGGTCCTCTACGTGGAAGCGGGTCCTCTACGTGGAAGCGGGTTCTCTACGAGAAAGCGGGTCCTCTACGTGGAAGCGGGTCCTCTACGTGGAAGCGGGTTCTCTACATAGAAGCGGGTCCTCTACGTGGAAGCGGGTTCTCTACGTGGAAGCGGGTTCTCTACGTGGAAGCGGGTCCTCTACGTGGAAGCGGATCCTCTACGTGGAAGCGGGTTCTCTACGTGGAAGCGGGTCCTCTACGTGGAAGCGGGTTCTCTACGTGGAAGTGGGTTCTCTACGTGGAAGCGGGTCCTCTACGTGGAAGCGGGTTCTCTACGTGGAAGCGGGTCCTCTACGTGGAAGCGGGTCCTCTACGTGGAAGCGGGTTCTCTACGTGGAAGCGGGTCCTCTATGTAGCCAGATTTAGAGCAAAATTAGCTTGAATAGACTTAATTATTAACAATAATACATGGTTGAATTTTCCAGGTTTAGCCTACGACTAGTAGCACCAGTGTCAGTATAGACCTGGAAAATCTTACTAAATGAAGAAGCTTCTATCACGTCAACAATGCCACCCAACATTAAATAGATCAGGATGTTACGTCTGGACGGTTAAGCAGAACAGACCAGAAGAAGACCGGTGGGTGGGTGGGGACGTAAGATCTGGACCTGAGGCCTGGAGATCCCTACCAAGGCTTGGAAACGTCTGTGTCCCACATCAGGTGTTTCATTTTCACCCCAAGCCCCCGTTTCTTTTCTCCATGATTTACTGTTTTACTACTTTTACGTAACGAAGCACAGAGATGGGACAGCCGAGTTCATTCAGGCCAGATCACTTCACAGCCAGATCCTGGAGGTCCACAAAAACCTCGTCATGCTGGAAGAAACGCAGGAAAAACTGGAGGCTGTCCAACACAACAGCCAACCGTCAGTGTTCTGGACAACGATGTGCACTTTCCTCTAATAAATATAATTAATAAGTCCAGTATTATCAATACTGTCGGATAAAATCAGGAAAGACTCGCACACTAAAGTACATTTTCAGAAGAGATTTAAAGCCGAGTCAGATCTTCCTCCGGCAGCTCGTTCCTGAGTTTAGGAACGTTGACGGGAAATTCTCTCCTCTGGTCTTTAACCGAGGCTCTGGGGTCTCAGACCTCTGCCAGGCTGGTATGGGTGTACGTTGTGCACATGACCTGAACCAAACATGTCTACAAACAAAGAACTTGAACTCGTCCTGCCTACATTCCCCCAGCACTGCATCTACTTCACACTACGTTACCCATGATGCACTGCACTCTCTGGCATGACAAAGCAATATTAAAGAAATATTTTTGGGACTTTTGCGTTTGTGGAAAAATCAGCTGTTTGTGTTTGTGTCTGCTGGTTAATGTAGCTTAGTTTTAGTGGGATGTTGTGGTATCTATAATAAAAGTCCTGTGTTTATGAACTGTAGATGCCGGGGTCGCTCTCTTCAGCTTTATGTTCAATGTGACTGAAAAACACTTTAATAACCAGAACTGGATTCTTTGGCTCTAGCAGCAAACGTCTCAGCCTATAAGAGCTCCGCTGCATGATTGAACCTCCAGTCTCGTACTTCATCTTGTTGTAAAAGGACAGTGGCCAGTCTGTTGGAGTCTACTGCTGGGATTTAACCCCATCCAGCTGGATCTCAGCTACTACATCATCTCTGAGGAGATGGTTTGATGGGCCAAACACTCATTGAGAAGTTTGTTGGACTTGGCTGGACTTGAAGCAGCATGGTGGAAGTGTGCAGATTATTTAGGAGCTGTGATAACCTCAGAGACGAGTCCATGGACCTCCGGGTTGTTAGGAAGCATGCCGAGCTGCATGTCTGACGCTCCACCCTCCGTTGGAAGGAGACTTTGGCTGCTCCATGTCGGAGATGTAGCGGGATGCTGGACGATGAGCTCTGAGCTGGTGGTGTAAAAGGTTATGATTACTTCAGTAGATCTACCCTAACCCTTGGGTTTCTTCTCCTGACAGGTCCTGGTTCCAGGAAGCATTAACAATGCGTTCCTGGACAACCTGATTCCAGATACTTCCTACTCCGTCACCGTGTCCGCCCTGTACGCCGACGCTGAGGGATCACCCGTACGGGACAACGGAAAAACACGTAAGACTCCGACTCGCCATCATTTCCAGCTACGTTGAGGCTCCTTCAGATAAACTTTTCTGTCCTCCGCAGATTTCCTCCCTGATCTGACCTTAGTGGCCAAAAATGTCCATGCACATTAAACAGCCATAAAATCATCATAAATCAATCATTTTATTTCATTCTTTTGTCATAAACATTTTAAGCAACTTCAGACCTGCTGAAAACTACCAAACGCAAAATCATTTTAAGATTTTTAACCCTTTAAATTCCAGTTTCCTTATTTGAATTATTTATTACAAAATTCCCACAAAAACATGAATTATTTTGCCATCAGGGGATGGGCCAATGGTTTTGATCAGTCTTGTAAATTTCAAAGATTAGCAGCCAAATTAACTTTGTATTTTTATGTAGTATGCACCGAAAACTGCTATAAAATAATCAGAAATCAGTATATTTATTCCTTTTCGTAAATAACAATAATAATAATAATAATACATTTTATTTGTTGGCGCCTTTCTAGACACTCAAGGTCACCTTACAGGATAAAACACAAAAACAAATCAATAAATTAATAAATTAACGGATACATAAAACAATAATAAAAGCAGTGTGAAAAAAATGTAATTTATTTCAAAATGACAAAATTCCTTGGAAGTTAGACAAACCTTTTTTTTTTTTATCTGACAAAAACAATAAAATAATTGTTTAATTTTAATGAACTAAAAAGACAGAAATAGAGATCACGATGAGGACAGAAGAGGCAGCGCAGTGACGGAGGTGGTCCATGCGGCCGTTAAATACATCGCAGCGGCTCAGTCTTCTTCTTCGTTCCTTTAAAAATAAGAATTTTGTTCATGTGTCAATGTTTATTTATTTTAATGCTTTAGGTCCACAGATGAATCTCTGTCCATTGTTTTGTTGTTGGATGGAGGGACTTCCTCTTCTACTCTTCTACCAATCATGCAAATCATCTCCTAAACCCTTTTTACTTTTTGCCCGTTTTCTCTGTTTTGGAGTAACTTCAGTAAAATGCTGAACATTTATTAAACTTTCTAAAAGACTCCTCAAGCTGGAGGGAATTTAAGCTGTTTCCAGAAGCATTGGACCAAAGGACACAGGGAAACTCAACATAGCAGAACACACACACAGAAAAACATATTATACAGTCAGTCGACCAGAGAGTGTTAATTGCTCTCACAGTAACTCACCTGGGAATAAGTAGAAACTTAAGCTTAAGTTATAATTACCGACTGGAGATATTTTTCACTCTGAGGCAGTGGGTGAGTGTAATGGTAGAAAAGGTGAAGCATTTGTGGGTTTTCCTGTTATTACTGGTGCATTCAGAGACTCTCCGTTGAAGTGAAAGTAAAGTAAAGGGACAAAACTAAAACCTGACGTCCTGTTCAGCATCTCAACAGACGGTTCCTTCATGTTTAAACGCCCCTTAAAGTGAAATCAGACTTAGAAATGCCGTGATAAGTAGGGGTTCTTTTGTTTTCTTGGTTTAGATGCTTTACATTGTAAATTCATTTAGTTTTACTCCTTTAGATATGATGGATGTTCATAGAGCATTAAAGCTTATAGAACCTAACACACCACACACACACATTTTATTAAGCTTGCAGCAGACCTGATAGCAGAACCAGTAAAGAACATTTTATCTTGCACTTTATCGTGATGTCATTTCTACTGTCTTTGTTCTTCCTGTGTTGAAAGGAGGGACCACTGACCCCTATTTCTAAACTGTATTTTAACAAAAGTTCTTGAGTTTTTAGACACTAATAGTATTTTGTCTCTACATCATGCTAGGTTTTAGAAAACAGCACAACGGCTGCCATTAAGCTTTTGAATGACATTACTGAAGCACTGGACTGCAAGAAATATTGTGCAGCTCATTTACTGATTCACCTAAAGCAACTGACACAGTAGGCCATATCATCTTGACAGAAAAACTCTGATACTGGCTTATATGAAGATGCTGTGGGTTGGTTTTGTGTGTCCAGTTTGCTGGGTCTTCTACCATCCTTCCTGTGTCAAAGGGTGTCCCCCAAGTCTCCATTTTGGGACCATTGTTGTTTTCCAGATTATTTATATATATATACATACAGATCTGGTTGGAGTTGAGGAAGCAACAGTTGGTGAGCGAGGTCAAGGGACAAGCATGGTGGACTGCAGAGACACCATGTCAGCCTGGCAACAGTTGGTCTTGAACAAGCCGCCACCTGAATCAGACCGACTGATCAGAAGAAACAGATCAGATTCCATGACCGAGCGGAGATGAGTGGATGTTTGGGAAGCAGCACTTTGTTCCACTGCTGAAGAAGAAGAGGAACCACAGCTCAGAGCTTAAGAACAGGTTTATTTTCAAACTAGTCATAATAGATTAAAGTAGCACAAATTGACATGATTAATTAAAATATAAAGAATATAAATGATGAGTAATGTCCCGTTAGTTATCTGTTTGAGGCGAGGAGGATGGATGAGTTGGAGGATGCAGCCTCAATGTTTTCATCATCCACCTCAAGAACCTGGAGAATAATCCTGTTAATGCTTTGGGACATGCATGCCATAAAGAGAGGACAGGCCAATGATTGGTCTTTTCTGGACAGAATACTTCTGGGGAGTGATTCCATTATCCAATTTAATATCTCTTAACATTTTATTGGTTCAATAGGGACCAATTTGAACGCAATTTGTTCGTGTGTGTGTTGCGTGTGTGTGTTGCGTTTACGGTTGCCTAGAGACAGACACACACAGGCGCTGCTCACAACACCTGCACCTTTTTAAAGTGTCATCTGCATCCATCCATCCATCCTCCATCCATCCATCCGTCCATCCATCCATCCATCCATCCATCCGTCCACCCATCCACCCATCCGTCCATCCAACCATCCATCCACCATCCATCCATCCACCCATCCACCCATCCACCCATCCGTCCATCCGTCCATCCGTCCATCCATCCATCCATCCATCCATCCATCCATCCATCCATCCATCCATCCATC
>JBAFTC010000025.1:25671703-25681724 GCA_037177435.1 Melanotaenia nigrans | reverse complement strand
AGTACTTGTGGTAGACTGAACTTTAATTGAACTTTTGTCTTTCTCTGGGCTGAGAATCGAGCTACTGTCTTTCTCAGTGTGGCAGTCGTTCCTCCTTTTCTGTGGGCTGAATGTCCTTTTCTTCTTTTTATTATTTTATATGAATGATTTTAGGCATTATTTTTTAAGCTAGAAGCTCTAATGTCAAAATGATCTCTATCTCCCTGACGGCAAAGCAACCAACGCTACAGTAAACATGAACCCCATGACGCCATGAAGGAGGTAATGCAGCATTTACCAACAGTCCTTTTTCCAAGTCCTTTTAATAACCCTGTTCTCTGTCATTTTCGCTTCCTTCCAAGTTTGCTGTTTACTAAATGCAGCTGCGCCACCCGCCTCCCGTCAGAGGAGATAATCTAGTTATTGATGTAAACATGGGTTTTACTGATGCTGACACATAAGAAAGATACATTGTGCATTTAGCTGGCAGCTGAAGCTACCGGTGCAGTCGCATTGCAAAAGTCTGTCTTGGACAGACGTGCCAAAACCAAAACGGTTTAATCTGGGCCCAAAACTGAACTATGTTGTCAAATGGTGTACCGAGTCAATCAGAAACACGACTGAGCAGTCAATAAACTAAGGCTACTACCAACTAGGCATGTGTATACAGTAAGCCTATGTAAAAATAAAGTACAAACATATAAAATGAGAAGTGTATTACTCAGCCACAACATAATTTCTCTGTACTGGGTCAGGCCATAGGACCTCATCCACATCACAGGCCACATTTTGTCTGGCCAGGCAACGAGGAGAAAAACCCCTCTTATGTTGAATCCAGGCCCGTCATGCCGTAACCAGACCTGTTATCCCGTATCCAGGCTTAGCATCCTATATCCTGGCCTATCATACCGTATCCAGGCTTGGCGTATCTGGGGCCGTCATGCTGTATCCAGGCCCGTCACCAGGCCTAGGCTTAGTATGCTGTATCCATGTCCGTCAAGCCGTATCCATGCCTGTCATGTCGTATCTTGGCTCGTCATGCCGTATCCAGGCCTGTCATACCATCTCAAGGCTTGACATGCCGTATCCAGGCCCATCAAGCTGTATCCAGGCCTGTAATGTCGTATCTAGCCTTGGCATGCCGTATCCTGGCCTGTCACTCCGTATCTAGTTTCGTCATGCCTTATGTAGGCCTGCCATGCCGTATCCAGGATTAGCATGCTGTATCAAGTCGCGTCATGCCGTATCCTGGCCTGTCATGTCTTATCTAAGCTTGGCATGCCGTATAATTCTAGGAATTAATAAATATATCCTAGGAATGAGTAATGTCATCCTACTAATGAGTAAAGTAGTCGTAGGAATGAGTAAAGTCATCCTAGTAATGAGTAAAGTAGTCGTAGGAATGAGTAAACTAATCTTAGGAATGAATAAAGCAATCCTAGGGGATGAGTAAAGTAATCCTAGGAATGAGTAAGGTAATCACAGGAATGAGTAAAATAGTCAGAGGAATGAGTAAAGTAATCCTAGGGATGAGCAAAGTAGTCCTATCAATGACTAAAGTAGTCCTAGGAATTGATAAAGTAATTCTAGGAAGGAATAAATTTATCCTAGGGATGTGTAAAGTAATCCTAGTAATGAGTAAAGTCATCACAGGAATAAGTAAAGTCGTCCTAGTAATGAGGAAAGTAGTCATAGGAATGAGTTAAATAGTCCTAGGAATGAGTAAAGTAATCTTAGGAATTAATAAAGTAATCCTAAGGGATGAGTATTGTAATCCTAGGATTGAGTAAAGTAATCCTTGGAATGAATAAAGTAATGCTAGGGATGAGCAAAGTAATCCCAGGAATGACTGAAGTAATCCTAGGAATGAGTAAAATAGTCCTATCAATGACTAAAGTAGTCCTAGGAATTGATAAAATAATTCTAGGAAGGAAAAAATTATCCTAGGGATGTGTAAAGTAATCCTAGTAATGAATAGAGTAATTCTAGAAATGAGTAAAGCAACCCTAGGAATGAGTAAAGTCATCGTAGGAATGAGTAAAGTCGTCCTAGTAATGAGTAAAGTAGTCGCAGGAATGAGTAAAGTAATCCTAGAAATGAGTAAAGTCGTTCTAGTAATGAGTAAAGTAGTCGTAGGAATGAGTAAAGTAATCCTAGGAATTAATAAAGTAATTGTAGGGGATGAGTAAAGTAGTCCTAGGAATGAGTAAAGTAATTCTAGAAATGAGTAAAGCAATCCTAGGAAAGAGTAAAGTCGCCATAGGAATGAGTAAAGTCATCCTAGTAATTAGTAAAGTATTCACAGGAATAAGTAAAGTAATCCTAGGAATGAATAAAACAGTCTTAGGGGATGAGTATAGCAATCCCAGGAATGAGTAAAGTAGTCATAAGAATGAGTAAAGTAATCCTATGAATGAGTAAAGTAGTCCTAGGAATGAGTAAAGTACTCCTAGGAATGGGTAAAGTAATCCTAGGACTGAGTAAAGTAGTCGTAGGAATGGGTAAAGTAATCCTAGGAATGAGTAAAGTAGTAGTAGGAATGGGTAAAGTAATCCTAGGACTGAGTGAAGTAGTCTGGAGGCGGAGTTTTGTGCTAACTGAGTTTGAGTCGTCTCAGTGAAACAAGTTAAACAATATTACAATGATCAACAGGAGAAACCATGTTAATGGTTTAATACTATTAAACAACCTGTATGTGAACAGCCTGATAAACAACAACTCCTGATGAAGCGGAGTTGTTCTGCACAAAGAACAAAGAGAAGCTCTGACACGTTCCAGCGGCTGCTGAGAGACTACCTTCCACACATACGTATGCACACACATGCATTCGCACAGTCTACATGCTTTGAATTAATTCAGAACGGGGGGGTGTATGTGTTGCCATCCATGGGTGCCTGCACCATTGCCTCGTCGAGCGCGCCACCATGTTTACGTGCGCGTCCTCGATAAATACAGAGAGGAAAAGGAGGGATGGAGAGAGCAAGACAGGTAAAGGCACTGTTGTCGTCTTCTTCTCTGTTTGCTGCTGCACCATCCTCATTATCATCCCCCTCTCCTCCCTCCTGTCTGCCTCCTCCTCGTCCTCCTCCTCCTCCTCTCTGCCAGTGAAGGCATGGCTAGTTATCTCAGCGACAAAAGAGAGAGAGAGTGATGGAGAGACCTTGAGTGGAACTGGGGGAGAGAAAGCGTGTTGAAGGAGGCTGCAGACTTTGAGAGCAGAGAGGAAGAGGAGCAGGAGGAAGCAGGAGTCTCCATCTTCGCCATTTCAGTAGGTTTTCCTCTCTGTGTCTCTGTGTAACATTCTTCCGTCCGCTGTCACGCTGCAGTAGTTTAGTTCTGGTGGACGTCTTCTCATGCATTGGTCGACTCCTGAGACAGTGTGTCTGTTGTCTTCTTCATGAGGACATAGTCTGCTCTGGTTCTGCTGTGGGTCCTTCAAATCTGAGTTTAGGTGCCTCCAATGTCTCCCTGTTTCTGTCTTCTCTAATGTCTCCCAGTTTTGGTCTCCTCTAATGTCTCCCTGTCTCCGTCTCCTCTAATACTCTCTGGTTCTGACTTCTCTAATGTCTCTTTGTCCGCTTCCATTAACGTCTCCCAGTTTTGGTCTCCTCTAATGTCTACCTGTCTCCATCTCCTCTGTCTCCCTGTCTCCGTCTCAACTAACGTCCCCCAGTTCCCATCTCCTCTGTCTCCCTCTTTCCATCTCCTCTGAGGTCTCTGTGTCCCCAACTCCTCTAATGTGTCTCTGTTTTTGTCTCTTCTAATGTCTCCCAGTTTCCAACTCCTCTAATGTCTCCCAGTTTCCGTCTTCACTAATGTCTCCCTGTTTCCATCTCCTCTAACGTCTCCCAGTGTCGGTTTCCTCTCAAGTCTCCTTGTCTATGTCTCAGCTAACGTCTCCCAGTTTCCGTCTCCTCTAAAATCTCCCTGTCTCTGTCACCCAATTTTTATCTCTAATGTCTCCCAGTTTCCATCCCCTCTAATGTCTCCCTTGTCTCCCGCATCTCTAATGTCTTCCCGTCTCTGTCTCCTCTCGTTTAAAGTCTCCCAATTATTATCTCTAATGTCTCCCAGTTTCCGTCTCCTCTAATATGTCTCCCTGTCCGTCTCGTCTAACATCTCCCAGTTTCCATCTCATCTGATGTCTCCACGTCTCCGTCACCTTTAATGTGTTCCAGTTTCTGTCTCATCTAAAGACTTCTCTAATGTCTCGGTGTCCGTCTCTGCTAATGTCTCCTAGTTTCTGTCTCCTCTAACGTTTCCCTACTTCCGTCTCTAATGCCTCCCTGTTTCTGTCTCTTCTAACATCTCACTGTTTCCATCTCTTCTAAGGTTTTTGTTTCTCTGTCGCATCTAATGTCTCCCAATTTCTGTCTCGTCTAACATCTCCCAGTTTCCGTCTCCTCTGATGTCTCCCCGTTTACGTCTCCTCTGTTTGTGTCTCTATCTCCTCTAATATCTCGTTTCCATCTCCTTTAAATCTACCTGTTTCCTTGTCCTCTAATGTCTCCCACTTTCCCTCTCCTCTAATGTTTGTGTCTCTATCTCTAATATCTTGTTTCCATCTCCTTTAAATCTACCTGTTTCCGTCCCCTCTAATGTCTTCCTGTGTCCTTGTCCTCTAATGTCTCCCAGTTTCCATCTCATCTAACATCTCACAGTTTCCTTCTCCTCTGATGTCTCCCTGTCTCCATCTCCTCTAATGTCTTCCTGTGTCTGTCTCCTCTAACATCTCCCAGATTCTGTCTCCTCTAACATGTCCCAGTTTCAGTCTCCTCTAACATCTACCAGTTTAAATTTTCTCTAATGTCTCCCAGTTTCCCTCTCCTCTGTCTCCCTGCTTCCATGTCCTCTAATGTTTCTGTGTCTCCGTCTCCTCTGATGTCTTTGTGTCTCCATTTCCTCTAAAATTTCGTTTTCATCTCCTTTTAATGTCTCCCAGTTTCTACCTCCTCTGTCTCCCAGTTTTTGTCTCCTCTAATGTCTTCCTGTCTCCGTCTCCTCTGTTTTCCTGTGTCCGTCTCATCTAACATCTCCCAGTTTCAAGGACCTCTAATGTCTCCCAGTTTCTGTCTTCTTTAAATCTACCAGTTTCTGTCTTCTCTAATGTGTCCCTGTTTCAGTCTTCCCTAACGTCTCTCTGTTTCTGTCTCCTCTAACGTCTCTCTGTTTCCGTCTCCTCTAATGTCTTCCTGCGTCCGTGTCCTCCAATGTCTCCCAGTTTCTTTCTTTACTAATGTCTCCCTGTCCATCTCGTCTAACATCTCCCAGTTTCCATCTCATCTGATGTCTCCACGTCTCCGTCACCTTTAATGTGTTCCAGTTTCTGTCTCATCTAAAGACTTCTCTAATGTCTCGGTGTCCGTCTCTGCTAATGTCTCCTAGTTTCTGTCTCCTCTAACGTTTCCCTACTTCCGTCTCTAATGCCTCCCTGTTTCTGTCTCTTCTAACATCTCACTGTTTCCATCTCTTCTAAGGTTTTTGTTTCTCTGTCGCATCTAATGTCTCCCAGTTTCTGTCTCGTCTAACATCTCCCAGTTTCCGTCTCCTCTGATGTCTCCCAGTTTACGTCTCCTCCAATGTCTCCCAGTTTCCATCTCCTCTAATGTCTCCTAGTTTCTGTCTCGTTTAAAGTCTCACACTTTCTAATGTCTCCACGTCTCCGTCACCTCTAATGTGTTCCAGTTTCTGTCTCATTTAAAGAATTCTCTAATGTCTCGGTGTCCGTCTCCTCTATTGTCTCCCTGTTTCTGTCTTCTCTAATGTCTTCTTGTCCGTCTCAGCTAATGTCTCCCAGAGTTTGTCTTCGCTAACATCTCCCAGTTTCCGTCTCCTCTAATGTCTCCATGTCTCCATCTCTAATATCTCTTGCTTCCATCTCCTCTAACGTCTCCCAGTGTCAGTCTCCCCTCAAGTCTCCTTGTCTACGTCTCAGCTAACGTCTCCCAGTTTCCGTCTCCTCTAAAGTCTCCCAGTGTTGGTGTCCTCTAAAGTCTCCCTGTCTCTGTCTCCTCTAATGTCTCCATGTTTCCATCTTCTCTAATGTCTCCCTGTCCGTCTCCGCTAAAGTCTCCCAATTTCTATCTCCTCTAATGTCTCCCTATCCGTCTCCTATGTCTACTTGTCTTTGTCACCTCTAATGTCTCCCAGTTTCTGTCTCCTCTAATGTCTCCCTGTCTCCATCTCCTCTAACATGTCCCAGTTTTAGTCTCCTCTAACATCTACCAGTTTCCATTTTCTCTAATGTCTTCTTGTTTCCCTCTCCTCTGTCACCCTGCTTTCATCTCCTCTAATGTCTCTGTGTCTCCATCTCCTCTAATATCTCTTGTTTCCATCTCCTCTAACGTCTCCTAGTTTCTACTTCCTCTAATGTCTCCCAGTTTCAGTCTCCTTTAAATCTACAAGTTTCTGTTTCCTGAAATGTTTCCCTGTCTCCGTCAGCCCCAATGTCTCCCTGTGCCTGTCTCGTCTAAAGTCTCCCAGTTTCTGTCTCCTTTAATGTCTCCCTGTCCATCTTCGCTAACGTCTCTCAGTTTCGGTCTCCTCTAATGTCTCCCAGTTTCTGTCTTATCTTAAGTCTCCCAGTTTCCATCTTCTCTAATGTCTCCTTGTCCTTCTTCTCTAACATCTCCGTTTTCGTCTTCTCTGTCTTCCTGTGTCTGTCTCCTCTTACGTCTCCCAGATTCCATTTTCTCTAATGTCTCTGTGTGTCCGTTGCTTCTAGCGTCTCCCTGTTTCCAACTGCTGTAACGTCTCCCAGTTTCTGTCTCCTATAACGTCTCACTGTTTCCATCTGCTTTAATGTCTATCTTCTTTTCCTTTAATTTCTCCGTGTCTCCGTTTCCTCTAATGTCTCCCTGTTTCCATCTCTTCTAAGGTTTTTGTTTCTCTGTCGCATCTAATGTCTCCCAGTTTCTGTCTCTTCTAACATCTCCCTGTTTCTGTCTTGTCTAAAGTCTCCCAATTTTTGTCTCCTCTAATATGTCCCAGTTTCCGTCTTTACGAATGTCTCCCTGTCCGTTTCTGCTAACGTCTCCCAGTTTTGATCTCCTTTAATGTCTCCCAGTTTCGGTCTCTTCTAATGTCTCGCAGTTTCTGTGTTCTCTAATGTCTGTGTCTCCATGTCCTGTAATGTCTCCCTGTTTCCAGCTGATCTAACATCTTCCAGGTTTCGTCTCCTGTGTTGTCTCCCCATTTCTATCTCCTTTAATGTTTCTGTTTGTCTCCTATAATGTCTCCCTGTTTCTGTCTCCATTAATGTGTCTGTTTCTGTCTCTTTTAAGGGGTCCCAGTTTCCATCTCCTCAAACGTCTCTGTGTTTCTTTCTCTTACAACATCTCCCTGTTTCCGTCATCTTTAATGTGTCTCTCTTCTTTTTCATTTATTAATGTTAATTTCTACTCTAAAGTCTTCCTGTTTCCGTCTCCTTAAATGTCTCTTTCTCAGTCTTCTCTAATGTCTCCCAGTTTCTGTGTCCTCTAATGTCTTCCTGTTTCCAACTACTGTAATGTCTCCCAAGTTTTTGTCTCTTGTGTTGTCTCCCTTTTTCTATCTCCGTTAATCTTTCTGTTTGTCTCCTATAATGTCTCCCTGTTTCCATCTGCTTTAATATCTGTCTTCTTTTCCCTTAATTTCTCTGTGTCTCTGTCTCTGCTAGCGTCTCCCTGTTCATGTCTCCTCTAATGTCTCCCAGTTTGTCTCCTCCAATGTCAGTCTGTTTCTGCCTCCTTTAATGTTTCTGTCTTCTCCAACATCTCCTAGTTTCTGTCTATTCTAACGTTTTCCCATTTCCATCTCTTCTAACGTCTCCCTTTTTCTGTCTCCTCTGTCTTACTGTTTCTGTCTCCTTAAATATTTCTGTCTGCGTCTCTTCTAATGCCTCCCAGTTTCCATCCCCTCTAACGTCTCCCAGTTTCTGTCTCCTCTAATGTTTCTGTTTCTGTCTTCTCTAATGTCTCCCTGTATGTTTATTTACAATAATGATGTTTTAGGCTTGGTTATGGGCCAGGGAAAACGTCCTGAGAGAGAGCAGAATGACCAGATGATGAAGTTGAGTAGTGAACACAAGATCAGTGTCTCACTTGGACCCTAGAGGAAGTCCGATGGTGGAGGAGGTAGCTGAGGAAAGATCTCTGATTGTGGCAACTGAGTTCAGGTGGAAGGCAGGGCGAGCAGGCAGACAGTGGTGGTCTGGCAGAGAGAGAAGTCCAGATCCAGAGTTGCTTGTAAGTCTCCACGGGATGGACATCAAGTGCTCGGAGACAACAAGGTGTGTTTTCTAGCAAAGAGCCACAAGAAAAATCACTGGAGCTGGCCTAAATACCACGTAAAGAGAGACAATCTGGCGAAGACTGGAGCTCCTGCCTGTCCTTAAGGAGCAAGGTGACGAGCAGGACAATGAGCTTCAGGTGGTTCCAATCGTAGCTCCAGACTCCGCCCTGAGTCTCCATGGCAACCTGCTCAGCCCTACCTGGAAACTGAGAAAACACACAATCAGAGCAAACCATGACAGTCTTCCTGTTTTTGTCTCCTCTAATGTCTCCTTGTATCCCTCTCTTCTAAAATCTATGTCTCTGTCTCCTCTAACGTCAACCTGTTTCTGTCTCCTTTAATGTTTCTGTTTCTGTCTCCTACACCGTCTCCTAGTTTCCAACTCTTCCGTTTCCCTGTCTCCGTCTCCTCTAATATCTCTGTCTCCGTCTCCTCTAATGTCTCCCTGTCTCTGTCTCCTCTAATATCTCTGTCTCCGTCTCCTCTAATGTCTCCCTGTTTCCATCTCCTCTCCCGTCTCCCATTTCTCTTGGGAAATGCCTGCTACATACATGTAATTTTTTGCTGATGTTTCAATAGGGAGCTTTCATTGCTCTTCATGGCTGGTGTAGGATTCTTCAGCAAGATGTTGCCTCCAGTCTGGAAGATATTGATTTCAGTCTGGACGATGTTGATTTCAGTCTGGAAAATATTGATTTCAGTCCGGAAGATGTTGATTTCAGTCTGGAAGATATTGTTTTCAGTCTTGAAGATGTTGAGTTCAGTCTGGAAGATGTTGTTTTCAGTCTGGAAGATGTTGTTTTCAGTCTGGAAGATGTTGTTTTTAGTCTGGAAGATATTGTTTTCAGTCTGGAAGATGTTGTTTTTAGTCTGGAAGATATTGATTTCAGTCTGGAAGATTTTGTGTTTAGTCTGGAAGATGTTGATTTCAGTCTGGAAGATATTGTTTTCAGTCTGGAAGATGTTGATTTCAGTCTGGAAAATATTGATTTCAGTCTGGAAGATGTTGATTTCAGTCTGGAAGATGTTTTCTGTCTGGAAGATGTTGATTTCAGTCTGGAAGATGTTAATTTCCGTCTGGAAGATGTTGTTTTCAGTCTGAAAGATGTTAATTTCAGTCTGGAAGATGTTGTTTTCAGTCTGGAAGATATTGATTTCAGTCTGGAAGATGTTGATTTCAGTCTGGAAGGTATTGATTTAGTCTAGAAGATGTTTTCAGTCTGGAAGATGTTGATTTCAGTCTGGAAGATGTTGTTTTCAGTCTGGAAGATGTTGTTTTCAGTCTGGAAGATGTTTTTTTTAGTCTGGAAGATATTGATTTCAGTCTGGAAGATTTTGTGTTTAGTCTGGAAGATGTTGTTTTCAGTCTGGAAGATGTGGATTTCAGTCTGGAAGATGTTGATTTCAGTCTGGAAGATGATTTCAGTCTGGAAGATGTTGATTTCAGTCTGGAACATGTTTATTTCAGTCTGGAAGATGTTGTTCTCAGTCTGGAAGATATTGATTTCAGTCTGGAAGATGTTGATTTCAGTCTGGAAGGTATTGATTTCAGTCTGGAAGATGTTGTTTTCAGTCTGGAAGATATTGATTTCAGTCTGGAAGATGTTGTTTTTAGTCTGGAAGATATTGATTTCAGTTTGGAAGATGTTGTTTTTAGTCTGGAAGATGTTGTTTTCAATCTGGAAGATATTGATTTCAGTCTGGAAGATGTTGTTTTCAGTCTGGAAGATGTTGTTTTCAGTCTGGAAGATGTTGTTTTTAGTCTGGAAGA
>JBAFTC010000025.1:25610284-25630723 GCA_037177435.1 Melanotaenia nigrans | reverse complement strand
TTGATGCTGCAAACAAAATTCAATAACTCCACTGTTATACAGTATAGACACTCCAAACTCACTACACACATCAATGGCCTCCTCATGATCATACTACAACAGCTTTTTAAGGAAAATATACTTTTGCATAATTTTGATGATTTTTTAAAATTGTGATTAATCAATAATAATGCCAATATTGATCAATAACTCCACTGTTATACAGTATAGACACCCCAAACTCACTGATGATTTTTTTATTCGATTTATAAATAATCGATTTTATTTATGAATAAAATGTTTAAATAGTATCGCAAATGGTGCGATATGCAGTAAACAAGATTATTAGGTTGTTGTTGATGACAACTGACTCATCAGCTGCTTTAGGACATTCCTCCTGGGTCCACAGAGCGGAGTCTGGGCTAGCGTGCAAAACATCCAGGAGCCATGCGCTCCCCATGCGCAAACCCCGCTGGGGTCCCTGGCAGCAGGGACATACCAGAGGGAGCTGGCACACCGATCAGTAACCTGTTGTGCCCGTAGACCCTCACTCTAACCATGCCAGCCGTGTGGGATTATGTCAGTCAGTTAATGCAGGTAACCAAAATGATGTCGAGGCTTCAATGCTGGCTATGTGCGCGAGAGGCATGTGCGTTTCCAAATTCCACCCCGTCTCTCCGGCATCATCACTGGTCTGTAAAATTTTATAACTTGCTTTTTCCTGCCAGTGAGACTACAGCTGAAGATCTTTCTAACAGGCCCCTGATTGTCTCTGTAAGGAAAATTCTCATGTAAATAACTCTGTGTGTAAAGTGTAAAAGTTGTCAGCCTCACACTTTCCCTGCATGACGCACTTCTGCACAGAGGCAATTATACCGTGTGATCCATGCTGTGTGTATTAAATAAAAAAAATAGAAACTGTATATCCAGTTTGACTGAATTTATTTCAAACGTATTGCAACAATAAACAAATAAAACAAAATCCTAAGATGTAATTGAACTGCTACCAACATGGCGGGAGGTGTGTGTTAAACAGTCAGCCACACAATCATTTAACCAGGTCATGGCCGGGGCGAATTAGCAGTTAAAAATATAGGACGATGAGTAAAAAGACTGCAACTTTCACAATGTAAATAAAGAGCAAAGACACGAAATCCTCTTATTGGCGAATCTGTGGCGCGTGGCTGCGCCTTCACCCGTTTTACAATAATAAACCCGGTAATAAACACGAGTCTTTGAGTCTAAAAGTCTTTGATATTCGCTTAGCATGTTTGGGTTTCCTAATGCAGATGACAGCGTACCAAAGAGCACATTTTACCACGGCAGCAAGCAGCGCATTTCATATTTCATTTCATTAGGGCAGCCTCATGCGAAGGAGTAGTGATGCTGGTTTTCCTCTCTGGCTGGTGGATGTTGGGGCTGCCATTATGGTGCTGAGAAATTCACGCCTGCCGAGAAACGACAGTGCTGAGTGGGGTGACATTGGGCTCAGTGATAACGGGGGTGGTGGGAATGCTTAAGACAGATGTATTTTTAAAATAAATCATTAATGACTTGTAGGTGTGCAACCGTCCGGGCGCTCTTGGCCATGGTTCCCATCTGCCTCGCCTTCATCCTAGTCATCCTCTCCTGGTGCCACGGGCTCCATGCGTGCACTGTCAGGTTGTGCAGCACGGCAGCAACTGCACGGCGCTCGTTTTCGGGCCACCACTTGACATGTGGAGGCATCGAAAACGCAGCTACCATCCGATGATGCGCTCCACGATGCCTCTGACCTAGCGGTGCGTCTCGTTGAAGGCCTCCCCGTGATGGTCTATCAGGGTCGGCTACAGTGAAGAGATATGGATGCAGGGGACAGCCGCTGTCTCCCAGAAGTCGCCACTCATCACTGGAGGCTGCGCCGACACCTGACCGCTGGAAAATAAAGGCGTCGTGGGTGTTTCCTGCATCCACTGCGTCTAAAATGACCCCTTGGTGGTCAGTCATCACCTGACATCACACCGGTGCAAGGCTTCAGCAGTCATGCTCAGCACATGTTCATTTCCTTCTTCAGTTTACCCACAGATTCCACCAGCATTATGAATCTCCTCCAAACCCGACTGAATAGGCCAACTTTTGCGTTCCCAAAAAAAAAAGGCCATGTTAGCTGGGGGGCTTTGACGAGACCTCCTGCTACAACTAATAACTACTATATTAATTCGAAGAACAGCAGAAGAGAATTATTAAGTTAATTGGGAAACTTCATCTCAAGTCCCACTCCAAAGATATGTGTACGTTACTTTTTTATTGCCGTTTTATATGCTTTCATGTTCTGTGTTATGTCGGGTGCGCGCTTTGCATTCGTTGTTGCGCATTGCAGAGCGGACTGCGCATTACACAACGAGCTAATCAGACGATGTATTTGCTGCAGTAACACAATTTAGGCCAGTGGTTCCCAAACTGTCGGGCGGGACTCCTAAGGGGGGCCCAGACATATGTACAGTAGGGGTTGTTGCGAAAATCGTGGTCTGGTCCGGACCACTGCTATGAGTGGACCAGACCACGATTTTCGCAACAACCCTCTCTCCATATGTCAGTGTGGGCCGCAGCAAGGTTGAATAATCTAGCAAAACCGCTATTTTGCTAGTAGTTTTGCACTTTGCACTGCCAGCAAAACATGAACACATTTTTCTATAAATAGGCCTACTGATGGGCAAAACCATTATCACTCAACTACAGAGATTTCAACTGCCAAAAAATAGATAACAAATAAAAATAATTAAATATTATGAGGCATATCTGTCCCTGAGCTTGATCAGTTGATGGTTAGTCCATGGTGGGTAATGAAGAGAGACCACATTCATAGTTAATCCCAATAGTTAAGTTATAGTCATTTAAATTGACAACTACAGTAAGGAATTTCCCATTTTGGGACCAATGTTTGACAAAGGAATATCTTATCTTATCTTGTCTTGTCTAATCTTCTCTCATATTATTTTATCTAATGTATTTCCAATTCAATCCAATTTCCTTTAGCCTGATATAAATAAAAGATTTTTCTGTCCCTCTTTTCATAGCTTTTTAAAGTCACAGAAATGGGAAGGGTGAAAAAGGGACACAAAGCCCAGAGAAAAGACTTGTGGGGACTAGCAGGAGGACTGCAATTTCTGGTGACAACCCTGAGGAGTGTCAATATTGAAAAAAAAAAGACACAAGCTATTCCTCAGCTATTTGGTCCTAAGTTTCACTTAAGTTATTCAAAAAGGATGAAAGCAAAAACCGTCACTGGTTGTGGGTCATTTGGACCAAAAATAGATGTGGGGTGAGGGATTTTTTTCAACAGAGGGAACAGGAAATACATGAGGAAGAGTCAGAGAAGGAAAACAAAAGGAAACAATGGAGAAAGTTGCCAGTCTTACCGAAGAAGTTTGTGATCACTGTGAAATAAAAAAAAAATGGAAAAGAATTGCCCCGAAGCCAGGCTCAACAAAACTGAGGCAACAATGGACAACTGTGTTATATAACAGTTTCAGAAAAATAAATCCATGCTGTACTCTTTCCTTTAAGAGTCAACATGTAAAAGCACATAACAGCCGTAAAAGAAATAGTCCATATTTAAATGTAAGTGCAATCTGCACATTCCCTTCCTGCATCGCCAAATACCACTTTAAAATGAAAAAGGAGCCAGTCGGAGACAACCTGGTAAAAATATGCGTCCAACAAAAAGGCAAAATAACGCACAAAACCAAGGAAACAAAATTACGCCCAGCAACCAAAAACAAAAGGGGAAAAATTGCTAGAGCTCTACATAAAGGTGTGAGCAATGTCTATTACAGTAAACTTAAAAAAACACCACAAGCCGAAATAATGTCAGGGAACATGACTCGGAGTTTGAATAAAAATGTTCTCAAAGTCATCAGTTCAGAGTTTAAAAAAAGCAAACAAATCCACGATGACGTCTTTATGGAGATGTACTTAACCCAAAACATAATGAAAGAATGCCATTCTAGATTTCATCAGATGCCCGGCTACATACAGCACTTTCAGGTTGATCCATTCGGATTGCATATGTATACGGAAACAGGACTCAGCATACTTGTGCAACATTTACGGAAAAGGACACCAGTGACACTACACCTGGATGCAACAGGAAATGTTGTATCAAAAGTACCTGGCCAGACCAAAAGAGTCCTTTATTATTCACTCACACTTCCTGGAGGTGGTCGTAATGTACCTCCCCTCCCTGTCTGCGAAATGCTGACCAATGAGCACTCTGTTCCCCCGATAACATTCTGGATCATGCAGTTCTTAAGGAAACTTTCCCAGTACACAAAAATCAGAATCCATCAGGTAGAAACGGATTACAGCTGGGCACTGCTTCAAAGTGTTCTTCTTACATTTAACAAGGAGAACATGGCCAACTACCTGGACAGGGCATTTGATATTTGTTCCAAAAGGAAGACATGGAAACAAATACAAATGTTCACTGTGCTGCACATTTGTGCTGCTCATGTAATCAAAGCTGTTGCACAGTCAATAGGTAGAACAACCCAGGACAAAGGCTTGAGGGAGTTTACAACATTTGCATTTGCAAGGTTGCAAAGCAGCACATCACTGACCGAAGCACTGCAAATCTTCCGCTCTCTGTGTACAGTGTTGATTGCGAAACACACCACAGAAAGAGTCGTCAATCATCTCAAAGTTCTGCAGGACTTCATAAAAGAATGCGAGGTGCCCAACATTGAGCAAACCAACAAGCTTCAGGATTCCCCCTTTGATCACGAAGAAGATGAGGAACATCAAAATGCGAACACAATTATTGGGAGATCGCCTTTCAGTCGTGCATTCAAGAAGGTCCTGGAGGAGGTTCAGGATGATGTTGCAAATGATGAGGAGTCACCACCCGAAGAAGACAATCCGTATTTCTGCCCAGGTATTATTAACTTGCTTTTTGACAACTATCTGGGCATTTTCCCCCTCTGGAGTGGCCTGCTTTTGGGGAACTTAGAAAGATATGCTTCAGACAAGGAAGATATCACCTTTGGGCTCCACAAAACACGTGAAACAAACTGCCATGTGGAGAGGTGGTTTGGGATTGTAAAAAATTCCATCCTAAGAAAACAGAGGCGACTTCGGCCAGGGACCTTTGTGAGAAAAATGTACAGCTCTCTGCAGGGGAGATACAGAGAGCACATAATCTCTAACAACTTCACAGAAAACATACTACTGAAGCCAGTCAAAATGAAAGATATCTCCCAGTCTGAAGAGGGTTGGGCGAAGAGAAATGGAGCAAAGCCCAGTGGACCAAGCTCAAAATTTTACTCAGTTCCAACAAAGGTCCCAGTGCCAAAGAGGGAAAAATCAGCTCAGACCAAGGGCCAAAACACCAGCAGCAATCACCCCATGAACCTCAAACAGTCCAATCCTGTAACAGAGGTAAGATTTTGATAATTAATGTGTTAATGATCAATTATAATGTCAGCCAAGTCTGTAGTCTATGTTAGCTTTCTGCACAAGGACAGATGAACTTTACAGAATGCATAGATTGAGCAAAAACAGTTGAGACAGTGATGTGGTGAATAAGTTAAAAGTATTTTTTTAATTTATGAATGTTTTTCTATGCCTTTATTATACTGACATCTTGCTTTATCTTGTTTAAAAGAAGAAAACAAAACAGCACCTTCTAAAGGCCGATCAATCCACATCAACTGTCCCAGACAATGTGGAACTGGACAAACAGGTGAGTCCCTGCCATGTAGCTTAAAGCAAGTTAATTAATGTGAATACCTGAGGTTATAAATATAGTGTCCCAGTAAAATGTCTGTGATGCTAAGAAACCACCAAGTGACTAACTGAACAAGATATCTCACCTGTCACCAAGTACATCACACGCCCTCATCTCCATTGCAACTGAATAAACAATACATAAAACCAGTTATCATTATACACAGCACTACTTTACAGACTACAATAAAGAACACAACTACAAATTATATAAATAAATGTAACTTTCAAAGACTTGTTAAGAATCTGTGATTACATTTTAATAAAATTCATTTAAGTTTCTTACAAAATACTGAGACAAGTAGGAGAGAGTCACTTTTATTTATCCATAATATCCAGAAATAGTTCTGAAACCTGATATTCCATGTTTATTTAGAATGTCTTTAATTTTGCTTTAAAATGTCTATTGGCTAAAGTACAATTTTCAAAACAATAATTTGTTCTTTATAGTCACTTATAATTTTGTACATTTTCTAAAACTATTCACAGCTCTGCACTTTGTGGAAAAAGAAAGACACAGAAGTTGTTGTCTCAGTAATTCCTTCCCAGCACAGAGGAAACAACTTTGTGATCCACCATAGCGAGCTGCGGTCACTTCGGCCACACCAGTGGCTTACAGGCGAGGTACTAATACTTTAAATGTTTAGACATGCATACACTCATTATAAATGTTTTCACAGAATTTATTTAAAAGATGCTCAGGATTTCATAATATTCCATTTTTGACTGTATAAAAATTATCTCTTAAGATCATTGAAAGCATTCTACATCACACTGCCAATGTCCTGAACTTGGGGAGCACAGTGTATGTAATGAATCATTACACAACTGGTGTGATCCTCTTTGGAAACAGAGAACAAATCCGGAGGCAAAGTTTGTCAAAGGTAATTTTAATGTAAATGAATGAAGTATTTATACTCTATATTTGAAATGAATGAAAATTCAGAGAGATCATCAAAGGTGTTATCTTGCAGGTTAACTTTGACAAGTACCATGCTATCGTGTCATTTGTCAATTGGCAATGTTCACTGGAAATTCTTGGTTAGTTATGTTTTGTTACAGTATATATGCCACTAGACTTACAAAATTAATCTCACAACATTCTGATATCTTTTATTTGAAATGATTTTATGTCCTTTTGCTGCAGTATATCAATGCAGCAGACAGCTGTGTGTATCTGGTTGATCCAGCACGAAGCTCCACTGAACAACAAGATTCAGACCTTGCTGCCAAAAGATTCCGGTAAGTAATACAAGTTGGTGAATTATATTTGAGGAAGAGGTAGAAAAATATCCTGAAATATTAGTGAATCAAAGCACACCTTTGTGAATAATATGATAGTGAAAGATGAACCATTATGCAAGCTGATGAAAAAAAAAGAACTATGGTATAGCAGCTTTTAGGATTCCCCAGGAAATCAATAAGAGGCTAGTTAAAAGAATACCCAGTCATGAAGAGGTAGGATTTTGTATCAAACATGACCTGGCCATAAGTGATCATGGGAAGCTTACAGTACAATTATGGTCAAGTACATCAATATCTGCAGTGGCAAAAGAAAAAATGTGGAGAAAATGATATTGGGTTAAGCAGACATATGGACGTACAAGTAGTGAGAACAGTGCAATATTCAAGCAAGATTTGTATAAAAAAAATTTTGGTTTAATTTGTTTTCATGTCATACATTCCCGCATACTTTCCATCTATGCTGTTTACCCTTGCCATGTCCGATCCTGGTTATAACACAGTTGTTGTTGTTTTTTGTTTGTTTGTTTTTTTTGACAAAACCTAGTTTTCACAACTCATTTCCCTAAAAATGCAATCCTTGTTTTGTGCTGGTTGAGCTTTATCAAAGCTCTTTTTTTGTACCTGGCTGTCCTCTTCATGAATCACAGTCCAGCTAAAATGTTTTATCAAAGCATATTTTTTCACATATTGAATATTAGAAAACTAACAACTCGCTGCCAAACATATCCAACAATGAAATCCTCATACAAAAAAGCTTTGAAAGTATTTTATAGAAAACAGTTTTCCTTTAACAATTGCAGTAAATTGAAAACTATCAGAGGCGAGTGTGGAGTACTTCATGAATGTACAGCGTTCCTTTTACATGGCATTTAAAGAGTAACAAACCAACAATGACTATTCTTTCAAGCATTTTTTATGTCTGAAGTGGTAGACTGATGTGGATGAACTTTGTCTTTGACACTGTCCTTGTATTTGCGTAGAGTCTTAAATTATCTTTATCTGCCACGGGCTTCATATGTAAAGCAGTCCATGCCTAATTGTTACATAACAACATTTTTTTATGTTCATTAATATGCATATTCCTAATTAAATAAAAACAAATGCCCACATGCCCAGCATTTTTTAACATTTCAATAAAGTTTAATCTTAATCAAAAATGATATTATTACATGTTTTTCAGTGACTACTTCAAAATGCGGAGGACCTGCCACAACAAGACAGACTGGGTGGATCTGAAACTCAAAGGTGGTGTAATTCAGCACCCAGTTCAGAGGGATGGCAGCAGCTGTGGAGTGATTGTCATTTTGGTACAGTAAACTTAAATTTTGTTTAAATAGTTGAAAACTGAAATCTTCATCAGTATCAGTGTTTTATATAAACCTTTTTTTTTTACATGATATTGAGACAGTAAATGTAAATCAAAATTATATGCACTAAGCTTTTACTTTTTTTGCTAACAAGGTAAAACAAAAGAATCTTATGGTTGTTTAGTTTATTAGTTTAGTATTAAGATATTAAGTTCTCCATTACCTGCAGCAAGGCAACTGCTATTCTTCCTGGGGTCCAACACAATGTACACAAATGTTAAAAATAACCATAACTAAACAAGAACAGAAAAAAAACATGAATCGTAATGACCTCCAGATACAAGCAAATGTTCTTCCCTCATGTATACAATATACCATTGATTATTCTGTACCAATAATAATGACAATAACAATTATGATAATAATAATGACCATAATAACAACAATATCATAATTATGTTAACAAATATTCAGACACATCAATACATTTTTATTATCATATAATAATAATGATAATAATAACAACAATAATATCATCATAATTATGATTTCTAATATTCATACAGTACACATCAATTTTCAACATTTGCATTAGACCAAATTGCTGGGCAGTCGTCGAGATATGACAGTATTAAAGATTGAACTGCTGTTTTTAAGATGTTCGGTATCATAAAAGCTGCATGTCTTAAGATTAATGATATAACTCTTCACATCTTTGCAATCATATTGTTCATGTGTTTTTTCCATGATAATTTGTCATCAACAGTCACACCCAGAAGCTTGGTGTCATACACCTGTCTTATGTTAATATCATACATTTTGTAGTACTGGTGCGAGGATGTATGATCAGCCTGTCATGTCAAAGTTTGTCTGACAGGAAAAAATATTTATGCAGGAATATAAAATTTCTAAATACAATTTTACTTTTAAGGACCGTTATGATTTTTTATAACCTCAATATGTTAAAAATTTTGCTACTTCATTGGTATTGCATGAAGAATATAAATTTTGATGGAAAATATCTTAAACTACATGGCCTGCACTTACTGTCTATAGTGTCTTCAACAGTCTTAGTATAAAGTAAGTGCTTCCTAATGTCTTCTCTTGATCATTTGTTAAATATTTGCACCCAGCAGATGAAACGCTTTTATGTCAAACGTACACAAATCAGGACATTAGTGGCATTGTGTGGTTCTTGCCCAATGACATTTTAACACACATGGCAGGATTTGTGGTTGAACCACTTATCTTATGTTTGAAAGAATGTGTTGTGGCAAAATTTGCATTTCATCGTGTTTTCATTGTTCAGTTTCTGACATAAAATTAATGTAACAAAATTATGGATACGGCATTTTCAATTCTTAATTCCATTTTTGACTGTTTTCAGATGGCCAAGGCGGTCATGAATGCATATCCTGACAAACCAGTCATGGCATTTCAGACAGACACAGCAGAAATAGCCAAGAAACGTGAGACATTGGCGAAGGAAGTCCTTGAGGCATCAGGTTTGTGATTGTTCATAACAAACTGTCATGATCTTGTGACTTTTTTCAACGATTGCCACTTTTTTTTGTTGCAGTGTTTGACATGGACAACAACTGTGCCTTATGCGCAATGGCAAAACCACCTCCCCCAGGACCTTCCATTACTGACTGGGTAAGTTGTGCTTAGAACAGAAAATGGATGACATCAGGCCATCCATCGCTCCCAAAACTGAGCAATTTCCACTGTAGAGTTGATGGTAATCCAAGTGTGATTGAAGAATTGAACTTGCACAATAAACTGGTGTTAGCAGTTTTCAGTTGATTAGAAGATTAGATTATAATAATTAGGCACATACAGCATTTTGAAAAATACATTGTTCCATCATAACAGTCTAAGTTGCATGCAAATTAACTTATCAATTTCCCTTTGAAAGACAATGAAAAAATAACCAGACAAGTATCACTAAATCTGATATTTCACAGTTAAATATATTTTGGTAATTAGATTTGGTTTTTTGCAACTCTCATCACTTTGTCAGTTCATTTGTATTCCTTTCAGTATTACTTATATAGTGCAACTCACAACATAAGCCATTTCAAAGCATTTTTAGACAATTTTATAAAGTTATTGCAGTTAAGTTATCCAGATCAAATCGATTACATTAACATTTATGGGAATTCTGTCTCTGGTACATTGAACAAAATGCAGTTATAATCCAAGGCAATATTTAGTTCTGATTACAAACTCAATCAAAAAATGTGCACAATGTTTCTATTATGGCTTTCTGTATACTTCACATCTGGTTTTTACATTAATATTTCTCTGAATAAAGTAAATTTATTTTACGTTATTTTACACACAATTATGTTGAATGGAAAAGTATAGGTATTTGAAAGTTTGATGCGACGTCCACTTTTTGGAATTTCCTTGTTTTCTACATCATAGATTCAGTGTGACGACTGTGGAAGATGGTTCCATGCCCAGTGCCTCCAGATGGATGATGCAGAGCTTGCACATGTTTCTAAGGAGTACTGGAAGTGCTCTTTGTGCATTTAATATATTTTTGTTTATTTGTTGTATTTACTTCTCTTTTTGGTTATCATTTTTACTGTATAAAGTTATTCAGACAGATGCATCCAGTCTCATAATAAGACATTTAAAATGTGCACTTATTACAAAGAAATTATATTGAAAATATGTTTTATCTTTTGTATTTTTGTTGTTGTAAAGGTGTCTGCATTATATAAAAGTGTTCAAAAGTGTTCATTTTAAGTTTCATCTTGATTTTAGATTGCTATTACTACAAAATTGTGCATTAAATTTACAAGTCCTTAAGCCTAGTGATAGTTGTGGTCATTGTGAACATCATTCAAGTCCAATTGCTTTGTCACCTGTTGTGGAAGGGCTGGATTGTAAATATGGCTATTTGACCAGATCGGTGGTATGTTCAGTTTGGTTCAATACCTGATTTTAGATGGCTTTTTCTCCAGATTTCTGCTGTAAAATTTTAGGTCCTTGGACTAAGTCATGGCTGTGGCCATTGTGAACATCATTCAAGTCCAATTACTTTGTCATCTGTTATGGAAGGGCAGAAGTTTAGCCCTAAATATGGTTGTTTGACGATAACGCTGGTAAGTTCAGGTTGGTTTAATACCTGATTTTAGATTGCTATTACTCCAGACTTCTCCAGTAAAATTGCATGTCCTTAAGCCAAGCTTTAAATATCTGTTGTAAGTTCAGTTTGGTTTAATAACATTTAAAAATAATCATCAAAATTCTGCAGTAGATTTGCACATAATTTTTCCTGGTGGTAGATGGGGGGTCATTTTGAATAATATTATAATCCAAGTATTTTGTCATACTTGATAGTAAAATGATCAAGTAGGGTTTATATTTTTTACATGGAAAAATGACATTTTCTACCCCATAACATACGAAATTTCAAACACCATGACACTACTAATACGTCAAAAATTACTGTTATTGGCATCAAATAACTTCACACAAAGTCAATAGACTGACAATTTATCACCATGAAACAGCATTTGAGGAATTAATAACTATTTAGTCATTTTACATATGACCGATAACCGTGTGTGCCTTGAGAGAAGGCTTGTTCCCTGGAAATTTGTGGTCAATATAAAGCTAGTCATGCAAATCATTATGCCTTTACTGTACACGTGTGGTTCACAGCTTGTTTATTCTAAAGTTATAATCATTGTTATGAAGAAGAATGAATTCCTATAAGCAAACACATACAATTAAATTCAGCACATTTACATAACACATTAAATTACTATATTTTGTTTAATAGTAAATGTATTTTGAGTTATGATTGGGAATATTTATCAAGATTGTATAGTTTAATTTGTTTGTTTTCCTCCATGCCCTGTCAAACCACATTTTTGTGGTTGATCCTCTGCAAGGGGCAGATGAGTTGAAGGACTCCAGAATGGTTGCTTGGATCAATATTGGCATTATTGATTAATCGCTATAAAAAAGAATCATCACGGTTCTGCCAAAGTGAATTTTCTAAAACAGCTGTTGTAGTATGATCATGAGGAGACCATTGATGTGTGTAGTGAGTTTGGAGTGTCTATACTGTATAACAGTGGAGTTATTGAATTTTGTTTGCAGCATCAAAATGTGGTATTGAAATTTGCAGACGGTCCCCGGACGCTCGCCCGGCTGAAGGCTTTGCATAGAGATCAATGTTGTGAGTCTAGTGCGGAGGACGGCAGTTTTTCGAAAAAAATCAACATTTTGGTCCTTGTAGCTCGTAGTTTATGCTATTATAATTTCACATAGGCATCGTTTGTGTTTTAAGAACGTCTCAGCTAAGATTTATTGATCCCGGAAGTTTGAATTTTTGAAAATCTTTCCATCTTTACCTAAGTGCTTCTGTCCCCATTAAATCCCACAGCTTCTGGTAAACGTACAGCTAACAACGCCATTCGTCACATGTAAGAAATTAGATAATTTTGTCTTTATTTTATCTTTATTTATCTCGTGTCTTTTTTTTACATGTGTGTTTATTTACCTGCTTTTCCTTATGTGCTGCTGGAATTATAAATTTCCTGATGGAGTCATCCCAAAGGGATTAATAAAGTTAGGTCTATGCTTAAATCAATGTGCTAACGTGTTAGCCACTAGCTAAGTAACCCAGCTGTGGTTCGGACGGGTCAGCAGGACTCCGGACTTTATTTACCAGGAGAACAGCGGCTTTCTGGTGGATTTAACCTCTAACTTCAATTTTTAGGAGCACAAGCAGAAAATATAGGGGTGCACACTGAAATCACCTTGCAAAGTAAACATTCACATTTCCTCTCATTTTCACCGTATTATTGATAAAAACTTGAACAATAAAGTCAGAAATTACAACGTTTACATTCATGTTGTTTTTGTGCAGCAGTTGA
Source organism: Melanotaenia nigrans (assembly GCA_037177435.1). NCBI lineage: Eukaryota > Metazoa > Chordata > Actinopteri > Atheriniformes > Melanotaeniidae > Melanotaenia > Melanotaenia nigrans. The sequence goes on along the minus strand of JBAFTC010000025.1, from coordinate 25,617,528 downwards.
CATAAAAACATTTACTGGCCGAATACAAAACAAGTAGAAATAGAAGTTATTAAATTAAATTAAATCAGGTTTTTACTTTGTAGTCAAAGCAGAACGGCAGCTTTGTCCCATCCCCCAGGACATGGTACGACTCATCTTCTTCGTTGGTGTTCGTGTCCTCTTCTCGTATCGAGGCTAGTTTGAGTCGACAAGCCAGCAGTTTTTGGACATTACTGGGAACTACTGGGCTGAAGAGGGGAGCAGACGTCTGTTGGCGGTTAAATAAAGTTATAGGAAAGAGAGTAAATGGTTGTCGAGTAGTCGCAGTCTGGAGCTCTGTTCAAACCTGCTGGAAGAAATAAAATGTTGCTCCAGTTAACGTTTCAAAAACGCCCTGAAAATAGTTTAAAGTTGTGAATTCAGGACTTGAAGTGAGAATAGTTTAGTTAACTGGTGTCACCAGAACCAACAGGCCTTCAGTGAAAAGAAACATCGGAACGAGTTTGTTTTCTGGTGGGTTCACACGTGAGTGTAATAGCACCGTGATTAATTCAGACGTTAGACCTGGAAATGGTTCAGATTTACATCCTATAGATTCATTTCCTGCTGTGTTGGTGAGATTGAAGAGGAGGTGATGAGGATGATGTAGATATGAGACCTTTCTAATGGATTTAACTGCTGACACTGAGGCTTGGTTCTGGCTGGGGCTGGACTGGATCAGGGAGGACCAGCAATAACTCTGACTCTTTGTCCAGGTCTGGCTGGCGGCTCTGAGGGAGACGGACAAGCAGGACACCTCAGAGCAGCATTTAATCTGTGAGGACCACTTCCTGCCAGAGGACATCTCCACGAATGGGGTCAACGGTGACGCCATCCCCCTCATGCCCCCCTGCCTGGACGGGCCCATGGACGCGATCTGCTCCTGGGAGGCCGAGTCCTCCGGGGACGAGGATCAGTGGGCTGCCACGGGTGGCAGGGAGGACTTTGAGGATGAAAGTGGAGGCAGAATTCCTTTTAACTCAAAACTTTCTGTACCAGAAATTCCTTTGCTGGATTCTCCAGAGCAGGTCAGGAAACGGTTGCCATGGTGACTTCTGATCTGTTGCACACCCGGTTGGACCGAAAAGATGAAACATACGTGCTGCACAGATAATCTGCAATCCAGAAGCACGAAATGTATCTGAAATATTCAAAAAAAAGTAAAAACTAAGAGAAATGAAAGTATCTGAAAGATTTCCTGAGGAGTGTGTCAATGTCTTCTGTTGACTCCGTCTTCATCATTAATTCATTTTACTTCTGCTTTCTTGTCCCCACATCGGCTTTGACATGTTTGAAATCCAGGTTCCAGCTGCCGGTCCGGCTTCGGGAGACAAGACCCGGTAAGAAGAAAATTCAGCTTTTATCACGTTTGCAGGTAACTTGTAATCCTGAGTAAAACCCGGTTACCTGGAGGAGGGACAGAGCAGCAAAGCGCCTCCTTTCCGCCCCGTCATGAAGATGAGGTGGACAGTTTACTGCCATCTAGTGGTAAAGATGAATATAGCACAGTAGTGAATGTACGGTGGCCTTCGGAGGCCAAACTCAAAATCAAAGCTGCTGCTGCAAGTCTAAAACTTCACACACTGAGATGTTTGTCCATTCAGAGACACCATAGTAAAAATGGTGGCAGCTGCATGTATGTGAACCCACGGTGAGGAGATAGAAAATAAAAACGTAGTCGGACAGGATGTTCTCGTCTTGCTTCTGTTCAACGACGTGGTTTCTTTGCTGTTGCAGCAAACATCGGTGGAGAACGGAGCCTCCGGCCAGCATGCGAGCCAGAGAAGGTTCGTGCCTTTTCCAACAACAACAAGCCTAAAAAACCAGGAGGATATTTATTTTTGTCCCGTAACCGATCCACAGACGTGTCCCTGGGGGTGCTGACGCGGCGCTTCCTGGGTTTATTCCTGAAGACGCCGGACGGCTCGCTGGACGTCAGGACAGCCGTCGCCAGCCTGCAGACGCGCCGGCGGCGACTCTATGACATCACCAACGTGCTGGAGGGCATCAGACTCCTGGACAAGAAGTCTGCCAATGTGGTCCAGTGGATGTGAGTGAACAGCTGATGAAGAACAAGCTCGTTTCCTCCTTTTACTCAGTTCACTACAAGTTCATTCACTTGTTGTCTCCCACCGAGCAGACGAGGTTAGTTACCAGTCAGACGAGGTTAGTTACCAGTCAGACGAGGCTAGTTACCAGTCAGACGAGGTTAGTTACCAGTCAGACGAGGTTAGTTACCAGTCAGACGAGGCTAGTTACCAGTCAGACGAGGCTAGTTACCAGTCAGACGAGGCTAGTTACCAGTCAGACGAGGCTAGTTACCAGCCAGACGAGGCTATTTACCAGTCAGACGAGGTTAGTTACCAGCCAGACGAGGTTAGTTACCAGCCAGACGAGGCTAGTTACCAGTCAGACGAGGCTAGTTACCAGCCAGACGAGGCTAGTTACCAGTCATACGAGGCTAGTTACCAGTCAGATGAGGTTAGTAACCAGTCAGGCTAGGGCCAGGCAAACATTGACTTGAATTAATAAAATAAAATTCTAAAGATCTTGATAGAAAATAATAAATAAATATACAAATGAACGTGTTTCTGTCGTGTGTGTAAAGAAACTGCTTTCCGTGCAGGAGGAAATGAGCTGATTTGTAGCCTTTTCATGTTTGACATCAAAGAAAAAATGGCTGCCAGGTGACCTCCGTGTCTGTGCTCTGTCCAGAGGACGCTGTCCAGTGTCCAGCTTCCTGGAGAAGGACGAGTCTCAGGGGGAGATGGACAACCTGAAGCTGGTGGAAGACACATTGGATAGCCTCATCAAAAGCTGCGCCCAGAAGCTGTTTGATATGACAGACAACCTCCAGAACGCTGCATATCCTTCACTTCCAACTGGGCTCAGGCTCACCTACGACGCTGGAACTAACACACCCGGTTTAGAATGTCTCACCTGCACACCTGGAACTAAATTTCAGAGCATCATTACATTGCAACTATAAACTAATTACTTTCATTACTATACTCATTTATTATTTGGTGACATTTTGCCCAAAAAGGCAAAAGTCTAAATAAGAGAATAAAAATCTGATGGAATAATGTTAATAATGATAATTATTAACAGCTGGGGAGTAATTATGAGTCAGAGATTGTGGACATGTAGTTTCCAATTACCTTACTGTAAACCGACTCCGCTACACCCGGGTAACGCCCCGTAAACTGACTCCGCTACGCCCAGGTAATGCCCCGTAAACCTATGCCCGGGTAACGCCCCATAAACCGACTCCGCTACGCCCGGGTAACGCCCCGTAAACCGACTACGCTACGCCCGGGTAACGCCCCGTAAACCGACTCCGCTACGCCCAGTCCTGAGTCTGTGAATCCAGGGTGAAATATAATAACCAAACCAGCAGGAGACCAGCATGTTCAGCATCAGGACTTTCTTATTTAGTTCCTTTTTTATCTCTTTAAACATGAGCGGCTCAGTTTGTTCTTCATGCTGACAGTTATTATTGTTCACAGCATGTAACATTAACATGGACCGTAAATAAATTGCTATGTTGGGCATAATTTACTTAACTTTAATATATTTTTATTTAAATAAACTCATTTTTTCAGGAATCAAATTATTTGGGGCCTTTTTTTTCCTCTAGTTCTTCACAAAACTTCCTTTTTTTAAGCAGATATGAGTTTTTTCGTTGAGATTTGGTCTCCATCCATCGGTTGGTCTCAAGCATAAAATAACAAATTGCTTTTTCTGCTGCCACGAGAAGAATCTTCGGGAGGTTTTGGTCTTTCTTTTTCTAAATACAAAATGAAACTGCTTATTTTCTTTAACGTCTCCTGCACGCTGGCTTACGTGACCCATGACGACATCAGCCGACTGAAATCCTTCCAGGAACAGACAGTCATCGCTGTTAAAGCTCCGGAGGAAACCAGACTGGAGGTTCCTGCACCTAAAGAGGTAAAAACCAAAGTTTTGGGTGTCTAAAATAATCAGTTGTTGTATATTTCCGTATGCCTTCAGGGTTGATGGGAGTAAACAATGTTGAGTCAGTTGCTGTTTGTGTGTTGGTGCAGGACAGCATCCAGGTCCATCTGAAGGGGGGGAAGGGCCCCATCCTGGTCATGACATGTGACGTTGGTAGAAAGGAAGTGATGGGAGAGAAGAGCAGCTGCTTCGTGTCATTGGAGGAAAGTCGGATAAAGACAACACTACTTCGCCCAGGTAACGGCTTGTAAACCGACCCCGCTTCGCCCAGGTAACGGCCTGTAAACCGACCCTGCTTCGCCCAGGTAACGGCTTGTAAACCGACCCCGCTTCGCCCAGGTAACGGCTTGTAAACCGACCCCGCTTCGCCCGGGTAGTGGCTTGTAAACCGACTCCGCTTCGCCCGGGTAGTGCCGTGTAAACCGAACCCGCTTTGCTCGGGTAACGTCGTGTAAACCGACCCCGCTTCGCCTGGGTAGTGGCATGTAAACCGACCCCGCTTTGCCCGGGTAACGTCGTGTAAACTGACCCCGCTTCGCCCGGGTAACGGCCTGTTTCATGCAGTAATTTTATCAGATCTTATAATGAATACGAATGTTTTATTGTTCTGTAGAAACCGACAGAAACCCCAGGATCAACCCATCAGCGAAACAAACTGATGTTCTCCTTGTTGTTGCAGAGTCCCTCCAGAGCGCGTAGCCAGCAGATGACCAGCAGGGGGTGCCAGCTGCCGTTTGCAGGGTTTTGACAGAATAACTACAAAAAGAAAAAGATGCTGGATTTTGCACAAAACGTTTGAATGTGGAAAACCTGCAAACTGCTGGCTGTCTGGGAGGGAGAAGATGAGCTGGAAGCAGGAAAGATGCCCCGATCAGTTTTTCATATCCCTGCTGATGAAGACGAGGATGAGGAGCAGCAGCTGTTCTGCATTAACTTGTTATTCGTTTCTGAACTTTTGTAGAAAAAATCTTTCAGAAATCTGAAAATAAAGAAAAAACTGGAGTGCTCCCGTGTTTTTATAAGAGAAGCAGAGAAAAAAAGATGTAAACACAACTCTTCATGTTTCGTTAGTTCTCCCATTTTTAGGATTATTTTCCTGGACTCAGACCTCTAAGCCTTCTCCCACTTCCAGCAAGTTGGCGTGCTGACCGGTGGACGACCACAGACGTAAAGAGTGGGCGCACCTGCCTGGAGGCCCCACCCCCCTGGACTCAGCACATGCCCTGATGTGGCCAGTGGAAACGTTGGGGTGGCACACCAACCTGGTCCTCGTGGTAAAGCCTGTGGCTGAGCTCCTTCGCTCTTCATTAAAAAGACACATTTACAGTTTGAGAAACACGTTTCAGAAAAAGACATTTTAAGTTATTCTTGGAACATTTATTGTCAGCAGCTTAACTGGCCGTTACCAGGAGGTCTGGTCTCCCAGACCGTTTGGCTCCTCTGCTCTGGACTGAGATCTAGGAAACACAAGATGAAACTAAAAATCCAGAGACAAATGAAGTGTTTTTATTGTAAGTACTTTGTAATTCTGGCCTTTAAACTTAATTATTCAGACTACTCTGAACATGTTATAACCACACGTTTATTAAGATGGGTCTATCCTGTAGCCATCCCTAACCCCACCCACAGGTAAATCCACCTGTTGGTGCAGGTGGAGCAGTGGTTTTGTGGATTTATTTGCATATTAACTTGTATGAGTAAAGCTAGGGGAATAATTAGCTTAAAAACCAAAATAAAGTGTATAAAACTCTTGAAGTGAAACTGCCAGCATGACAAACTTCTCCCAAAATGCCGTGAGATTGAAGGTGTGGTGTTAAACAGCTAAACTAAATATAACCTGTTATAACAGCTGCTCTGTGTTCGCTGTTCTTTCTGCTATCCACCCGTCACAACGTCATATGTCCGTTAGACGAAGGCCTGTAAACCTGCAGACCAGACCGTGGTGAGCCAAACCACCGAACTCCAGCATGATGAAGCTTACAGCATCATCCCCGCTGCGTGGCTGCAGCACAGACACAGAACAATGCTGGGCGGTTCCTCACCGGCGGCCATCTTGCCTCAGGCGGATCCGAGGTACCTGAGGGAAGGTGAGGGATCTCCCAAACAAATATAGTTCTCAGAGCAGGGTGGGGGTTCATCAAGCTGCTCTTCTTCATGTAAACGTGTAAATAGAGACTGATCCGAAAACCGAGAATAATGGATTATAAATGTATTACAATGTGTTTTAAATATGACAAATATGAGGAAATAAGGTGAGTCATCCAGCCTGTATGATAGATATCTGTGGCTGTAAACGTCACCATGCCATCAGTGTAATCTGGCCGGCCAGATTTGGGCCGCGGGCCGCCAATTGACAACCACTGTCAGGTTTATTTAAAAAAAAAAAAATCTCTTCCTCCCGGACTCAGAAAACAGGAAATAATAAGTCGTGTCGAGCTGAGGAGCAGGTTTTCCTCCACAGGTCAGAACCAGATCGGGTCTGGGATTTTAAACCTCCATCCCGGTTTTCCAGGACACCGTTCAGACCAGCTCGTTCCAGCCTTTCCGACCGGGATGAGCTGGTTTCTGAACAAGCTGACTAACGCTGGGCACACACCAAACGATTTTAACGACCGCAGAGTAAAAAGGGAATTCTTCAGGAAATCATATTTTACTGGAGTCAGCGCGCGCCCCGTCATCCCGGTCATCTGGCTGATTCACGTCCATCTTTCTCTAGTCCTGGATCTGCGACAATATCAAACAAGTCGCTCTGACAAAAACAGGAAGAGGAATCCTGACTGGATATGAGGCGATTTTCTGTCTTTATCTCTTCCCTCTCCAGACACTTTCTCTTCTAGCCAGCTCAACTAATCTGGGATCAAAGTGCAGGTAAGTTAACTTCTTTATATTATATATGAATATTTTTATTTTTTTTATTTAATCAGTGTAATCTGGTAGGCTGGATATTATTAGCTGCCAACACTGCTTTATGTGTCTTTGTGTGTACTAGAAAGTTTTGTTAACCCTAACCCTACCGCCTCAAACCTGAAACATGTCAAGCTGCATCAACAATAACCCTAAACAATAAAATTTAACACCTTCACTTATCCCAATTTCTTTGAAGCCTCTAGTAGGTAGGGTGGGTAGGTAGGGTGTGTAGGGAAGGTAGGTTGGTAGGGTAGGTATGTTGAACTAATGGGCTCTATGCACAACTCCACTACTTCCTGAACTTAAGGGAGCTCCTTTGTTTCCTGTCTTTCATTATTGGA